>CM059042.1:10746976-11988762 GCA_030279155.1 Forsythia viridissima
ATCAAAAACTTTTGCTTAAAAAAAAAAATTCTTTACCTTCTTGGGGATAAAGCTTGCCTCACCTTCACCGTTCCAAATTGCCACTGGCAGTCTGGCACTGCCCTCCGCCACCGCATCAGTGTGCGGTCACCCACCCCAGTGTTCGTAAAATTTTCGAATCAAAATCCTCCAATTGCAGTGCAGAATCCCACCACCACCACCACCGGAGAAAACCCAAAACCGCCAAGAATCAAATACATACAAAAATTGAATAACAGGGATCACCTCATGAGTAGAGTAATTCTATCCATCACAATTGCTACTGATCAGCTAGGTGGCAATATATGCCGATTAATTGTCACTGATGATCAGCTGTTGTGAAGGTAGTATTATTATTATTTTTTAGTATTATGTTTTAATGCAGAGGTAATTACATTGGTCTGAATTTGCAAACTTCCTCATCGTCATCTAATTTCTTTGTATTCCATTTTTTCTTTTTCAAAATTCGTGCTGTAGCAGAAAAGAAAATGTTAAGGAGTATCAAATCCAAAAATTCACAAAATTAGTTAGATGAAATTGAATTTTGAATAATGGGTTTCCAAATAAATACAATCCAATATATGCTTCTGTCTGTATTGAACTAAAAATAAAGTAATGACTCATTGTGGATGAGTAAAAGGAGGTCAAAAAGAATTAATTTTTGCATTGTCTGAACCATAAAATTGAGGAATAATACTCATTTCGTTATTATAATTATAGTACTATCTCTGTACCACATTCCCACAAAAATAAGCTCGTATTTTTTATTTATCTGTCACAAATTATAGACAACTTACTTTATAGAGGGTGTACTAAATTTTTCTTTTTCTAATATACCCTTATTTAATTTACATAATTATCAACCCAAATAAACTTAACATATTCCAATTATAATAAGAAATTACATAAATTTATTCACACATTTACTCAATAGACATTCAATAAATTCCACCTTACCTATAAAATACCCATCATCCCAGATTTCATTATTGTTTCAATATAATGCAATTCAATTTCATTTGCATTCCAATTTTAACTTAATGACCATTTAAATTTATTAGATTCATGAATGACTAATATTAAATGAGGGTATACTAGAAATAGTGTGTGAAAAAATTATAATTTCAATTACATTAAATGAGATTTCTTAATCTGTGTGAAAAAAAAAAATCGAGCATATATTTATGTGACAGAGAGAGTAATAAATTTTACTAATATTTTTCCTAATATATTTCTACATTAATTTTATTACTCTATTAAAAGTTAAAACTAGATGACCATGAACTATTAAATTATTATTGGAACTAATCATTCTTTAAGCATATGTTTGGAGGTGCTGAAATTATAATTTAAGTGCTTATATTATAAGCAGTTGATGAATGTGTGGATAAAAAGTGGTTGTAAGTTGTGGGTCCATGAAATGTGTGGATGAGAATTATGTTTGACTAGTTTGACCAGCTGAAATTATAATTTAAGTGGTGCGAAACATATGCTAAAACAATGATAACAATACATGATAGTGAGAATGTTTTATATTCCAAATATTTATGATTTAAGTATTATCGGGAGATGAAAAGTGAAAGCATTGATCTTTTATTTATTGTTACAACCGTTGATATGGAACGTGCAAGCATTGGAGTTGGCACAAGTTAACAACAATAATAAATAATAAGAAATTATTGAGAAACCGTTGAGATTTATAACGGTGGATTTAGAGTATGTTTCGAAGAGTTTTTTTTAATTTTTTTTTTTCAAACTAATTTTGAACCACGATTTTTTAACCACATACTAATATTTTTTTTAAATTGAGAGAGAGATTAGTTATTGGGTTAAGACTAATAAGAAATTTTAAAATATTAGTGAGGACAATTTAATTTAAAAATATTTCTCAAATATTCATATTCTTATATGTGCTATAGTCTATAGATTACAAATAGGGAAATTTATAAAATTAGAAAAATGTAAATGGCGATTTTTGAAAATAACAAATTTTAATAACATTTGTAAAAATAATAACTTTTAGATGTAATAAGTTAAATATATTATTTTTGTAAAAATTGAAGTTCTTTTTTATGGCTTTCAAGAAAGTCTGCTTACTGATTTTTTTTTTAAAAAAAAAACTGCAATTAAATTGATAAATGATAGCTTAAACTGTCGGTACAAGTTGTCGAACGACATCTCAAGCTATCACATTTTCGTTTGTTTTTTTCCATTTACACATTCTTATTCTTCACTCAGACATTAATTCATGAACCTAATCTTTTCCAACAATTTCTGAGCAATTATATTCAACACATTTTCATATATAAAAAACAACCCAAACTAATCTAGTATAGAACCTATTGAATTTATATTATTTAATAACCCCAATTAATCTATCAACAACCTTGGGTTGAATT
The DNA here is from genome assembly GCA_030279155.1 of Forsythia viridissima. Classification (NCBI taxonomy): domain Eukaryota; kingdom Viridiplantae; phylum Streptophyta; class Magnoliopsida; order Lamiales; family Oleaceae; genus Forsythia; species Forsythia viridissima. The sequence goes on from CM059042.1 coordinate 10,749,394, forward strand.
GGGTGGTGAATAGCGGTATTTTTAAATGGAATTGTAGATTTGATTTTGAATTAGCTTTAACTATACTTGAATGTGATATATAGGGATTTTACGTAATCTTTAAAGGTATTTTTATCTAAAATGACCATTTTCTAAAATTGTAATATAAACCCACCATAATTTAAAAGTACCACATGCGACATTTCATATAATTTCTTCTTACAAATGCAGTTTTTGGCCTTTAAAAAAAAAAAAAAAAGAAGAAGAAGGCCTCCCAGCCCTTTATTGCTTTCCTTCCCAAGTAGGGTTAACAAAGTGGGCTGGTCAGGTCTGACGGGCTAGTCTATAAAACTCATATTCTGGTCGGACCGCATCTCATACTTGCTTATTTGTCACCTCTATTCCCAATAAGCCATCGCATGCACATGCCTGCCATTTATGTGTATGCATATATCCGTCCAATTGTTTATATATTACTTCACAAAAGAAAAGTTTAATGCAATTAGATATTTCATCTTTTTTTTTTTTTTTTACCCAGGTATCCCAGTTAGACCAGACTATGTCCTGGACCATCCATCCCCGGCCCCTCAGTGATGGGTGGAGGTAAATCGCGGGATATGCCCAAATTGACCAGGGTTCGTGCACCCTTTATACTCCTGGCCCCAAGGGAGCTTTCCTTCATGGATATTACATCACCAAACTGCTCCACCCATAAATGAGTATTACATCACCCAGCTGCTCCATCCAGGAATCGAACTCTCCACACTGAGGTTGCGAGCCCCGCAATGCCCGTCCTTTGCCAACTTGGCTGTGCCCCGGGGGGCGATATTTCATCTTTTTTACCTACGCGTCATTATCTACTATTTTTAAATTTCTCCAAAACACAAAGTGCAAAATTTTTGTAGAATGAACAGTGACAAACATGGTTTTAAATATTCTTAATTGAGTTGTCACCCGAAAATACATATTATGTTACACAATTTGTTATTCTGTAACATTAGCTGTTAAATATGATACAACTTATTATTGATTAATTGCATGTAACACGTACTGTTGATACACTTTTTATAACACTGATGTTAATATGATGTTTTAATTGAACACTCTATTTTTTATATTTAAATGTTCTTTATTGAATTGTTATAATTTATTATTATGTAACATTGACTGTTAAAAATCTTCCAACTTGTTATTGGTTAATTGTATGTAACACGTACTGTTAATACACTATTTTGTGACACTTATGTTAATATGATGCTTTGATTGAACACTTTGTTTTTTTATATTTAAATGTTTTTATTGAATTATTACACAGTAATACATATTATATTACACAATTTGTTATTATGTGACATGTTACACAATTGTGAATTGTTACACGGGAACACAGATTATGTTATACAATTGGTTATTATGTAACACTAACTGCTAAAGAAATTACAATTTTTTATTGGTTAATTGATATTTAATATGATGTTTATAACACTGATGTTTTGATTCTTAATGTAGATTATGTTACCCTCAATTGATATTTTATATAATTGATTGATACAGATAATACGATTGAGTATATCATGAGTTTTTTGTGTGAAAACTGGTATTATATGTTACATTTCAATTTGTAACACATATTGTTACAAATGTTGAAATTGAAGGGATATGGTTGTTATAGTTATTTTTGATACAAATGATATATATTTGACAATTATAACAATAAAAGACTATGTAATATATATATTTTTTAATCAATTCCGATTTTTAAGGATTCGGTTACTATAACAATAAAAAATTATGCAATATAATATAAGTATTTCTATCAAATTCGGTTTTTAATTATTCAGTTACTAAATTTAATATATATTATAATAAATTAAAATAATAATTTTAAAATATTTTTATAATATATAGAACAAGAATGAGTTCTTGCAATTCTTTTTAAAAGAGTAACTTATTTATGAAAAAATTCCACTCATATTAGGCCACTCCACCACTCCAGACCTATGAGACCCGAGCCTTTGGTCCAAGGAAAATCTATTAATTTAGCTAATGTTAAATAATTGATAAATTAATAATTTGTTAATTCATCAACTAATTAATAACTTATTAATTTATCAAGGTATGTTTTATTTTCTTAAATATTAATGTACACTATATTTAGTTTATCATTTTAAAAACTAACGATTCTATCTATTTGTTTAACCAAGAAAAATACACAAATCTACTTTCTTTTTTTTCTTTTTTTTTCAAAAATTGATTGTACATTGTTCTACATTATTCTATTTTATGAACATTTAACCATGCAAAACCTCTATTTCAATAAACAAAGATGATGTACGTGTGCTTGAAAAATTGACAAAGATGTTGTACGTGTTACATACAATTAACAAAGATAATTGTACGTGTCACATGCCATTAACATTATTTTTGTTTGACTGTTAAAGATGATACAACTTGTTATATATTACATAGGATGTATATAAATTTTTTATAATGAATTATCTTATAAATTTAATAAATTATCAATTTAAAATGTTATCCCAAAATCGGGACGAACCAAAAAATATTATTTTACTGCCGTTATTAATTTATCAAATATCTTCTAGATATGTGTTTACGAAACCCATTTATATACACATCATTTCACAAAAGATTATTAATGCAATTGAATCTTCTTCTCATATTAATTTTGATCATTAATTTTGAATCTTCTTTAATAAAAATTCAACTAAATTTCTTTAATGTGGTACTGTAGATGTCAATTGCCAATGAAAAGTAGGGGTGGACGTGGGTCGGGTTGGGTCGAAAACCGACCCAACCCAACCCAAATTCGGTTTGGCAAAATGCCAAACCGAAACCAAACCAAAAAAAAAATTTTGGGCCCGAAATCGACCCTAACCGACTCGGTTCGGGTCGGGTTTTCGGTTTTGGGCCAAGTTTAGTTAAATTTTTTTTTTTTTTTTTTTTTATTTTTTTTTTGAAAAAACCGAGTCGGTTTCGGGTTGGGTTTTCCCAACCCGAAAACCGACCCGAAAACCACCCAAACCAATCCGAGTCGGTTCGGGTCGGGTCGGTTTGGCGGTTATTTTGCCCAGTCCTAATGAAAAGAAATAAAAGTTGAAAAAAAAAAATTCTATTACTTTTTATCATCTCCAACAAGTTCTTTAAACATAAGATACTTTTTAATTTAAATAGTCAATTCTTAAAATTATGCTCCAATAGACTTTCTAATTTAATATTTTAATTTAGAGAGTCTACTCTCTATTATTAAATGTATTGAAACAATTTCAATTTTCAATACTTGATATATTGACTTTAATTAAATAGTAGTATATACAAATTCGGAGAGAAGTAAAAAATAGAGAGAGATATTAAATGGTTCTTGGAAGAAGTAAAATAAAGACTTTTTGGAATGTTTAAAAAAATTATTTTTTAAATTTAAATTTATAGATTTTTTTTAAAATATTAAAAATACTTTTTAAATATAGATACGTTGTATTCTAGATGCTTTAGTATAATAAATGGTTTGACTTTAATGGGATCAAACTATTTGAATGCTATGAAAGAGGCACTCCATTATCGTGTGCTTGTAATGTTGAGATTGACAGCACAGATATTTCGGATTTGATCTTGCAATGTTTCGCCTTTGGCGGCCCTATAAACATCCGTATTTATACTTAGCCAAGAAAGAAAGTGGGGGAAAAAAAGAAAGAGAAAGAGCCCTTCCTTTCAGGGAACATGTCACCATAGCCCTCAATTTCAGAGCATTCATCCACAAACAAAATCTAATGTAAATGTTCTAACTTCTATTTTTCTTTCACCATATAATTCTAACAGCAATTTTTCCTGCAGAAAATCCATTCTGTTTCATGTCCAAAATATTTTCCTTATGATATCAGAAATATATTGATTCAACCATTGTTGTGGATCCTGAATTGATGAATTCTGGGAGGACCCTTTTGTATGGTAGATTGGAATAGTGAAAAAGAATTCACCATCGCAAGTTTTTTGGGAAAAAGATATGGTGCATTGATGGTGTTCGTAGAATGTCCTGAAAGAGGAATATTGTGTATATGTTGGCGTTGTTTGCTTACCTTATGTATTCTCCTGATGCAATTGCAGCCAAAGAGAATTCGTGATCGCGAATTTATTAGGAAAAATACTTTGTATATCGATGGTGTTTGTAGAAAGTCCTGAAAGAGGAATATTGTGTATATTTTGGCTTTCCTTGCTCTGTCTTCTGTATTCTCCTGTTGCAATTGCATTTGCAGCCAAGGAAAATCTTGTTATTTGTGTCTTCTCCGTCAAGATTATTCCTTCGCTTTGAACCTTTAACTACGTCAATTCCATTTCTCTTTCGATTGGAAGAGGATAAGGATTACAAGAATGGCTTATCGTATTAGAACGAGGGCTTATTCGTTATCCTCTTCCCAACCTCCTCTGGCTCAGAAATTAACAAATGATCCTGTAACACAGAAAACCGCACGCAGCACTGTTACGTGTTTTTACCAGACACATATTGGAGGTTACTGGAGGAATGTGACCGTATTATGGAGCAAGGATTTGACGAGTCATTCTCTGAGCATATCTGTTGCAACCATGGAAAGCGAAGATCATCGGACCTGTAAAATTGACATTAAACCTTGGCAGTTTTGGGCAAAGAAAGGGTACAAAACCTTCCAGGTTGATGGGAATCAATTGGATGTCTATTGGGATTTTCGATCGGCAAAATTTTCTGGTAGTCCAGAACCCTGTTCAGATTTCTATGTCGTATTAGTTTCTGATGAAGAAACGGTGTTATTGTTAGGGGATTACACCGAAAAGGCCTATAAGAGATCGAAATCAAAAGCGGCCCTTGTTGATGCAATGCTGTTTTACAAAGAGGAACACGTATTTGCAAAGAAATCTTTCTCCACAAGAGCGAAATTCGACCACAAGAAAAAGGAACACGACATTGTTGTAGAGAGCTCGACTTCAGGGCCTAGAGAACCCGAAATGTGGATTAGCATAGACGGGATTGTTTTGATACATATTCGAAACTTGCAGTGGAAATTCAGGGGGAATCAGACGATCTTAGTTAACAAACAACCGGTTCAAGTCTTTTGGGACGTATACGCATGGCTATTTTGCATCCCAGGCTCAAACCATGCGTTGTTTATCTTCAAGCCAGGTGCACCAGAGGCAGATAGCGACAAAGACGAAAGCTGCAGCCATGGCGATGAAAGTGATTGCAGTGGGGATAGCAAGTATTATTCGACGATAAGCTATTCGCAGGCCTCAAGGTTCTGTCTCTTCCTCTATTCATGGAAGATTGAGTAAGAGATCATCTCTATAAACTCAGAAGAGTTCATAGCTCTTCAACTCTTCATTGGAGTAAATTTTTATGTAGATAAAACTTCCAAATTCTTGTTGATTATACAATCATATTGTGAAAATTATTTTCTCCCAGAAATGTTGATTTTTGTCTGCAATTTGGTTCTGATTGATCTCATTTATGGAAATCCTGAAAAAGGAAAAGTGAACAAACAACTTACAAACTCTCAAAAGTTTTTCATAGATATCATGAATTCAGAGTTCTTAGATGTTCCATTTTCTTTTATCACGCATTCTTGATGTTTTTCTATCAGCAGTTTGTCGCCATTTTATCTTTAGTTGTAAATTCGTGTCAAAGGGGACATTTTCAGCAATTTTCTCAAGGTTGGACTTGATTTTACTTTGTTTTATAAAAAGACATACATAATTTTGTAAGGCAATTTCGACATTATATCTAATTCAATAAGAATGTTGCTCCGTACCAGTACATCTTGGGATTGAAGGTGGAAAGTGAGCAAGAAAGAGACGTACAAATACAAACAGCTTTGGAATTGAACAGGAACAAGAGAGATTGACCGAAGAACATCTTTCTCCTTCCTCTTTTCGGAAGAAAATGAGGATTTGAACAATAACGATAAAATAGAAAAAATTCGAGAGAGTGAAAAGGAAAAAACATACAATGAATTCCAGTTTCGATTTAAAGAGATGTACACTAATATAGCCGAAAGATTCGTATGAGATGACTATCAATTGAAATTTATAAAATTACAAAAATCACAATCTTTCCAAAAAGTGCTGAAAATTTTCATGCTGCATTATAAAGAACAATGTTTTAGAGTAACGAGTTCATAGATTCAAAACTAGTTTCAGTGTGTGGTAACTAAAAGAATACTTGGTGGTAAAAGTTTAATTGATCTGTTTTACAATTTATTTGTATTGTGATTATACACAGCCTCAAGATTTTGACCTCCACATACATCTTATGTATTTTTCAAATGATATTACGTAATAAATATGGGTTTTTTTGGGGGGGTGGGGGGGGGGGTGGGCTTCATGTATTTGTAAAGAGTATTGTACTAAACTTCTAGAAGAATTGTCAACCAAAAAGCTATGTTAATAGAATAATTACCAAGTTGCAAATCTTGGAAAATGAATTAGCTTGTTCAACCATTTACCGATGATGGAAACCACTTTTTGACATTTTAAAAAAAAAAAAAAAAGGTTGAACTCCAAACTTGAAGGCCTCTACCGTTCCTGTCCTGGAGCCTTGGTGGATGATGTAATTCGCAAGATGTGCATCAATAGAGTAGGGTTGGGTTGAGAGCTGTTTTTTAAATGCGCTTACAAGAAGTCAAATCCATACCAAAAACAGGACTCGAGATGAGCTCTTAGTTCTGATGTATGCATTTGATCAAGTCTAGTGCATGTTTGACAACATTGAAATTATTTTTTTAGTGCTTATAAGTTGTGAGTTTTATAGAATGTTTGGATAATAAATAGGTAGTAAATTATGGGTCCTACGAAATGTGTAGATAAAAAATATGTTTGACTAGTTTGACCAACTGAAATTATAATTTAAGTCTAACCAAACATGCACTGAAATGATAGGAGCAATGCTTCATAGAAGTGATGTACGAAGTATAGCTGATAGGAGATTACAAGGAAAATTTGCTGTGACATCTGTGTGGAAAGTTGTAGAATTGGCAATGACTTGTGTTTCTCGAAATCCTATTAAAAGGCCAACCAAGACTTGTGTGGTGGCAGAATTAAAGGAGTGTTTGACCATCGAGATGACTGATTATGGAAAAACAAACTAAGGACTCAATTGGAATGATACCAACTAAGCAAGGTAATGGTGGATTCTTTGTGCACGTTTGGTGCACCGATTGGGTTGGACCAGTTTTCTTCTTTTACATTGTTTATTACTAATTAATCTTTCCTACCAATTGCATAGTTTATGTGTTCAATCTTTGAAGTGAATAATTAGTTGGGTATTATAAGATATTTGAATGCTTTCATTGTGAAATATAATTCACAATAATGTTGTTTTATGTACTGTATCGTGCTATAGATGTAATGAAGTTTATCGTTTGCCAAAAAAATACGTGCATAAATAATTATAGAATAGTAGCTTACAAGGATGGTCAGAAATTATGAAGAACTAGTGGTCCCTCATGAGGAAATCGTCTAAAATGGCGAGAAAAAGAAAAAGAAAAGTAAAAGAAAAAGAATGAGAAAAAAAGAGTCAGAATTGGTTATTTTCAATGATCTCGTATGCAAATATTGACTTAAAAAGAAGAATAATTAGTTTAAGACGTTCATATCTTTCAAAGTTATTGTGCAAATTATCATTCCTTATAAATTTTGGTATTTTTACTATCAAATCCATATTTGCTTGCGCAAAACACCCATATCATTTAATGCCATCCAAAATCTCAGTTAAATGAACGCATAAACACTACTATTGAAACTTGATAAGGGTATTTTCGACAACACAATTATTTTTTCATTTCTTCTAGTTTGATTACATTCTTTGTCCAAACGTAAAGAATCCAAATGAACAATACACGAAAACTCAAATTTTCTCTATTTTCTTCTCCACTTCGTCAATGAAATCCCACACAGTTGGCCGTTGATTGAAAAAATTTCAATGAGACGACTATAGGTGAGTTCGAAAAGTATTTTTTTGTTTCTTTTTATTTGCAATTTTTGATTTTCTTCTTTGAATGGTGGAAGGATTAGAGTTTTCCATTTTGTGTGTCCTTGAGAAAATGGAGTTGTGCTCTTTTTGGATTTCTTTTATCCTACATGGTTAACTAAAGGTAATTTATTGAAATTTTTACGTGCAGTTGTTACGAAAACTCAACCAGAGTTCTATTATAGAAAGCAAAAAATGAGTTTGAAGAAGGGGTTGACTAGATTGGAGATTAAAGAGAACGTTATTCGTTAAAAGAGTTGCAAATGTATGGACGTTATTCACCAAAGAGTTACAAAGATAAGGACATTAAGCACACTGTTATTAATAAGTTGGGACGTTTTGCACAACAATAACATGCTAAAATGTGGAAGAACAATTCTAGTTCATCAAACACATCAAAATGCCTTCTTCACCATTAAAACTTAATTTTAGATTTCAGCAATATTAGAGCAACAATCTTACATGAGTAGCCACATTATAACAAGCTGACAAACAAAACAAAAAAATTAGATTTGAACAAAGTACGCTTTCTTCTCATTCTGCAATTAAAAGCAATTGTTGTTCAAATTCATTTATGGATCTAAACAGTCTAGGTATGATTTCCATGGATCTTGGACACATAGATGGGTTGTATCAACTGAAAATGCCACACCCTCCATTTTGACATACTAATGAACAATTTCATAACAAAACGTAATTGCACGACTGTTGTTCTCATGGGTCTGTTTTATGTTATTTTATATATGTAAATATTTTACTACTGTTACGGAATAACGTGGTTTAGGCGAGAAGAAAGAGAAATTAGTGTTGCTGAAAATATAATTATCAAGTACCAAGAGTAGTGTTCACACATCCATTTAACAGAAATTTTAGATGGCAATGGACAATAGAAGTGTTTTGCGCATGCAAATGTAGATTTAAAGATAAAAATGTCAAAATTTTATATGTAGAGATGATTTGCACAATAACTTTAAAAAACAAAGACATTTTGTGCCAATTACCCTAAAACCTCAAAAATGGCAATTAGCATAAATATAATTACGCTATTCATAAGTGATTGAATAATGCTATTCAGAGTCTTGATAGTAGTGAACTCTTTGATTTATTGTTCAATTTATTAAAATAAATCATAATTTTATTTGACAATAAATTAGAATGTCCACTACCATCTAAACGGATGATCATCACCACGGATAACAAATTGTATTATTCTAATTGATCTCCACAATTACAATTTTTTTTACAGTTAATGAATGGAGATGACTATTATTACAAGGTTGAGAGTAAAAAACAGGTTGATCCCTCAACTTTATACTATGCGCACCAAAGGTCCTTAAATTTCAAAACATAAATTTTTAATTCCGTTAATCCCTCTACACGATGTGTTCTATAAGGAGAAAATCGCACCTTTTAACTTCAAAAGCTTCCGCGATTAACAAAATCAAACTATATAATTGAACTTCATTTCTGGTAAAAGTGGCAATTAAATTATAAACTGCAAATTTTCTTGTACCCAACTCAAAGAAAATGGGATGAAAAAAAAAATTGTTTATATGTTAATGAAGAGTATAATTTTTTTTTTTTTTTTGTATAGAATATTCATAGTGATACTAAAAATATGTTTGGTAAAGATTTTTGTAGATTATGAGCATTGGATTGTATGAAATGTGTGAATAAAAAGTGAATAAAATTTGTGAATCGTACGAAATGTATAGATAAAAATAAAGTTTGACCAACTTATAAGTACTTATAAACACCACCAAACATACTCTAAGTTTATGTTTTGCTTATAAACACTTATAAGTTGATCAAACATTATTTTTATCCACATATTTTATAGAACTTATAATTTTTAATCAATTTTTATCTACACATTTCGTAGGACTACTGCTTATAATCTACAAAAATATTTATTACCTTTGTTTCCAGCTTCCCTTATAGTCCCTTTGGGCCTAGCTTTGAGTGGGCTGGATTCATTTGGTTGGTGCCTTTTATAACGTTTATACCAGCTTACGGGCCTATTGTCTCTTGACTGGACTATGACTTTCTTTATGGGCTCTTGGACCATGTTTTTCTTGGGCCTATGATCCTTGTACCTTGGTCTTCTGGCTTTCAAGCCCTTCATGGTCCTTATATTTGTCCTTGGGCCTTCAGAATCCGGCTCTTGTATTTTCTTTAGGATAAGTTTTCATACATGGCAAATTACACAAATAGGGGCAAAAAAATGGGGAGTGAATTGGAAATTATTGATTTTGGTTAAATATGGTAAAATTACATCATGTATGAGTGTTTAAAAGAAAATACCAAAAACTAAAGTGTATTTAACTTTTTGAAAAATACGTTGTGCAATTTAGAAAACGTGTATTTAATAAGTTATAATTATTGTAATTTACACTTTATGTTAATCATGTTACTGCATATGTAATTTTTTAAAATTGTAAGTTACATTCTCATCATTCTCATCATGTTATGGTGTATGTAAGTCTTTAAAATTGTAACCTAGTTAATCATGTTACAAGTATTAATCCTTGTTACAACGCATGAAATTTGTCCAAACTAAACACCACATATAAATTAAAATCTCTTCCACTTCTGTTCGTCATTATTCACTGCTAACATCGTTAGAACAAATTCATATGAGATACGACAACCAAAAACCACCATGACACCAAATTCTTTCCTCGTGGATACAAAAGCCCTTCAAAAATTGGAATTTTCAATCCAAAATGAAGATGAAAACCGAATGAAAGCTTTTGTTCTATTTGTTGTTTACAATTTTCAGTTTTGTGAAACACCTAAAACTTATTAATATGCTGTTTTTGAAAATGTATTTTTGAAACAAAGTTAAATTTATAATACCAAACTCAAATCACATTTCCAACGTTTTAAGTGTTTTCACTAGGAAAAAAATGAAAATTCTAAAATACAAAAAACAAATCAAAAAAATTCAAGCCTTTATTGGTTGTTTAATTAAAAAATTAAAAAATAGATTAAAATTCTCAGTTCTCGTTATTATTTTTTATTTTTTATTTTTTCAAGTCATTATTTGTTAGTATTTTATTTGTGTAACAAAAAAAATATTGTAAGATTCACTAATTTTAAAATGTATATATTACTTGATACTATATAGCATAAAATTGTTTTATTCTACAGAATATTCTAATTAATTGAATAAAATGTTATAAAAATTTCAAAATTTCAAAACATATTTTCCAGGGTACTATTTTCAAAAATAATCAAACGTGTTTTCAGTAATTTTAAAACAGGCTATTAAAACAAAAAATTGAAAATGAATTTGTTGACGTCTAAACCTGCACCAGTCCACGTGCCAACAGATCTCCAGTCACTCTTCTACCAGTTCGTATGTTACCTGCACACTGGGATGACCGTTAGGCACCAAGATCTCCGGAGAAAAAGGGTCTGGCGATCGTTGGCACTCCGACGATCAAGTCAACTGCCAGTATATGGGAGATACACGGGGGCGGGAACAAAAAAGGGGTGTAGGAGAGACAAGCAGGCAGATATTTGAGCAGAGTTTAGGGTGGGATTCTTAAGCATAAAAAGGTGCGTACCTTGGAACAACCGGAGACGTTGTATTTATAGCGCAAGAATTCTAATTGATTTGGAAGACAAATCAATTCGGTCTCCAATCAAATCCTCCTTCCTTATGTGATAAAGATACCCGAGATTGCCTTCATTCCTTGAGTTTATCACGTTGCATGATTTTAGGAGATCATGATTGTGTTTCCTTGTAGAGATTCGTGCACCCAATCCAACGCAATCTTTCTTTAATTACTTCTCTGGTTGCCCCGGCATATCGAGTTGCACGCTCGTTACTAATGGCGCGTGGCCTGACGAGGCTCTATGGTTCGTATGAAGGCACCGAGGCCCTCCACATGACTCGCGGATCTCTGGCTGCCGAAGGCCCAAGTGTGTGACGGGCCCTTCCAAGGCCCTAGCAGGGCCCAGATAGGGTTCTTGACAGATTATGGACTGGGCCCTTACTAGGCTTGGATGGGGCCTGTGCTGACGTGGCAGCCATGTCGTAATCGTGTGGTAACAATAGTCCCCCAAGTTCAAGCCTATTATTTATAATGGGCGTGGGACTTCTGAGGATATTCGCAAGTTGATGTGCCTCGCAGGAAATATACTCTCCAGGTGGTTCGGCAGGAAGTAATTCAACCTACCCAGTATAGTCCCCCAAGTTCGAAGCCGAACATTCATGCTGGGTGAGGGCTTCAAGGGGCCAGGCCAATGCTGACGTGTCCCCTGATGGCGTGATTCTGTCTATCAAGACTGTCCTTCTCTGGTCAGGCAATCATGAGAAAGGGGGTGTACGCATTAAATGCGGTCGCATGAGAAGGTGAATGGGGGCGCGCGTGGAGCGCGTGCGTCCTTGATTTACTAAGTGAGTAGGTTTCGCTTTCCCGCCTGCTATACCATTCAAGACACGCGTCGGCCATCCGTATGCCCAGATGGAACGCTTGGGATCCGGACGGTTAATGAGTGGGTGCGCCTTTATAAAACCAGGCATCCACCCAAACGTTGCACCTTCTCTTACCTTCGTGCTTACTGTAGTTATTCTGCCGATAAGCCAGACGCTTGTAGCTGGTGTGCCATTTGAGTCGTGCATTCGAGGTAAGCGCTCAGAAAGCGGTTGAAATTTGCTTGCATTGTTTATTTTCATAGTCATAGTACGATACCCTTACCTGGAGACGGCCAAATGTCATCTGGAAACGACGACTCTCAGAACCCGTCCGACGCTCCCACAAACCCCAGTATTATTGGGAGCGTTTCTTCGTCGGCCTCTACATCATCCTCCTCTTCGGAGTCGTGGGAGGGGTGAATCCAGAGCCTCCAGTTGTGAACCCGTCGGCTCTGTCGACGGGTGGGAGGGAGGTCAGGCCCCCCATGCCGGTGGAAGAGACGGTAGTGAAGGGGAGGCCGGACGCGGGGGTGCCTGAGATGAGGAGATCTCTGGACAAGAGAGATGCTCCGGCTGTGAGGGCTCTGGACGAGGAGCTGAAACGGTCGGCAACCGAAGCGTCCATGGCTCAGTCGAGGATCACGGAGGCGGAGTTGGGAGATATACAGTTGTCCTACGATATTTCTTCGACTGTGACGCTTAGAGCCCCGAGCTCAGAAGAGCGTGCCGACCATCCTCCCGAAGGGTATGTGGCAGTCTACGAGCCTGCGATGCAACAAGGCCTTCGCCTACCCATGCATCCTTTTTTCCTCCAAGTGTTGAGGGACTGGAACCTGGCCCCTTGTCAAATAACGCCGAATGGCTGGGGACAGATGGTAGCTTCCTACATTTTGTGGAGCGTTGCCAAGGCTGGAGGAGACTTGTCTCCCAGGGAGTTTGAGTCCATATACCGACCTTGCCGGTCTGCCGGCTGGTATAATATATCTCCCCGGCCGAGTCAGAAATGGGAGACGGCCACCGACAGTCCCAACAAGGTGCACAACTGGAAGGAGAGGTTCATCTTCGTTGGCGGAGATTGGGAATTTACGCCCGAGGACCCCCTTCCGCACGTGTCTATCCCTCGACATTTCGGGGATCTCGGTATAACTCGCCACAATCGTATGAAATCTTGATTACGATTCCTGACTTGATGTATTTATTCCCTTTTGCAAATTACGGAAAGCCACCGATCCCGAAGAGAAGCTAAGGAGAGCTGAGGTCGAAGTGGGATAAGGTTCGGTCTCTCAGCACTGACTTCCGGGGCGGGAATCTTTTAAAAGACGATAAACTTTTGGTCAGCTGCGGACTAATGTGTAAGTCTCACTTGCTTCGGTGTTATGGTGCTATGGCGTGGAATTATCTGGGCGCATCGCTTATTAACGTATGTGCTTAACAGCTTTCAAGTTCAAAAGCGTGCCCATGCTCCACCTTGCTCGCCCCGCTAGGGGAGAGGGGTCTTCTGCTCAGGTGCCCGTCCGGGAGGTGCCTGGGTCATCGCAAGGTATCCCGGCTGCTGCGCAATCAGAGCCCGCCTCTAGTCAAGTTGTTCCTCCTTCCTCTCCTCCTTTGGCGACTGAACCGTCTACCGGCCCCATCCCGGCCAAGGACAAAGAGAAGGGCATTGCCGAGGACGTGGGCAACGCGGGTGCACGAGAGAGGAAGGCTCCCGTGTCTGGAGGGGGGTTTATGGAGGATGCCCGTAAGTCGGGGCGAACCGAGGGTGTAAAGAAACCTGGCCCCTCGTCTGACCAAGGGAGCCCCGTCCGGATAACCTAACGTCAGAGGGAACTGGAAACCGCCGTCTTGGAGATGCTCCCAGCTCATCCCACGATGATGGCGGCAAGCGTGCACAAGTACTGGACCCAGAAATGGGAGAAGACTGTCGAGGGGGCCACTGTCTGAAGATGGCAGAAATGAACCTGATACGGGCCCTGGTGCTGAGCAAGGAGCTGTTCAGTATTGTGGAAAGTTATGACGGCCAGTGCCATGAGGAGGGGGCCAAGTCCGCCAAGCTGTCTGAGGAGCTGAAAGCTGTTCAGCTTGAGAAGGCACAGCTGGAGTCCGAAAGAGGGGTGCTTCGATTCAAACTTGACGCCTCTGTTGCAAGGGAGGCGGATATTAAGGAGAAATATGAGATTGAATTGAAGGCCTCGAAAGAGTGTCTGAAGGCCGCCCAGGAACAAAAGCGGGCTGCCGAGGCCGCTCGGAAAAGAGCCGAGGAGCTTCAGAAGAGTGCTGAAGAGGCACAGAAGCGCGCTGAAGAGGCCCAAAAGTTGGCCGAGGACCGGACATTTGCCACCGAGGAAGCCCTCGCCAACGCGACTAGTAGGCTGGAGATCATCGTCGCGGAGGAGGGCAAGTTGTTGGTGGATACGAGGCTGGAACTGGAGAGGGTGCGAGCTGAATGTACGGTCGCTTGGACCAAGGCGGTGGAGACTTATCAGGATGCATTTGTGGAAACGCCCGAGTATCAGGACCTTGCCCAACGTTTGATGACAGCTGGAGGCGAGCAGTTGGTGGAGAGCATCATGGAGGTCCACTCAGAATGGGACCTTTCGTTCATTCGGCAGGGCCCTGCCGAGGCTCAAGCTCCCGACGCTGGACCTAGTACTGCAGGTGATCAGGTACCCCCTCCAACTGAGGGAGGCCTGCAGTGTGCCGACCCTTGAAGAGGCGGCGGGGCATTTATATTTTGTAATCCTTATGCTTTTTGCCCGGATTAATTGAAAACGGAATTGGAATTGACCTTTTGCTTACCTGACGTTTTGATTCTGTGTGCGCGTGGGGGGAGACACTTTAAATATGAGAATCATTCCCCTAGCATTGATGACGCAGACACCTGGTGGAACCCAGAAGGTTGGTGTCTTCAATGCCCTGGGGAGGTAGAACGTCCGTGCACCATTTCAGATCCCCTGTTATGAGCGTATTTATTGCATTACACCTCTTTCCAACGTAGTCTTTTATAAATAGGATGCAAGCCTAACAAGATTCTTCCATCGTGAGACTGTTGCATTTAACTTGCCATTATCATGCGATCGAAATAGAGATAGAAAACGTGTGATGGTGGTGCGGCTGGAGGGCTGGCATCCAAGATGTCCGTCAGTCTGAGAATCAACATTCAGAGAACCAAAAATCTGGCCAATCAACGTTCAAGGGACAAAACGTACGGGGTGGAGATTTAGGTTTAGCAGCCTTAGCCCGACCCTCCCCTGAACGGTTGGTGGGACTGGGGGGGGGTCTCCCACTGCCAGAAAAGGCATCAACGGCCTTTTTTGAGCAGTATGGCCCAATTAGCCACCAAATCAACTCAGGTTGGCTTGGGAGACTCCCGATCATGGTGAAGTCAGGTTTCCCAACCTGGGCGGAGCTAGCGTAGACCAGGGGATAGGGTTAGTAGATCTAGTTACCCCATTCATGTGCCGGCCCAAAGAGGCAGCGGGGGTTTTAGAATATATGGCAGCTATATATGCTTCTGTATTGCGTTTCGTATTTAATAAAAAGGTGCCGAGTTACTTCCATATTTGCGTGCGTGTGCCCATATCGTGTTTGTGATGCCCACGTTTTACATACTTGTTTCGGGCCTCGTCGATGTTTAGTGTTGCTTACGAAGTCATTGTTACAAGTATGAGGTCGCAAATAATGCCCCTGGTGGCGCGGGGTGGTTCGCGTGTCATGATCGAATTTTATTTGTCATCGAATGAATCCTAGTTGCGTACATTCGCGTTGACTGTTTATCCAGCGAGTTAATAGAGTTGACCACGAACCACACTCCCTCGCTGCCGTGTTCTTTGTGCTTGCTTTCTTACGCGTAAAATGTTTACCCAGCGAGTTAATAGAGTTGGCCGCGAACCACACTCCCTCGCTGCCGTGTTCCTTGTGCTTGCTTTCTTACGCGTAAAATGTTTACCCAGCGAGTTAATAGAGTTGGCCGCGAACCACACTCCCTCACTGCCGTGTTCTTCGTACTTGCTTTCTTATGCGTAAAATGTTTACCCAGCGAGTTAATAGAGTTGGCCGCGAACCACACTCCCTCGCTGCCGTGTTCTTTGTACTTGCTTTCTTACGCGTAAAATGTTTACCCAGCGAGTTAATAGAGTTGGCCGCGAACCACACTCCCTCGCTGCCGTGTTCTTCGTACTTGCTTTCTTACGCGTGAAATGTTTACCTAGCGAGTTTATAGAGTTGGCCGCGAACCACACTCCCTCGCTGCCGTGTTCTTTGTGCTTGCTTTCTTACGCGTAAAATGTTTACCCAGCGAGTTAATAGAGTTGGCCGCGAACCACCTCCCTCGATACCGTATTGGTACTCTCCGCTTGGGGGACGCTTCGGATTCATAAAAGACGAATTTTATTAAGCGGCGCCTAGCTTCTTGGCGTCCGGCAAAAAAGAAAAATCTCTAAAGAGACCAAAACAATGCAGGAAAAAGAAAAAATAGAAGTGCCGGCGGTAAGGTCTCAGTTTGCTGCGGTTGGGGAGACATCCTTACTTTTGGCAGCTTTTCGTAACGCGTTCATGTAGCATGCCCGTGCCTCCGTCTGATTACCACAGATTTTAGCTATTCCTCCGGGAGTCGGGAATTTCATCGCCAAGTGGTGTATAGACGTAATCGCCTATAAATCCTTCAGCGCGGGCCTACCAAGGACCCCATGGTAGGCGGAGCGGGTGTCCACTATTAGGAACTCCATGAATTTTCGGAGGTGGCAAGGTGGTTCTCTGAAATCTACCGCCAAGGTAATTTTTTCTCGCGGGACGAGACTGGCCCCTGTGAAACCAAATAGCGGCTCGGCAATGGCCGTCAGTTCGTGATCCACGTCCATTTGGTCGAACGCACTGCCGAATAGGATGTTCACGGTACTTCCGTCGTCGACCAACATCCGGCCTAGGCCGTTTCTGGCGATAATGGCGCGTACCACTAGGGTATCGCAATGTGGGTAGTGTATCCCGAATTCGTCCTCTTCAGTAAATGAGATAGGCGGCACTCTAGGCCGATGCCCGTGTACCTGCCAACTCTCCAGGGGTTCCTCTCTGGCTGCCTTCGCGTAGTTACGTCGCGAGTTCATCGTGCTTCCCCCGACATACGGTCCTCCAAAGATGGTATTTATCTCTCGGGCAGGTGGGGCTCCTTGGGGCCTCTCGGCCCTCGGTTGGTCCCTGTCTCCCCCGTTCCTTCCTCCGTCGCGGCGAGGTCCATCGTTCCGGCGCTGGGGAAGAGGTCTTCGCCCTTGTGTGGGCGGTCTTCGATGTCCTCGCGCCGCTTGATCCCTTTCGCCCAGCCCGTGGTTCCCGTGATTGATTAGCTCCTTCACATCTGGGCAATCTTCCGTGTTATACATCCTGGTCTGGTGTATACGACAGAATTTGGGCGGGGTCACCACGGGTAGGGGGGCCGCTACTGGTGCCCGTGGGGCTGGGGCTACCTCCGTTTGATTGAATCTCTGGTAATGGTTGTTAGTTGGTTCTAGGGAACGCCTCCTCTGAAAACGAGAGAACCGAGGCTCTGGAGAGCGACGCCCCTCCCTCATGTATCGATCTCCTCTCTCCCTTTCAACACTTTCTCTGTTCTCGATCGTTTCTTCTGATCGGATTTCGCGCTGGATCATGTCCACCAGCTGGTTGTAGACTTTTTGTGGACTATTTTGAACGTCCCTCCAAAAGGGGGTTCGCATGTGGAGCCCTGTTATCAGCGTATCCAGGGCTTTTTCATCGGTCAACGTCTCGATCTTGTTGATGATGTTGCTGAATCGTTTAAAGTAGCTTTTGACGGTCTCTCCCTCCTTTTGCCGAATATCATTGAGTTGGGCGATGTCAGCTATCATCGTCCGGTTGCCAATGAAGGCGTTGACGAACTCCTTCTTAAGTTGTGGCCAGCTTCGGATACCCCCTGGCCTCAGCTTGTTGTACCACCTCTTTGCGTCCCCCGTGAGTGTGGTGTGGAAATTCCGACACTTCACTGCGGGAGATTGGCCCTAGAGTTTTGCCTTGTAGGTGTTTATGTGGTCCGTGGGATCACCTCTCCCATTATACTTGTCCATGATAGGCATTCGGAAGTTGACTGGCACCTCCATTGCCTTCATGTAGTTGGTGAACGGTAGGTTCTCGTCATCGTCGTCCTCATAACATTCCAGCCTTTCCTTTTCGTCTTCGGCCTTTTCTTGATTCTTTGGGTCCTTCTTCTTTTCCGTACGGGCCTCACTATGTTCACTGCGCCTGCTGTGTGTGGGTTGGGGGGGTGCAATCGAAGACCCCACTCCCAACCTGTCAAACATGCTAGCTGCAGGAACCGGGTGGCTTTCTCGTACAGGGAAGGGTCTCCCTTTGTGACCGTCCTGCGGGGGCTTCGGAGCTGGGTTTCGAGGGTTCCAGTCGTCAGAAATGGGGGGTTCCTTTCGGGAACCATGGCTGTCCAGCGAACCAGTAGGTGAGGGACTCCTCCGGGCACGGCTGCGCTTGGGTCCGTGTTGGAGGGATTGATTCTCCAACAGTTCAAGCGTGGCCTTCATCCGGGCGTTGTCCATCTTGAGGTCCTGGTTCTCCTGTTCCATCGTCCGTTTCTTCTGATGTCTTCTCTTTCTGCGACGGGTGACGTTCTGTAGGTCTTGAACGCTCTCCTGTCGCAGGTTGGTGTGGTGGGACTCCACCTCGTCTTCTGTGGACCGTTCGGATGTCATGCTTCTTCGGGTAGAAGACACGTTTTACCACAAGCACTTGGTCGTGTGAGGTTTTTCGTTTCCCACAGACGGCGCCAATCTGTTGACGTCTGAACCTGCACCAGTCCACGTGCCAACAGATCTCCAGTCACTCCTCTGCCAGCTCGTATGTTACCTGCACACTAGGACGACCGTTAGGCACCAAGATCTCCGGAGAAAAATGGTCCGGCGATCGTTGGCACTCCGATGATCAAGTCAACTGCCGGTACATGGGAGATACACGGGGGCGGGAACAAAAAAGGGGTGTGGGAGAGACAAGCAGACAGAGATTTGAGCAGAGTTTAGGGTGGGATTCTTAAGCATAAAAAGGTGCGTACCTTGGAACAACCGGAGACGTTGTATTTATAGCGCAAGAATTCTAGTTGATTTGGAAGACAAATCAATTCAGTCTCCAATCGGATCCTCCTTCCTTATGTGATAAAGATACCCGAGATTGCCTTCCTTCCTTGAGTTTATCACGTTGCATGATTTTAGGAGATCATGATTGTGTTTCCTTGTGGAGATTCGTGCGCCCAATCCAACGCAATCTTTCTTTAATTACTTCTCTGGTTGCCCCGGCATATCGAGTTGCACGCTGGTTACTAATGGCGCGTGGCCTGACGAGGCCCTATGGTTCGCATGAGGGCACCGAGGCCCTCCACATGACTCGCGGATCTCTGGCTGCCGAAGGTCCAAGCGTGTGACGGGCCCTTCCAAGGCCCTAGCAGAGCCCAGATAGGGTTCTTGACAGATTATGGACTAGGTCCTTACTGGGCTTGGATGGGGCCTGTGCTGACGTGGCAGCCATGTTGTAATCGTGTGGTAACAGAATTCAAAATTCAAAACTGAAAACTGAAAACTGAAATTAAAATGCAAAAAAAAAAAAAAATAGAAAATACATTATTTTCATTTCATACCGACCTCAATCAAGCAACCCGCCTTGGGTCACCACCATCACGCTCCAAACCCAACTCAAAGAATAAAATCCTCACAACCGACACGCAGCAGCAACAAAAACCAACATAATGCCTCATATTATTTTAATTATATAAATAAAGCATATTTCATTCTTTTTTATCATTCATTCAGCGAAAATAAAATAAGTAATTTGTGAAAGACAATTCCACAAAAAATTAAACCCAAAAGTTGTGATTCCTATGTAATACGAAAAATAAATAAATAAATAAAAACTTTGATTAACTTGAAATATTTTTCAATATTGTGGTTTGAATATCAGACTAACATCATTAGTAATAAGAGTATTTTCAAAAAGCTCTTTAAATATAAAATGCTCTTTATTTTAGAGAGTTAACCTTTAAAATTATAATTATGTCGCAAGATAATCTCTAAATTAACTTTTTAAAATAGAGATTGGGTTTGACTCTTCAAATTTGGATAGCCAAACCTACAATTTATAATTAAATGCATTCAAAAAATTTCAAATATGTTGACTAAATTAAGTAGTATACATAAAATAAAATAAAGAAAAATGAAAGAAAACCATATAATAATTAAGAAGGAAGTATGTCAAAATAAGATATAGAAAAAATAATAATAAATACTTATTAGAATAAAAAAATAAAGTATTAAAGATAAATAGCACGTTGGAATGTTTATTCTCTAAACTCTTGAAAATATAAAAAATATTGTTTATAAATAGAGACTCTTTTGGATATGTTTTAAAGATTATAAGAGAAATGTAATTGTTAATTTTTTTATCTTATCAATCTCGTATTCACCACCATTTCTGACCAACGCGAACATTTCCTTGACAAAAGGCACCGGCGTCAGGTGTGTTGAGGATTCAAAGCAATATGATGATCAATTCGAAACTAGAAGTCGCCGAAGACTATAGAGAGGGAAGACCTAATTGGAGATCTAAATAGTGATTTCCCCCCCCCCCCCCCCCCCCCCCAAAAAAAAAATGTGCAAAAGTCTTGCAATGTTTGAAGAGAAGCATTTTATGATTTCCCGTATAATCAAATATTTTAAAATATATATACTATTACTAGTATATAACGCTTACCTGCGGTGAGAACCGACCATATTTGAATCGTAACCCAATATCACCAATCAAGAGAAAAGATCTGAACTCCGTCACGGGGTCCAGAAAGTTTCCCCGTCTGGCACCCCCCACCCCACGCACAAAAACCCACCCACCTTTTGTATGCAAACAAATGTAATGACCCTCCCCCCTCCCCCCT
This sequence comes from Forsythia viridissima, assembly GCA_030279155.1. Lineage (NCBI taxonomy): Eukaryota > Viridiplantae > Streptophyta > Magnoliopsida > Lamiales > Oleaceae > Forsythia > Forsythia viridissima. Next base: position 10,770,736 of record CM059042.1, read on the forward strand.
CCCCCCTCCCCCCAATTTATACTTTAAACCCCCTTCTTCAACCTATTTATCCCTCAACCCCTCATTTATTTATACTTTAAACCCTCTTCTTCAACCTATTTATACTTTAACCTATTTATTTACCAACAAATTTATATCCACATTATTAATATAATTAAATTTATTAAATTAAAAATAAACTTTTTATTATTATATTCATCGTATTTTAAAAAAAATAAATAATATATATTAATTTTTATTAAATTATATATTATTTATATCATATAATAAATAATATAGTTAACGTTAATTTTATTATTAAGATTACAGTGAGATTAATTAATTAGTTTATATTTGAGTAATAAATCTGGAGCATGATAAGAGTACTGTGGGCTCGGCGCATAATATGGGTACTGTGCGTACTGTGAGTCCAGCCCATGATATACGTACTGTGGGTCCAGCGCATGATATTGTTGATCTGACGAATTCTACGAGTATTGTGGTTGATTTGTGTTGTCCAAATCGACAATCAAATTATTATCTATTATAAAACAAATGGACCAAACACTAACAAAACAATAAGTAAGAAAATATATAATATTAACTTATCTATTTTGTAACGTAGGACAAGTTCTTATATCGTGGCCACTGATGCCACATCAATTATATGTGTAAATAAAAAAAAATATAAAAACTATTAACTATATTACAACTAACTTACAAATTATAAAAAATAAATCTGTACAAATAATCAAAAATAAAAAATAAATTAATAATTTATTACTAACTTTTGAAGAATATGAAAAACAACAAGTGGAACACAAATTCAGTAAAGTAAATTTAGAGAACAAAAGTGATTGAAAATATTTGATGTTGGCCAAATTTGGGTAAAGTAAATAACGCGATTGTGTTGACCAAATTTCAAGAAAAATATGTATTCTGATGAGGAGAGAAAAATATATATTTGATGATGAAAAATTGTTATATTGAGTGGTATATAAATAGGTGGGGAAAAAAAGAAAATAAATGAATTTGTTTGGGGGGGGGGGTTGTAAAATTAAATGGAGGGGGGGGGGGGGGGGGGGGGGGGGGGGGCTGTAAAAAGTTAAAGGAGGAAGGGGGGTGGTTTTTTTGCGGCGTAGAGAGGTGGGGGTTGTTTTTCTTGCAGATGGGTGTGGGGAAGGGGGGTTCAAATTTTTTTTTTTTTTTTTTTACTGGCTGCGTGATTGACACGCAGCAAGACAGGGAAACTTTCTGGACCCCGTCACGGGGTCCAGATCTTTTCTCCACCAATCAAATAGGGCTGCCAAATAAATAAATATAATAATATGAAGTTACGTCACACAAGTTAATCTTGATTTGAAGTTGTGTAATTCTAATATAATACAACAAGATAATTAGTCAAACGCATAAGAACAGCCACGAAGGTAGACCATATCTTGTTTTCTCAAAAAAGCATCACATGAATGTTGGAGGACGTATAGATTGAAACCACACTTTTTAAATCAAATCAAATGCTAATATTTATGACTACCAACATCAATGACTCAAATTACATAACAGTGTCCAGAAATACAAGGCAATTCAATTTTTTGGATTTAATATCCAACCTCAAGTGAGAAAAACAGATTCTGCCTTTGGGCATAGTTTACATTCCTTAAATGTTTAGCAGCCCATAATACAACATTTGCACTACAATTAGCATTTACATTAACTTTAACAGTAAAATGCAACAATTCTTATAACATGTTAAATAATTAGAACTATGAAGCGGAGTGTTTTCGCATACCACATGGAAATAAATAAATTGACGAGATATATCTACCTCACCAAGTTGTTCAGGTAGAAATGACCACTGCAGGAAATACATCTCTATCCTATTTCAACTTGAGTCATTTAAGGTTTAGGGTTGAAAATTCAAGTTCAAACAACAATCTGTAGGTAACGGGGAATAATATTTAAACCTACAATATAAGACACTAATAATGAGTATTCTGCATGTAAGTTAACGTTCTCAAAATTCGATCACTGGAGTTAGAGAGAATGAGAAGATCAATTAGAGCCAATTTGTATTTGATAAACAAATTAACTTCTACCTCGTCTTATTCATTGACCAAATAATTTATACTAAAATATTAAAACATTTCCAAATCAATTTTTTTACCTAAATGATCAAATTCATTCATACTAAATTAAGTACTTAAATAATTCGATTCATTCTACCTATTCATGTTTAAAAAGCAGCTTAAACTTATACTGCTTATTATTCAGACCAAATAATTAATACTAAAAATATTTATACCTTTCCAAATCAACTTTGTACCTAAATGATCCTAAATATAATGAATGATTCAAGTTTAGAAGCTACGATGATAGAACTATAGTACTTAAGCAAGGTTGCAATCAAAATTAACAAAAATCAAATGCACAAAACACAAAACACCAAAATTAAATCAGAGACCAATTAAACATGCTCTAAAATCAAACGAAGTTCTAAAAAAATTTCATCCAACAGAATGTGTTAAAATATGCATGTTAGTATTTGTACCTGATTAATTGTTTTCACGCTTCCTGTAAATAATCTGAAAATTGCATAATGGAGTGAGTATTGTTGTCCGTTGATGACGCACATCAATTTTTTTTTAGCCATTAAAATAGAAAAAAAGTAATGATCAAATTGAACAAATAAATGAAAAAAAAACAAATTCATACCTGATAGAAATGGAGCCTCCACTGCAAAAAATTGTAACAGATCTGAGAGCGAAAAATTTATGAAAAACTGAGAAAAAATGAACGGGCAAATAATTTTTTTATCTCGTGGTCCAAAGATCGTAGATCGTTGTGCAAGGATAGAGATTTTGGATTTTCAGATCGTAGATATTGGATTTTGGTTGTAGAATCTAGATTTTTAGTTTGTGATATTTTGATTGCCAACTGTCAGGATTGAAATTTGTAGTGAAGATGGAGTATTTATTGGTTCTCAAGACAGACATACATGACAAAATGTGGGAGTTGATCTCTAACGATCGGTTTGATTATTATTTTAAAACGGGTCCAACTAGGGCCTAATTAACCCTTACAAATAAGTAAATACGTAGTTAATTTTTTATTGGTCAGAGTTAGAAATAATAAGTTACTTATTTTTAAAGTATAGTAAGAATTAATTTTAAAATAAATAATTTTTTACTTAAAATTAAAAAAAATTAAGTTATTCAAATATGTATTAAGATAAAATTTACTTATAAATCAAAATCATGATATTATTTATCTCTTCTTTACTCAGTCACGTGTAAATGTTGAGACTGCATCTTCCCTAAATAGTAAATAGAGTATCAAATGTGAATGACTGGAAACTCGAGCCCTCCGACAAGAGGTGGGGAGGGGGTAGGGTGTTTGTTTTTTCTAACAAAATTTTATATTTATTTAAATTAAGGATGAAATTGCTCTCAATATCAAAGACTAAGACTGAAGTAGGACGAAATTGCTCTCAATATCAAAGATCAAGACATCAAGGAGTTAAGTTTCGAAAAGGAAATTTGCAAATGATACATACTTTTTGTTTGTATATTGATAGTAGTATCTAGAATTTAAATTCATAATTATTAACAAACGTATTAAATAAAATTATTATTAAAATTTTATTTATGATTATAACAAAAAAAAAATAATAATAATTTTGTTATTAACAAACGTGTTATTTTATTTTATGATCCTCAAATACTTTTATTTAATTGAGCTATTTGTTTATTAGTTACAAATATTAGAGTTATAACTGTAATATTTAATTTATCATTTATTATCGTTCGTAAATAAAGAATTCACAATTTTGAAAGTAAGTTTTACGTTGAATAAAAATATAATAAGATTGGTTCAATATTGTAAAATTATAGACGTTAATTTGTTATATATTTATCTTAATTTTTATTCACATTTTTCACATCACATATCAATTACATATACTTAAAGTACAATAATTTAACATTTTTTCTCTTATGAAAAATTTAATTGACATGACTATAATGATATATTTAATATATTAAATTAAATGTTATTAAATAAAAGTAACGGATCTATTTTCACCTTTTGTAAAGATTATGAACTCAACTATAATTTTTTCTAATTAAAATTAATGACACGTTGATACTTTGTATTAAATAAGAACTAATTGTACACTAAAATATATAACTTCAAAATATTTGTATTAAAAAAAAATTATTTTCGCACTGACCAAAAGTGTAGAGAGTTCTAAAAAGTTGACCAAATCAAGAAAAAACCAAAATAGAGAGGAGCCTTCGTTTGGTGCCTTGTAGGGACTAGGGAAGGGAATTTAAGTAATTTATAAGTTTCTCTTACTTTTCAAGCAAAGACAAATATGCTTTGTCGAAGATAATTGCAAAGGTGTCCCAAAGTTCAAAATTGCAAAAAGACAACACAAAAATCATTAATTTATCTTCCAGGTTGTTCCACCACCACCTGCGATTGCACATACTCACACTCAATTCTCTCTCCCCCAAACTCTCGGCCATCTCTCTCTCTCTCTCTCTCTCTCTCTCTCTCTCACGCGCGCGCGCACACATACACACACATCAAGATTGAGTTTGATAGAATTAGTACACAAAACAACCCACGAATGCTGCATTTTGAACAAAGGAGATCCCATTAAAACGTTCCCAATTCAAGCACTATTTTCACGTTTTGGGGCCGAAACTCAAGCACCCAATTTGTGTGAAAAACCACCAATAATCAGTTTTATTGTCCAAATCTTAACGTTTCTGATTTCTTCATGAATCATAAATTTGATTCATTGACTACACCTTCATGAGCATTTATTAGCTCCCACGTAATGACAAATATAACATCTCACTCTTTGTTGTAAAGCTCAGATTTCTCTCTCTCATCCATGACACCTGTTTCTTTTTTCTACGTTGGCCTATAGAATCAGCTGCAGAATTTTGGGTTTGAATTCATTTAAGATTTTCGGTTTGTTGAATACTGCGTCAAGATTTCAAGTATGGAGCTACCCTAATTGGTAAGGAACAGTACTAGATTACTTGTTTAAAATATCGTGATATGGGTTTATATTTTTTTCCTTTATTGGATTTCTTCAATACCCATAATCGAGATTTTTTTACCAGTTTGTAATTTTCTGAATCATATACCGATGTGGTGGTGTGATTCTCAGAAATGCTATATTGAAGAGCCTGGATTCCAAAAATCTGATGTTTTCGGAATTTTGTGGATTCAGGAATAGTTTTGAATAAAAAGTAGAGGAAATTGTGACAAGTATCCAGTAATTGAGAATTATTGGGTCGAATTAAAGATGCAATCAAGAGTAGGGAGTTTTGGTTCACTCGAGGATGGCAAAGAACCTTATACTAGAACCACAAATCAATCCAGTAGGCCTTTGCCACTGAGATTACTTCAGTTTCTGTTGCTTTTTCTGGGAGTAAGCATTGTGTTTTCATTTCTCAGTTTATATACGAGTCGGTTTCTCGGTATCCAGAATATAGTTTCTGTGGTTCAACCAAGAATTCAACCCTGTGTTCAAGAACCTAGCAGTTTGGAAAATTGGATTAGGCCTCCATCTAATTTGTTTCATACTATGAATGATTCTGAGCTGTTTTGGCGGGCTTCGTTTGTTCCTAAGATTAAAGAGTACCCCTTTAAGAGAACTCCCAAGATTGCATTCATGTTCTTGACAAGAGGACCATTGCCAATGGCGCCTTTGTGGGAAAAGTTTTTAAAGGGGAACGAGAAGCTTTATTCGATCTACATTCATTCGTTGCCATCCTATCAGCCAGATTTCCCGACTTCATCGGCTTTTTATGGCAAACAAATTCCTAGTCAGGTATAGATAGAGATGAACATTTTTCCCGCTCTGATTAGTATTGCTATATGTTTATATGCGAGTTTATTTATTTATTTATGTTGACTAAATATTTGCTTCTTGGAAATTTCTTTATCCAATTTGCTTACTAACTTGTACTTGAATTGAATCATGGTCGGTCTATACAAGAAATGTATGCCGGTTCTTAAGCCAAAAACTCAGTTTAGATTGCAATTTCTCTTCTTAGGTTCCTCGCACTCCTGGCCTAGGTTATATTATCATTTGAATATTAAACATTTTCCAAACAGTAAATAGAATAATGGAAGGATTGTATTATAGGTTCATGAGGTGTTTCAATGCAAAACAGACTTTCGTTCCTCCATGTAATTGATTGGTGAATTGTTCTCTTGTATGGCTACCCCTTCTCGCCGATAGAGACTCAAATTTTATACTCTGGAATAAATGCATTGCGACAGCAACAAAAAACTGCAGTTACACTTTATAACATCACTGGTTATAAATGACTCTAGCGATCTATTATATGTTGCTCTAATGATTCTCGGGAAAAAAAATAGTTCCCAAAATGGTAATGAAGATTGAATAAGGGGGAATGCACATGCTAACAAACCAAACTCATTAAAGCCTGCTTGTTGTCGTCTTTGATAGAGAGATGATGTTGAATTTTCTGTCCAGTCTTTGTTATGCCAAGTAGTGATTTTCTGAAAACCAGTGGAGGGAAATGACCAAAAAAACCTATGAAAATCACTGTAACTTTGAGGTTTTGTTCATTACGAAGCTCGTAGTTTTAGTTGGAATTCAAATTATTGACCTCCCAAATTTGGGGCATTGAACTAGAATTATTGTGTAGTTTTTTTGTTGACTTTTTAGATGCTAAACTCGAAATGTCAATCTAGAAATAACTTTCAACCCTGACATGTTTTGCTCATTAACTGTGTTAACTTTCTATCCTGAAATGCTGATGTTGGACACGTAAGATTCCAAGATAACTTTGAGGATTGCTCATCCTACTGTATTAATTAAATTCAGATTCCTACCAAGAAGTGATTGTGAATTTGAAAATGTTATTGTATTAATTGCCAGCAACTGCCCCAACATATTGTATGTTCAATGATTTGAAACTTGTCAAGGGAACTAAAAGTTCATCCGAAATTATAGTTTGATATGAAAGCTTCTGGTTTCTGTTTTGTGTTCGGATTAAGGTCTGCTCTGAGATGTTTATGTGTGAAAATTTTATCAGACAATTAACGAGTTGTTGAGTTTTTATGGTACCACAAGAGGGTTCTTTATCACATAAACTTTTTTATGAAACGCCATGATTCTTATCTTTTAGGTTGCTGAATGGGGAAGGATGAGTATGTGTGATGGTGAAAGGCGACTTCTTGCTAATGCATTGCTCGATATTTCCAACGAATGGTTTGTACTTCTATCAGAAGCATGTATTCCTCTTCAAAACTTTAGCATTGTGTATCGGTACATATCAAGATCCCGGTACAGTTTCATCGGCGCATTTGATGAACCTGGTCCGTACGGTAGAGGACGCTACAACGAGAAGATGTCGCCCGAGGTCAACCTCACAGAGTGGCGTAAAGGGTCCCAATGGTTTGAAATCAGTCGAAAACTGGCTGTTTACATTGTTCAAGATAGCATTTACTACCCCAAGTTCGAGCAGTTCTGCAGACCTGCGTGCTATGTGGACGAGCACTATTTCCCGACAATGCTAAGCATCCAATCTCCTCATCTCTTGGCAAATAGAAGCCTCACCTGGGTCGACTGGTCAAGGGGCGGGGCCCATCCTGCTACGTTTGGGAAAGCTGATATAAACCAGAACTTTTTCAAGAAAATTTTTGAAGGTAAACCGTGCATTTATAACAATCAGCCGACGTCCCTTTGTTTCCTTTTTGCAAGGAAATTTGCTCCTAGTGCTTTGGAACATTTATTAGAACATTCATCAGAATACTTGGGGTTTTGACACAAGATTTTGAATTATGAATGTAGGCATAAATGCTGTAGAAGCTTTTATTCTCAGATTTTTAGTCAAATTCCTATACTATAGCATCTAAACACTTGAAAAATAGAAGCCAGATTCAAATATCGTATGCATGTTCATGGGACAAAACATCTTGGAAGTTATCTATGATTGTAATGCCTTTGTGTCGTACACTACACTAGAATCAATTAATTTTTGATTGCCCTCCACCGGTTTGATTTCTACGTCGTATGACTCGACACTTTAATGAATGAGATTTTAAGTAAGTTTTTATTTTTTAAATTGTTTGATATGGATGTGATGAAGAATGCAATGCAGGCAATTATGAAAAGATATATAAGTAAAAATCAAGGAATGTGTGTGCATTACGAAGATACTAGTGTTTAACTCGTGCGATGCACATGAGTTGTGTTCCGTGCTAGTAATGTTGAAAAAAAATTAAGAAAGTTTATTGGTTATTGGTTATAATGAAATGAAATACAAAAGCATAATATAAATAATATTTTATTGGATATTGCTACTAAAAAAATTAAAAAATAACATAGCTAATCCAAATTTTAGAAAACTTCTTTGAAGACCACATTTGTGGTTGAATTGGTTGGTTTTCCATCTCTATCACAAATTAGTATCTTCAATCCTATACGATTTTTAACTCTAGATACCGCTACATAAAATTGTCCATTAACTATAACTTTCAAAACATAATATGTATTACATATTTTGACTTTGCCTGCAATTCATGAAATCATGTATTGCAATTCATGAAATCATGTATTAACCAACTATGTTGAAATAATCAACTATTACAAAAAACAAATAACATCTCAAACCAACCTCTGAATTTTTTTGCACGACACATCTGATGTAAAATAATTACTGGTTCTGGATTATCAGATTCTAAAATATTATTAACTTTATTAGCGTAATCACCCCACAAAGTGCAAGACAATTGATTTTTCTTGCTTAAAGTTTAATTCAACACATTGTAAATATTATAATTAATATCCGAAGTCGTACTCCAAATCTTCGAGCACAAAGTCAATCAGTTTGGTAATTCTTCCGGACATGTCTTTGGATCAAGCGCTGTCCTTCGCAACGACCTCATCAATTATATCTGAACAAAAATTTTAACAAAAAAAAAGGAGAAAATATGGACCACAATAATTGTACGTCATTAATTATTTGAATTGTGCAGAACTTATTTAATTGTTTCGTATATATAATCATTTCATGAATAGTCATTTTGTGTGTATAATTAATATAATTAATGTATTTCACATTGGATATTGGAGAGGTTCCAATTTTTTTACAAAACTGAAAGGTCTTATACTAATTTTATATATAATCTATATTGTGTAGAACTTATTTAATTGTTTCAAATGTGAGATAATTATGTTATCTCATTGAAAAATAAATAGTTGGTAATAATTGAAATTATTTGTTGGATAATTCCAACGTAATATATATGTGTTTAATTTCACAAGAGTAATCAACCCTTAAATTCTTAGGAACCCAATTGATCACAGCCAACGATACCCGAGGTAAATTGAATTTGTTGCTTTGTTCGTTTCATTTTTCTTGTTAAGTTTAATTATTTTTCTCGATTAGGATTAGGTTATTTTATATAATTTATTTTTAAATTTTCATTTTATTAATTTATTTCTTGTTAAAATTGTTTACGTTATATTCGTGTTACTCTTAAAATATTACGTTACATGACTTGCACAGCCCTACGTAACTGATAGTTTGATAAATACTGGTCACTACCATCAAATGATGCACCAATTTTAAAAGGCTGAGGATGATTCCTGCCGAGCCGAAAATATAAGTTTAGGACAAAGCTGCTACAAATTATCACGATCGTAGAGAATTTTCTTCACTACAAAAAAAAAATACTTAAATATTTATGTGTCACTGTATCTTTAATTTTTCCTCTTTACAAAATCATCTCCTTCAAAATTTATTGACCGTTTCAATCTATTTTCTTCATTCGATCATCTCTAAATATGTTCACTTTTTCAATCGATCGTTTTTCTTCATCGATCATCTTCAAAATCTGTTCATCGTCTCAATCTATCATTATAATAGAGCCTACGATCGGATCCACCGCAAGAAAGTGGTATATTAGTTTAAGTTGGGTACCAACATTGAATTTTTTTCAATATTTAAAAGATGGAAGTCTGTAAAGACTATTTTACTATTCCTTTTCTGCCCAATTGGTGCTATTTACCGAAGTCGTACGAAGAACCCTAAAAATTAATTTCGCGGTTGATTCATATTTTCTTCCCAATTCTCTTCAAGAAAGGTACGCGCTTTCAGTGCCTCATTTTTTTCTCATCCTCATTTGTCAATTTTACACTCTAAACGTATCATTGAAATCAATGTATATGAATAATTCTGTTTGCCAATTACTTATGTATATGATTGTTTAATTGTTAGTTTTTAGAATCTTGATTGATATTTTTAAAAGGAAAGTTACTACTGACTTGATATTATTGTAATTTCAATAAAGTTAACTATTCTATGTTCTAGTAATTATATGTTGCTGGTAAATAGGTTTGAATGAATGATGTTGTGGAAGAGAATTTTACTGAAAAATCTTGTCAAAAGGGTTCGGAAATCAAAGTATACGCACAAGAAAGATGATCTGCAAAATGTTATGGCGAAGTTATTAGTGATTGGTGAAGGCTCCTCAAGAATGCAAAAAAGGAAACGCGTAAATGTTGAGTCAAATAAGGTTAAAGTTAAGAAGCAGAAGACAAGAGAAAATAATGGAGTCAATGAAGGAAGTGACGCTATTGATCGAATTTCTGAATTGCCCGATCACATTGTCCATCATATTTTTGCGCTCCTACATTGTCCAAAAGATGTGGCACGGACTAGTATTTTGTCGAAGAAGTGGAAGAGCATGTTCGATTCCTACCTGACGTTTGATTTTGATGAGAGGTACTTTCGAGTCCACGGAGCACGAGGGAAGCATAATCGCATTAAAGCGAGGGAAGTGCAGAAGAAGAATTTTAAGAATAACATTGAGAAGTCACTGGCTTCACGACTTGAACCTGTGTCTTGTATACACAAGTTCAGGCTGTATGTGAATAATCTCAATTATAAGTTAGCCTCTTGTATGGATCGTTGGTTAAGTGCTGCTGTGGACAAGAATGTCAAGGAGCTTGAAATTCATGTGAATGTAAAGGGGAATCGATATCTTTTGCCAGATGTCTTGCTAATGTCCAAGGCAATTACTTCCTTGAAGTTGTGTGGGTGTGTAGTGTTGTTTGGTTTCACTGCTACGAAGCTCTGTAATCTGAGAGAGCTGTCCATAAAAGAAACTCTTGTATGCGAAGCGATGATCCAGAAATTTGAACGTAGCTGCCCCTTGATTGAGGATTTGAGGCTGGTACACTGCCGGGGATTTGTACGCTTGCATATTTCAGCACTTGTTAAACTCAGAAGAGTGGAGGTACATGAGTGTGATATGCTCAGTTGTGTTGAAATTGAGGCATCAAACCTTGAAACCTTCTGGTATCATGGACAGAAACATCAGCCATGCAAATTCAACCTGACAGGTTGTGAAAATCTGAAGCATTTGACTTTGAAGGCTGGCAATATGACAGACGAGTTGTTTCACAATTGCATTTCCAAGTTTCCATTGCTTGAAAAGTTGTTCCTTAAAGAATGTAACAGCTTAGAGAAAATCACAATTTTAAGTGGAAAACTAAAAAGTCTTGCCTTAATTCATTGCAAGATGTTGCAAGAAGCCAACATTGACACCCCAAGTCTATTTTCGTTTGAGTACAGTGGCCATAAAATGTCTTTTTCTTCCATGAATATTTCAGGGCTGCGTGAAGCAAAGTTTCACTTTGATCCCTCAACCAAAGCTTCTCAGTATATTGCTGAGTTGCGAAAATTCTTTGGGAACTTTGATCAGTTTAAGGATTTTAAAGTGATCATGCACTCTAAGCAGGTATGGAATTTACTGTCTTATATACAGCAGCTAAAGTTCTTATCCAGTTTTTAGCTTTCTCATGAACCGGTTTCTTCTTGTCTATTTTTTGCTTTCTCGTATATTGTTTCTAGAATATGACAATTTTTGAAGAACCTAGAGAAGTCCGGCTTGTTCGATATATTGATGACAAGTTGGAATTAACTACATCAACAAGTAATGTTTTGAGAACTGTTGATAGTTGGTTACGAGCGCGCCATCGGAAGAGACTTACCCTGGTATCCTCCAGAAGTGAATTTTCGAAGGTAAGGTGGATTCTACCCAATTTTTAATTATATGTTGTGGTTCAATATGTGGAACAAATCGAAGACCATTTACCTTGTTTAATTAGCTTGCTTTCAGCTTTGATGGGCAAAGAATTTAATACGGGCAATAATATTTCGATGTATAACACTTTATCTAGTCTTTGTCTTTGGTAAACCAACAAGCCATCTGTATCAATTTTTGTGCAATATTTCGACTCAAATAGACTCATAATGATTTTCCATCATTTATCAATGTATAGTTACTTGTTACTTGTTTTGGAAGTTTGTATGATCATTTTCTTTGTTCAGAGGTAGCTCGTAAACTCGTTCCTATCCTAAAGCCTCAAGTAGCTACATCAAATAAAGAAAAAAGTTCTCGCTTGCAAATTCTCGAAAACCCCAAAACAAAAAATCTACTCATTACTCCCAAAAAAGACCTTCTTTTTATTTAGATTTTCTTAATTTGTTATTCAATTACGACACAAATGAAATCTAAAATTCTTGAGTATTCTACTTCTTTCGAATGATGAATCCCTTAATTCTTAATTTAAGAATTAAAGTGAAAGTAAAGGACTACCTTGGAATTCATGAAGGATTTACTTGTCTATGTATTGTTCAGTTCAATCTTTTAGGTTCCGACTTCATCCCGATGGTTATGCTACAATGCCTTTAGAGCCTAAACACAATGGATAGACTCTTGTAACCATGACACATTTACACTTACTTGAAGATAATTTCATTCCAAAAGAAAGGTTAATTCCACAAAACAAAATATCCAAATAGAAATTTGTATTTTATTTGTTATGAAATCGATCATAGATCAGTTCTCTTTTTTATTTGGGAGTATTGGCTGCTCCTCTAATTCTGAGCTTCGTGTTACTCCTGCAAGTGACATGTCACGTCCAAGGCATCCGTTGACTTGGATGACAGTTTCTCATTTCGAATCTGTAAAATCAGAATTTGTATCAAATCAGAGGTTAATTATTTCATTGGTCACTCAATTTTTCACGTGTTATTACTTGGTAACTGAACTTCAAAAATTTTCTCCATGGTCACTTAACTTTCGAACGGGATACCTGTCCATCATTCAGATGAATTTCGTCGAAGATGTTGTGTTTATGCAAACGAAAATCTTACGTGGTATGTTAACACTGCTAACTTGTCCAACTAGGACAAATTGTGTTCTCAAATGGTCAATACACTTTTTTTTTTGTTATTGGATGGTGATTGAACTTCAAAATATTTCTTTATAGTCATTGAATTTTTAAAAGTGTTCTCCGTGGAATAATTAACCTACAAAATATTTGAACATGAATTCCTTTTCCTTAATCCATTTGTCTTGTCATTGACACATTTTCACATTAGAATTTTCTGGTGTTATACTAACATTGATTGGACTTTTTATTTATCAAAACAAGTTGAATTGTAATTTAACAATGTTTGGTGATCCAATTGGTTATTGTGATCATAAATGAATTGTTGGTCATGGTGCACCTTGTTGGTTTAGACCCATGTTTCAAGGTGATGATGTGTCTAATCCCGTTAGGTTTCCATATGTAACTTATATATATGCAAGTTATAATTATGTCCATTCTCTTAAAGAAAACTCTAAACACTTTAGGCTTGCCTCATCAAGAGCCGTCACTACAATTTGGAGAGTGTAGAAGAAGATTCGGTCTAGACATGATCGATCCAACAAGATTTTTTTCGATGTGTATAGACGAGGGAAGTTTATATTATAATGCATGTTAGGTAGTGCGGAAATTATTTTTTTAGTGTTTATGATTTATGAGTCATATGAAATGTGTGGATAATAAGTGAGTATTACATTGTAAATCCTACGAAATGTGTGGATAAAAATTATGTTTTACCAACTTAATCAGCTTAAATTACATCTTAGATTATAATTTAAGCTTAGCCAAACATGGACTAACTTCAAGAGGTAATCGCTAAACTCTAATTTCCATATCTTTGAAGTTTGTATTCTAATTCTATGTGTGTTATTAGATTAAATCCAAATTAATACATTTCAAAACAAACCACTTATAACGGTTTGATAATATTTCAAATCTAAATCAAATCGTTGAACTGCCCCAAATAATATTTCAAATCTAAGTCAAATTGTTGAATCGCCCAAACCAAACCTAACCTTTATTGGCGGTGTGATTTGATTTAAATGGCGATTTCTTGGTATAGTTTTTTTTCTAGTATATGTCTAGATTTTTTTAGTTCAATTGTTTATCGTTGACTGGATTTATGTATGTTATTGGAAATTGATTATCACCTTTTTGCTTTATATTTTGAGTAGAGTCAAATGAATTGTGAAAAATAAATGTCGAAACTTATTTTTAATGTTATTAGTTCTTTCAATGGAAAATAGTTATCAATATTTGTCTTCAATGTTATGAAATGTTATAAATATTTTCAATAAAAAATAGTTTTGGCTTGAAGTTGTTGCCCTTCTAATGACCATGGAGAATCATTTGCGAAAAATTAAGTGACCATGGAGAAACATTTTAAAGTTTAATAACCATAGAGACCATTTGGCAATACGATTAGTCCAGTCGGACAAAGTTAACAGCGTTGGCATGCCACGTAAGATTTTTGTTGGACATGTCAACAGCTCTTTTAACTGAATCCCTTGGAATGATGGATGAGTGTCAAATTTGGAAGTTGAGTGACCATTGAGAAACACTTTGAAGTTCAGTGACCAAGTAGTAACACGGGAGAAAGTTCAACAACTAATAAAATAATTAACCCATCAAATCACACATTGCAGTATATTAGGCCTTCTTATTCTTTAAGAGGTTTATCTAAAAGATTCACAATATAACTAGGAAGACGTTTTAAATACTATACATGGGGTTACTCAGTTACTGGGCATGCGAGTTTGATGTAGCCTATTTGATATCTTCGTATGCGAGAATCAACAAATTCGACTCCGCATTGTTCACAAAAATTGTGGGTCTTCTTTTTCATCTCTGATTACTCAATAATTCTACAAGCACAAATTCCAATTTTTATAGGTCCAAACATTCTTTCACAAAATAATCTATATTCTTTCTGTTTATTGGTTTTGTAATGAAAAGTATAGAGTTTTGTCACTTCTCCAACGATCTCTCCATTAGGTAGGATTTTAGTGGCCCAAGCATTTATTTGTTGAGGAGAAATTAATCCAATCCGTAGCTGTTGATGTTTATACCAATCGATCATAAAAGAAAAATTATGATCATTCCAATTTCACCAATAATTGATTCAATTGCTAAGAAGGCATTTCCTCTATGAGTTTCTTATTTCACAACAACTACACTACGTATCTGTAATTAGTTTAACTTAGAGTCGTATGTTGACACACGCTACTATCACTCAGGTTGCTGCTTTCACTCTCCTCGGGTGGATTGAAGCATGTTGGCTTGCTTCCTATCGTAAAACGCTTTGATGGCTAAACCTTTCTTCTTAGGGAGAGACCTTTTCTCTTAAGTTTACTTAACCAAATACAAGAAGGTGAAAGAATTGTCATCAATAGGCAGATCAAGAGTGGATTCGTTTACCTAATTCTTCTGAGAAGTTAGGAGACCACCACAAAAATTGTCCAACCTTGGCTCCCAGTTAATATGAGGAGTGCCTTTCTCTTGAGATCCAATCTCTGTGTTGATTCTACCATCTCACCCATCCTACCATGGCATTACTCTACCGCTGAGTTAAAAGGGCTTATTTGATTTAATTCCTGAATGATCAAATGGATTTACCTAGCAAGTCTAGGGTAAAAGAAAATGAATTCAAGACCGACCCTAAATTCTTTTATTGAATTGATCCCCATTAAAACAAAATTCACTTGATCGATACATACAATACATGTACGCTTACCAATTTTACATAAATTTCAAGATATTTCAGTGAATCATGTGATGAGAGAATTTTCAATTACTTCTTGATCCCGCTTACTAGATTTATCTTTACAGCGTATACACACACTGATAATGAACCGAGAAGAGAATCCGTACTGCTGCAGATACTACTCAAAAAAATGCTGGCGACATTACCTAGCAAGTGTTAAAATGCCCGAGATCCTGAACAATTCAGACAAGACAACTTATGACTTCAAATGGAGATCAACACCGTTGTCCGGTTAGCTCGAGGCCAACTTTTCTTTTGCAAGCAGAGTTCAGGGAAGAAGCAGGAGAATTTACTTGAGCATAGTAGATAAATGACTTAATTTATTTGTTGCATGGTCTACTGCTTTAAGCGTGCTTCTGTAAACAGTAGAACTAGATGAAATTAACAGCCTTAAATTATTTGAGACTGATGGTACCTGTGCTTCTTGTATTTCAGTTTCGACTTTTTGAATAGTCAATTATTTGCACATGTTAAACAATTGTTTTGTGCAAGAAAAAAACAACAAACTAAGCTTTATTCCCAGCGAATTTGGCCTCAGCTAGATGAATCTTTTTTCGCAGTTACACTCTATTCATTGCTAAATCTAATGGGAGATGTAAAGCAGCTAAATCCTTGTCAAACGCATCATTCATAAACTACTCTGAAGTGTACGATGCAGTGAAACAATTGTAACATGTAGATTGGCCTTTGTGGGGGCATCAGATGCTTACCCGATCATGTGGGGAATCAGATGCTTATCTGATCATTTCAGCACAGGATTCAAAGTGTTTTAGTCAAAGGCACTTGGTATAGTTTTGTCCCGTCAACTTCGATTTCAAAATGAAAAAAACAGAACTTTCCTGGATGGTGCTACAAATGGAATCGGATACCATAGCAAAAGTACTCACTTTCTTTTTCTATATAGAGTCTCTCCCCCAGCTTTGCAAATTTATTGCTACAAGGCATTGGAGATCTGGCATCAGTCTCTCTTAGCTAATTCCTGGATTAGCATGGTATGCAGTTCTGAACTCTTTATCAAAATTTATGCTGGTACTTATTGGAAGAAACAGAAAAAAACAAAAACAGACAAGCAAGATATTTTACAAGATGTCCAAGTTACTCTGTGTGTCATTCTTTTGTTGTCCATATTTAGGTACTTAATTGTGGATTGTCGACCTTCCATTTTCCTGACAAGAATTTCTGCTAAAATCTTGTAGGAAGGGGAGAAGGACCAGGCCGGTGAGAAAAAGAAAGCAATAGTTGTCGGGCCATGGGGAGGCAATGGAGGGTCTAATTGGGATGATGGAAGTTACAATGGAGTGAGAGAAATCACCCTCAAATATGGTCGCTGTATTGACTCAATTTGTGTGGTTTATGATAAGAACGATAAGCCTGTTTCAGGAGAGAAGCATGGAGGTTCCGGAGGTGGTAGAACTGCTGAGGTAACCTTTTGTTTCATTTCCATTAGTTTATTTCTGTGCATGATATTGACATACAGATCAAATCTGAAATATTTGACACTTCACAAATAGAAAAAAATTTCATTTTAAATGCGTTCACCCAATTCTGTGCAAAAAATTCGACCATACCACTTGTTTTATTAAAGCGTGTTTGGATAAGCTTTTAAGTTAATAAGGTTTTTTACTTTGAAAGTGACTTTCGTTTACTTAAAAGTAAGTTATCCGAACATGTTTTAAAATCAAAAAGTTACTTAAAATAACCATTGCTTATTTCTTAGAATAGTGCTATCTTGCATCAATGGTACTTAGCACCCGTCTATGTTGCGGTGTTTACAATTGGTGATAATTGTAATTTTTTTATTTTAACCAATTGTAGAAAGTGGATTGTCACATAAACTGGTGCTAGATAGCATTAATCTACTTTTGAAGCCTAGCCATAAATGCTCTTTTAATCTCAGAGATAATTATCCCATAAAATATATGGAAAACTAGTCTGAGGATAGTTCTGAATTCTTATTTCCGTATTATATAAGTATACTTTTTCCTTCGAGTTCTCTCTTCTATGCTTATCTGCTTTGTAAGATTCAAGTGTCCGGGTAGCAATTTGATATCTAACGATTTGAACTGTCCAAATTTCTATTAAATCACGATATCCTCATATGTCCAACTTTATAAAGTTAGGTTTTATTTTCCAAATTGGATGGTGCCTATAAATTTAAAGTGGGACATATTTCCGTGAGGGGCGTGACGATTTAATTGAGATTTGGACTGTTTCTATTATTGAAGGCTAATTGTTTGACTACAATTCAATATTGGTGACCAACTTATTCCTTTTTAAAGATTGAGGATCATCTGAGTTGGGAACCAATAATGCAATTTTCTCAAAACTTAATATAACCTTAATTTCTTCATGGATCCTAGATCAAGCTGCAATTTCCTGAAGAGTTCTTGACATCGGTGAGTGGACACTACTCGCCAGTGGCTCATGGCGGCAGCTCTGTGATCCGATCAATCACGTTTAAGAGCAACAGCAGAACGTTTGGGCCATTTGGAGTGCAAGAAGGAACACCATTCTCCTTTCCAATGGAAGGAGGCCAAATTGTGGGCTTCAAGGGAAGGAGTGGTTGGTACTTAGATGCCATTGGGTTTCATATATCTCGGCCCAAAACAACCAAAGTGATGCAAAAAGCTCATGGGAGGTTGAGAAGACTGACGAGTACTCTATCTTTGGCTGTACCTAGAGATAGTGACGAAACTCGAGTTCATATCATGAAAGCTTCTCCAGCTTAATAAGATGATGTTGAATGCTTATGCTTATATAGGTGTTGATACGAGTACTCGTGCTGAGTGGATTATGTATGGATTATATTTTCTTGTCTTTCTGTTATAATAAACTCCGGCATTGAAAATAATTCACGATTTCCATTTGTTGGAATTTTCTAGCCAATCAATGTAATTTCAGTAATCACAGGATACTTTAACGATCCAGATTAAGCTCATCTCGATGGTGAGAAGGTTTCAATCATAAGGTTCACCATCACTATTTTGAAAAAAGTCAGGATTTAGGGGTGCAAATGAGTCGGTTTGGACTAGCTTCTGACTGGCGCGGGCCAATGTAGAGGTGTGTTGGGCCAATTCACAAGCTGGTTCAGCATGCATACTAGGCTCAGCCATGCTAGGCCCATGGGCCTTTATTTCAACTTTATTAGAAATTGTTTATTGAAGTCCATTTTGTGCTGGGATTGGACTTTTGGCCCATTCTTATTTCTTTCTTGGTTTAAAAAAAATGAGGCCCACTTGGGTGGGTCTAGGCCCAACTTAAAGGGCATGCCTGCATGGAAAGGCCCGATATGGGTGTGTTGTGCGGTCGGCCGAGCTTATAAATTCCAAACTCATCCCGCCTAATTCATTTTTACTTTTGCTTATTTTATAGTATTATTTTTGCTATAAAAACTTCATAAAGAAAATGTATACAGAGACAAGAAAGAGTTGCTTTAGATATAATACATGTCAATCCCTCACAAAGTCAACACATCAACCTAAATAAATTCACCAAAAAAAATAAAAAGAATTGATCTTTTGACAATTTTGTCCATCACTTAAATAAAATAAAATAGCAAAAAAATGAAGATAGAATAAAAAATTGCATTTAGTGTCCCTAACCTTTTTTAAAATGTAAATAAATCCTTGACCTTTAAAAAAATGCAAATAAATCTTCTAATTTTAGCACTTATGTCCTTCAATATATGTGCGTCGGAAGGACTCTTAGAGTCAATGGTCTATCAACATTCAATTATGTAAACAATTAAAAAATTGAAACAAAAAGGAAAAAAAAAATTAAAAATTTTTCTGTCCCCACCTTCTCTACCAAAACCCAACTCTGACATAAAAACCTAACATGCGTAATCGGAGGTAAGAAATTCCCCCAGGTTTCTGACCCAAACCCAGCGAGTTTGGGTCAAAAACGAGGAAAAGAAATCTCCCCGGGTGGGGTGGGGAAAGAAGAAGACATTTTTTTACGAGGGAAGAAGACATTTTTTTCCTTCTCTTTTTGATTGTTTTACATAATTGCTCAGCAGGAAGGGAAAAATGCAATAATCCTCTTCCGACATATATATATATTGAGAGACGTATGTGCTATGATTAGAAAATTTGGTACTTGATTCCAAGTGGGTGTAGTAGTAAATATTATTTATAATTTCACTCACTGGAATATGTTAAATGCATATGTGTGTGTATATATATAGTTTTTGATACGTATGTTGCACGTAGGCTGCACGTAAATATTGTTTGAATATATACGTATAAAAAATTTTAAATGTATAATATGTAAATAATAAATATGAAAAATATATTTTTGAACATACCATTTAATAAATATTGAATTTCTATTAAAAAAAACAGAACCAAATAAACACATAATTCGTACAAAAAAATTAAATAACTAAGATTCGTAAACGACCTTTGGATGTTGGTAAAGTGATGTGGTAAAGTGAACATTTTTATATTTTTATTGAATTACACTACTTCGAGAATTTGAATTGGACCAAACTCTCATTCTTCAAACACAGCTCTAACTTTTTCAACTTTTTTCTTAATGACTCAAAAGCCAAATATTAAAGAATTATATACAATTTGCTTATAACATCAAATTAAAAAAAAAAATTTAAAAAGATTGTTGAAAAATTGAATGAAAATTTGGACGAATGTGTGAATAGTAACAGAAAAAATTAAAGAAAAAAATAATAACATTTATTTAGAATAATTTATAAACATAAAAGGTAAAATTAAAAAAAAAAAAAAAGATTAGTAAAAAATTGAATAAAAATTAGGTGTAAAAAAAAAAAAAATAAGAAAATACAATTGTCAAAATGGGCTACTTGGCAGACACTACAATAAATAAATGAAGAATTAAAAAAAAAAAAAAAAAAGGCATACAAACACCATAATAAAATTTAAAAAAAAAAAACTGAAAATAGGCAACATAAAGAAAAAAAAAAAAAATTAAAATCAAATGGCCAAAGCTAGCATGTGCCATGTGTCAAAAAAAAAGTGTAACTTGACAACATGTTAAAAAAAAAAATCAACTGTTTAACTCGACAATATGTGAAAAAAAAAAAAAAAAAAAAAAAAAAACATTCAAATGAAAAACAAAATCAACTGGGGTTAATTTCACCAAACTGAAGTTACCATCAAATTAGAAAATGGTCACTGAAGTTCAAAAGTTTCAGTGATGGTCACTGAAATTAGAAATCATTTCACTAATGGTCACTCTATTAAATTTTTAATTTAAAATAGTGATATGGTATTTATTTATTGCATGATAGTCTATGTACTTTACATAATATTCACTTTAGACCCTATATTTCAATTAAGTCTTTTAAAAATTGTATTTTATGTCTTTAATCTTTTAAATTTTTACACATTGGTCTCCAAATTTTTAATTATCTTTCAGTTAAGTTCTCAAAAAATTACATATTAGGTCCTTCAACTTTTTACATCTTTACACTCTGGTCCCCAAATTTTCAATTATCTTTCAGTTAAATCCTCTAAAAAATTGTATATTAGGTTTTTCAACTTTATACATCTTCAAACTTTGGTCCCCCAAATCTTAGATTTTAGTGGTCAAAATAAGTGTACTTTAAATTAAATCATTGACTTTACACTCGAATTTTCACCTAAACGAACAAAATAATATAATTAAATAATAAACTATTTAGTGGTCAAAATAAGTGTAAAATTCGTACTTATCACTTAGAGTTGACCACTAAAAATAGACATTTTAGTAGTTAGACCCTATAATATTATTTTGTTCGTTTATGTAAAAATTTGAATGTAAAGTCAAAAATTTAATTGAAAGTACACTTATTTTAACAACTAAAATTGTACTTATTTTGGCCACTAAAATCTAGGATTTGGGAGACCAAAGTTTGAAGATGTATAAAGTTGAAGGACCTAAGATGTAATTTTTTTAGAGGACTTAACTAAAAAATAATTGAAAATTTAGAGACCAAAGTGTAAAGATATAAAAAGTTGTAGGACCTAAGATATAATTTTTTGAGGACTTAACTGAAAGATAATTAAAAATTTGAGGATCAAAATATAAAGATGTAAAAGATTAAGAACCTAAGATGTAATTTTTAAAAGACTTAATTGAAATATATGTACTAAAGTGAATATTATATAAAGTACATAGACTACCATGCAATAAATAAATACCACATCATCATGCAACATAACCATTTTAAATTAAAAATTTAATAGAGTGACCATTAGTGAAAGGATTTCTAATTTCAGTTACCACAGCTGAAACTTTTGAACTTTACTGACCATTTTGTAATTTGAAGGTAACTTCAGTGATCGTTGGTGAAATTAACTCAAATCAACTGTGTAACTCGACAACCTGTTAAAAAAAAATATTCAAATATTGTCGAGTTACTCGACAACATTGAAGAAAAAAATTCAACTGTGTAATTCGACAACATTTGAAAAAAAATCAAATGTAGTCGAGTTACTCGACAATATTTACAAAAAAAAAAATTCAAATGTTGAGGAAAAAAAATCAAAAATCAAAAATCAAATGTCTAACTCGATAACATTTTAAAAAAAAAATCAACTGTATAACTTGACAACCTGTAAAAAAAAACACATTCACTCAACAACATTTGAAGAAAAAAATAATAATAATCAACTCGACAACATTTGAAAAAAAAAAGATCAAATGTTGTCGAGTTACTCGACAACATCTTCAATGTTTGCCTTAAAAAAAATCAAAAATAAAAAAAAGAATTAAAAATTACGACTGTAAAAATAGGCTTAAAATTGGCTTTGGTTTGTCGAGTTACTGTAACTCGACAAACCAAAGCCAATGCACTAATGAAAAAAAAAAAAAAAAATACACACACACACACACACACAAAGTAAAAAATTGTGGCTGTTTTCAATGTCAAAATGATGGCATATTGAATGAAAAATCTACAGTAAAAATTTAATATTCTTATATTATTGTAGGGAAATAAGTATGTGATTTGTAATTTGGCAATATTTATTGATTTCATCTCCACGGCACCTATCTGTTACATACTTACATTTGTGTGATTTTCTCATTTTTTAAACTAGGCCATACACTTTTTTTTTCAATTGAAAAATATCGACTTTTGAAATTTTGAAAAAAAAAAAAAAAAAGACCATAAAAGTGTTGTAAAATAATAGATAATGATATATTTATATCTGGTCTTATCTAAATGTTTATATAGTTATCCATTTAATTCAAAAAAATGTATTCTATTCAGATTGTAAATCGAATATAAAATTTGTTACGGGTCATTGTTATAATAAATATATACATTGTAATTTTTGACTCTTCAAATTCTTTTAATTTTTATAACACGTTATCAGCACAATTTTTCATATTATTTCTTAGAATTGTCTAAAAATTATAATATTTTACATTAAAAATTTGTGGACTATTCAAAGTTTTCAAGATTTGCTAAATCTGAAAATCAATTCAAGATTAAATTACTTCAAATTTTCTAGATCTATGGAATATGAAAATCAAGTAAGTTCATTCTTTAGAAATCTTTTAATTGTATTACATACCAGATTTCTTATAAAAGCTTTCTAATGATTATATACATATTACGATTTGTGAAATTTTTCGAATTAGTAAAAAAATTATTTTAGATTTAACAATTTTAATATTCTAAAAAATTATAACATATGCATATCAATATTTTAAAATAATATTGTTTTCTAAAAAGTACATCTTTATATACTAAAATCTATAAGAATATTAAATTATTGCTCTCAAAAAAGCATACCGTTTTTATATATCTATATTTTATATAAAAAAAAATTGTAGTTAGAAAATATAGTAGTATTGCTCTTGAAAAAGCATAAACCTTGTGCTTTTCAATATTATAGAAGAGTATTGAATTATTATTTGTGAAGAAATATGACTTTATATATATTCTAAAATAAATAAATAGTATCGTTATTTTTGAAAAAGTACAAATTTATAATACGATAAATAATTTGAAAAACTTGTTATTGTTGCTCTTGAAAAAAAAAAACACAATTTTACATACATCAAGATATTATGTTATTACTCGTGAGAAGTATAAAACTATAAAACTATACATGTTGTTATTTTAAAAAATTCTGTGTTGTATTCTTAAATAAGCACAAATTTATACATCTTAATATTCTGGAATAATATTGTGTTGATCTCGAAGAAGCACAAATTCATATATATCAATATTCTAGGTGAATATTGTGCATTTGTTTTTGAAGAATCACAGCTTTATATCAATAATTTGAAGATTATTGTACTAATACTCTTGAAAAAGTATAACTTCGTTAATACCAACATTCTAAGATAACACAATATGATAACATTTGATTCCAAGTCAAAAAATTTCAAAAGAAAAATAGAGCAAATAGTAAAGATGATTGAGCAGACATAATATTCTTGGATATATACATAACTAATTGTAAAATTTCAGAAGAGGGTTAGGGACGTGAAATATTGAAATAAAGAGATCCCGATAAGTTATGTCGTTATATGGAAATAAATAAAATTGAAAACAAATAGTTGTCGACAACATATTTAAAGTATAATATAGCGTGCAATATTATGAATGAAAGCGATAATGTTGAATCAAAATCTATCAATGAATGTCGATGTAGAAATGAATAAAATGACGCAATCCATGCAAAAGTGAACTTATTAGAGAAACCTGAATTTTTGGATTTGCAGTCCGAATGCCAAATGTGTAAAGCTAGTAATACTTGTGCGAAAAAGAAATAAGAAAAATGAAGTTGTAATAAATAATGCACGACTGTTAACATAATGATTTTTTGTAAAAACACATATAAACAAATAAAAATTCAGTGGTAAATACAATCACAAGTCGATATCTTGTTAGCTTGATAATGCATAAAACTTGATATGCACATAATGAATATAATTATAACCAACTCATATTATTTGTATAAATTCCTGAATAATTTAAAAAGTCTGAAGTACATAGTTCAAGTTTTCAAAAAACTTATTCGGTCAAAGTACACAGATACTTATATGGATTCCAATCGGGACGTATGCAGTATAATCGTCTTAAAGTGAATATTTGTTGAACAAATGGTAGAAGAATGACCATATATGCCCATGTATTTTTATACAGAAATCAAAAGCTGGATTTTTCATTATTGTTGTTGATGATTTAAACGTTATTGAACAATTGAAAAGCTTTCAAAGACAGTTAATTACTTAAAAGGAATTCATGATGAAAGATCTTAAAAAATAAATTTTACCTTGGCCTTGCTCATCGAGTATTTAGCCAATTGAATTCTTATTCATCAGTCAACTTATATAGAAAATGGCCTTTAAAAGATTACATATGAAAAAATGACACATCAATTTGATACCTAGTAGTTATTTATTCACTTGAAGTAAAAAGGGGACCATTTTCATTCTAGAGATGAAAATGAATAATTTATTGATCATGAAGTACCATATCTTAGTGTAATAAATGCACTATTGTATATTGCAAATAGTTCATGATTCGAGACTAGTAGGTTATGCCAGGTATAATTTTATCTACATAAAGCTCTTCAATTAGTTTATATAGTCACACGTGGCTATTACGACGATTTTGTGGTAGATATGTTCACAAATCCATTATCTACTGTAACACTTGATAAATCTGTAAAAAGATATACATATATCAAATGATATTATCATGAAGGGGAGTAAATACGTATTATACAATTTTTTCCTCAACAGAGGTTTTGTCCCATTGAATCTTACTAGCAACGTTTTAATGAAGCAACTTTCGTAGCGTATTCAAAAGAATAATGTATTATTTTTCTTTCACTAAAGTTTTTCTCACATGATTTTTCCTAATAAAGTTTTAACGAAGTATATTCTTTGGGTAGTAGAATCCATGTGAGAATTATAAATATTATAGTTATGAATATCCATAATATACAAGACATTTACTTTCAACATAACTATACGGTTTTACACTCTTATGTTCCAAATCGAATACGAGATCTCTAAAGAGAGCAAAAAAATATCTGGTAATTGTATCATACCACAATGCTGACTACAATCAATCAGGAATGGTGTATGAATATGGTATTGCTTGAAGGCTGTTGACGTTGGAAAATGATGATGCACTTTCCAAGCCAACTTAAAGATAAGTGTTGAGGTCGGTTATCACCGTAATGAGTGGTAGATAGGTAAATATATGTAGGAAGACCTGATTGTATAATCTTTGTAAGAGTGCTTTTATTAAGCCGTTCAATGTCCGCACTGTTGGACATTTATGTCTCCTATTTATAGGAAAATATGTGATGATGATCTGCATTTAATGCCAAGCTAGGCATTAAATGCCTACAAGATATTTTCTTTATGAACATTTAATGGGAAGTGACATCTCTGTGATGGGCAGCTGATTTGACGTCTGACACATGGGAAGATGTGCCATGCTAATGATGTGAGCTTAACCATAAGACCTGGGTATGAGGTCCGACCTGGAGTAAGGGCCGCCTTAGGATGAGGTCCGACCTAGAGTAAGACCCGCTTGGGAGGAAGTCCAACCTGGAGTAAGGCCCGCCTTGGGATGAGGTCCGACCTGGAGTAAGGCCCTCTTGGGATGAAGTCCGACCTGGAGTAAGGCCCGCCTTGGGATGAGGTCCGACCTGGAGTAATGTCCACCTTGGGATGAGGTCCGACCTGGACTAAGACCTAGATGAGGATGACATCCGACCTGCTCTTGTAGCACCGATGAAGAATTACTTAGTTGATGTAACAGATCAAATTGGATATCAACAATTGCCCCCCAAGGCCTGCTCTTGACTTCAGTCACGGGTGGCCTTCAGTTCCTAGGCCGTTTTGATCTGTTTCGTGTGTGCACACATAGTTGTCGTGATATTACTGACTGTAGGACCTGAGATATCAAGGTAGGATCTCTTGGACGATAGTGTCCTTCTTCATGGAGGTTAGGTTGGACCTTCCTCGTGGAAGTTAGGTAGGACATGATATATCGAGGTAGGGCCTGAATGGATAGGACCTCCCTGATGAGTGAACTTCCCCTCTATAGAGGTTGTAGGTAGGACCTCCTTCGTGTGATTCGATATGACCTGAAGGGGTAGGACCTCCTTATTGTGATTCGGTAGGACTTGAAGGAGTAGGACCTGAGATATCGAAGTAGGACCTAATATTGAGGTAGGACCTCCTGGGCGAGGATGTCCCTCTTCGTAGAGGTTAGGTAGGACCTCCCTTTTGGATTTAGGTAAGACCTGAGATATCGAGGTAGGACCTGATATTGAGGTAAGACCTCCTGGGCGAAGATGTCCCTCTTCGTAGAGGTTAGTTAGGACCTCCTTTTTGGAGTTGGGTAGGACCTGAGATATCGAGGTAGGACCTGATATTGAGGTATGACCTCCTTCGTATGATTTGGTAGGACCTGAAGGGGTAGGACCTCCTTTTTGTGATTCGGTATGACCTGAATGAGTAGGACTTTCCTGATAAGTGAACTCTCTCTCCATAGAAGTTAGGTAGGACCTGTTGTAGGTAGGACCTCTTTCGTATGATTCGGTAGGACCTGAATGGGTAGGACCTCCCTGAGAAAACCCCCTCTACATGGAGATTGGGTAGGACCTCCCTGAGATGAACTCCTTCTACATAGAGATTGGGTAGGACCTTCTTCTCTTGACATTGGTCAGGGGTGGCCTTTAGTTCGTACTATTGCTCTGATCCATTTTGGATGAGGAAATGAGGCTCCGTTCTGAGGCCGTCGAGGAACTGGAGAGAAAAGAGGAAGAGCTTGCTGAGAATGAGTCCGAGGTCCAGGCTTTAGCACGCCAAGTGGAAGAAGAGAAGATGGAAAAGTTTGAGCTGGAAGCTTTATTTGAAAAGAGCCAAGCGGACCTCCGAGCTTCTGTAAAGAGGTCGTGGATGAGCTAATTGAGACTGTTACAGAGAAACATCAGGACTGGGATGTCCAGTTCTTGAAGGACGAGCTGGACGAGCTCAAGAAAAACTCCAAGTTCAATCCTCATTCTTCTGGAGACGAATGTCAGCCTGAAGGTCAGGACTGAGCTTGACCTTTTTTAGCTTACATATCTGGATCAAGTCCCACCAGGAGATGAGGTCCGACCTGGATCAAGTCCCACCAGGGGATGAGGTCCGACCTGGATTAGGTTCTACCAGGGATGAGATCCAACCTGGATCAGGTTCCACCAGGAGATGAGGTCCAACCTGGATCAGGTTCTACCAAGGATGAGATCCGACCTGGATCAAGTTCCACCAGGGAATGAGGTCCGACCTGGACCAAGTTCCACCAAGGGATGAGGTCCGACCTGGACCAAGTCCCACCAGGAGATGAGGTCCGACCTAGATCATGTTCCACCAGGAGATGAGGTCCGACCTGGATCAGGTTCCACCAGGGATGAGGTCCGACCTGGATCATGTTCCACCAGGGGATGAGGTCCGACCTGGATCAGGTTCCACCAGGGATGAGGTCCGACCTGGATCATGTTCCACCAGGAGATGAAGTCCGACCTGGATCAGGTTCCACCAGGGATGAGGTCTGACCTGGATCAGGTTCCACCAGGGATGAGATCTGACCTGGTTACGAACGTACTTAGAATGAGGTCGACCTTAAGTTGCTTAGCGAGTGAAGAATTACTTAGCTGATATGACAGATTGGATTGGATATCAACAATTGTGATGTCTGGAGTGGAGTCTAAACTGTGTGGGACATTTGTGTCTGGAGGTTTGTGACCTTGGTACATCTTCAGTTCAGACGTTGGCTTTTTGAGCTGATGTCAATCAGTGCAGCACTTACGTTGATTGACATGGGTCCGAGTTGTATGGGACCTTTGTGTCCAGAGGTTTGTGACCTTAGTCACATCCTCAGTTCGGACGTTGGCTTCTTGAGCTGATGTCAGCAGTGCAGCACTTACACTGATTGACATGGGTCCGAGCTGTGTGGGACCTTTGTGTCCAGAGGTTTGTGACCTTGATCACATCCTCAGTTCGGACGTTGGCTTCTTGAGCTGATGTCAACAGTGCAGCACTTACTTTGATTGACATGGGTCCGAGCTGTGTGGGACCTTTGTGTCCAGAGGTTTGTGACCTTGGTCACATCCTCAGTTTAGACGTTGGCTTCTTGATCTGGTGTCAGTAGTGCAGCACTTACACTGATTAACATGGGTCTGAGCTGTGTGGGACCTTTGTGTCTAGAGGTTTATGACCTTGGTCATATATTCAATTCGGACGTTGGTTAGATTTACTAACTTTGTACCTGTTCCAAGAGTGCGGGAACAGGAAGCCCTCCATGTTCTAGAGCTAGTAAGCTCCATTCTTCAAGACTGTGGTATTTTTTTAAGGACCTTCACAATTCTGGACTCTACTCTGAAGGCTAATGAGAAAGACGTCTCTCCCATGCTAGAGCGATAAGTTGTGCGATAAGATCAAAGTATATTCAGAAGTTCTTTTGCCCAGGCACCCTTGAGTTCATCCAATTGCATCTTCAGGGTGTGTTTGATTATTTTCAGTTCTTCACCGAACGACCTCAACCTTGGCCAATAGTTTTGCTTCTGCTCATTTGGTGAAGTAGTCAGTATTGACTATGGCGAATTTGGTCCCGTCTTTTCTCGTGGGCTTTGGACTGATTAGATCAATCTTCTATTTTGAAAAAAAGACCATAGGCTGATGAGGGCAAACCTCTGGCACTTGTTGCATTTTTGGACAAACTCGATAAAGTCCTTATTTAGTGATGGCCAGAAGTATCTATACCTCAAAGTTTTATGTGCTAGTGATTGCCCCCAACGTGATTGTCACATATTCCTTCATGAACTTTGCTGATGGCGTATTTGCACTTTGTCTTCCCTTAAACATTTGAGTATTGGAAGTGAAAAACTTCTTTTGAATAGGATGTTGTCGATGATTTCTTGGCCTCCGCACTATCTGGGGACACCCTGCCATCCTTAAAAATTTGGACGATTTCGTCCATCCAGTTGGGATTGACTTTTGCGTGGTGAGCATGGACTCAAGTTGAGTGATAATTGGACTGTTGATTCTTTTGATCAGGATGCTCTCTAGTTCTTCTTTTTCTTCATTGGTAGTGAGTCGAGCTACGGCATCAACGAGGCTATTTTGTGTCCTAGAAGTTCTCTTTTGCTTAGCCTCCAGCTCGACTAAGCGTTGTTTAGCCCGGCGATCTTCAGGTCGGTTCCGGGCTGGGGAATGCTTGTGAGTTTGAAATGCATCTAGAGATGGCTTGATTCTTTTCAAGCCATTCGATAACGTGAGTTAGGTACTCCAACGTTTGTAGGACTGCTTTCCTTACGGGAGCATAGGCTGGAGCTGAGGTTTCTCTGGGATGTCTTCAGTGGAAGCCTGGTAGGAGATCAATATGTTGACTTCATTTTCTTCCGTGGTTGTGAGTTCTTGAGTCATGGCTATGACTCATGTTGAATATGTTTTAGAGATGAAGTGTTTAGGTGTGGTGGGAGAGATTCACTTTGTGTAGATCAAAGGCTAATCTCTTTTGGTGAGCTTCTGGAATATGGAGAGCCTTTTTAAGGGGACCCCTCCTTCTAGCGCCAAACTGTTGACGTTGGAAAATGATGATGCACTTTCCAAGCCAACTTAAAGATAAGTGTTGAGGTCGGTTATCACCGTAATGAGTGGTAGATAGGTAAATATATGTAGGAAGACCTGATTGTATAATCTTTGTAAGAGTGCTTTTATTAAGCCGTTCAATGTCCGCACTGTTGGACATTTATGTCTCCTATTTATAGGAAAATATGTGATGATGATCTGCATTTAATGCCAAGCTAGGCATTAAATGCCTACAAGATATTTTCTTTATGAACATTTAATGGGAAGTGACATCTCTGTGATGGGCAGTTGATTTGACGTCTGACACATGGGAAGATGTGCCATGCTAATGATGTGAGCTTAACCATAAGACCTGGGTATGAGGTCCGACCTGGAGTAAGGGCCGCCTTAGGATGAGGTCCGACCTAGAGTAAGACCCGCTTGGGAGGAAGTCCAACCTGGAGTAAGGCCCGCCTTGGGATGAGGTCCGACCTGGAGTAAGGCCCTCTTGGGATGAAGTCCGACCTGGAGTAAGGCCCGCCTTGGGATGAGGTCCGACCTGGAGTAATGTCCACCTTGGGATGAGGTCCGACCTGGACTAAGACCTAGATGAGGATGACATCCGACCTGCTCTTGTAGCACCGATGAAGAATTACTTAGTTGATGTAACAGATCAAATTGGATATCAACAAAGGCTATAACAAGATAACAAGAGTGAAGCATATTTCACCAGAATTATTGTGTACTAGTTTTCAAAAGATTATGGCATTGAAAATATTGGCACGCAAGATGTGGATGACCCAATAAAATGATTTTCATTTATTGAAATAAAAAGGAGTGGCTGCACTATTTTTTATTCCTTCAAATTTTGTCCAATTAGATTTTTTGGTAAGATTTTAATGATACAGTATTTAATTACTCTAAAAAAAATTCCTAATTAATTGCATTTTTGTTTTGCCTTTGTTTGGTATTTTTTTTCCACGAGTTTTTACCTTACAAAGTTTTTAACGAGGTATATATTGTGTAAATAGTTTTTCAATTGAGAGTATTGTAAAATAATTGATAATGATAGATGATTATTTGGTCTTGTCTAAATATTTATATAGTTGTTCTACTTACACTAGAATAATGTATTTTATTTAGATTAAAACTCGCATTGAAATCTTATATTTAGGGATTATTGTTATAATAAATTTATACATGAGTTATGACTCTTCCAATTTCATTGTCTTATTCGTAGATTAATTATAATTATTTATTGAACTCATTAATATATTTTCTATGGAATGACTATTTTTTCTGCAATCCTCCAATCCCAACCACCCACCACCTTCTCTTGGTCCACCGCAACCCTAACATCACCAACTTCCGTAAGCCACAACCACCAATTACTTTCTCTACTACTATTAATTAGTGTATGTTTGGTAGTGTTAAAATTATTTTTTAAGTGTTTATAAATAGTAGGTTTTATGAAATGTGTAGATAAAAAAAGAATTGTAATTAAGTGTAAATAAAATTAGAACTCGTACAGTATTTAATTTCTCAGCTTGATGACCGTATTAATCTAACTAAGTGTCAAATACCATTAATATCTGACCTCTCAGTTCAATCATCGTACCAAACTAACGAAGTGTAAAGTACAATTAGTATTCTCATTCATCACATATGCAATTTGATACTTAAAAAAATATTTATTTATCTGCTAAGTTTATTCTTCAAACACTCGTCTGAATTAATATTTGTAGTTGTACGGTAACTAATTTCTAAGTTCGATCTAGTGACTTACCAAGTATCAAATATAATTAATATCTATACCGTAACTAACTTCTCAATTCAATTATCGTATTGATCTAATCAAATCTTAAATACAACTAGTATACGTTTAATTGACTTCTCAGTTCAATCACCGTAATCTATCACAACTCTTTAGAAGGGGAAAAAAAAAAAGAAAAAAAAGAGCTCAATAGACCGACTGCACCGCTGTTCTAATCAGACCAATTTCAGCCGTTGATCACAAATTTCTGCTTGATAAAACCATGTAGGCAATTTTGGTTTTCCATCCAGCTGTACGTGGTGTAATCACGTAATTTTCTGATTCAAAACGGCCTGTCAGCATGCACGTGGGACAAGTCTAGAAATACTAGTGTAAAATTCTCGTTCAATAACCGTCACACTTTTTTTGAGATGTGTATGATAATGTGAATAAGATAATACTGAATAACTAAAAAAAGAAAAATTTTAAAATTTTCTCGATTGTATCGAGTTGAATACAATTTAATTCTGTTTACCAAATGACTGTAATATTTTGTTTCTTTTCTCTGATTCATTTCATAAATTCCTCTATATCTCTATTTCTCTCAACAACCGAGTGAGAGCCTTCTCTCTCTTCTCCTCTCTTTTTTTTGACATAAAAGATTCCACAAGGTACGTTTTCCAAACGGTGTTTCACTCTCACAGTCTCACTACATTTCTAAACACCTACTTCACAACAGCACCCAGAAATGTACATATAAACACACACACACACACACACACACACACACACTACAAAAACATCTTTCCTTCTCTCTTTTCTTGTGCTTCTTCTGCAACCAGAAGAAGATTCTTTGATATGAAATCTTCTCTTTTTGATATATATATGAGGAAAAAACATTTTCATTATTGACTGATTTTTTTTGAGAAGAAATAAAGGCTTTTAAATGTTCTTTTACAATAAGGGAAAGCCTGGAAAAATGCATTATAAGAATTTTTTTGTTTACAAGATCAATTTCTTTCTACTTCTCTCATAAACCCTTGAATCTTTTTTTCTTTTTTCTTTCGTTTCGTTTGGTTCTTGATCTGTTTTTTTTTTTCCTATGTCATTTGATGATATATCTCGTGTTTTCTATTTTTTAGAGGGCACGTGCATTTCTTGTTACAGAAGGGTTTGAGATTTTTCTAGGGTCCACTGAGTGTGCCCAGAAATGCAATGACTTGAATTTACAGAATTTTTCATAGCCCCCTTTTCTTTTTCAGAATTGAGAAACTGCCAAATTAGCTGTCTGTGAAATGGGTCATTCTGGTGACGACAACAAGAAGGCCATTGATGCGTCGGTGGGCGGGTTGGTTTGGGTCCGTAGGCGAAATGGTTCGTGGTGGCCGGGTCGGATTCTCAGCCCGGATGAATTGCCCGAGACAACTTTGCCTGTGCAAAGATCAGGAACTCCTATAAAGCTCCTTGGGAGAGAAGATGCAAGTTTGTAAGGCCTCTTTTAGTCATTTCTCCAATTTTCTTGATTATATTGTTTTAATGGCTTAAGTGCCTCTTTTAGTCCCTTTATTTAATTATTTATTTTTTCTGTGTGTTGAGTGTGGAAAGTTTTCATCAAAAAATGTTGATGATATAAAGTTCTCTTTGGGTTTATTTTTAATCATTCTTTACGCTTAAAAAGATTAGGATATTTATTTAGTCAGCCATATGATCCTCTGTTATTATGCAAAGTATAGAAATGAGAGAATAGTTCCATTTTAAATTAAAAAATGTCCCAAAATGGCTCTTTCAGTTCTTGATTCATTTTGCTAAATATCAATTTTGATATATGGTTTGGATCACATATTTTTTTCTATATAAAAGAGGAGTTTTATTCCACTATATTCTCTATATAAAGAGTGGTGATGCATATGTTATCATTTTCCGATTTTACTTGTCATAGAAGAATAAGATTGTGAAATGGATGTGAATGCTTACAAGTTAGGTTTTTTGGTTGTTGCCCTCAAATCATTGGCAATACTTTTTGTAACGTTTTGTCGTAATCGGCAGTCATTGTTGCCATTGTATCATTGGCAATAATTTTTGTAACTTTTTGTCGTATTCGGCAATCATTGTTGCTCTCGTATCACTTGCAATCAATGAGCTAGGAATGTTAATGGTGCAGAAGGCGGTTTCTTGTTTAAGTTTGGTTGTTGTGTCTGCTGCACCTTTTACATTAAGTGTGACTTAAATTATCACGTGGACACAATTTTTAAGTATTTGAGCTAGGGCTTCAAGATAATATTATTTGTTAAGAGTGAGACAAAATGCTTTGTTATCCTGAGCTGATGAGTCTGTTTTTAGAGCATGTTGGCCAAGGTTAAAAGTAAGAACTTACTTTTAGGTAAATTTTTGTTTCTAAAAAACCTGTTGAGGCTTGCGCTTGACCTTTTGAAGGACAAGTTTATATGCAATACTGCAGAATTATCCATAAAAAACTCGTTCACTGTCTGTCAGGTTTTTTTCATTTTGCACGTTGGTAGTCAGTGATTATTTAGTTTCATTTTCCTGTCAATGTTTATCTTTCTTAAAAAATTAAAACCTTGAGTTCAATTTGTATGAGTGATAATTTGATTTGAATTCTTGCCTAATTTCTTTCAGGGACTGGTATAATCTTGAGAAATCAAAAAGAGTAAAAGCTTTTCGTTGCGGGGAGTATGATGAATGCATTGAGAGAGCTAAGGCGACCACATCTAATTCATCTAAGAAGACGGGGAAGTATGCTCGCAGAGATGATGCCATTGTTCATGCACTTGAGCTTGAAAGTGCTTATATTGGAAAAAACCACCGGGAGGGTAGGACACGTACACAAGACGGGGTCCACGGGGAGCATCATGATTTTGATGAATCACCTAGTTCATTTGATTCTAGTGAAGAAAGTGAAGATTTCGACGAGGATTCTAGTAGTTCAGAAGATGATTTGGATTCAGCACAGGAACTGTCGGCATCGGTTGTATCATTCGAGGAGCCGGATTGTGTAGGTCTTGCTAACGAGCAATCTAGCCCGTTGAGAACTCTAAATGATTCGGAGGATGACGGGATGATAGTGAGGCGAATGAGAGGACTCGAGGAGCTGGGGATAGGTCCGGTGTCATCACCAAAAGGGAAGAGGTCTGAGGTTGCACATGTTCAAGAATTCTTAAAAAGGAAAAACCGTCATCGTACTTTGACAAAAGTTTTGGAAAGTACTAAAATGGTGTCTGTTCCTGTTGCACACGAACAACTTGGCAGTCCAACTGGATCGTCTGTTCTGGGAGTATCGGACAGTAAGGCTTCTGGATTAGAATCTTATGAGTCGAAGTACAATTACTCAATAACGATTAATGATAACGGAACATCATTTAATGCATCTAGACATGCTAATGATAATGCCCTCAATTGCAAACAAAAGGAGACTAAAATTTCTGGCATACTGGAAAGTCCTGAGAATGAGAATGCTGGAAGGTTGTTCGACATGCCACCTGTTGCTAAAGGAAAGCACTCGTCAGGTATGATTGGGCATGGGTTGTTGTGGGTGTTAGTTATTGATTTGATTGCTTTTACACTATTCATTCTGCAATATATACAATCCATATCGATTGGCAGTATTAAACTTGGATTGTCTTTCATGTTGCTTACGTCTTAACAGCACATTGTTTCACCTAAGATATGATGCTAATATTTGTAGTAACATGTCTGTGTCCGTTTTACACGTGACATAATGTCTGAAAAGGATCGTTTTCTGATAATTCCCAAAAAACTGGGGGTAGACATCAGAGCATGCTTGGCTAAGCTTAAACATAACTTTTACTTATTTTTAGGCTTTTGGCCAAACATGCTGATAGTGGTAATTCTCATTGGCATGCTACTATTGTCAATCTACTGTTCTTGATATTTTACCTTTCCTGATTTCCAACTGTTTTACCTTCGTTCTTAGTTAAACCTTGTACCATTTGCATGTCCATATATGTGAGTAGGAATTCCACGTGCAGTGGTTTGCTTATACATCTAATTTTATAAGCATGTTTTGTTTGGCTAAGCCTAAAAAAGAGTTAAATTACTTTTAAAGTAAGTAAATACTTTTATGAAGTAAGTTTTTGATCTGAAAAGCCTTCCCATAAGTGACTTCTTAAAAAGCTTAAACACGTTTGGAAAAAAAGTTACTTAAAAGTAACGTTTAAGCTTAGGCGTATGTTTGGCACAACTTAAAAGTTACTTTTAAGTACTTTTACGTTTTTAGACTTGGCTTATCTCCATGGCTTTTGCATGTAATTTGTGCATCGATACTTACTGATTCCCTATACTGATGCGCTTTTTTCGTCAGGCTCGTCTGCAATGATTTCCTC
Organism: Forsythia viridissima; assembly: GCA_030279155.1. Taxonomy (NCBI): domain Eukaryota; kingdom Viridiplantae; phylum Streptophyta; class Magnoliopsida; order Lamiales; family Oleaceae; genus Forsythia; species Forsythia viridissima. Next base: position 10,807,362 of record CM059042.1, read on the forward strand.
TGCATCACAAAAGGCACAGGTCGGTGGTGGGACCCAATCTAGCCAAAGTAGTATAGTTGAAACCCTATCTTTGGGGAATGAGGAGCTTAATGAGTCAGGTTCTGTCTGTTCGGGTACTGCTGATATTCATAATGTCAGCCATAGGATCGGAAAAGGTACTTTTGAGTGGCAGCTAAAAGGAAAGAGGAATTCAAGGTCAAGAAAAACGGATGTAGAGAATAAGCGTGACGATGTGTACAAGTCAGGTACTATTCTGGTCAGCAGCTTTGGAAATTCAGGTCCAAGTGAGAATATTAAGGTTGGAAAGTTTCCCAGTTGGAACAGAGATGTTCCTCGGATGAAACCTGGGACAGGAGGACAAGTTGCCGAACTGGCAGTTCCCCAGAGGTTAATGCCCTATCGCCAGTCACGTGCTACTATCAATCCAAAGTATGACGCATCAGATTTTTATCTTGGAGACTGTAAATTTGATTCCGGCTTGTATGATGTTACTCTCGAGGTGAACGCGCGCTACCGACCACAACATGTTCCATATATTTCTCTAATGAGCAAGTTAACCGGTAAACCAATTGTTGGCCACCCACTTACAGTTGACGTTTTAGAAGGCGATTCTTGTGATAACCTCATTAGTGGTTCTGAATGCTACAACAGCGGCTCGGAGTTGTACCATGATCTGAGTAAAGTAACCTCGGGTTCTCAAAGATCTGATGTGGTTATTGGAAAGAGGCCACGAGGAAGACCCCGAACTAAGAATGCTGCACCGCAGCAGCTGATCGCACCAATGAAATTGCGAAAATCGAAGCAGCGCGGGGGTTCGACAAAAAAGACTAGGAAATTGTCTTCACTCTCTGGTTCGCCAGAACCAGAGGAGAAACCGGTGATTGAAAAGCTCGGAACCCCAGTTGTAGCTTGCATCCCGCTGAAGGTGGTGTTCAGTCGGCTGAACGCAGCATTGAATAGCTCGATCTGAGCAATTTATGGAGTTTTCTGCATGGGAATTTTATTTAATTAGGCTGTTGAATTTAGGTGTTCTTGTTTTGAACTATGTTCATTCAGTGGCACTGTTTATAGTAGTACTCTGGAGGTCGAATGTTGTGTATGATAATGGTGTGATATTTTTATTGTCTTAGGAACCATAGGACTTTTCTCAGGGAGAACTCTCTGATATAGACTGCAGTGAGACTGTATGTACTGTAGTAACATCAGTTGAGTTTGTAAAAAATGATGATCTGATGTTTTAGGTTTACTGATCTTGTATGATGTATCTGCTCTCTTTAGCATGTTTGGTTGTGCTTAAAAGTTATTTCTTATATCAAACATGATTTTCACAAGTTACATTTTTCAATTTTCAATTTTACTTTTTCAAAAACTAACTTTTAAGCACGGTCAATATGCTTGGTTGTTTAATGGCATGACACATCGAGTGAAAAGCATGGGTTGGCATGTGATTAGGCAAGCTATGGGTCACACTGTGCAGTGGCCCAGGTGGGCATATGCCCGCAACTGGCCTGGGCTGAATCAGTGGTGGCTTATATTAAAGAAAAAGAAAAAAGATCTTATACAAATTATTGTTAAAGCTTATAAGCTTGACGCGATGGGGCAAACATTATAGTTAAAGCTCCAAGAAGTTTTGAAGCTCGGTTTTTTTTTTTTTTTTTATAACACTTTGATACTGAAGTGTTACTAAAGAAAAAATAATAATTTTTTTTATACTATAAAAAATAATTTTTTATGGGGCGGGATCGGGTTATAGTCCGGTCCCGCCATTCCTAAATCCGTCCATGCGGTAATGCTCGTAAGCTAGACATGGCGGCGATTCCAAACTGGGTGACACAATTGTTTACACCTTTTAGGTCTAATCCAAGGCCATAATAAAGAAAGTTAATTATTATCTGCATATTATTTTATGTATGACGAATTTAATAATTTCTATTTTAAAATCACGCGAGTTCGAGTTTATTGAACCTATTTTTGAGATCCGTGTTTTTTAAGAAGCTCTTGTTTTTATGATCAAAATCAAGTAAAAAATAGTAAAATAAAATCAAATAGAAAATACGAGATAGTTTGTGAATAGGAATAACATTGAATTCAATTAGTACAACTAGATATAGGAAATTAATTTTTTATATGTCCAAACAAAGTATAAAATTAAACAAATTCATACAAGAATCGATTTCTTAATAAATCATTTAATTGTATTAATTATGGATTCAATCAGATCTTAAATTTAGACTTTCTTTTATTTATTTATTTATTTTTTTTTTTGTTAAGGGAAAAATTCTGAAGGCGAAACTCTCCCACCTGTGTCAGAGGCCTCTTGACCAGGCGGGTTGTAAATCGAGGAATGTGCACGAGTGGCAGAGATCTGAAGAAGAGAGTCAACAGGCCAACTCCCAGGACAAACCCCAACAATATTTCAGTGAAAATTTGCCCCACACGGGAATCGAACCTGCGTTGCCGAAGAATTTCTCCCCACATCATCTTAAGCCTTACCAACTCGTTTATGCTACTGGAAGCGACTTTCTTTTAATTCTTTAATCATAGACAAGGTGGTCTATTTCGACATACGCACGTGGCAATATTTTGTTGTGTGTACGCCCAAATTGAGAGAAAGAAGAAAGGCTATTTTGACCTAACTCTCCCATATACTATCAACGTTGGCGCGTTTTGTTATTCAGATTTTATTAAATTTTCGTATGCAATTTACAAGAGTAAATTATTATATCTTTTATATCACGTTTAAAAATTGAACAAATATGGTATATGTTGGAAGAATAGAATTATTAAATTAAATATAATTAAAGAAAAAAGGCGTAATATATTTACAATTATTTCCTCTAACGTGTGACTTTTCATTATATAGTATAATATAATTTTTAAATGTGTTATATAAAAAAGACACGGACAATTTTAATAAATCAAGATTTCATTTTGAATTTTTTTGAGATTGTTTTTAAGTAATTAGAATAAGAAATAGTTTAACGATTAAAAAACGTTTCATATAATTTTATTAAAAATATTAAAAAGTCAGACCTAGTCCCAACTTGATACTATTTCTCTTTCGATATTAATAAAATGAGTTAATCGATTTGTCAAAAGAGAACAAATTATATTGAGTATTCGAGCAGTACATGTTTGGTAGAGTTTATTTTAAATTCTTTTTCTTCTCAAATTTATTTTTAACTTGCATATTTTATAGAATCTATCACTTTTATCAACTTTTTAATTATACATTTTATCTACTTTTATCAAAATCTTCTAAAAATTACTTTTAAACTCCATTAAATTGACACTAAACAATGAGGCTCGACTAGGTGCTTGTTTGAAAACCATTACTAGTTTCTAGTTTTTTTTCTCTTTCAAAGTGGGCCCACGATGCACACATTGAATCCTGAATCCTGAATCGTGTGTGAATTACATGAATTCGGAATTCCACCGTCCAATTTTTCAAAATACCGGGAACTCAAAAAATCATTTAGAATGAATTGATGAAATAAGGGTCAATATGGTAATTTTCATGCACAATGATAATTTGGACAAACTATTTTGCCTCTTTGGAAGTGGGAAAAAACTGAAAACCAGTTTATAATGGTTTTGAAACAAGCACTACATAATTTTAAAAAAATACTTAATTTTATTTTCTCTATCCAACTTAACTAGGGCTTTAATGCCCTATTATTAATTAGGGTTAATTATACTAATGGTCTCTATTTTTTTAAATTTTTAACTATTTAATTTCTATTTAATTTTTTTAACAGATATTTTCTCCATTCTTTCATTTATTCGTACAGATGGTCCCCAAATGACCATTTGACAATTGTTTGACAATTTTGCTCCTGACTTAAATAAAATAAAATGATAGAAAAAAGAAAATACAATGAAAAATTTGCAATTGAACTCCTAATCTTTTCAAAAGTACAAATAAATCCTTTATTTTTACACCCACCCCACCCCACCCCACCCCACCCCACCCCACCAATTAGAAAGGTTCACATCAGCTTCCCAAAGCTTTACCGAAAAATGACCACAAAGCAGAATCCGACACGCTGCCACCACTAGTTCTGGTGGCACGCTAACACCAACTGCGGCCGACCTCCTGGTTCTAAGAACAAGTCCAAGCCTCCAATAATTGTGACACGAGACAGCCCCAAATTGGACATGATATTGTGTAATTTCTAAGAACAAGTCCAAGCCTCCTGGTTCTAATTGCTGCCTCTTGGAATGATATTGTGTAATTTCTTCTTATTACTAAATTTACTGAACATGAAAGTTTATTAATTACAGTGAAATGCAACTCTAAGAGCCAAAATTGACTTTTTGGCCAGAGAAAATATAAAGATGGTAGCTCTGCACCAAAATTGGCTCCGCACGAAGTTGCAAATGGAGGCCCTCGTGATGAAAAGAAAATTGATGGCGTATGTTAATGAGTCACTAAGAAAATTTGGGATCGGCCGCAACGCTCCGTTCACCAAATTCATTGTTCTTCCAACATCTTCAAATAACAACTAAAAAAAACACTTCTACACACGTATACGCACACAATTTCAGTTTCATTTTAAAATATGTTGTTGAAATTCTGACAAACTGTAGAAAAAATTACCTGGCCTTTGGTTGTTGTAGACGGAGGAAATGAAAGACATGAGGCCGATATCGGGGTTGGGGTTGGGGTTGGGGTTGGGGTCGGGGTCGGGGTCGGGAAAGATAATCCATTTTTGGTTTTTTAAAAAATTATTTTGAATAATAGAATATAATAAATTATTGGGTTAATTACACTAATGTCCCCATTCTTTCAGGGTGGGGATGGGTTGGGGAAGATGAAATGGGGTTTGATTTTTTTATTTTTTTTTTAATCATTTTGAATAATATAAAAGCTTTAGAATTTATTTGTACTTTTGAAAATGTTAGGGGTCCAATTACAAATTTTTCATTGTATTTTCTTTTTTTCTACCATTTTAATTTATTTAAGTTATGAAAAAAATTGTCAAACAATTGTCAAAATAATTATTTGGGGACCGCGAATGAGTAAAAGACTGGAGATAATATCTGCTAAATAAATTGAATGAAACTTAAATCCTTACAAACTTGAAACAGTGTAATTAACCCTATTAATTAGTATATAAACCAATTTCCCTCCAAAACACAACCCCCTACGCCCATTCCATTCCCGCAGCCCCCAATTGCAAGCCGACACAGTAGAAACCTAGAATCTAGCAGGTAACCGCGATCCCTCTCCACGAAATATATCTATACATATACACGCAAACATAAATTTATATATTGATGTGATTATTTTCTTGTGTTTTTTGTTGCAGGGAATAATTTAAGGGAGTGACGTGAAATGGCGACGGTACCGGGGCAGCTGATATGGGAAATCGTGAAGAAGAATAACTCCTTTTTGGTGAAGGAGTTTGGAAATGGAACTGCCGGTGTCGTATTCAGTAAGGAGCCCAACAATCTGTACAACATCCACTCTTACAAGCACTCTGGTTGGTATACAGTCTCTGTGTTCTCTAGTTTACATTTCTTGTTATATAAATACCAATTTGATTTAGTTTTAGAATTGGTTTTTCCATATGTAGTGTAGGACAAGGCTTATGAATGTGATTTCGGATAAAGGCTTTGAATTACTGTTTGGAAAATGTGTGGAAACATGTCAATTTCATCGCTATTTTTAAGTTATAAATTATGCTAAGAGTAGTAGTTTGTGCTGATTCTTATGGGAGAAGTTTTGAATGTACAGTTTTGGTGTCCTAAATCTGCTAATGAGAGTATTTGAGATGTGTTTTGCTTAGTTGCTTAAAACATATAGAATTGTGGTATGTATTAATGTTAATATTTTGTTGTAATTGGAACTGCTTCATTGGTTTGTAATTGGCGTAGTTGTGTACGTTGTTGCTTGAGATGATTTATAATATGGGCTTTGTTTAGTTACAAAAGCACAAAAGAAACTATGGTTTTATCTATTCTGTTTTAATTGAGTTTATCTTGGTTGCTACCTAGGTTTTTCAACATTGATTGCTTAGTTGCATTTTCTAGCAAAAAAGTCAAGGAAATCGGGTATAGCTTACAGTGATCTTTAAAATGGAAAGAACATGGACTCTAAATAAGTGCTATCTCAGTTAGCTTCAGAGTATCTTACAATTTGTTTGTCTACTGGATACAAGCTTGGCCTTGTATTTATTTGAGACCAATTTGATTTAGTTTTAGAATTGTTTTTTTCTACTGTATACAAGTTTACATTTCTTGTTCTTATATGAAAACCAAATTGATTTAGTTGTAGAATTGATTTTCTAAATGTAGAAGTTAGGGCCTGTGAATGTGATTTCAGTCCTAGGCTTTGATATACTCTTTGGAAAATGTGTGGAAACATGTCAGTTATTTTCAGTTCCAAATTTTGCTAAGAGTAGTTTGTGCAAATTCTTATGTGAGAAATTTGTGAATTTACTGTTTTTCTGTCGTATTTGAAATGGCATTTGCTTAGTTGCTTAAAAAATAGAAAATTAACATGAGATGATTTATGATATGGGTTTTTTTGGTTGCATACAAAATGCCAAAAAGAAACTTAGTTTTACTTCTGTTATTTTAATTGAGTTTTTCTTGGTATCGACCTGGGTTTTTCTAATATCAATTGTGTAGTTAGATTTTCTTGCCAAAAAAGAGTGGGTAAAATCTGGTATAGTTTGCCTTGATCTTTTGAAATGGAAAGAACTTGGAATCTGAAGCAATGTACCGTGTCAGTCAACATTGTAATATCTTCCAGTTCGTTGTCTACTAAATAAAAGCATTGGCCCTGTATGTTAATTGAGACCATCAATCTCAAGTTTGAATAAACAAACTGTGAGAATTCGTACACGCATGTTCTAGAGTTGTGATGCATTTCCATATGACCTGTCCTTTGATGGCATATTGTAATATTTTCCGTGAATGATCATATATTAGGATTGGCAAACAAGAAAACAGTGACCATCCAACCAGGCACAGATCAGACTGTGCTGCTTGCAACAACAAAGACCAAGAAACAGAACAAGCCTGCCAATTTGGTTAACAAATCTGTCATGAAGAAAGAGTTTTCCCGTATGTCCAAGGCCATTTCAAACCAGGTATCTTATCTTCTATATGGTATTATTTTTTCGTTGAGTTTATTTGTCTGCCTTATTTGCTACCATGTTCTTGTTTGTCTGCTAGTTTAATGCTTTTTATGGATGAAGTTTTGTTTTCCACATGGAAGTACTGAACAACCATAAAGGAGTTAGCACCTCTTTTGTTCTGTGACTCTTTTGTTCTGACAATGTGATTCACATGATCTGGTTATATCGATGTTTGTTTCAGTAATAACTGATTTGGTGGAGAAAATAAACCATGGTTTTGTTATTTCATTCCAGTAATTGTACCTTTGTTGAGTGCAGGTGGCCGATAATTATTACAGGCCAGATCTGAAGAAGGCAGCCCTTGCAAGATTGAGTGCTGTGAACAGGAGCATTAGGGTTGCCAAGTCTGGTGTCAAGAAGAGAAATAGACAGGCTGTTAGAAAGTGAAGTGGCAGATTGAAACGTTTTGAACTTCTATTCTGTCATTCCCTCGCTTTTTACGGGTGCACTTGAAAGTTTTTGCAGTTCTCCTTCTGATTGAATTTTGTTTGAGAATATAGTTCTGCCTTGTACACAATTTTTACACGCGCAGCACTTTATATGTTTATTATACAGTCCAAGAATAGCAATATAAACATTCTTCAACTGAAAAACTGACAAATTGAGATCGTCATTTGTGAGCTTGCATTTCATCAATTTTTCTATCCAATTATGTCCAATTTTTATGTACCTATAGTCATATGCAAGCATATATATTACACGATGAACATCAGCTCTATCATTGCTTCATCCAAAAGGCATAATACGAAAAATAGATCCCGCAGAGCAAATAATGCATCATGCGCCACCATTGTATCCATACAGATGAAAGTTAATGTTTGCATTTTGCACAGATTATCTTCAACCCCAGACTTAACATCAGAGTCGATGCTCTTTTTGCCGGTCCAGGTTTCCCTCTGTACAGATAGTGCATCTCCCACCTTATGTGCTCTTTTTCATTTGGCTGAAAATCTTTTCATCGCCTGATATACTCCTCAAGAGTTGCTTAGAACACATATCTGCTGCTTGAGTGGCATTTTTCATTCGTGCAGCTCTTACCCAAGCAGGCTCCTGTTTTATTAAAGAAAAATAAAGCATACAATTCATCTCCACACAGTTGACAATTTTGATCAATGGTGGAAGATATAAAAAGAATTTCAACGTACCTCGGGGACAATGCGAGAAAATCCAAATTTAATGAACAAAAGCACATGTTCCATTATGAGAATCGCTGCAAGACCAGGAGATACTTTCCATTTTCCGTCCTGATCATACAAGCACACTAGGAGGATGGAATTCGTGCAAATTGACATCACTATCAGGAACTGAAATTGAAAACATGGCCCGAATCACAAAAACAGGAGTATAGAAGTAGTAAAAAAGATTAATGCTGGTGTTGTCAAGATGAAGAGAAATTATTGTTGGAGGCTATATTTAAATGATTAAATATTCACCTACTACATATAAGGGGGCGTGTTGAAAACTAACTGAATAAATAAATGTTCTCCACTTTCACTATTTGAGCTTTTAGATTAAGTGGTTAACAATTACTACCTGAAATATATTTAGCCAAGCTCCAATTGTTGCATCAGCACGAGGCGTGGGCCTTCTCATCATGGCTAGCAGTTTTAGCGCATCTGTTCTAATCTCTGTCAGGTTATTCTGCTCGAGTCAAGCACGTAATACAAGCCATTAATCTATTTAAAAACAGTCCCCTTCTTTGTTTTAAGGAAAGAACGGAAAAATTCACCATACCAATGTGGCAAAGGCGAAGGCGAGTGGGAATGCACAAGCAAACATCATGATCATCCCAAACTGCAACACTAACTCCAGAAAATCTGCTAGCAGTTATAGATTTTTATATCTCTGAAGAAATAGAAATGATTAAGAAGTTCATTTTGTGTCCACCTTAAAATGAAACAATTGAAGTAACATCCTTTACTTCCGTACAATATATTAATTCATGGCAGAACTTCTCCAGAGGTTAAAAAACCTAGGACATAGTAATTTAAGTTTTCATTGAAAAGGCTTTTCCGGTTTTTATTATAGCATTTATTCTGCAGGCAACTCACTAAACTGTAATCTTAAAGACTGAATTTAAATATATAATGAACTTTTAGATGTTGTGGTTCAACATCTTATCAAAAGACCCGAGCTTAAGTTTCGCCGCCACCTATTTATCAAAATTGTGCACGCCATGTGCGTTGAAGACTAAATTTAAACAAATAAATGCATCCTCCCCCTATCAGCTTGCACTTTTAGATGAGATTGTTCAGTTATGCATACGGCCTCAGCAGTGAGGACCAGCAGCTCAAACCAAATACCAAGAATCGATCTTAATGAATAAAGAAGTTACTTTTATATTGTTGGTCTTATTAAGATACATAGAATGCCGTACATTACCATCAAAGAGTCCATCTTCAAGTTCATGGCCGATACTTGCAGCATAAGCAGGTTTAAGATATTCCTTCTCTACCCTAGGAATGGTCTGTCCCTTTCCTGTAGATGATCCTTGTTCACGCTTTCGTTTGTTCCTTCACAGGAAAGCAGTTCGTTTTTCGTAAGGTAATCAGTGAAAGTAGATGTGATTTGAGGTGGACTCAAATGATAACGTTAATAAAAAGGTTTACCGGATGGCTCTGAATTTCTTGAAGCTGTATGTCAAATAAGGTACAGAATTCTCCATCAGATTTTCCAGCACCTTAGGAACAATTCCAACATAGGAATACGTAAGTACAGGAACCAGATACACTGATACAGATAGAGAAATGGCAAAAAGACCACTACATTTTTTCACCTCATACATAATTAGACGTTGGATTAAAACTTGGCGAAGGGTCATCAAGTTGCGATGCAATAGAGCATGATAGAAAATTCCAATATATGACTGCATAAAGTAAAGACCAAACACCTGGAGAAAGAAAAGGTAAGTCTAAAGAATTTATAAAATACATAAAACGACGAGGACAGATACAGATATCTTTTGTATACCTTGTAAACCAAACTGCGAGCTCTGTATTCTACATTTTCATTATTTTCACATTTAACAAGCTTCACTGATATCTTACCCCCCATTCTGGTGAAATACTGAATTGCAAGGAGGTAAACTGCTGTCAGACAAAACCTGTAAAAACATGGATTTGAGAGGATGTCACACTGTCTGCGCGAGTGCGTGAGTATATTATCAAACTTGTTTTCAATGATGCTAAAAGGCTGCTAAGCACCCCTGGCTTGTTCTAGCAGACGAATAGCATCAAGACGCTCTGACTATTTCGGAACAAAGCAAGGAAATAGAGTCGGGGGCATTCCGCTCTAACATCCCGCCATGATGGAGTCACACGAAGTAATGGAGTAAAGGACCTACCGATCGAGTGAGCTAATAATTTCCACCGAGGGGGTTAGGGGGGGAAACGCTCAATAACCTAGGAATATAAAATAAAGATTCCCATAACCTAGATCCTTGATTTGGGGGTCCATTGAAACTCAAATATTCATTCCATGGCCCTGGTTTACTAATGAAGAACTTGAGACAAGGAACCCTCATGATAGATTATCCATTTCATGATTTTTAGAGGCCTTTCGAGGCCTGATGATCACGTGTATGCCTACGCCTATGTGGAGAGATTGATAGGAGACAGGGCGACTCTTTTCTTGAGGCCGGCAAAGAGAGGGGGGGGGGGGGGGGGGGGGGGGGGGGAGCATAGGTTTTCATAACTAACTAGTACTAAACATTCATTAAACATTAGTGACTTCAGACATTATTATAAGATAAAAATTCATTTTTAACAAAGCTCAGAATGCAGAAAATAAAAATGAAATGAGGACAGGAGAAAATGTCCTTGTCTACCATGTAAGCTTCATCTGTATGCATAAGGAATTGAAACGGGTTTATGAATTTCAAAACAGTTGTTTTAAACTATCAAATAGAGAATCTACAAATGACTACTTCTCTAAAAGCTTAAACTAATAGAAAGTTGTTAGAGACGAGAACATTATTTACTTGTAGAAAATTACTTTTTAGATACTACCAAGATAATTTATCGCATATTCTTGAGACTCCCTTTTTTGTTCTGTTCTTCTTAGTATGAATTTAATAATAATGAACATATGCAGTCAGCATTTGAGTTCTCAAATACTACATACCATTCGTTCAGACAATCAAACACAACTGTAATGTAACATGTACCATGTTCCATTGCATGCTCTGAGAGAACAGATTGTCATCGTATTAAGTGGTAAGATTCTGAAAAAATTTGTGGAGAAACTGAAGATTACATGTTTAACCTCACTGATCCAATCAGATTAAAAACCCCACACAAAAAAAGAAGAAAATTTAACTATCCATGTGTTTGAATTCTAAAGGTAATAGCATAGGCTCCTATGTATCATCCTTGCAGGTTTAACTACTCAATTTTCACTTTTACATCTTTGGCAAGTTTTGTGAATGGTCATATCTAGACATTTTCTTTCACCTACAAAATATGGCATTTTATCTTTTTGATTTCACAATAAATCTAGAGTTGGCTACATTAATCCTTTTCTACCATGCCATTTTATTTTGGAACCTGAGCGTTTGTAGGAAACAAAAATTGTCTAGGCCCAGGTATTCCAAACTACTACTTTCATAAGGAATTTCTTGTTTCCTTTTTTTCCCCGAGGGGATGGGGATCAATGAGATTGAGTACTTACTTCAGGAAGTCAGACCCAATAACTTCATAAAGATGAGCATAAGCCAATTCAAAAGGAAGCTGGAGACATATGATACTTAATATAATGATGGCATCATTTCTGAATCTCATCAACCATCTAAACCATTCTTCTCTTTGGAAAAATGCTCTCTCTTTCATTTTATCTGTCCCTCTTTTCTTCATGAGTTCTGCAGGGGATTGTAGTGAGCTCTGTTCCATTTGGAAAAATTTATATTCAGATTCTGCACCCGCTAAATGATTTATTTGCCACCTGTATCATCCACACGCGGTAACACAACAAATAACATGAGCGCAAGAAGAAACTTGTCAAGAAATGCAATTCAAAGTATCCATGTCAGAGGTTAACTGTTATAGCTGTTCGAAAACCCAACATACACATACCTAGCTAAAAGGGCCGAATTTTTGCGTTTCCAGAACTGGAAAAACAACACAGCCCATGAAATCAGGCATATGAAGAAAAAAGGGAGAACCAAAAGTTGCATCGACCTGGGGGGAAACAAAGAGAAAAATAAAGCATCCCTCAATAAGAGTAATAGAAAATCACAAATTTCACAAAGATGTGAATGACTTGTATGCATTATTATTGTACTCGTCAGTATAATAAGAAACATTTTATCTTATTTAATTTTGTGAGTACTAGACATGCCAATGGAAGATGAAGTTAAATATGGCCTACCCAAAATCAACCAACTGCATTGTAAGACCTAATGTCGCTGGAAACAACATCCACCTCGTGTACTTTCCGAGGAAAGCAAAATAGATGGCAATCTACAGGCACAATGCATTCGCAGTTACTAAACGAGATGAATGTGTTTATTATCAAGAAAATGAATACAAGGAGCAGCTTATATATGGAAGTAGTCAAAGTACAGCTGCCAGCACCATTTGACATTTACCTTCACTCCATAGTATAAATATATCTCATCAATTGGCTGCGTTGTAAAGTCCCACCAGTTCAGTGCCCAACTTCTTAGGAGCTTCTTCCGCTTGTTTTCATCTATAAAAATTATTCATCTTATTATTTATGTCTAGGACTGCTGATAACTTATTACATATAAGAACAATTATACCATGCAATGGAAATACTTCTCTGACTACACCCTCTGATTCCAATTTCCGAAGTAGAGGTTCCCCCGGTACCCAGTTGATCTCTCTACAATCATATTTCAGTTCTACAACTGACTTGCCCGTGTTCACCTGTGACATTTGGCCTTAACATCAGGTACAAAATGCGAAGTTTAGTACAGAACATATTCATGTGCTTGGAAGCATACAAATGGATATGTAAAGCTGTGTCAAAGGACATCTCTATCCATTATGCAATAGCCAAGATGGTTTTCCTATCTCACAATGCAGAAGAACATAATTGATAATATGAATCCTGCAACAATTAAACAAATACAAGAGCACAAGAATATCTCAAGACCAATTATGAACAAAACGAAAAACATAACACGCGGATTTATAGTGCGGATCACCTCAATGTGAGAGCTATGACAAAGAAAGAGAATTACAAAGTTTTCCTGACTGTCTCACACAGAAAAATAGACACCTCAGATTCCTTTATACAGTGTAGAAAGCTGGGCGACCTAATACATAAAAACGAATGCCAAATATACCATGTATTAAAAAAAATCATCACTGTGTTGTACACAGAAATGAATGCCTAATTCTAGGTCGATCCATGGTTGAGAGAAGATTCAATAGTATAATTAGACTCCACGCAGCCCAGCAAAAAATCAAAATGTCAAAGCCTCTATGTTGTCAATAGCTACATCATTTATTGACTATACCTTATTTACAATCTGAAACTGATAAATGAAAGTGAACAGTCTGCATATTCACCTTACATGGTTTGAAGTCCCAGACCCAATCAACGAGCCTACTTACTGCTTCACATTCTTTTATTGTAATGAACAGATTAAGCATTAAGAACAATACTAAACTGTGCACAAAGAATATAAATAACTCACAATCCCGTATATTATGTGATTGTAGCAACGGAAACGCTCACACCAAGTGAACAAGGATCCATCAGGTTGCCTAACGAAAGCTTCTACCTCATCCCATTCAAATGGCAAATCCATTCCTGAAAGAAGCATAAGACGTTCAGTGCCTGTTTGGTAATGCAATGTAAGATTGAACAGTATAATGAGATTTATATTTCTTTTTCTTTCTTAATACTGTCTACTCCTATATAGTCCATCCTACTAATGGTGTTAAAAGGCACAACAAGCAAAGACTAACAAGTACTGCATGACTATAACCTATATGAGTCTGTTTTCTGAATTGCAACTCAGCAGCAGCCTTCCCCAGAATCTCCAATGGTGCTGCCAGCTAAAAATATAAAATAATAATTAGCCATCAATAAGAAAATGAAGTAGATTATGAATTAGTGCTTCTATCTATTTAAAGAAGTCCTTTAGTGCATGTTTGGCAGACACGACTCGATAGCGTAACAAACAAAATTGTAGTTTTTTTTTTTTTTTTTTTTCATTTTTTTAAATACAGTCTAGTGCTATCCAATCATCCACACAAAAACATGCAACTAATGCATTGTTAAGAGCAACCTAAGAAAATATTATATGATTACCAGATACTAATAGCTAAGCATTATCCTCACAAGATCAACAGTTGCATGAGCCGAAAAATGTGATAAATTAGAAGACAACAGGATAGACAAAGTTCAAATCAGAATTAATCCCAATAAATTACATAAATCCAAATCAAACAGCCAGGAAAATAAAACATCGGGCAAACCTTGATAAATTCATTTTGAAGGCCAAGAACTCTTTCAACAATCAGTCCTCTTTTCTTGAACTCATCAACAAGAACATCAACACAATCAAGACTGATCTCATCTCCTTGATTTTCACCTTTCTTTGGAACCACCACTCCAATCTCAAACACAATTTCTTCTTCCCTCTCATACCCACTCATTTCAACCCTCCCACTAAAAACCCAACAAAAAAGATCTATGGAAATCAATAAAAACAGCTTCAACAACACTAAAAACCAAAAGGGCCTCTCTATTTTAAAACAAAATTTAATATATAATTCATTTCCCACAAAAATTGTGCAAATCTATTCTATTTCTGATCAGGTTTTCTGGGTTCTTGTTATTAAAGCGGATGAATAAATGAGAAAAGAGAGAGGGGGCCTAGACAGAGACAAAGTACATAAAACAGGTGTCTTTGTAAACGGAAACTAAGGGAGAGGTGTACTTGTAATTGACACATAAACTTCAGCTAAGCAAGGAGGACACGTGGTGCTGGAGCCTGTTATTTTTCTCAAGTCGTTTCTGGCCTCTGGTAAAAAATCATCGTTTTTTAGGCACAATAATCAATGCAGCATTGATTTCTGTGACACAGAAAAAATCGAAATGAATTTTCTTTTGATCCACTATCATTTCTGACTTCTGAGTTCTGAGCATTATCTTGCAATTTGCTTTCTGAATATTCGAATCGCAAGTTGCAGCTGGTGATGATAGTGATGATGAAGAAGAAAATGAAGGAAGAATTGGTTCTGTGTTTGATTGAAGCATTGTGTCGGGGAGAATATTTCGTGTGCATTGATGGGGGATGAGAATGTTCTCTACCATGTTGCACATTCATTTTCAGTTTTTCTTTTAAGGAAAATTGCCCGATCCTCTCGTGCTGGACATGACCTTTATAGTATAGTTGATAGTCGGGTTAATTATTTCAAAAATAAGGGCACTTTTTTACAAGTCACGAATATTTTATCGAAGTTAAAAATGATGTTAATTCTTTACTATACAATCTAAATGTTATCTCCACCCATCACTCTTTACATTCACTTTATTGTTGAAGAGTTATTGTTAAAATGGAGAAAGCAAATAAAATAAAATAGAAAGAAAAACACGAGAAAGGAAAAATAAATAACAAACATTGAGAGATCGTGAGAGTGTGAACAGGGCACAAGCTGAGAATCTGAGGTAGAGTTCTTAGGGCGACCAGTTGACTAGACACAAGTTAGGGTGGAGAAGGGTGACAGAGATATTGTTTATTTATTTTTTTATTCACTTTATATTTTAAATCGTGCTTTGCATATGTTTTACGATTAAGCGGACAATTTTTGTCCACTGAGAAATAGGGTGCTACAAAATTAAAATAGGATCAATGTATCCTTGTAAATTAGTTTTAGATTTAAAATATTTTGATAAAAAAATTCATCAATTATTAGTAGAGTTGAAAAATGAGCTGAGTCGGGCCGGTCCGGCCCGCCAGAGTAAGGCCACACTTGAAAGAGTTCTTTACATATATACACTGGGGTAAGTCATTAATTATAATAATACTATATTATATATCACAAATTATATTAGTACTGGTTTTTATATAAAAGGCCCAATTGATGAGGATTATTACCAAACTATATAGAGATGAAATTTCACAATTACCGTCCTTCATACCAGACAAGATAACCATGGCAAGTTACTCTTTACCAGCGAAGATGAAGGTGAATTCAAATTTCAATATAGATCGAGAAGGAAATGACATTGAATGCAGTGAAATTATTAATCGTATTACACGGACCATAAATCATCGGGCAAATGGAGTAGTATCAAGCATCTTCGCATTTGGAATTTATGTAAGCAGAACATGATCCTGGAATTTTCAGTTTGTGGTGCAGTGTTGAAAATTTATTAAGGTAATGTTTCAATTCTAATATCAACCATTAGCATTCATGATGAATATATCTCATTCTCCATAAACACACCAACCAGTGTTTGATCTTAATGATCTAGCATGATACTGCTGGATTTATAAGTGTGAAGTTGATCGAGAAGAATGCAATGATTGACATATCAAACTATTAATTGGCTGAAAATCACACTTCATTAAAATTTGCTGCATTGTAACTAAATAATTTTGACTAGGCATATTTCTAGCTTCTTACTACTTCAGAATTCAAGTAACAAATTGTTGATATTTTTTTTGGATATTGTTTCTTTATATTGATAATTAGAATGATGTTAACATTTGTTAAGGTACATCATAACCACTATAACAATCAGCATGTTTTATCTGATTATGTGAGTTTGAAGGACATAAGAATAGAACAGTACTTTGTTTGAATTCCTAGCTGTATTATTATAAAATGGATAATAGTATGTGTGACTGAATTGGAACTCTGTATTTTTCTTTGAACATTCCATCTTCTTGAGAATGTAGTGTGCGAACCACAAATGTTATGCAATGTTGTTAACTAAGTAGGTTAGTATATATAGATTAAGAGTTGAAAATAAGAGGTTGTTTGATGTTATAGCCTACCATTTGCAACATGATCTAAGAATAGATTTACATTTTTAATAACAATGCAATTTATTTGGGTGGTCTAAGTGAATGACTTGGTGTTTGTTTTAGTAAACATTGATAAATCAAGTTACATATGTTTGTTAATATTGATCGCGGGTTAATAACGCAAACATTAAAGAGGTAGGGGTATGGTCTACAAAGTAAGAAGTAATAATTATTGTCGTCTCGTGTGGGTTAATCGATACATCGTAACATCAAATTACCGTTAACAATGAAAGAATGTTAACAAACACAAGCATCAAGGGTAAGAGGCGATTAATTGACAAAAGAAAGCGTACCAATTGATGTCCTCTCATGCAAATTAATCGATAATTATTATCATTCAAAATAGGTTATCATTAAAAGCAAGTTAACAAACATAGGCATCCAACATTAGAGACGATTAATTGATTCAAGAAGTCATGACAACTACTTTCAATAGTCAGAATTAATAAAAAATTCGTAACATAAAAAATATGCGAATCATATTAACCTTCTACACAGTAGACCTGGAATTGATCATGAAATACTTAGGAAAGAGAAACAAGTAATACATATGCCTTCATTCTCAATCGAGAATATCATAACACTAATTCAAAAGATAAACTAGAAAACAAACCAAATGTGCAACGACGTCGCAATCAATTTACATATACGATTTGATGACCTAACCCAAAAAACAACTAAATTGACATGTTCACTAACTTAAATGTCATCCTCTCATTACTTATAGTTAAAAAGAATGTACAAATACTAGAACATGATTCTTCGAAAAAGTATTGAAACAAACACGATGGTGCTTAAATTATCAAAGTGGGTTAGAAAAATAGCGGCAGAACGTGATGTTGTGGCAAAGTATGAAAATAAACACTATGTTGCTTTGATTATCACAGTGGGTTTGAAACAGAGAATTGTTGGCAAATGTAGCGAGAAATAGGGTAAAATCATATACTGGGGTAGAGTTTTATGTTATTGAAATTTGTGAGTTTGTGAAAGAGACGGATAACATTGAGTGGCTTTGAATGTTAATTTGGTATTGACGTTAATTAGTCCATTATTTTAGTGTTGATAAGATTTAGTTCTTAAAAACTAGTTGAAACAATTAATAAATTGATTTTTGTAAATAAAACAATAAAATTAATTATTTTACAGCTATATAGTAAAAAGATATGATGGATAGTAATATTGACCAAAAATTAAAAAATCTTGTAAAAATCAAAATTTTAAAAACAGGTAGGTAGGGGACCTAATTTTCTCCACCGGCCCAGCCCAGTTTTGTGTGGGCAAAAAATATGCTGGTCTGGTCTAGTCTAGTCTAGTCCATCCGGTCAACTTAGTCTTAATTTTATTTATTTATTTATTTTTAAATAATTTTTTTATACAATCTAATATATTGCATCAAATACAATCTTATATAAACTTAAACAATTTATACTTTGAGATTTTTAAAAAGATTAATTTATAAAATTAAGACTCTCATGTATTAGTCAATAGATAAACATCAATTTTCTTTCAAAATAATAATATTTTTTTAGTTAATTGTAAACTATTTCTTAACACATTTTTCTAAAATATAAATAGTAAAAGCATGCTAGTCTTATTGTTTTGAGATATAAGCATGCTTGACTTAAATTAAAAAATTTACTTATAAGTAAATTTAAAATAGAATTTAATTCAATTGTCACACCAAATATAATTTGGATTGAAACTTGAATTAAACTAAATTTTAATTAAATATAAACAATTTTATGTTGGAGTTTGGGATTCTTGGACTAATATTTCAAAAAAATACAATTTAAGTTGGAGACATGGGTTAAGACTATTTTAGATTGATATTATTTGAAGTAGGGTAAATTCAAGGCCGGTCACTGTTTTGGCACTAATGGGCTCTAAAGTCATATGATCAAAATTTAATTCAATTAAAGTCACATTTCAGAGCTAAAAGACCAACATATCCTTACAATTGTAAAAAAAGGCTAATTTAATGATATTGTTTCAATGTGATACTGTTTTATTGTGATACTATTTTGTATGATATTGTTTTATTGTGATACTATTTTATCTAGATAATGTACATTGGTATATTTATACAATGCTTTTATCTTTGATACTGTTTTGTCTATTATACTGTTTTATATTGATAATGTGATATAGTACACTTACACCATGCTTTTATCTTTGATACCGTTTTATTATGATAATGTTTCATATGATACTGTTTTAATTTATGATAATGTTATTGAATGCAAACAGTATCAATTGTCTTATACTACTAATAGAGCATTTTAAGAACAATATAATTACTTCAACTAGAAAAACATCTATCATACTGTTTTAATCTATGATAATGTTATTGAATACAAATAGTATCAATAGTCTTGTACTACTAATGGAACATTTTAAGAACAATATAATTACTTCAACCAGTAAAAGAGATCTATGATACTGTTTTATTTAGATAAAGAAATATGGTATATTTATACTATGTTTTTAACTTTGATAGTGTTTTATTATGATAATATTTCAACATATGATACTGTTATTTAACATATGATACTGTTATTTTATTGGGTTGTAGTTTGTGTATATGATATTATTTTTTTAAGATATTTTCATGTATGATACTAATATATTAAGATACATTCATCTGTGATATTGTTTTAGTATGTATAATACTGTTTTGACAAGAAAAATTAAAGATTGTCATTTTAAGTTAAAGAGACGACTTCAAATGGCTAAAATCTATCGTACGCAGTGGCAAAGTGACTGTTCTTGACCGGTTCGTCGAGACCATTCCGAAAACATATTATAAGGAAAATTCTGAGCACGTATGCGAATTCTATACTCATTTCTATTATGATACTATTTTATGTGATACTCATTTCTATAATACAGTATCAAACAACACATATGACTAATTAACAACACAGAAAATAATATAATGGCCAACTTTCGTCATAGCAATGCCCACATCGAACTTTTTCATTCCTACATAAATTCAAGCTGCTATTAACAATAACAAATCATGGCAACTCTACAGAAGTTCATCAAACAAATTTTCCTTGATATTTTTTATAATACAGTATCATAATACAAATGTGTTTATGATATTGTTTCTCATACCACAAAGGTCAAACCCTTCTAAAGAATAGTATAAATGAATCAAAAGCTAATCAAGAAGCCCACTTATGGAGATTTGACATGTTTACCTTGTAAATTAACAGAGAAATTGATTTCATCAGATGCCCTACAATTATAAAATATCTTCTAGTTTGCACATAAAGTGCAAGAATATGTCCATGATGTCCACATTCAGATTGCAATTCACGGGAGTCATCATCACGAAGCATCCATTGAATGCAACCGAATCTTCTGATTAATATGACTAAGAAGTTTCCCATTGAACACATTAAGAGAGTAAACAGCTCCATTAGTTTCTTTCTCTACAATTAGATGAAGTTTTCCATCGTCTATTGTAAAAATCAGTATCCTGTCCCATAATTGTTTCAACATAAAAAAAAGTTCACAAAACACAACAGAACTCCAACAAAAATTGAAGGGAACCCATAAAATCCTGCCCTCGGAATTTCACAACAAAATTTTTTATAACAAAATTTTGCCTATTCTTAATTTCAACCGAAAAATATGATGAATTATACTTTAAATTACAGATTGCGAAGGTCTGAGTCTGTTCCTGATGGCATATACAACGTGCATGCTCACCAAGTGCGATAGAGCGAATATGAAGCTTTTGAATGCCATCAATAGTGCCAATCTTCAACTCACATTCTTTTGTAATTACAAGACTGTTGACAAAGGAGAATTTCATATTAAAGCTTTATTTTGTGGCAGCGGCAGCGGGAGCAGTGCCAAGGGAAATGTTTGTGGCAAATATGAATCACAAGGATAATTTTAGAATTAATATGAAAAATTGCTGAAAAGTATGACTTATTGACAATTTTAAAAATTTAATTTGAAACAAGTCACTTACATGTGACTTTTAGGCAATTTTTCATTTGAATTATGTATTGGGACTATTTACAAAATGAGTGATTAGCAATGAGGGGGAGGGGGGGGGGGGGGGGGAATTTGCGGGCCAGGCTATATAGGCCCAACTTGACTCAAAATCCGGGTTACTATTTTGCTACCTCTAATTATAAGTAGTAAATTCTAAAGAATGTATAGATAAAAAATAAATAAAAATTGTAAATTTTCTAAAATGTGCGTATAAAAATACTATTTTAGTAGCTTAAAAGTACTTATAAGTACCCTCAAGAGCATGTTTGACTAAGCTTAAAAAGTTTACTTACGAGTAAATAAATGAGTTTTAAAATTAATAATATTTTTTACTGGTCAAAATTAAGAAGTAATTTTATTTGTTTTAAATATAATGTAAGAATTAATTTCAAAAATAAAAAATTATTTACTTAAAACTAAAAAAAGATTAACCTAAATTGCGTCAAATAAAATCGTTGGCAGTTCAACCACACAATATATTGATCATTTCGATCCAACACCAAAATTAAGTACTTGTTTGGTAGAGTTTAAAAGTAATTTTTTATGAGATTTTGAAAAAAGTTGGTAAAATATATTGTTGAAAAGTTGATAAAATAGTAATTAGCACATTTCATCCTTATCTTTTTAGTCTATTGCACAAATCGTCCATATCGTTTGGATTTTGGCATTTGAGGTCCTTAAATCAATATTTATTTGTGCAAAAGATCTCTACCGTTAATTTCTGTGAACTTTTACTGTTAAATGATCGCGTCCAGTGTACTATCTCATTTTATGAAGGGCGATTTTGTCAAGTCATAAAATATAATGTAGATGGCATGTTTGTTAAAGAAAAAAACTGATGAAGAACAGTTTCAGTGGAAAGAACCCCAAGGAAAAAAAAATCAAATTCCTAAATTCTTTACCTCTGGACACCGACTTTAAAGTTTAAAGTTTAAAGTTCACATCTTCGATCCAGAACAGGTCCGGAGCTTGATTTCAAGTTACATGAGACAAGCGCTTGAACAACCGTTAAATTATGCCAGAAATTACTTGGCGGATCTTCTGGAGCCATGCGTGAGACGGGAGATTTACTTGGATTCGAATCTCATACTAATCGATGATATTTCGAAGCTTTGGAGTACAAGCTTGGGGAAGAAGGCGATAGGCGCACCGGAATATTGTCACGCAAACTTCACCAAATACTTCACCGAGTATTTTTGGACTGACCGAAAATTCTTCGACGTGTTTTCTGGCAGAATCCTTGTTATTTTAATACTGGCGTAATGGTAATAGATCTAAGTAAATGGAGGAGGTTTGGGTACAGCCTCCGTATTGAGCGGCAGATGGATATACAAAAGACGAGCCCAAGCCGTATTTACGAGCTTAGCTCATTTCCACAGTTTCTGTTGGTTTTCGTCGGACACATGGTGCTTATAAAGCCCAAGTGGAATCAATATGGTTTGGATGAAATTGTCCTTCATAAAATGAGAGAGTGCATTGGACGCGATCATTTAACGGCAAAAATTTATAGAAATTAATGGTAGGGACTTTTTGCGCAAAGAAATGTTGATTTAAGGACCCCAAATACCAAAATTTAAATGATATGGACAATTTGCACAATAGACTAAATGAATAGGGATGAAATGTGCTAATTACACTTGATAAAAATTGTGGGTATCATAAAATATTGAAAAATTGGTGCAAATGGTCCCTAACATTTATCTTTAGTGCAGAATTGGTCCATAACCTTTGTTTTTTGGTACAACAGTCCCTAACCCATATGTTTTGGTGCACAATTGGTCTTTATTTGATTAAAAAGACACAAATACCCTTAGTTTTAATTTTAAAAAATTGTAATTAGATTTCCAACTTTTGCAAAAATGTGCAAATAGGTCTGATACATTTATTAAATAATATTTAATTTAGCATATTAAACATATCATTATAGCTCTGTCAATTAAATTTTTTTATAAGAGAAAAATATAAAACTATTGCGCTTTAGATATATGTAATTGCTATATGATATGAAATTTGAATAAAAATTAAGTTAAATAAATAATAAAATGTTGTATATAATTTTATGACATTAAACCAATCTTATTATATTTTTTAAACATAAAAATACTAACAAAAATTAATTTACACATTATGTGTTTTTTTATTTTTGAACGATAATAAAACGATAAATTAAAATATGAATAATACAATTTGAGCTCTAGTATTTGTAGTTAATAAACGAATAGTTCAATTAAATAAAAATATTTGAGCATCATTCTTTTATTTTGTAACGATAAAATTAGAGTTTAAATTTTAAGTAACACGATTACTTAATAATAATAAAATAATTTTAATGAATATGTTTGATAATAATTATGAGCTTAAATTTTAGTTATTTTATAATAATTCATAAAATATACAAAATAATTTAGTATATTATTAATTTGTTAGTTTCTTTTAATCTTTTATAAAAAATAAAATTATCGGATTCATTTGCACTTTTGCAAAGGTTAGTTATTGAATTAAAAATTTCTCTAATTAAAAATAAGGACATATTTGTCTTTTTAATCAAATAAGGATCAATTACGCACCAAAACATTTAGGATTTCTATGCCAACATATAAAAGTTAGGGACAATTTTACACTGAAAACAAAAGTTAGAGACCATTTGCTCCAATTTCCCTAAAATATTTGAAAATGAGTGGAAGAAAATTATTTTAAAAACATGTTCTAAAAAACCCGACTCGAAAACGAATCATACCATACAAAGGAAATTTCAAAAGAACCCTAATCCCCAAATACAATTGTCTCTCTCAAGAAAGTTTCTCCCCCCGTTCAAAATCATTTTAACAATGGGAAACACTGAGAAATTGATGAATCAGATCATGGAATTGAAATTCACCTCCAAAAGCCTCCAGCGCCAGGCTCGGAAATGCGAAAAAGACGAAAAAACCGAGAAATTGAAGGTCAAGAAAGCCATCGAGAAAGGGAACATGGACGGCGCCAGAATCTACGCCGAGAACTCCATAAGGAAGCGCAGCGAACAGATGAATTATCTCCGCCTGGCTTCCCGGCTTGACGCCGTGGTGGCGCGACTCGACACGCAGGCTAAGATGACCACAATCAGCAAGTCCATGGGCAATATCGTCAAATCACTCGAGTCGACCCTCGCAACGGGGAATTTGCAGAAGATGTCGGAAACTATGGATCAGTTTGAAAAGCAGTTTGTTAATATGGAGGTGCAGGCGGAGTTTATGGAGAGTTCGATGGCGGGAAGTACCTCGCTCTCTACTCCTGAAGGGGAGGTTAATAGTCTTATGCAGCAGGTTGCGGATGATTACGGGCTCGAGGTGTCGGTCGGCCTTCCCCAGCCGGCCGCTCATGCTGTCTCGGTGAAGAACGGCGAGAAGGTGGAGGAGGATAACCTTTCCAGGCGTCTTGCGGAGCTCAAGGCCCGTGGATAGATTTTTTATATGTTCAGGGATTTGGAGATGATGGGTACTATTATTATATGGCGATTTGCACTCCTAATTGCTGCTAGTAGTCTTATTTCTACCGAATATTGCTTTTAGACATGCTTTATGTGTAAAATTGACTGCATTGTGATTGCATATTTGTGCTGACTGTATGCCCTAATGTTTCATAATATTTCTACTGTTCTTGCACTTCTTGTAAGTTTATATGTTCTGTTTATTAACAATAGAATACTGCTGCATTTTAATTAATTCGGTGACTTGCTTTTCCAATTCCAATTAACTGCGATGCTTGATGACAAGAATATTTGGCACAATTGATAATTGCTGACTGGAAAATTCCTACTGGTTAGTGGTTACTATGATTAGTAACTATTGGTAATTATGTGAATCATTTGGTTGGCTTCATAGTTATTCTGAAACAAGAGAAAAGATGATTATATCTTTAAGCTTGTTATGATTATGCACACGTGATAAGTTTATACATTCATTTGTTTAGGTGATTGTATTTTTAAGAGAACACTGTTGTGGTGCTGAAGATGATATTTCGCCAACAGAAGGTATTCAGCAACTGGCCTGATTTTTTCGGGGGACCTAAAATGTGCTGGCCACCTCGTACACGAGGAAGATTGTAAAATTGATCGATGAAGAACATGCAAGGGGAGTAACTATGGAGGGACTCCCCGAAATGTTTAGTTAAAATCTGCTCCCAATGTCTGCCTCTCATGACCATGTTGACCTTAGTCTCCCCTTAGCCAATAATTTGACCCATTATGAGGAATCCTTGAGCAACATCCAACGCAACCAATCATGTCTGTTTGACAAGAATGATGAGTACCCAGTAGAATAGGGTAGAAGAGAGAAATAGACCAAATTAATGTGGTTGCGAAAGATCTGATTGCTCAATGGGTCTTCTAGTAGATGTGGTGATTGAATCATGTACCCAACTTCCTATTTACTCAGAATAAGGCTTACTTGGTTATTTTCTCTAAGTTTGCCTCTTTATCTTCAAACGATGCAGCCAAAGCAACTTGCAATGTAAGATCTAAAGCTCAACAGTGCACAAGCACTACACTGCCCCCAATCACCACAAGCCTAGCATCATTTTCTCTAGCTTTATCTAATGGCTATTGGCCATTGATCCAGAAAACAAATTACAGTTACCGATGTTATAATTTTATGGTTCAGCCAAAAAAAAAGGTAAAATAAAACAGGGTCATAGCTGTGTTGTGAGTGAGATTGAGTCGACGAATCAGAAGGTAAGGGAAGGACTTCGGCTGGCGAGAAACACGTACCTGTGGTCTTTTGTCTTTGCTGCCAGTGGAGGTTTTGATTGGCCCTACAATTTGTATCCTGAAGTTTTATTGGCATTTGTATGCCAATGCACAATCTGCAATTCGTTTTTGTGATTGTTACATAGCATGTGAATAGCATGTTTTCCCGTGTAGTGTGTTATTTGATACACCTCTCACAATTTTCCTTTTTATTGGTCTAAACTATAATCATTGTTATTGTCTCCCATGCAAGCAAGAAAAACCATGCTGTAACTTAGCTTCACCCAACATCTACTGAGGCACAGTTGCATAGGAGCAGTATCCGACGTTGGAAGTCGGATTTGGTCTATTTCGTCCTTCTTGTTCATATCCATCCTTTTATCATTCGTTTTTTTTGTATTATTAATGTAAGCTCCTCTTGAATAGAATACTTTTTATGCCAAAGCTTCGTGATTATGCAACTTCATGTTGGACACACATGCTTTTGAACAAGCCCAAGATAAATTAGCTCATATAAGGAGCATGTTTGGTTATGCTTAAAGGTAAGTCAAACATACTTACTTTTTTAAATTGCTTATTTTGGCTAACATAATTTGTCGATAGAAACTTTTAAACTTGGCCGAATTTGCTCCATTCTAGGAAATTAAGTAGTTCTATGATTGTTAATGTGCGTGGACAGGACAGTTTCCTTCATCCTTGCGTGTTGCTGAATGTATTGGTCTAATCTAAACTGCGAGTATGGTTATGTATTATAGCAAGTGCATGGAATCACCTTGAGTGTTTTCAACCAGTAGCAGCAGTATAATTTTTCTGCGTAGCATTCTCCTCGTCTCGTCTAACACATGGTTTTCTTGAAACAGAACTTTTACCTGAAGATGTCAAAAAATATGTACCTTTATTCCTAGACTACCATGACCGTTGATCCTCGCATGTTCGTATTTTACCTTATTTCTGACCCACTGCGCCACAAAACCTAACATCAACAGACGAAAATTTGACTGTGGAGCCCAGCTCAAATTCGCCTCAATTCCACTGCGACCTTCTCCATTTCTCGGAACCAGGTAGCTCGAAGCAAAATCTGCCAGCCCACCTGTCTTAATTTTTCATGACCACGTTTACTTGTTTTACTAAAATTAGACGTAGCCATGGATTTGTTTGATTTTGTTTAAATTTTGAAGTTAAATCAACAATTAATTTTAGCCACACATTTTATGGAATCTACAATTTTTATTAACATTTCAGTATTATATTTCATCAACTTTTATTAAACAAACGAGTAATATATTAAAGAAGTGAGATTCAAGGTAAGCTAAACTATGAATATATACATGTTGCAGACCCCTAAATCCAAATGGTGGATCTCGAAAGAAGAAGTTTTGGATTTCTTGAGCGTTAAAAACAAAATGAATGTAGGTCTCAAATTAGCTTAACTTAAAAAAGGGCAAAATAAGTACACAAGTCCTTCAATAGCTGCCAGCCAGGCAACATAATTAGAAACCCATCAAGAAACGATAATACATTAATACTCACCTTTCATCACATAGCCTCAACTAAACTACCCCAAAAAAATGACAAAATTAATTTTAAAAAAAAATAAAAGCACATAAATATTAAAATGGCTATAAGAATACAACCATATTATGCATCCATTGTGGGGCACAGCTGATTAAGATTTCCACCTTCTAGTGACGGATTATAATAATCAATCACCATCATTAGCTGAGCCAGTCATGGTATTTGAAATAAGCTCCTACCCCTTACTATGATTACTTATAATTACAAAAATTTGATAAGCAATTAATTTTTCTAAAATGTCTACAGATATTTTTTCCTCATTTGAACCTTACTAAGTGAGTTTATATCGTATATTAAAAAAATATCGTAGAAACTAAAAAAATCATTTTCAATTACACATGTCGTGATCGATTTAAAATATTCTATTCTATTGTCATTAAATACGTATAAAATAAAATTTTCATGTATTCTGACCAACCCATAGCTCACTGTAGTTACCCAGTATACCAATATCCACCAATTCATCTGGAAGTTGATGCCAACCTTTGAAAATTATTATAAATATCACCTGAAATGTTGTAAATAATGGAATGAACAAACCACGTGTTTAGTGACCAGAACGGTGCACATGTGATCATTGTGCATAAGTGTGTGACGATCAATCCATAGCCTATGCAGACGGCTATATCTTTTGTGTTTATTGACGGTCACATTATTTTAAAAAATATCTATGTTGAATGTCACATGATCATTTAAAAATGTCTATGCCAACGACCAATTCGTTACTTATTTTGCAATTTTAACATGATGCATATGCTATGGGCATTTGCATCCATATACGATCAATATGTTTATGTTAATCTTTATTTCTTTAATTAATCATTTTTTTCTAATAAGATGAAGATCATGAGAGCTCATATCACATTATGATAATTTCTTGTATAAACATACAGTGAAAATTATTGGTTTTGTTATAATGCCCACGGTGGGCATTGTTATAATGTTAACCGGGGTACTTGTCCTACACTCATTCGATGAGTGTAAATCCCACTTTACACTCATCTAATGAGTGTAGGACAAGTACCCCAGTGGGCATTATAATAATACTCACCGTGGACATTAGAACGGTGTTGTGAAAATAATTATCATATCATAATATCCATATTAGACTTATAATTAACATAGCTCATATTTTCCATTTTTATGCCATGCTCAACTTTTGCATCAAGTTATAGCGTAAACATGAATATTTACGTCTGCAATACGTATAATTATTTCAACACGTAGCATAAAGATGAATACACATAAGCAATACATATAATGGTGATGTAATATCCATGGAGGAAAGCTCCCTTGGGGCCAGGAGTATAAAGGATGCACGAACCCTGGTCAACTTGGGCATATACCGTGATTTACTTCCACCCATCACTGAGGGGCCGGGGATGGGTGGTCCAGGACATAGTGTGATGTAAATTGGGATACCTGGATATTAAAAAAAAAAAAAAAAAAAACAATGTTTATAGTTTATAATCATAAATAAAAAAATGTCAAATATTACAATAGTGTTCTAATACTATTTGAAACATATCCCAACAGCAATATTCTGCAATATTTTCTCTTTTTTCCCAATTGTTAGACATTTTGGAATCTTTTCCATCAAAGAAAAATAATATTTTTATGTTGACTCTCTCTCTCTCTCTCTCTCTCTCTCTCTCTATTTATTTTTAATTTTTCCAATATTATATTGCATGACTTTGATACAAGGAGATACAATTTTTTTTCTTCCAAAAATTATAACTAATATGAGAGATGCAATCAAATCAAACACTTCGGTTCTAATGCCTAATGTCTATCGAGACACTTGTCCAACAAATATTGAATGAATGTAAAGTGGGACTTTGCACTACTCCAACACTTGTTGCCTACCAAGACACTTGTCCAGCCATTACACTCATCCAACATTTGTTAGACAAGTGTCTCGATAGGCATTATAACAGTGTCTACCATGAACATTTGAACAAAACCGTCAAATCATATATCACACACTATCAGATTTAAAAATTCACCCGAAATACTATTCGTTTACACTTTATGTCAAAAGAGTATTTACAAGATAGGTCTGCGCTCATGTAATGACACGCATTCATTGGCTATAGGAAGGGTCCTGGGACCAAGGTTTCTTGAATTTTTCTTCTGTTTTTTTGATAAAAAAAAATTATTTAGAGAATTTTGTCATATTTTTATATTTAATTATTCAAATTGGCGCCTAATTGAATTTTAATTAAATTGACGTCAAACACGAAAAATGAAATCACATTATTAAATTCAGTTTTATTAGTTTTCTTTGACTTGTTATTTTGAATTCGTCGTTTAACAATTTTTCAATTCGAAAGATGTGTTGGAAGTTTTTATAAATACTTTAATCACGAACTTACCCCGACCATTGAAGAACATAGTTTCAAAATAAATTGAAAAAAATGACTTCAAAATGAGAGCTAAATGATAAAATATCGAATTAATAAATTCATTTTTAGCAGTCATTTTTTTCATTTTTTTTGTTTATTATTTTGAATTCACCATTTAATAGTTTTTCAATCAGAAATATGTATTGCGAAATTTACCATGAATACTTCAATATGTTACTAATAGCCTAACCCAACATATAACGAATATAATCTAAACTTAAGCTGAAAGAGATGACATCAAATTGAGAATTAAAAAATAAAAAATAGGATTATTAAATCCATTAAAAACAACAATCTTTAGTTCGTTATTTTGAAATAATCGTCGTTTTAACGATTTTTCAATTAGAAAGATTCATCACGAAAAAATCAGGCACTCCAATGAAAAATTCACGACTCTGTCATTTCACGCATTAGACTTATTGTGACTGATATTCGTTATTCGAATTTAATATTGACTATGAAAAACATAGACAAAGTTCAAAATGAAATAACTTATAAGTAATAAATCTATTTTAAGTTGGTAGGTGAGACAAGCAATCCGTTAAAAGCGGCTAAGATGTTGCTCCCCCTTACTAGCGGTAAGCATCGTTTGGTAATAAATGTATAAGGATCATTACCCCGTCATTATGATGTCCAAACCAATGACCCAACAAATTAATTCATGGGCCATCTTCTATTATTGTGACTGTGGGCCAGCGTTATAAAAGAAATTATCACATAATTCAAATTTACTTTAAAGTTTTTTGAGTCAATAAATAATGTAATTCACATAAAATATATCTAAAAAAATAGTTTGAAAAACTCCAATTCATGCAAAAGGTAAGGAGTAATGATCATCATCAGTATAAATAATAGTGGACTTCTTGATTTATTGTCTTAAAAAATAAACAAGACATTCACTCTTACTTCACGAAAAACAATTTTACAAAAATTGAACTAACGTGATGGAAAAAATTGTAACCCCAAAATTGATCTGGATTACATATAAAATCAGATAAATTAATACTCGTTAAAAGGTGTAGAAATCGACCAACTCACACGAGAAATTGGGTGAATTACTAATTTTAAAGGTTTTACTTTTAAAAAGGAAAACACAATCTTGGTGAGAGCCTTTCATCATACCATGCGAGGGAATCATTCTCTCATGAAACAATAGTTGGGAAGACATTTTTCTTTTATTTCAATTTTCAATACTTAGTTCGAATTTTTGTCGTTTTACCTTTTTTATAGTCAAAAATCTTTTGTCCTTTTGGGGTCAATTCAACCAAAAAGACAAAAGTCAAATTAGCCCACTGATTTTATAAAGAATCCCAAACCCATGCTCCTAAATTATGCGACAGTGACCACATTAATTAATTAGTATAAAATGCAAAAATGTCAGAAATGTGCAATTGGATGGTCAAAGCTGATAGAAAGTATTTGGTAACGCATTCGAAAAATTCGTCCAAATTGGGGCATATGTAGCTTTCCAGTTTTTAAGAGTAGTACCCACGCTAAGAAAACGAAATTTGGACCACTTCTTCTTCTTCTTCTTCTTCTTCTTCTACCCAAAGTTATGAAAAATATATACAATAGTGGTGTTGGGGGTTCAAAATGCATTATATTACACAAAAAGCTCTATTGGACATATAGATAGGGAAATTTGTATGTATAATAATTAGAAGTGGAATCAAAATGGTCGAGTATAATTCTTTTGCCTGATTTGTCAAATCGGAATGATATGGAATGAATTTTTATTAAAATCTGAAATATGCAATTCTAAACGCTCCTCACTTTAACCTTGAATTCGATGACAATCATCCTCAGTCAAACATGGGGAGTCGATCCCAAAAAAACCTCCAACAAAAGAGAATCATTTGTATCCGTCCCTGTTCCCACGTCAACCAGTATAGCATTTGAAGATTTAGGTAGCAATGGCATCAAGGGTGGGGGAAAGAAATATATATATTAAGCTAAAGTGATGTTGGAGGCCCACCCATGTTGTTTGTTGAATGTTGAGACATAAATGGGAGTGGTGTGGTCCATTCAAATGCCTATCATGGACTGTGGGCCGTATTGGTCCACCATAGAGAGACATCTTCATCTTGCCAAAGAGGCAAGAATCATCCTAATTCCCATCACATTTTCATAGTTTCTTTTTTTAAAAAAAAAAAAAAACAAATAAAATTCTTGTTCACTAATATACAGACACATTAGCGTTTAGCCCAATATTGATATCTTAACTACTAATCATTTTGTTTCCAAATAAGGGAACTTTTACATTAATTTGATAATTTTTAATAAATAATCACGATTCTTAATTTAATTTAATTTAATAGTATAAATTTATTAAAAAAAAATTAAAATTCTTATACCAACATTCAAATATATCCCAATAAATTTTTAATACATAATATAGATCGTTAAATTAACTGAAATAAAAAACAATGATTATTTGTCAAATACAAATAGAACAATCTCCTCCAAATAATACATTTTTAAATGATGTATTAATAATAAATAAATAAAAGGTTGAAATTCTACAAAATGTATAAATTAAAATATATTTAACTAATTTAACCAACTTTAATTATAATTCAAACTTAACCAAACATAGAATGAGATATGAACTGTGCACCAAACTAACATAACATTAATATTAGAAATAAGAAAAAATATTACTATTAAGCATTGTTATAAAAAAATACGTCTAGACACTCAGCCACGTTTCGCCTTCGCCTTGCTCTTGTTTCGCTCTTACATAGGCATCGCCTAGACTCGAAAAATTTGAAACTTGGCATTTACACTTAGTCACGTTTTACTCTTTTTAGAACATTACTATTAAGAATAAACAAAAATGCTGTCCAAATGAAGAAAAAAGAACGACAATCAATTAAGTATGTTTGGTAGGTTGAAAAGTTGATAAAAATCATGGATCTCATAAAATATGTGATTGAAAATAAGCTCGTAAAAAAAAATTAAATAAACCTCTCTCAAACATGTTATAAATCCAATCTTATTTGATTTTGTTTAAAATTTTACTAAAAAACTGAAATCAAAATTAACAATTAATTTTAA
Organism: Forsythia viridissima; assembly: GCA_030279155.1. Lineage (NCBI taxonomy): Eukaryota > Viridiplantae > Streptophyta > Magnoliopsida > Lamiales > Oleaceae > Forsythia > Forsythia viridissima. The sequence goes on from CM059042.1 coordinate 10,840,290, forward strand.
TTACATTTTATAGAACTCACAACTTTTCAACTACACATTTAATCAACTTTTACCAAAATTTACAAAAATTTAAGATTTTTAGCATCAACAAAATCAAACGGACACACAATAATATATATCATTTCCCTTTGCATGAAATTTCAGTGTTAAAACAACTTTAACCTTCAATTCAGTGACAACCATCCTCAGTCAAACTTACCAACAACCGAAGTCAATATTTTTTATCATTGCTTGACACACTAGACAATATTACAAGAAGAAGAAATAAGTTAAAATCAGGTTCATTTGCCTGAGTTGCATCCATACCCAGCTATTGCTTCTAGTTTTATATTCCTTTTTTGTTTTTGTTACCTTTAATTACCGAAAAGTTGAACCTGGGCCGTACATGGCAAGATCTGGCCAGCCATGACCACTATTCCAACAGGTAGATTCACCATCACCACTCTGCAGGTTCAAGAATCCATCTGCAATATTGTTACTTCCACCTTCCAATCTCAATTGCGGGTCTACATTTTGGACCGGACCCTGACCCCTACCCGGTTCACAATCTGACCCACCCATCTCCAAATTTGTTCCATCTGAAGGGAGCCCATCAAGCAAATTACTAAATTGTCCCCCACTAGACCCCAACAATGAGCTGAAATTCCCAAATTGCCCCTGGTAATCATCTGCCTTCAGATGATATGTTTCAGTATTTGTTCCACTAACATTATTAACTAGTGGTGGTGGTGGTGGTGGTGGTGGTGGTGAGACAGATGACGCGGCGGCCGCGGCGGAGGGGCGTTTGGGGTGATGGGCAGTGGAAGAAGAGGCGGCGGAGGAGGAGGATGAGGAGCCTCGCTTGGTGTTCTTCCGGGAGCCTCCTCCGACAGGGACGTTTCTGAGCACACCGCCTTTAGTCCAGTACCTTCTACAGCTCTTGCAGAAGTGGCGCGGCTGAGAGAGGTTGTAGTTATTGTAATAGCAGAATTTGGTGTTGGTAGAATCGCACCTCGGACACTTCAATTGTTCTTGCTCTGGGAATTGTGGCTGTGGCTGTACGTTGATATGCGTATATATAGATGGGTCTTGCATTTTAGCCAAAATAATTCGATTTTTTTACTTATAATCTGATTACTGAGTGATTCTGAGATGTGGGTTTTGTATAGAAGTTTAAACCTCAACTTTGAAAATCAAGAAAACATAGAATTGTGGACTTTGGGATGTAATTTTGAGATTCAAATTGAAGAAAAATTTTGACTTCCGGATGTAAGATAAGAAATAGGAGGCAAAACAAGAGAAAAATGATAGGAAATTGAAGACAATTCAGCTGCAGATTTCATGAAATAATTTTTTCCATTTCCATGAATGAAAAGATATAAGAATTAGAAAGATAGAGGAAAAAACAGAAGGAAGAGAGAGAATATGAGATGTAATTTCTCGAATTGAATGATCTCTGCAAGTCCCCGTGGGAGAGACGACCTATAGACTATATAGAGTGAATGATCTCTCTCTCTCTCTCTCTCTCTGTATTCTCACTTCACAGCAGTGCAGTGTGTCAAGTGAGAATTTTGGATTTGGCTGTGCCATGTGGAAAATTATTTTTACCTCAATAATATTGCGGCCGCCATCCTCAATTTTGACCTCTTTTACATTTTTACCTTTAATTTTTATTTCTCGAGATCTTAATTTTTAATCTTTTAAAAATTAGTATTTATTTGATAGAGTTTAAAAATAGTATTTTAAAAAATTTTGATAAAAAATGATGAAAGATATGGTTAAAAGTTGATAAAAGTTATGACTTCCATAAAATATCAGTGTTCTAAAATACTCACATAGGCTTGATGCCTGGTCTTGCCGCCTCGCCCTGTATCGCTCATTTTTGTGCATCGGCCGTGTATTGCCATGCTTAGATACGCCTAGGCTCAATGCGCAACCTCGCCGTGTAAAATATGTGGTTAAAAATGAGTGTAAGAAAAAAAAATTTATTTTAAATATGTCATTACATACATTTATGAACGAACAATTTTTATGTTTGTCACTGTTTAAATTATAATTTCAGCTAGTCAAATTAGTCAAACATATTTTTTATCCACACATTTCATAGGACCTACAATTTACAATTCATTTTTATTCACACATTCACCCATAACTTATAATATAAGTACTTAAAATATAATTTCAGCACTACCAAACGTATGCAAATCGTCAAAGTGAATTCTGTTTGATCTGAGTGTGAGGTGATTTGAACTCAATTTGAGCTAAGTAGGAATCAATTTTGATATGACCCATGTCAATATAGATAATTAAATCAACTTTGATTCATCTAGAACTCAATTTTAACAAATTCAGTTAATTGAGCTGTGAATAAAATTGATTAGTTATAATAATATTATTAAAGACTTTTTAAACTAACCATTTAAAAATATGATTATTTTTTCATTTCAAAAAATTCCCTTCATTGAGATGCTAAAATAAAAGTAAAAATACAGGTGTAAATTAAATTTACTTATAAATGATTTGATTCTCAAATATTGAAGTACTTTTATACCTCTTTTTTTTTTTATTTTAACCACTAAAACAATTATTTGTTCGAAAAATAATAATTCTACTTAAAAGTAAATTTACTCATAAAGTAAATGTTTTAGACTTAGCCAAGGTCGTCATTAGGAGTGGACATTTTAACCAGAATCGAATCTTCTGAATCGAAACCAAAGATTTCGGTTCAGTTCCAAAAAAATAAAATTAAGAACTGGAACCGAGAACTGACCAGATCGTGGGTATCCGATTGGAACCGAATTTGTCATTTTTTATTTTTTACAATTTATTCACCATAACCCAATGACTCACAACCCAACACTACAGTACCAAACACAACTCTTAACCCTAAACTCAATTGACTCAATTCTAATTACTAAAATCTCAATCGCTATTTGCTCAAATACTCAATACAAACATTTTCGTCTATCTCGCACTTTCGCTCATCTCTCTCTCTCTCTCTCTCTCTCTCTCTCTCTCTCTCTCTCTCAACACACAGTGATATGGCAAAGGTGAAATTCCTCTATAACCGAAACGAATCCTCAATTTTGAGAGATAATTTTCTTTTTCTTTTTTAATTCTAATTTATGAGTTTGCAATTTTGGTTTCTATTTTTCAGTTAATATTTATATCTTTTAGAAATTATTTTAATATCTAACGTATTTTAATGTTAATGGGGTTTGCAATTTTTAATTTTTTTTAAAACATGTTGTCAATTCACAATTTTAAAAGAAAATGTTATGTGTAGAACCGAACTCGAACCTATGGTTTCGGTTCGGATTTGGTTCCAATAATTACATGGATCCGAACAGTTCTATTTACGAAATACCTAAACTGTAACATGTAGTTCTGGATATTGAAATACTCAATCCGACTTACTCGACGCTTAAACTTAGTCGTATCCAAAAATTATAGACCAAAAGCCACATTTTAAGTGTTAACAGTATTATGGCTTGGTTTACATACTGCAAGCCAAGCCATGTAGGTAAAAGCCAAAAGGGCCAAATCATCTCTAATTACTAATTACATGAATACATTGTTAAAATTAGGGTTGAACAACCAAAAAAGCAAACCGGTTGGTTTAGGTCCACGTTGATTCGTCAATATTTTGATTTTAAATTGAATCAAACCATTTTGAAATAATTTGGTTTAGGTTTCAATTTTTTTAAATCGTTTCAAACAGTTTAAAATAAAAAATTAAATAAAAATAAATTAATCAAAAATAAAAAATAAATTAATTTAAATTTTATCCAACTCAATTAAAACTAAATCCATCCATTATTCATATTAGACCCAACCCAATTAAACCAAATACTCAACCCAATTAAAATCCATCCATAATCCATATTATCTTTTTCTCTCTACAGTTTCTTCTCGGTCCCGATCGCCGTTTTCGAAACCATTGATTCGCCTTTGCCTTAACAACCACAATACTCTAATTTTTTTCACCAAACTTCATATGTGTTTTGATGAGTGATTTGATCTGTAATTCAAGCAAATTCTCTATTTTCTTTGCTATCATGTTGTTGTATTATAATGATTAGATTTGAAAGTGTAGAACTCTGGTTCGGAGTATCTTGTTTTGGTTGGTAGTAATATTAATACATTTTATCTTTTATTGACACTAATATTTATGTTTTATCGTGATATTGTAGACTAATATTTATGATTTAACTTGTTCGATATATATTTTTGTTAGTCTACTAAATTTTAGATTTAAACCGAACCAAACAGCAAAAAGTGGTTTGGTTTAATTTGAAAAAATTTCAAATTACTTTAAGTGGTTTGGTTTGAAAATTTATCACAAATCGTTCAAATCGAACCGTGATCACCCCTGGTTAAAATTAGCACTAAAACTAGACAAACCGCCTGATGAGGAGCCAAGCTCCTAACAACGCTTACTTGCTGACAAATCCGTGTATTAGTAAGCAGCATCATTGAGATTCCATTAGTGCAATCTCCTCCGTCCATTTCTGGTATGAGCTTACGACAACCGTCAACTTGTGTATTACCGAGGAGGGTATCGTAAGATTGGGTTGATTTTGAAGGCCGTCAGTATAATTAGCAACACATGGCAGCACCCCACCATGCCAAATTGCTTGAGCTGTGACCAGCTACTATTATCAACAAGAAAGCCCTAACCAAACTAGCTACTCTCATTTTGTTGCACGTGAGGTGTTGCTGAAAAAAAAAAAAAAAGACTTACTCGATCATGCACGAACTGAATAATTAAGTACGTAGAGCACGACTCCCAAAGATGTTCTTGCTGGTCACCTGATGTTTAAGTTAGCAAAAGTATGAAAGAAATTGTGAAGAACGAATGCCAGAATATATGTAAAAGTATATGGTCTATTATACAAGTTGAAGAGAATGGTTTAAGCATCTGAAATTATTTTTTAAGTATTTATAATTTAAGTTATGAGTAAATATAAAGATAAAAAGTATTGTAAGTTGTGAATCTTATAAAATGTGTGGATAAAAAGTATGTTTGACTAACTAAAATTATAATTTAACAATAACAAACATGTGCTTACTCGAGTTATTTCTCTCTCAGACTATTTGACTCGTCCAGTCTTCATTGGATATTGTCGTAGATGAGACGTACTCCTATTTATGGGGTTACATAAGCTAGGTCATTGGTCAATTTCCTCCTTTATCACAAGGAAAAATAAAAGGGTAATTAGCATATTTCGTTCCTAATATTTGTTTTTATGGTGCAAAGTCTTCATATCGTTTGGATTTTGACATTTGGACTCTTAAATAAACATTTTTTTTTTGGCAGAAAATGTCTACACCGTCTATATCCGTTAACACTTGCCGTTAAAATTATCAAAATGGTTAATTAGCGCAAATAAATTTAAACGATAAAGATGATTTGAGCAAAAAAAGTAAACGATAGGTACATTTACAGACACAAATGTTTAAAGCCAGATTTTGGGTCTTCTTCTTCTAACAACTATGAAATTCCACACAAATAAATAAAATCACATATATTGTAATATTACACTTAAACATAGTGAAAGAAACTCATACACATTACAAGAACATGACACGTTCAAACAAATATATACCGACAAATACATTCTAAACACCTAAATAAGCCACATTATAATCAATCCGCACACAAAAGCTAAACACTACGTTCTAAAATTGAACAACTTCTATTTCTACAAATTCAATCATTGTTCTTCATACGCATTTCTGGATCTAAGCAAACCAAGTATTATCTCCACTATGACACACTTTATCCCCATCGTTTGCAAAATATACTATGTAAGAATGCGTATATGACGACATACATTTATTTGGATGTGTTAAGTTCTTATAATGCCTATAAGTTTTTTACACTATGTTTAAGTGTAATAGTACAATGTATGTGATTTTATCTATTTGTGTGAAATTTTATAATTGTTGAAAGAAGAAGACCCAAATCCGACTTTAAATATTTGTGTGCGCAAAACGTCTTTATTGTTCACTGTTTTTTGCGCAAATCATCAATATCATTTAGATTTATTTGCGCTAATTAACCATTTTGATAATTTTAACGAAAACTGTTAACGAATATAGACTGTAGGAACTTTTTCGCAAAGAAACATTTATTTATGGATCTAGATGTCAAAATTCAAACGATAGAGACACTTTGCACAATAAAAGCAAATAATAAAGATGAAATGTGCTAATTATCCAAAAATAAAATGATGTGAGTACATGTTTGGGTAAGCTTAAAATTCACTTTTAAGTAAAAATGTTTAATTTAAATACCTTTTTATTAGTTAAAGTTGAATATTTGTTGAAGTAGTAGTTTTACTTTTACGTACATTGTTTCCACTCTTGGCTTAACAAAAGGAAGAAAATTGCCAAGCATAATGATGCAAAAATGTGGGATCATTGAGGGAGTTGGGTCCCACATGGCCCGTCAGCAGCATGCGAGTTTAGTGTGAATCAAAGTGGTTTCAGTGAGTGAAGAGTGACAAATGGTGCAGTCATGTCTTTGTCACGTCGTGTCTAAGCCCCGCATGAAACACGGCACGGCACCCCCCTTTCCCCTCCTGAGTCCTCTCTCCCCCTTCACCAAACCTCCAAGATAATGTGAACAGAATCTTTAATCAAAAGATTCTTCTAGTTATCTTTTTTTTTTTTTTTATTCTTCTAGTTATTTTATTTTATTTTTTGATCGAAAATTCTTCTAGTTATTTGATTGTACTTTGAGTTGTGTGTACATTATTGCATAAAATTGGAATGCATTTTTCTTTATTAGATTGATGATAAATAGTATTATTCTAAAATCTTCTTCATCAATGTACAAAGTTTATTGTCTTTCGACAGTGCATTCCCCCCGCCCCCGAGATTTCAACTAAAGGGGACCCGATTTTGACCCACTACACACCAAATGCTGACTCATTTCTCGTTTCTCAAACAATTTTTTGAAAGAATACAACTATTATCGTCGGAATCCATTCCATGGTCATTTTCGGCAACCATTGGCTTTATTTTCTGAGAAAAACAAAGTTTCTTTCATCAAGTTTCTTCTTCTTCTTTTATTATATATTAATATTGAAATTTAAGGTGTAAAGTTGTTCCATGTTGGTAGTTAAATATTTGGCTTTAGGATTGCTTGTGTATAACTTTTGGTATTCTTTAACAAAATTCTTTGGTATTAGACTTAAAATCAATTTTAATTCGCGTCCTAGTTATTTGAATCATTGATGTTTCCTTCTTTAAAAGGAACTTATGTTAAATGTCGGTACCATTTCGTTGGGGACACGAATTAAAATTCACTTTAGGGCCTAACCCTAAGTAGACACTAGACAGTACGTAAGTTAACAATGCACGAAATAACTTTTGATCAAAAGACTTGTAGGAGAAAGTTAGTAGTGAATACAATTTTTTGTATTTGCTTCTTTATTTGCCAATTTCTTGATGTTGGAGTCGAATGCGTAGTAGGTATGGTTTAAATTTGTTCCTGAAAAGTTTTTATTAGAAATGTGGTAACGAAAGTAAATGTCGTACTAGAAAGCTATCGAATTCTACAGTTCAATAAATTTGCTAGACATTTTTCTGAGTATTGAACCTGCATATATTTTAGGGATTTTATCTCCTTCCTACAGTGGGGAGTAGTTATAAAGGGCACTGGACACTTGTCCAGTGGCCATTGAACAAGTGAAATCATCCAGTGACCTTTATAACTCTTCCTACTACATGGAGGAGATTAGTTCTCGTAATTCTATTGGTAAACCTATTGCATGTTGCTTTGATGATTTCTTGTTAAATTAAAATTTTATTGTATGTAACAAAATATAGAAATTAAATTGCTTAACCGTAGAATTCTACAGATAGGTCAATTCTTAGTGCTCATGTACATGTTTTTTGTTTCCTTAATTCTTGCTTAATGAGTGATGATAAAAATAGTGATAGTTGCTATATGTTGTTTGTTAATAGCGGCATGTCTTGGCACGCCCGTCTCGTTGATCTCATAAGCTCGCCTCCTACAGATAGACAACAAACTCAACTATCGTTAGGTTAGCCAGACAAACAACCCAAAGACTGACAGTTAACACTGATAATTGGAAAAATGAAATATCCCTCATTAACTTATAATAACGAGGGAGATGAAATGATACGTGCCATTAAGGGCCATTAAAGGCCATATCTGCTAGCCACCCATATAAATAGAGGCCAACCCTCCAAATAAAAACACAACATATATATTCTGCAATGCTATTCTGCTCATCTGTTTTAATCATTTAGTGATTATCACATCGGAGTCGACACAGGGAAAAGAAGCCCCGCCACTATTTTGCAGGCCTCCACCACTGTCGTCGCTGTGCTCGAAAGAGGAGGAAAATATTTATCATCAATGAATTTGTTGGGAAAAAAAATAATTATGTGTGTGACAATTTTTTATTTCTTAAATTAACTTTCTTAATTTGTCTAATTGATTTTTAACGTGGAAATAGTAATTAGAATAAATGCACTCAATCAATCTTTTTTTGGTGAGTTCATGTGCACATCTAAATGTACCAATGAACCAAACTAATTTGGCGTGTTTAAATTTATTTATTTATTAACCTTGATATGTAAATGTGATAAAAGATGAATATTTTGTTTACATATCAAGATCTCTTTAATATCTTTTTGAATTTAATAGGAATGAGACTTCAAAAAATTCAAGATTTAATGGACTTTTCTTTGGCTCCACCTTCAATTCAATGATATTGACTAGTATCTTTTGAGGTCTAAATTGATAATTTTTACATTTTTATTGTAGTATTATCTTGATAAAATATTAATTTTCTTGATTGTCTTTTCCTTTAACTAGAGAATGAAACCAAGAAAATTGATTACGCTTTGAATCATCAAAAATTAAATTATACTGGTTGCTTAACGAGGAAGAGAGATGGTGGACACCTTTTGCTGAAGCTTTCATAGGATTAAATCCTGGAAAACTTTGTTATTCAAGAAATCGATCTTAAAGGGAAAATAATTTCAATTTAGAGATGATATTTATGTAGAAAAATAAGAAAGGGTTTTTATTTTGATTTGTGGAAGATTCAAAGTAAGTTGACGTCAAAATCTGGTTAAACACCGAGGCCAACAGAAATGAGTTGCGTTAGTGCGTCAACTTCCACGCTGGAAGACATGTTAGACTGACGACATTCGATCTCTTGGAGTGGTGCAGTGATTGTAGGCACTTCGACGATAGTCGAGCATCAAATAAATATATATAGATGGCTCAATATATTTAATAATGTACACGTAATTAAATTTTTATTATCCTTAGCTATATGGGAAATTGCATATTTATACCTGAATCATTAGAAGTATTCTGGTCATTTATCCTCTTCTTTTCCATCATTTGATCCATAAATATTGCTATATTTCTCTTTCCAGTGTCTTTGCTTTTACCACCTTTTACGCATCCAAGGCAGCGGATGTCACATCTTGACATTGATGTCATGTCAGGCATGTTAGAACCAAAGTGAAACTTGTCAGAACCGTCAATAATGAAGTCTTACCTAGGATCTGAGGCAAGGCTGATGTTGCGATGGTCCGGTTCAATGGTATTGCTATCTTGTCATTCCATCTTTGCCAGGCTCAGAATATGCTTCGACCACCGTGGTCTCCCAATATGTAGGCATTTAGCTCACCAATTTGATGGACCCTTAGCCCTTATATGTATGTATGTATGCGTGTGTCGCATAGATGTAAACCATTTTTTTGTCGTCGTCATTGATAAATAGAGTTTATATCTTCTCTATTAGCACTTATGTACCCTTAAGCATGAAATTGAAGATAAACATTTACGAAACAATCAAAATAAGCATTAGAGCATACATTTATCACACAGGGATTCCTAATAGTTCGACATAATAAAGTTACAAAACACTTGAAACATCGATTCTAGATAGTTCGAATTCAAACTGTCTAGAATTTCTTATTGAACTGACAACGTTGAATGCGTGTTGTGGGTTCAATTGACGAACCAATAGCTACAATATTTTGGCCAACACCATCCGCACCATTAATGTCAATCTCAGAGTTCTTAAACTTCACCAAAATAGTACATACATAGCTTGACTTTAGTTTTTCAAAAAATAATTATTATTATTATGAACAAATAACTCCATATTCAACATTTCAAAGGAATTCTAATGGTTTTTGTAATTAGCCACGTACTTTTACAAATAAAATATCATTATAATGTTAATCATGCTATTAATATCAAAATAATATTAATTTATACTTGAAAACACTTAACAATATAAACCCTAACCTCTTAAAATAACATTTATAAAAAGTAAGAAATTTTACAATTTTCGTCCTCAACTTTTAGAATCTGTTACTAACCTATCTCCAACTCATTTTTATAAGGGTAATTTGCAATTTTGGTCTCCAACCTTTCAAATCTGTAAGTTATCTACCATAACCAATTTTTTTTAGCACTAGGCATCATCAACCTTTGTATTTTGTTACAAATCATGTTATTTTGACATATTTTTACGGTTTTGCCTTCCTTTTTAAATAAACAAAAATGCAAAAAAGCTAAAAACAACAAAACATTAAAAAAATTGTAAATGAAATTCCATAACTTTTAAAAAATACAAAATAAGTTCATCTTTTCCAACAGCCCAGCCCAGCCCAGCCCAGCCCAGTAATGATTGACAGAGTGCCCATAAAAAAGGGTAAAAAACAACCTCAAGAAATAAGTAACCATAAATCCAGAATCTCCATTTGCATCAAATCCTGAAAATGAACAAATCATCACAAGTTAAACATGATCGAAAACGAAAAGATGTACAGATCCGTACCTTCTTCCATGATGTCTGTGTGTGATTTTTCATTTTCTTTTTTACTTATCAATTATTTTCTTCTTTTTCTTTTGTTGCTTCTATGTTATTCCTTCAACATTTCAAATCAACCCAAAATTGGCAGAGCATTCAAGAAATTCCAAATCAAGAAAGAAATAAATAATCTTTGTGGGTTAAATTACATCTTAAGTTGATGTATATCAAAATAAAGACCCAGATCAAGAAAGAAAGAAAGAATATTTGTGGGTTGCATTAGATCTTAAATTGTAAATGTGTGTGTGTGTGTGTGTGAGAGAGAGAGAGAGATTGTTTCTTGGTCAAGAGAGAATTGAATTATTTCCAGTATACAATTATTCTTGTTGTCGATTTGCAATTTTTTGCTTGAAATTTCATTCTTTTTCGTTTTGATTTGATTTCTGATTCATCCAAGGATTACAATATCGTAGATTTTTGGGGAGCCTGGGTTGTTTTCCACCATTTTTTCGATTGGATTTTAGCATAAAAACGTGTGCCAATTTTGTGACGATGGGATGCGATGGGATGGAATGGGATGGGATGAGATGGGGTGGGGTTTTGGGAAAGATGAACTTATTTTATGTTTTTTAAAAGTTATGGGATTTCATTTGTAATTTTTTTTTATGTTTTTATGTTTTTAGCTTTTATGTATTTTTTTTATTTAAAAATGAGAGCAAAACTGTCAAAATATGTCAAAATGATGTGATATGCAACAAAATACAAATGTTGGAGATGTCTGGTGCTAAAAAAATTAGTTGGGGGTAGATTAATTACAGATTTGAAAGGTTGGAGACCAAAATTGTAAATTATCCTTCTTATAACACCAAACATCCACAACCTTTCAATTAATTACAAATCACGTCCCTATTGACAGATAATGACGGATTTGCCCTTCTTTTTAAATAAAAAATAAATAAAAGAAAGCTAGAAATAACAAAAAAAAAAGAAGAAGATATTGCAAAAAAAGAAACCTCATAACTTTTCAAAAAGTACAAAGTATTTTTTTTCCCACACACCCACCCCCATCCGGCCTATACCTTAGATAAAATGAAGATTTGAACATGGAGATGGGACGTGAAACATGAGATCATGCAGTAACTGCAAACATGGAGATGAGACCTAAAATCAAAGAAAAAAATGATGGCAAAATGAGTGATTTTAGTCCAATTATCCAGTAATTATTTCTTCTTTTGAATGCATTCTCAAAAACAAAAATATAGCAGGCAGGAAATTCATTATTTGACATGCTTATGAAAAACTTTCCATTAACAAAAGACGCAAAAGAAACAAAATCCATTAGCATTAGCAGGAAATTCAAATTCAAATCCATTAAAAAAAAAAAATTAAAAAGCCTTACTCGGTAATTGGATAAGTGTCCAAATTTGGTACAAATCATGTATAGTCCACATTTTTGTTGACGAATTGCAAGCCCTATTTGGAAACTTCAATATCTACTTCCAGAATTGTCGATGGAAGTTTCGGAGGCAATACTACATTTTCTAGAATTTTGGATTAAAGTGAAAATACAATGAAAATCAAAGCAATTTTCAAAAATATGTGGCTTGAAATTTTTTGATAATATAATATGAAAGAGATATTTTTACGGTAAGAAATATGTAATAGTGTTATTCCCTTTATAAAATAATTGGGAGCACTACCGAAAATAGCTTCAATTCTTGAAGAAGTCAGCACAGAAACCCACATCATCATTCATAGTTATAATGAAAATGTAGAATATTTAATGACATATTTAAGGGGACGAACTTTTTTCCATCTTAAATATGTTATTAATGATAGATTGAGTAGCTGTTGTGTGGTGGAGGCGGCGTGTCATGGGTCGACTCTCCCAGTTGCGCAATACGACTATTTTTCACCCAGTGCGGTAATAGTCTCACTCAATTCGACTACCTTCTGCCTTCTCTATCACGAGTCTAAACATAACCCGTTGCTCATTTTACTCACAAACACTCGAACGCATCCCTGCGCCGCACTTGGTGCCAAGGTACTCGCCTATTCGCAATGCACATCATCATCGATGTTTTCCAACTCAGTTGGAACCGACTTAGCTAGTTTTCCCGCATGCTCATGCACAACATACGGTCCTCTCGAAGCATACTCGATGGAGGGGAGCTCTCCTAGCTCTGTCCAAAGCATTGAGGGTCATTTGCATACCCCACAACACAATCCTTGTGCTCGTCCCTTCTTATTGGCATATTGGCTAATTGTGTACCGCAATGCCCCTCATTAGGGTCTCGCCCAAGCAGGGCCAACTCGTAATCTACGGCTAACTTGAAATGCCTTCATAGCATACTCGCTCCAACAATAACGACATCTTACTATATTCACCCAACTATGCGACGTTGCTCCACAACCGCATTTCTAACCAACGGACCCTACGGTAAGGCCAGAACCCATAGCCATAGCACAAGAGTTAGCATACGAGGCCTTTAGAGTACTTTTCTCGATAGCTCATTCAGCCTAGAGGTGTTGCCGTATCCTTAGCGTAGCCCTCGGACATAACAATACTCTATCGGTAACCTCAGGCATCCTCCGAGTGCCCAACGAAGGCCTCAAAAGCCAACGCCGCCCGAAGAGTTCCCAAACTCTAACAAGTACTTTAGCCCTCTCTTGAGGTGCCTAAAGCAGGCCTTTAGTTTCTCCCATGGCTCCTAAGGATTGCTCATTTAGTGCATAAGGTTAGCCCTCAGGCTGCCCCTCCATTAGGACAAAAGCACGGAGAAGGCTGGCTGACTGCTCACCAAGCATGCCTCCCTTATAATAGATGCGGAGAAATAAGCTAAGTGACACCAATAGATGTCTTTTGGCCGATGAATCATAACTTTCATAACCGGTGCTCCCGACCTCCAAATAACGCTCTATTTGATCCGTAGTGAAGCTACCATCTTCAATATGAAGTTTAATAAGTTTCAGCCCCAACGGATAATCGAACGCTGAGCTATTGCCCTTGCAAAATTCTAAAATTACGATGATGCCACTGCACAATGCTGTCGCCTTCAGCCCTCACGTTTCATAACCAAACGGACTCCGATTGTCGTCTGCCTCAGTAGGAAGCTTCCTAACCCCTTAGGGAAGATCTCCGTAAAATGGCTTTTTCAAACTCTATTGTTAAGGTTCTCTGCTCCTCACACGAAGTTGCTGCCATTACGATCACGTATAATTTCATGTCAAGCCAACTTCACCCGTTATCCCCGATAGTCATGGATATTAGCGTTAAGCTACGATGCTATTCGTGACATCCTCCTCCACTCAATTATGTCAACGTCCTCGTTGACATGGAGTATACTAAGAATTTAGTATACAGGATCTCCACTTCGACTGTTGTGCATCCTGCACAATCTCGCTCTTTTTAGGCTCTTAAGCCAGCCAACCCTTGAATCAATAATGCTGAATCAACTCAGAACCAAGCCATACCATACTGACTAGTTATCGCTGATAAGTCATCTTGTACTGACAAGTTGTTGCTGTTCTCTAACACAAGTGCACAGATCCTACACAGTCTCACTCTTCTAGGCTCTCAAGCCTTCAATCAACAACGCTAAATCATCTTAGAACCAGTCACCCCATATTGACAAGTTATAGCTTATAAGCCATCCTATATGGACTGGTTGTTGCTGATGCAATGTTGTCCAACACAAGTGTACAGATCCATTTGTGACACCCTCCTCCACTCAAAGGTGTTGATGTCCTCGAAAACACGCCAACATATAAGTATTCAGGTTTGTCCCTCCTGAAAATTTGGTACACGTCCACCAACTGTGGTTATCCTAACCAACCGCGCATCGCAGCATCGCAACAAAGAATTTCACGTTATATTCGTTCTCAATCTTCACCCTATGTCTGAAGCATTAGTTCCTCGACTGAACGGATTCATATGTCTGTAGTGCCAATATGTCACATATCAAATTGAAAACCATATTTAGCTCTCAACCTGGACAAATTTTGAGTCCCACGCTCTCTTGCTCAAAGCTTCTGAGTTTTTGGAAGCCTGGTGCTTCCTTGTCGTCTATGTTTAATCCCTTTGTAAAGACACAACATGATTCTCCCTAGGAACATAGTTGATACAACTCAATTTTCTGCTCAACTCGTACTTTGCATGCATGCAAAGGTTCTCAGATCATTGGCGCATTGCGCCTAAGAGCTCAATAGATCAATCTTCAAATTCTGCACATGTCTTGTCCATTCTCTAAGGCACTCATGTCATTGGCGGCCAGCGCCTAAGGTTGGGACTAACACGTCCCTTTTAATTCTGCACAGCTCTGTTCAATGCCTTGCATGTTTGCGAAGGCTTTCTCAAATTATTGGCGCCCAACGCCTATGATAAGGGCTTCTAACATCCACTCTTTGCAGCCCAAAGAGAGGCTTGTCCAGCAGAAGCAATTTAATCAACTCCAGCATGGCAATTCGCTAACCCAACTAACGCCCCAAATAAATATGGGTAAGAGATCAATTGCTTAACTCAAACCATATCTCGACCAAAACAAACAATCAACTCTTTGATTCAAGTTCGATCCTGAAACCTGTGAGGGCAATCACTTGCACAACACTAGAAACGCCTCAATGCGTCCATAAGGTGACTCTTCACCATTCTCTCTAACGTTCATCCTCCCACAGCTTGGAAGGTTCTCAACAAGGTGGTATCTTACCATCGCGTGACAATTCACTTCCTTCGTTTATCTCTGAAAGCTCATCCATCTTCCACAGCTTGGAAGATTCTCCTGAAAATGTGGTATCCTACCACCATAAGGCTACGCTGCCTTAGATTTATGTCCTGACTCGCAGCCTTTTTGCAACATGGTCACAATAACTTGTATTCGTGGCACCATTGTCCACCCGACCAATCGGCATGTCCCCTTTCGGAAGTCAAGATGTATAGATACATTAGATTCTGCATTTAGTACCCATGGAAAAAGGTTAACAACCATCTTCTTGGCCTTATTGACTCAAAGCTATCATCAACACAAGTTACTTCAGATAGCTAAGCTTCTTTCCTGAATCTGACTGCCAACCGAAAAGCTAACAATTCATTACGGCCTTAATAATACAACCATCGTTCCGTCCGAGGCTTCTGATAATGATCGTATCAAGCCCAAACAAACTGTTAACTGAAGCTGCTGGTTGATCCCTTCCGATGCTATCAACAAGCTCACCATAAATCAGGCTAATGAACTTCACCCAATCGATAGTAATCAATAACCATAAACGAAGCTACTCCACTCTACACCGTCTACAACTGTCAACAACGTAGTGCGACATTGCTCTCGGAGCCAAACTAATGCACTATAAGCTCAATCTCTAAAACTAGCATCCACTGTTCTTATAAGGATGCCAACTGATACTCAATCAATTTTCAACATCTCCAAAATCATGCACAATCTACAATCGAAACTATTGAAGCAGTTTAAAGCTAATGACAACAATCCCTCACCCTCGTGTTGCAAACTAGCACAATTCTGTTTTCTGAATATAGGTTTCAACCGTCGCCCTTTGACGAGTTCTTTCGGTCAATTCCATATTGCAGTAGTATCTGGGTCTACACAAAATACTCTGATAATGTACAAATCTGTGCTCTGATACCAATTGTCATGGGTCGACTCTCCCAGTCGTGCAGCACGACTATTTTTCGCCCCGTGCGGCAGTAGTCTCACACAATTCGACTACCTTCTCTATCACGAGTCTAAACATAACCCGTTGCTCATTTTTCCTACAAAGCTTACTAACGTGTAAACACTCGAACGCATCCCTGCGCCGCAATTGGTGCCAAGGCGCTCGCCTATTCGCAATGCACGTCATCATTAATGTTCTCCAACTCTGCTGGAACCGACTTAGCTAGTTTCTCCGCATGCATCCTCTCGAAGCATACTCGATGGAAGAGAGCTCTCCTAGCTCTGTCCAAAGCATTGAGGGTCATTTGTATACCCCACAACACAATCCTTGTGCTCGTCCCTTCTTACGTGCATATTGGCTAATTGCGTGCCGCAATGCCCCTCATTTGGGTCTCGCCCAAGCAGGGCCAACTCGTAATCTATGGCTAACTTGAAATGCCTTCATAGCATACTTGCTCCAACAACAACGACATCTTGCCATATTCACCCAACTATGCGGCGTTGCCCCACAACCACATTTCTAACCAACGGACCCGTGGTAAGGCTAGAACCCATAGCCAAAGCGCACGAGTTAGCATACGAGGCCTTTTGAGTACTTTCCTCGATAGCTCATTTGGCCTAGAGGTGTTACCATATCCTTAGCGTAGCCCTCGGACATAGCAATACTCTATTGGTAACCTCAGGCCTCCTCCGAGTGCCCAACGAAGGCCCTGAAAGCTAACGCCGCCCGAAGAATTCTCGAACTCTAACAAGTACTTTAGCCCTCTCTTGAGGTGCCTAAAGCAGGCCCTTAGTTGTCCCCATGGCCCCTAAGGATTGCTCATTTAGTGCATAAGGTTAGCCTGCAGGCTGCCCCTCCATTAGGACGGAAGCACGGGAGAGGCTGGCTGACTGCTCACCAAGCTGCCTCCCTTATTATAGATGCAGAGAAATAACCCAAGTGACACCAATAGACGTCTTTTGGCCGAGGAATCATAACTTTCATAACCGGTGCTCCTGACCTCCAAATGACGCTCCGTTTGATCCGTAGCGAAGCTAACATCTTCAATATGAAGTCCAATAAGTTTCAGCTCCAATGGATACTTGACCGTTGAGCTATTGCCCTTGCAATATTCTGAAATTACGACGATGCCACTGCACAATGGTGTCACCTTCAGCCCTTACGTTTCATAACCAAAAGGACTCCGATTGTCATCTGCCTTGATAGGAAGCTTCCTAACTCCTTAGGGAAGCTCTCCGTAAAACGACTTCTCCAAACTCTATTGTTAAGGTTCTCTGCTCCTCACACGAAGTTACTGCCATTACGACCACCTATAATCTCATGTCAAACCAACTTCACCCGTCATCCCCGATAGTCATGGATATTAGCGTTAAGCTAGATGCGATCCTTGACACGGCGTATAGGTGGTAATGGGGTCAGTGGTGTGTGTGAGGAAGAAGATATTTTGTACTTTAAAAAAAGTTATGAGACTTTTTCTGCAATCTTTTCTCTTTTTTTGTTATTTTTAGTTTTTTTTTTTTTTGTTTATTTAAAGAGGATGACAAATCCGTCATTATCTACCAATAGAAACGTCATTTACAATTAATTGAAAGGTTGAGAATTTTTAGTACTATAAAAATTAGTTAGGGATAAATTAGTAACACATTAAAAATGATAGGAATGAAAATTGCAAATTTTCCTAAAACATAATAAAAATTTTCTAACGTGATAATTTCGGATATCAAGAGTTCAAGTTCCAAAATGCAATATTAGATTTATGTTGGACAAACACAAATAAAAAAAAAATGCTAACTTGATTAAACACTGTGTTCTTACTTCTTCGATGATACTTCAAGCATGAAGAAATATGAGGAAAATAAGTTACATTTTGTGATTTGTGCTATTTGATATTAAATTTTCTCTAATTTTATGTTCTACTTAGGAGTGTGTAATTAATCTAAATTTTAAATGACTTCGATTGATATTTTTTAAGTGACTGACTTAAATAAATTTTATTAATATTTATTGATTTTTGTAGATTTTAATAGACTCATACAGAATTTTTATAGATTTCATTTTGAAAGATTTTTGTAGACTTTCAGACTTTTATGGACTTTTATAGACTTTATTTTTTCAATTAAAAATTTTGAATAAAAATATTTAATATCACACATTTAAAAAAAATTTGTCGCTGGAAAAAAGTATAGTAATAATTTATTTAATTGTATGAATATTATTAAATTCATCAAAGAATGTTCTATTTAATTGCTACAAGTAAATTATGTCAAAAGTTAATGACATAAATTATTAATTCATTTTATTTTTTCTTTTGCGTAAAACTATAAACTTTCAAATGGCTTATGGATAAATTTAATAAATTATGGCATGCGACTCTTTTTAAAAATATTTTTTAACGAAAAAAATCTATCCAATTTATAATCTCCCATTTATATTTAGTCACCACAATTGCATAAATAAAAACCAAAGTACCAATTTAGGAATAAAAAAATACAACCATGCTCATCAAGATAAATAGAAAAAAAAAAGAATGAAAATAAAAATAAAAAATACAGTCATAAAAAATTAATTTTTAACCTGATAAAATTTATTAATAAATTACAATCAACAATTATATAAGAATTTAATTATAAATTTATTTTGTTTTTAATGAAAAAAAGAAAAGCGATGCAAAAAAAAAAAAGAGTAAAAAATGGTTATGGAAATATTGAAAAAAAAAATCACGTTGACTCTAAAAGTTCATAAAAGGAAAAAGAAGAAAATAGAAAAATGGTTAGGAGAATATTGAAAAGAAAAAAAAAATCAAATTGACTAGAGATTAAAAAAAAAAAAAAAAAAAATCGGAATAATTGCATCAAAGGTCTCCAACGTTTCAAAATCGTTAGGGATATACCATTAACCTAAAATAATAGCACCAAACGTCCCCAACATATGAACAAATAGGCATCATAGGTCTCTATTGACAGTTTCTATCCATTTTCTCCGTTAAATCCAAATTTCGGAGTGTACGCGCTATATATCCACCAAAAATGTGAGTGAGGGGTAAAAATTGTTTTCGTGAATCTCCTTTCCAGCGATATTGCTTATTTACACGACAAAGATGGTCGAAATGTGGAAGTGAATTTATTGCCCGAGGCTGTGGTTATTTCCGTGGGCCGAACCAACGAGACGTACGCCATCGTTTTGAAGGTTAAAGCCCCCACAGTGCCTCCACCACCACCGACTCATGTTCTGGACCCCGTGAGTCGTGTGCCTATTGACTTGGTTATTGTTCTTGATGTAAGTGAGAGCATGAGCAGAGCCAAGCTTTTGATGCTGAAACGAGCCGTGGGTTTGCTTATTTCCTCCCTCAGCTCAGTTGACCGGCTCTATATAATTGCCTTCGCGGCTACTCCAAAAAAGGCTGATGCCGCTTAGGAGAATGACGGCTCAGGGTCAAGGATTGGCTCAGAGCATCATCGACCGGCTAGTCTGTAGCCAAGGTAGTAGCGTCTGTGAAGCCTTGAAAAAAGCCACAAAAGTTCTTGACGAACGGCGGCACAAGAACACAGTTGAATGCATTATTTTACTATCTGACGGTCAAGACGATAGTGTTCAAGCCAACCACAACAACAGTGACAAAAACACTAACCAACGGCGAGAATCGTCCCAGGTTTCATCCACTCATTTTGCTCACGTCAAAATTTCTGTACGTTCATCTGGTTTTGTCCAGAGCCATCCGTGGACGCCTTCTTGAAATGCGTTAGTGGGCTGTTGAGCGTGGTCGTTCAAGACTTGAAAATTCAGATCGTCTTTAGTCATGGCTCAGATCCAGCTAGAATTTCGGCCATAAACTCCTGCCATGCGCGTCCTACAATGATGAACTTGAGCTGCATTCTGGTAGGCGATCTCTATGTCGAGGAAAAAAGAGAATATCTGGTAGAGATGAAGGTTCCAATTCCATCATCGACCGTTGTTGGGTCCCACTCACACCATCACGTGTTTTCGGTTAGATGCAGTTATAAGGACCCAGCAACTCAGGAACTAACCTTACATAGTTACTTTTTTACCCTTGTCATTCTTACCCGCATTTTTGGTAGATATATAGCACGTGCATTCCAAATTTTGGATTTAACGGAAAAAATAAATGGAAACTGTCAAAAGGGACCTATGATGCCTATTTGTTCATACGTTGGGGACATTTGGTGCTATTATTTTAAGTTAGGGGCATGTTCCTAACGATTTTGAAACGTTGTGGACATTTGATGCAATTATCCCTAAAAAAATTAGGAATTTTGGCGCAAATTGTCTCTAACTTTTGCCCTTAGTGTAGAATTGGTCCATAACGTTTATTTTTTGGCAAACAAGTTCTTAACCAATGTATTTTGGTGCAAAATTGGTCCTTATGACAAATATGCCCTTAGTTTTAATTAGAAGAAATTGTATGTGGATTCCTAATCATTACAAAATGTGCAAATATGTCCAATAATTTTATATTTTATAAAAAAAATTAAAGAAAACTAATATAAAATGATAAATTAAAATATGAATAATATAGTTGGATTTCTAATATTAGTAGTTAATAGATATATAATTCAATTAAATAAAAGAATTTCAACATCAAGTTTGAGACAAAGTTATTTTTTTAATACAAAAATAAAATAAAATTTTAAATTTTAAATAATATAATTACGTAATAATAATCATAATAATTTTATTTGACATATTTATTACTAAAGTGTTAATTCCAAAAAAAAAAACTCAAATAGTTTTTTTTAATTTTTTTTAAAAAAATAAAAATATTGGACCTATTTGCACATTTTGTAATGATTAGAAATCCACATACAATTTCTTCTAATTAAAACTAAGAGTATATTTATTTTTTTCATCCTATAAGGACCAATTTCGCACTAAACCACATAATTTAGGAACTTGTTTACCAAAAAATAAACGTTAGGGACCAATTCCACACTAAAGGCAAATGTTAGGGACCATATGTGCCAAAATCCCAAAATATTAATATTATTTTTCAAAAAAAATATTGGTAATTAATCATGGTTATAAGGTTCGTAGAAGGGAGAAAAAATAGTTAGGAGAATATATTGAAGAGGAAAAAAATCACATTGAAGAAATCAAAGAATATTAATCTTGACTCTACAGTTTGTTGAAGGAAAAAGAAAAGAGAAATGTTGCATAAAATAAAAATTAAGAAATGAAATATCCCCACCCCACCCCACCCCACCCCACCCCAAAGTCTTTTAAAGTCTTAGAGATGAATGGGAGATAAATTGTGATATCTTTTATTTATACATTGTACTTTAAAGTTAAGTACATATAAAATTATCTATAAAATCATTAAAAATCATCGACATTTTGAATACTCTTGAATTTCGTAGAATTTTAAATATTAAGAATTATATATCCCATAACTTTATAAGACTTTTTAAAATTCTTTATACCTCAAGACTTTTATGGAGTTTAAAAAGTCTGAATTGAATACACATAGATTTTTAAACTCCATAAAAGTGTTATCAAGTTTTAATTGAATACACCTCCTCCTAAGTTACAAAAAATAATTTACTGTTTTTTTTAAAAAATAATATTTCTCTTTAAAGAAACATAATTTAATAAAATATACTTAAAAACCATTTAAATTTAATAAAATAAATACATATAAGTAGAAAGTTAATATTAAGCAGCTAAGAAATAATGTTATTTGTTTTAGTTAGAACCATTCGAGGTGATGTAATTTTAATTAATAACATAGAAATAAAATAATACAAACTTTGAATGGAACTAAACTAGACCTCTAGCTAAACACGACCAGGGTAATCTCGTTAGTAGAGTAAAAGAAATATCAAAATAGAAGTAAACTACTAAATCTCATGGGACCTCATCTTGTGTTGGACTGCGTCACACATCTATTATTTGTACATTTGGAAATAATTTTAAATTTATAAATTGCATCTTTTTTTTAAAAAAAAAATACTGTTCTTTTTTAATATTTTAATTTATTAAAATAAAACAAATTATGAAACACAAAGCATACGTCTTAATCCAATTTTAGAAAAGAATATCCGAATTGTAGGGTTTTTGCAAACCTTCAATCTCATTTCCCTTAATTTCTTGTGTATAACCTATATTCCCTTCATTTTTTCTTTTCCCAATCTATACCTGTGGAAAATCCATGAATCCTAATTCCAAATTCTTCATTTTTTTTTTCAATATCCTATAATTTCTTCATTTTGAGTGCAAGAATCAAATTAATGGACACCCCAATTCGTAGGGTTACTCGGTCGTTAACTAAAGTAGAGTTGCCAACGGTGATGAAGTCTAGGTAGAAGTATGATTAATCTGTAGAACAAACGTTCTACAGGATCCACTTTCCCTATTTCAATCATTGACTCTTAACTTCTTCGACATCAAAAGTCTCCAAAAATCAAAAGTATGGTACAAGGAATTCAGGCAATACAGACCAAATGATGAACTTGGAGAAGATTAAAGAGCCTCAGAATGCCGAAGTCCAAGTATTTTCGATTTTTTCATATTATGTAATTTTTTTAATTAACTTTGTCATTTTCTAATTGCTAAGATTGTGTTGGACTAGCTCTGACTAGCTAAGTTTTTATTGTATCTACACTCTCTAGCACAAACCAATCAGTGATATCACCTAGAAGTTAATATCAACAAGCTAGATATAAGTACAATCATTTGGTAAAAGAATTCCCGCCCTTATCTTATGTGATTGATGGAAACATTTATAATTCTCATACCTACAAATATATTGTATTAAAATTTGTTGAAACCAATGTTAATTTCAATATAACATCATATGAAAAAGTTATCAATATTGTTTCTACATTGCAACATAAACACTTCAAATAGATGTTGCAAGGGAAGCGATTAACAAATGTAACGAACTATGTTGGAATGTATAATAATAGTTAGTAGAATCTTTAACATCGAATGCAATGTAAAGTGAACATAAATTTCAACCGAATGTGTAACATCGAATGTAACATAAGACTAACATATAATGACTGTCATAAAATTTAACATAATAACAAGTATGTGTTTGACATAGTTACTCACATAAATTTAACACAACGAATGTGTTTCACCGAATGGGTAACATTGAATGTAACATGAGACTAAAATAAATATTAACATAATCTGTAACAACGAATGCGACATAAAGATATCATAACATTTGGTACAAAAAGAAGTGTGGGTAACATAACTATTGACATAAAATTAAACAGAATAACACCTAATGTAACAAGTTGGAATCTGTAGCACAAGAATTGGTAACATCATGTCGAGTTCATATTATATGATAAAAAAATTTACGAGCTTTAATTGCAAATATACATACAATTATCACAGTCGAAATTACATAATATTACAAACTTTGTGAAAACAAACCATTTAACATTATGAAATCCAATAAAACAAAATTAAATTCTAATGACAAGAAACGTCGCGTATCATAACGAATTAACATCTACCGAACTTTGGAATTTAAAAAATGCTACACAATCTGGATTGCGACAGAAAATCGGATTCGTTGGTATCAAATTCGATGTTCATCTGTTGTTGACTGTTTGGAAGAAATAGAATAATATTTTTTCTCGAAAATATAATTACTCTAATTATGGGATTACAATCACAAGCATTGGTGTTAGAGCATTTGCAATGCACTATGTCTATTGCTTTTTAGATGTGCCACATAAGTACAAATAGACGGAGTTATAAAAAAAAATCCTCTCCAATGCATGTTAACGAGGACTCCGTCTAACTAATGTGGCATACCAAAAAATAGACTCCATCTTCAAAGTCTAAGTTTAGACGAACTTTTAAACCGAGTGACTCAACAAATTTAAATTCAATTTAGCATTTTATTAAAAAAAAAAAAATTCAAACGAGAGAAATAAAAATTGAAGACTTGACAATTCTTTTTTAGAAAAAAATGTCACATAAGCGATAATATTAATTTTAGATGAAATCCATTGGAGATGAATTTATAATTTAACTATCTATTCAATATACGTAGTGCCACATGGACTAAAAATCTGTCTATTTTACCTACTACGTAGAGACGAAGTGCACTAAAAATGCTCTCAGAAGAAATATTTTTATCATCAATCATTTAAATATTAGATTACAACCACATACGTTTTTTAGGCATTTTTTGCATAGATTTTGGTAGTTAAAAAATAACATTAATAATTTTTTTTAATGAAAATAGAACCAGTAATTTTATTTTAAAATTTTGACATGTTAAATTTTTTTTTAATATTATTATAAATTAGTGGCTTAATGATGTGAATTTCCCTAATAAGTGCTTATAGTTATAGGGATCCTTGCGTAAACCCTAAACAATATCAGAGCTCAAAAATAAAAATAAAATACTAAATGAAATCATTTAAATCCAATTTGAAAACGTTTCGACACTTTCAATCATAATAAACGAGAAATAGCAATCACTTTTTGAGATGTAATACTCCAACTTCTGCATCTTAGCGCGTGTTATGTTCCAAACCGACAGGCAATAAGTCGTAATTTATCCAGCCATTGTTCAGGTGGGCAAAATCTAATCCGAGGCTCCGAGCCAAGAGCTTTTACATATTTTTATTATAATCTTTTTAAAAAAAAATTCAAATACAATCCCAGGTGGTGCGGGCTACATACTGGCCCAAGCTCATGGTACAGCCCATCGCGAGCTGCACTGATCTTTTCACATATCGGGTCACAGCCCGATACATCTTGACACACTATGCATGCAAAATATACAAAACTATCGAAGTCAAGTCCAGATTACTTTTACAAAAAAGAATACTTGTAGAATTCATAACAAAAGTAGACCAAAATCATCCTACAAAGAGAGAACAAAGGCACTATTCTACCTAAGAAAAGTTTATAAACTTGGTGCCCCGCAAATTAGCAGCAGCAGGAAGATTTGAATTAAAACTACATTTACCTTCAAAACCTCGGGGACAATATACGGCATCCTTTAACTTTTGTTTGGAGGAGAGGTACAATCACGTTCTTTCCGGGCTTCGACCCAACACAATAAGAACAAAACACATCTTTCCTTTCGAGGAGAGATGGAGAAAAAATAAAATAAATAGAGGGCGAAGCAGAAAAGTTAACTGACCCAAGAAAACCAGCCTTCTGCCCAGTACAAGCACTCAAAGCATGTGCTACAGATTTATGAGGCACTTGGATGAGCGAGAAATTGTGGAGCCTCAATTTGCTTGCGAAAGATGCATTCTTATATAGTGACCCAAAAATTTTAACCCATTTCGAGTACTGGCTTTTTATGCATAATACATATACAAGCTATTTGCAGCAGCACAAGCAATAGAGTTTTCAGTAGGGTGCCATGCCAGGTGGAGCAGTTTCGTAGTGAAATCAAATGAATTTCCATTCGCATCAACTCCCGGACTTTCTGCACCTGCAGTGGAGAATCCAACATTCATCTGAGTAGAGAAGAGAACACAAAACCTAAAACTGGAATTGCTTTTGAATGTTGGACTGAATGAAAGAAGGCAAGTGGTTCGTAAAGAGAGGGGTGAAGGGGACAAGAAGAATACCTCGCCTGACAGCGCGAGTTATAGTGCTGCTTAGGCCTCTCGAAGTCCTTGAAGGGGTCTGGACTTGTCTTCTGAAAAGGCAATCAAAGGGATTATGTTGTAAATTGTAATAAATAAAATACAACATACATCAACAAAGAGACCAATATGCCAAAATTAATCTTAAAAGGATACCTCATTGGATTTTTGCTTGCTTCCAGAGTGGTTGCTTCATTACTCCCCGAAGCACATCCAAACACGCGAAATAAATTGCTGAATCATGTCCAGCCTTTTGTGAGATGGACAAAAATGAGGAACAATATAAAGGAACAGACAAAAGAGACTCGAGCATACCTGTAAGAACCAGTTGCTACTCGCTGACCAGTGCCACTCAGGCAACATTCGAATTTGTCAAAAATGGAATCATTTTCATACAAATCACACAGCTGGGCATTATCAAATTACAAACACGTCAGCTAAATCACAGTATCACACCATATATGCAGCAAAAACTCAGTACTTTCCAAGAAACAAAGCTATTCACCTTGGGTCTCAGATGCTCATGAACCTGGAAGGTTGCCACTGGACCAGAATCCATATTAACATCCCATAACTGAAACCAAGAGAGACTGGTAAGTGACAGACCAAAATTGAAACAACATACCAAAATGAATACAAAGAATAGGTGTGTGCTCCAAAGAAACTGAACTACAAATCTTCTTCTGCCTCGAGAAGCTATGGAATATGGCCAATTAGTGATATTCCATAACAAGTAATTGTGCTAGATTCTTTTTATATTTAGAGCCATGCTTGAGATCCCCATACATTTGCAATTATAAATTAAACTTAATGAATGCTTAACTGCAAACAACTAGTTTCCATCACTGTTATTTTTTGCATAAACCCAGCAGGAACCAAAACCAAGCATGTCCAAATGTCAAAACACAAACATTGACAAAGATTATAGCATGAAAAACAAATTATAGATCGAAGTGAAGAAATAAACTATAGAAGATGATCACCTTAAGGGTCATGTAATCACGACTAAGTAGGTGTCTTCCATCCTTTGCAAACTTGATATCTGAAATTGAAGCTATTATCTCAGTGAAAAATGATCTTGAACCAGGTGCCTCCTGTTCCTCAAATCTGTACATTAATGAAAAATAAAAAATTATTTTTTTTAATGTAAAAAGAGCAATTGAAAGTAACATAGTTGATTTTTTCGGAGAAAGCAAAATGACTTAGAATTCCCAATATCGCCAACTTTTGACTTCCCATTCTGGACAATTAATTAAGTTCAAATGTTAAGCAGACAACATAACAGAAATCAGAAGCAGATGACCAGACCACAAATACACTTACATTTTCGAATGTGAATCACACAAAGCAGATTGCCGCAAATCGATGAGACGAATTGATCCTTTTGAACTGCTGTATGCTAATGTGTTACAGTGTGTAGGATGAAACTCTGCTGATGTTATCACCTCTGTAATATGTAAAAGGTAGCCGATCAAGTGGAGAAAGTTCAATGAGTATAAATGATTTAACCCAGCAAGTTGCAACATCATGATCTCCTAGAATACTTTCATCACTTTAGATAGTATAATAAAATGATTACATTTCTTTTTATGAGATGTGATTTGGTTACTTAGATGGGTGAGTATAATTACATAAGGAATAATGGCATGAGCTATGACAGCATGAAGTAATGACTTAAGTTCACTGGTCCCTTCCAGGGGTGATCGTCGCTTAAAAAGAATTATATCAATCAATCAACCATTCAAAGGGGGTAAGAAATTGGCCTACACTAAATTGAAAAGGTACTCAGGAAGTTCGAACCAGAAAAGGACTTACCAGTTAGATCCTCCATATTTGTTGGCTTAACATCAACGATATTGAAACTTTGATTACTTATTTCCAAGTTCCAAAGATTAATTCGAAGATCATCAGCCGATATAAATGTTTCACCATCACTGGAAAGCATAATAGATACATTTTAATCACTAAAATCGAACAGATCGGATTACCATAAGTAAGAATATATGGCTTCCACAAAGCCATAATCAAAATTTTTTTGATAACGTGTCAACAGTATATAGCACATCTTGCATGTGAATACACTATAACTATCTGGGCAGACAGAGTTAGGTATACAAATTTGTGCACTTTAAGAGTTCAAGGCTTCATTAAGTGTAGCCAGACAGAAAAATAAAAGGCGCTAATGACTAACTTTAAAACTATTAGCAGAAAGTGCTTGCAACATACTGTTTGCATTTATCAATCAAGAAATAATGGAAAGATAAAACAAGATCAAGTGAACAACGTATAAACTTACATATAACTATACATATATGTTGTATATATCATCTAAATGATCAAATTCCACTACGTAAAATCTCCAAAGAGTATCCTTTTTACTTTTCCCAATAGGGAACACAATGAGACAGCGCAAGGCGATAACATATCATCCCATGTGCACACTTTCATTTTTCTCAAAATGCTGCTTTGCTACAGGAAAAACAACAGGAAGCACCTAGCAGGGAAGAAGGGTGGCAGATAAGCGCACACACACACACACACACACACACACACACACACACACACAGAGAGAGAGAGAGAGAGAGAGAGAGAGGAAAAAAAGAGGCGTTTACGTGACCTCAAATCAATGCCATCGCAGCTATCTACTCGAATTCATGCTTGTTTGGTAAAGCTTTTTGTAGATTATAAGTAGTAAGTCCTACGGAAGGTGTGGATAAAAATAATATCTAATTAGCTTATAAGTGCTTAGCACTCCCAAACATGATCGAACTAACCCACCCAACATTGGACCCAAAAAATATGCTTTCAATTACGAAATTTTTTGCAAGAACTAAAACTAGACTTGCTTTCCATAGCTCAAGCTGGAAAATAGCAAGAGGAAAATAAATTAACTGAACTGCCAAAATCCAGGCAAAATCAAAACTCACATGGTAAGAGAATGTGACAGAAAAAATTATACATGTAGAAGTCAGTAGTCATTATTCATTAACAACTGAAAACTATGGAACCTCACCTATTATTTGAAATAGAATTGATATGGTAGTCATGTGCATGAGCATATACTCTCCTACATCTTGCAACAAGACTGGTCTCATTGCTTGTGACCTACAGATTGCACAAATCACGCGTTATAAAAAACCATAGTGAGTAATGTGACAATGAATGATGCTTAGCATATAATAGTGACATCTAGCATATGTTTATGTTCAGCATTCCAAGTGAATGCCTGCACAAATTTTCAGACTGGCAAAGGCACATTGTAGTTGACCAAGTCCCTGGGCTGTGAAGCCTTTATAAACAGAGAAAAACACACTAGTAGTGAGAATAATTGTTTGTGTTCATTCAAGTGATTGAAAGAAAGGATTCCAATGACATCAAGTCAAAGCAATTTTCACTTTCTAAACATACAACTGGATTACTCACCCAGGAGGCCAGGATAAGTTGCTACACATAATGTGTTCTAGAGTGGAGGAAAACACCAATAAGAACTATTCACATAAATCTTCAGATATGTGGAACGCAATAAAAAAACGATGTATCCTACAGATGTCGTTGATACTAGAAGAGTAGAGCATAGTTAAGTACAACTACCACTGGTAATCGCAATGAGGAAATGCCCCGGGGTGGAAAGGGCGCATCTTTGCTCAAGCAATTGTAAGATCGACCTAGATAGCCCCCATTAGCAAGATTGTGATTAGGACTGGCAGAAACACTCGCATTGGCAACACTACCATTTCCTGCAGCTTTGGAAGGATCCACATTCATCTCAGAGATTTTCTTGACTTTCTTCTCTTGGACCTGTATAATTGAAAACAAAGACTTAGAATTATCAAACATTCTACGATTTAAACTGTTCTCTATCTCAAAACTGAACCGGTTGGAAGACAACGTGACAAAAATATTAATTAAAATAACCAGCAGATTGATTATGTGCGTGCATCAACATAGTAACATGTATCCAATTGGACTTCATTGCACACACAAAACTATGATAAAGAAGAAAACCCTTTCAACATCAAGCTGATATGTGATTTCCAAACATATAAGACCAATGTATTTTGCTCCCTATATGTGATTCAAACCATGCTCCAACTACTAAAACGAGAATCTGAAGAAGTAATCAAGTAATTATGAATTTGACCGACGCAGACAAGGGCACAACAAATCCCATCACCTAGCATAAGATTGACAGAAAAAGGGTCTTTAGAAAGATATCGAAGGAAATGAAAACTAATAAAATCCACACTCACGATTTGTATGCATTAAAAAACAAGAGAATCAAATCTTTTCCACACTGCACAATAAAAACAATACTTGATTACCATGAAGATGAGGGCACTGAAAGTTCCCTTTTACTACCACAAGTCACGATGAACTAAGAACAATTAATTATTCGTCCTTTTTTTACAACCATAAATGATGACCAAATAAAATGGTGGAAATTAGAGATTTTACCTTCCAAAACTTAATGGTTTTGTCATTAGTGGACAGGAGAAAGACGGCATTATTAGCCGTCTGACACCATCGGATCTTATTGATTTTCTCCTCGATTTCCAAGCTCTTGAGATAATCAAACTGAAACGAAAAACATATAGCAAATCAACTTTTCTGTTTTTCCCCCCTTTGAGTGGCAGAGGGAGCAAAAGAAATAACAGTAGCGATTACTGTCTAATCTCATGGGTAGCACAAAAAGAGAGAAGATAGGAGAGGAGGCAGAAGTTAAAATAAATACCTCAGGTTCATGGCTTTGAAATTCAGTTTTGTACCGAAACTCTGGATGTCGACTAACTGGGTAGTCCATTCTCTCTAAATCTCTTCGATTTCCATCGTGCTGCAAATTAAATTAAAAAAACTAAATGACATAAAATAATTGACTGTATCAACAAAATAAATTCCTTCAATATTTTGGAAACTCACCTCTTTCGCATCAGTTCTTTCGAATAACACAACCCTTCCCCCACGGTCACCGGTAGCAAGGTGGTCACCAGTTTTATCAAACTCGATAGCAGAGATAATATCAACTGCAAATAAAAATAAATAAACAAGAGTTGAAATTCTTAGCTCCATGTTCCATGTTCTAAATGTCATTTGCAATTTCCCAGAAATGTTGATGCAGAATGGAACTACAAGCAAATGTAAAGACAACCAGAAATCGGTAGATGAACTCTGCAAATATGCCACCAGGAGTCGAGGCCAGGTGTCATATGTCAATTTCAACTATTAGATGTTTTTTTTTCTGTTCAATAACTAAAAATAGAAGACACCAAGTTCTAAAATATGGATAAACTATGTTTTTAACATTGAATTATAAACACGTGAACTGATTCCAAAACTAGTCATGCCATATGATGCAATGTCGGCCTCTTGAACAAAAGAATCCGAAATGCAGATAAAAGAAAGAACAAGTAAAAATGTGCATCTCGAGTGGGTTATTTCAACATTTTAAAGTTCAGAATTTCATCCTTTGGAAATCCAACTCAAGTTTGAACCTTTAAAGTTAGAACAAGAGCATTAAATGAGCCAGTCTATATAAGTGCCAAACTAGAAAAATTCCCATTGACATCATACTTCTAATCCACATGAAACTACTCTTTAAAACAATCACGCATCTATTTTGCATGGGAGAGATAATTGAAGCAACGTGCTGTAAATCTCTAAGTCAGGTATGATACCACCCAGATAAACTACCCTATTATTATTCATCGGGGTCAGTGTTTGTGGTATAACACTACCGCACACATCGATATTACACTACTCTATACTCTTCCCCACTTTTTTTAAGTGCGATAGTATGTACCCTTCCATCTAGTACATCACACATGTAAGTAACATGAAGCTGTACAGCTAAAACGTAATATAGTGACATAGTCTATGTACAGTAATTACTCAACACATTCAATGAATACAATAACTGACAAAAAGGGATAAGTTTCCAACTAATGAGAAACAGATTTAAGTAACATCCACATTCTTGTTTTTCACTCTCCAACTTTTATAAAGCAACACCGACATTCTTGTTCTTCTCTCTCCAAATTTTATAACACCAATGTATAACAAGATCCAAACATTGACAAGGTATACTAAAACCACACGCGTCATTTCAAATCTTCCCACAGTTCAGGCTTTGCACGACTGTGCCTACATTTGGAAAGTTCTGTGGGATTTCTACCCGCACACGAACATGACTTTTTGGAATTCAATGATATATAAGGGCACGAATCACATACCGAAACACAGAAGGAATTTTCATTCCAATGTCGCGTTGTTATCATTGCAGAAAAATGCCAAAACAAAACAAGATAAAGCTCACTGCTGTGGCTACAATTGGACAGTAAACTACTGAACAATACTAAAATTGCCATGTGCAGATGGTAAACAAGAAAGCTATCACTTTGCTACAAATTGAAATTCAAGTCATAAAGAGGCATATTTTCTATTTCTTTAAGTGAAGAAAAACAAGTTCTATAGCACAGCAGCCACCATTATAAAGACAACACTATTGCATAAGAAAATTATCGGTCACCAAATTGTGCGAGTGAAGTTTGAAACAACACAATCAAACTAATATTGAACTCAATTGAGATCAACCCGCACATTTCTCCTAGAAATTAATGACTAAAATAGATGTGCACTTCACTGTAATCCCCAACTTAAATCCAAATATACCATTGATATCTATTAAAAGGAGTTCCCTAACTAATTAACATTCGGAAAAAGACATAATTCACAACACCAAACCCTAATCACAAGATAAACACAAAGTGTGCAGTTTAATTCATTTATCCATTTAATTAAGCAGAATTTTTACCTTCTTGTACTTCTTCGCCGGCAGTGCGCTCGCCAAAGACCTGAGAAAACTTCCAGTCGAGTGGAGGCGGAGGACCCGCCGAAGAAGCCACCGCCTCTCCACTATCACCCCCGTTCATTTTCACTCCCACTCAAAAGTCGACGATCGAAAATATCCACTAATAAATAATAATTAAAATACAAAAACACAAACGAAATCTCCTTTACTTTCACTTCATTAAATCAGAAAACAAAAGGATTAGAAAAATCGATCGGATCGGCGTAGGTGTTATGAATTGGAGAGTCCGTCAAAAGAAAACAAAGATCGGAGCAGCAGCTTCATGAAAAACGTTGGATTCAGATTCAGTGTATATATGCAATTAGTGCAGAAAAGGATTCAGATTTTCTCTCTATCTATACACACAGGATATATAGAGAGAGTGGGGGAGAAAAATGTGAATTTTCAGCGTATCAAACCGTCCTTAGCTTCCTCGCAGAACACACTGTTTCTCTCTCTCTCTCTCTCTCTCTCTCTCTAAAGCTCTATCAATAATACTTGTATACAGTTTTTTCTCTCTCTACCTATTTTCCGAGCTCCAACTAATCTCACCCTCTGTATCATACAATGTTTGGCACCACTTAAATTATAATTTCAGCTGGTCAAACTGGTCAAACATAATTCTCATCCACACATTTCATGGGACCCACAACTTACAACCACTTTTTATCCACACATTTACCAACTACTTATAATATAAGCACTTAAATTATAATTTCAGCACCTCCAAACATATGCTTATGTATTACTTGTGTATATCCTCCCATGCAGTCGCAAATTTCCTACATTGATTTAAACTAATTTTTCAACACAAAATAATTTATTTGACCATAATTTTACCTTTATAGCATGACATATTTAGCACATGTTAATCATTGCTTAAATTCTAATTTCAATTAATCAAGCTGGTCAAACATATTTTTTATCTACACATTACATGGGATCCACAACTTACAACTCATTTTTTATCTACACATTCATCTACAACTTATAATATAAACACTTAAAAAATAATTTCAATACTGCCAAACATATGCTTAATCATTGTGTTAAAAAATTAGTTTTTAAACTAGACCAAACGAGCACATGAGTAAATCAGACAATGTATAAAATATTCAATTCAAATCCAAATTGTAAAGCACTCTCTCAAGTTTTCGTGACAGAAAAAAATATAGAACTCCATCTAAATTTTGAAATTCTATTAAATATACTGTTGACGTTGAAAAATGATTTGCACTGATTTTCAGCCAACTTAAAGATAAGTGTTGAGGTCGGCTATAACCGTGATGAGTAGCAGATAGGCAAGTATATGTAGGAAGATCTGATTGTATAATTTTTATAAGAGTGCTTTTATTAAGCAGTTGAATGTCCACCCTGAATGACATTTATGTCTCCTATTTATAGGAAAATATGTAATAATTACCTCCATTTAATGCTAAGTTAGGCATTAAATGGCCAAGCTAGGTATTTAATACTTACAAGACATTCCCTTTTTGGGACATTTAATGTGAAATTACGCCTGTCAGACGAAAGGACAAGTTATGCTGATGAAGTGAGTGTGACGTCTGCGGACGAGGTCCGACCTGAAACGTTCGGGGATGAGGTCCGAACTGAATTCACCACCGCGGTGGGCTCGGAGCCAGGATTGTGGATGAGATCCGAACTGAAAGACATAAAGCTTTACCCCAGGTCGGCCACTCCTTACTGGACTGATGAACAAAGTAGCGTCTGATGTGGCAGACCTAGATCGGAGGCCAACAATTGCCCCCAAGACCTGTTTTGACATTAATCAAATGAGGTTTTTTAGTTCCTATTTCAGTTCAGACGCGTGCTGTTCTGAGTTCTGCCGCATTGATGTAATACTTCTGGCAACCCACCTTGTTGGCTGACACATGGAGCAAACTTGGTGGTGATGTCAGATTTTTGTGTGGCTCGAGGGCACGCTTTACTGGAGTGTCATTATTACTGCATTGATGGTGCTAACCCCTTGTCTTCCTCTCCTATAAATAGGGAGGGTGAGGGTCATTTGAAACTCTTGCCTTAAACGTATTCTCATTTCTTGAGTTGTTTTTGTTCGAGCTAAGTATCAGAGAGGTAGGAATATTCCGATCTAGGAGTCACTGCAGTTTATTGGATTCGACCTGGGGTTAGAACGGTCAGTACCCACTTCCTTCTCTTTCTTTCAGTTCCTTTTCCATCTTCCTTTCAGTTCGTCTAATAGCATGTCTAGCGAGGTTGGTAGCGATAGTGAGAGAGAGGCCATTTCCTGGGGTAGGGGTCAGGAGGAAGAAGAGGTCAGCTCGGGTAGGATGGTAGAGGGAATAGACGAGGACGAGGTACTCAGTTCAGCTCCACTAACTGTTGTTCTTCCTCCGACTAGGTCGTCCCCGCAGGCTGAGATGAGTGGTGAGAGGGGAGTTGGGCCTGGGACTCTAGGTCGGAGGGAGGCGGAGGTTGAATCCGGGCTTAGGACAGCCCCAGTTTGGAAGTGCAAATTTTTTCCCTCCGATGTCAATGAGAAGCAACTTAGGGATTGACATCGGACATATAGAGTCCCGGACAACATAGAATTCTTCGTCCCCGGCCTCGATGATCGGGCTGACGACCTGCCATTGGGTTGCGTGGCTTTAAATGTTCCATCATTTAATGTTTGAATGTCTTAGTTTTAATCTATGATACTGTTTTAATGTCTTAGTTTTAATCCATGATACTGTTTAATTATGGTAAGGTTTAATAGGTTGAAACTTTGTCATAATATTTCACTATCATTTGAAACATGTTTTAATCCATGATACTGTTTGAATATATGTGATCTTTGATACTGTTTAATTATGGTAAGGTTTGAACCTGTGATATTGGTTGAATGTCTTAGTTTTAATTTACGATACTGTTTTAATCCATGATACTGTTTTGTTTAGGTAATCAGTATAATTTGATACCGTTTTAATCCATGATACTATTTTAATTCTGTGATACTGTTTAAATATATGTGATCTTTGATACTGTTTAATTATGGCAAGGTTTGAACTTGTTATATTGTTTGAATTTCTTAGTTTTAATTTATGATACTGTTTTAATCAATGATAC
Organism: Forsythia viridissima; assembly: GCA_030279155.1. Taxonomy (NCBI): domain Eukaryota; kingdom Viridiplantae; phylum Streptophyta; class Magnoliopsida; order Lamiales; family Oleaceae; genus Forsythia; species Forsythia viridissima. The sequence continues at coordinate 10,876,277 of CM059042.1, forward strand.
TGTTTTGTTTAGGTAATTAGTATATTTTGATACCGTTTTTAATCCATGGTACTGTTTTTATCCTGTGATACTGTTTGAATCTATGTGATCTTTGATACTGTTTAATTATGGCAAGGTTTGAACATGTGATACTGTTTGAATGTCTTAATTTTAATCCATGATAATGTTTTGTTTAGGTAATGTGCATTAATATAAATTGATACTAGTTTAATCCATATTTTAATCTATGATACTGTTTTGCATAATACAGTATCAAATAAAACATATGACTAATTAAACAGTATCAAAGATAAAAGCATGATATCATACTCATGTGTGTTGTTTGATACTGTATTATGCAAAACAGTATCACAAAAAACAGTATCACAATAGAAATGATCATAGAATTTGCACACGTGCTTAGAATTTTTTTTATAATATGTTTTCGGAATGGTCTCGACGAGACAGTCAAGACCAGTCATTTCGCCACTGCCTATGATAGATTTTGCCCGTTTGAAGTCGTCTCTTTAGCTTAAAATGACAATCTTTAATTTTTTTTTTCAAAACAGTATCACAAATTCTCTAAAACAGTATCACGGATAAATGTACATCCTTTTGCTGCAAATTAAAGCTCTTCCAAGGTATCCGAGTCCCTTAAAAGCAAACACATACTTCAGAGCAATGCTAAAATGAAGAAAGAACAACTGTCAATCATTCTCAAGTTAATGAGAAGTCATGCAAAGGGTTCTCATCTAAAACTATAAACAATGTTTCTAATTCTTCCCTTGAATTAGAATATGTTTGAGATTCAATTAGGACATAGATTCTCATTGGATAGATAAATATAAATATATAAGGTGTTTAATGGTAGGTAGGCGAATTAATCAGTAGAGAATAAACAAGAGAATACTATTGTTCTTAGAATGTTTCATTAGTAGTACAAAATCATAGGTTTAACAGTATAACAAAAAAACAGTATAACAACAAAACAATATCACACAAAACAGTATCACCACAAAACAGTATCACCACTCACAATTAGCGTTTTTTTACAATTAAGGGTATGTTGGTCTTTTAGCTCTAAAATATGACTTTAATTGAATTAAGTTTTGAGCATATGACTTTAGAGCCCATAAGTGCTCAAACAGTGACCGGCCTTGAATTTACCCTTTATAATATAGAGATTTTTTCATAAATAAACCACTTTTTAAAAATAATTTTAATTTTATCAACTTAACAAATTTATTCTAAAAATACTATATTCTTAAAATTATATTAATTAATAAAATAATAAATTAAAATCAAATCTATACCACAAAATATATATTTCCAAGTGAATTTACTTAAATTTGCATTTGAGTCCTTGATTATTTGCATAATAAGTCCTTCATCTTTATAAAATTTTCACTTTAGTCCCTATACTTTCTCTTTCATTTCAATTTTGCCCTCTTTTATTTGCAACATAAGTCCTTCAACTTTTAAATTTTTACAACTTGATCCCTATATTTATACTTTTATATCAATTTAATCATTTATAGTATCACTATTTGATACATATGTTACAAATGATATTGTGTATCAATGTTTGATACAAATGTTACAAATGATATTTTGTAACAATCTGTGTTACAAATTGAAATATAAAATATCAGTGATACAAAATATTAATTCATGTAACATGTATTGTGTAAAATAACATAATATAATCTGTAACATATTCAGTGATACAAAATATTATTTGTAATATTTGTATCAAACAATGATACATAATATGATTTGTAACATTTGTAACAGATTGCGATACTAAACAAAAATTGTTACAACTGTTACAACTCAAAATCAACTCTAAACTTCAATAAGTTCGTTATAGTATGATATAGATATGTAACATAATGTTAAATTTAACAAATAAAACTACTGATTTTATCATTTGTAACATACGTAACATCAGTGATACATAATACAAATTCATGTAACATGTGATGTGTAAAATAACATAATATAATATGTAACATATTCAGTTATACAAAATATCATTTGTAACATCTGTATCAAATAGTGATACAAAGGACTAAATTGATATAAAAGTATAAATATGGTGACCAACTTGTACAAATTTAAAAGTTGAAGGACTTGAGTTGCAAATAAAAAGGACGAAATTGAAATGAAAGGGGAAGTATAGGGACTAAAGTGAAAATTTTATAAAGAAAAATGACTTATTGTGCAAATAATCAAGGACTCAAAAACAAATTTAAGTGAATTCACGTGAAAATAGTTTTTTGATTTTAATTCATTATTTTATTAATTAATATAATATTAATTATGTAGTATTTTTGTAATAAATAAGTTAAATTGTTAGATTTAGAATTATTTTAATATTGGTAAGTAGTAGGTGTAATATCCACTATAATATAAGCACTTAAAATGTTCTTACATTGAAAATGGGTCTGTTTGGTAGATAGAAAAGATAAAGCAAGAGGGATTGGGGTCAAACGAGCTGGACACCCAACTGCGGGACGATTGAATCCGTTAAAAATTAGATTGGAGCTAGTTAGATCTGGTCACAACTGGTTCACGAGTTGGTATGCTATAAGTGAGTCGTGTCTAATTGAATTTTCTAGTCCAACAACTTAACGACTCACTAGGACCAATCTAATCGCCTAATTTCTTAAAAATAAAAAATAAAAAACAAGTGCAAAATATTTTTTGTATTTCATAAGCAATTTAACTATGTAATTTGCGGACATGTCAATGAAAATATTTACTTTTCTTTTTTTTTTTTTTATAATTAAGGCTTAATTTTAAATCGTATCAAAATAAGAAAACGTGAAAGAAAAAAATGACAAGTTGAACTGAATTAATTAAAATCAGCCCATAATATTGACGAGTTTATAATTAGTCGTGTCTAATTTTAGACGTGCTCATTAAAACCCATAACAAGCTTAAATCGAAACAATACACCCATTTTGACACGAGCACAAAAGAAATAAGAAAGAAAATGCAAACACAAAATATAATTTTGACAATATTTTGGTACACTAAATTAGAGAAAAATACACAATTATTTGTATACTTCTCTAATTCTCTTTATAGATTGTGTTTGATTTGATTAAAATCAGATCTTTCGTAAAAATTGATAAAGGTTTATGAAATGTGTGGTTGAAAAATTGTAAAAAGTTGTAGGTCCACGAAATGTGTGATTAACATTAATTGTTAACTTTGATTTCAGCTTTTTAACAAAATTTTAATTGAAATCGAACGTGCCCATATGGAATATCGAAGATGCCATCATTTACTGAAACAAAAACATAGAATGTATTTGTTATATTATATTTTCAATGTATTTTTAAAATATATTTAGAAACAAAAATTTATTTAAAACTTACTTTGATTCATTTTTAAGATTATCCAAATAGAATAAATTCATTTTTCTTTATAAAGGATAAGAAAATAGAGGGAAATGATTTTTTCCTTTATTTTTTTATGATCTCCTCATGAGAAGTTAGAGTTGAAATTACTATGAAAAAATATGCTAAAGTAGTCAAGATGAATGAGCACGTCCAATAAAAAAAATATTTTCGGATTTGTTCTTTTTATTACGACACGATAATAAAATTTGGATTCGCGAATTTGTCGAACAATACAACAACGTGCATTTCAATTCTAATTGGAATTCTAATCAATGAATAAAGCCTATTTATTTTTGGTTGAAAGATCCGTAGTTATAGCGGTCAATTCGATTTTGTAAAAGATCCGTTACAAAAATGAATACGTTTATTTTTCAAATGGTTCATGTCGACAATAGTACTTATTCTAAATTTATGTTCAATTAAATTATTAGCCGTTGCTCTCGTGGTAACAAAAATATATAGTTCTATGGCATATCAAGCTTCAATCTTTGTTTCATACCCCCCACTCCACAACCCCCCGGTGAGGGATGAAGTGGTGAGAAGTGGCAGAAATACCATTTGTCATTTTCTTTTCTTTCAGAAATTTGTTTTTATCCACGAGGTTAGATAAATTTGGTAGATAGATTTGTTGTTTAGTTGGGGGCGATTAAGGTTCATGTATGGGGGGGGTGGGGGTGGGGGGGGGGGTGGGACATGAGTTATCTGACGTGGATTTTCTGGGTTTTTATGTGAGTTTTGTAGAATATTAGGTGGTGTTATTTTTGTGTTTGAGTTTTGTGTTTTGAGTTTTGAATTCATTTTGTATTTTGTGTTTTGTGTTTTGTGTTTTGAGTGTTTGTTTTGACATTTTTGAAAATGCGTTCTTTTTTAAATTTTCGAAAATTGTTTTTGAAAACAGAAAACTCGAAAACGCGTTTACTTGAAATTTTTATAAATTTGGACTTACTTGGAATTAAAAATAATTATTAATTAAAAACAATTACAAATAATTAAAAACAATTAAAACTTGAAATTAAAAACAATGAAAAACAATTAAAAACATTTAAAAATCATTGAAAACAATTAAAAACATTTACACACAATTAAAAATATTTAATTATGGAATTAGAAACATTTAAAAATCATTAATAACAATTAAAAACATTTACACATAATTAAAAATATTTAAAAATCATTAAAAACATTTCAAAACATTTCAAAAACTGAATGTGACATAGGGGAATTGAACCGCTGACCTCCTTAAGTTGAAAACACGCTCTTGACCACTTTGAAAAAAAACCACATCATTTTGCGTGGTGTAAAATGAAAAAAAAAAAAGGAAGCCGCGTTGAAGAATCGAAACCCAGACCTCCCATTTGCAAAACGCGCGTTTTGCCATTTTGGAAAATGCCATTCTTTTGTATAGAAAACACGAAAACGGTTATTTAGCCGTTTTCTATTTCCTTTGTTATTTTTTGGCGCATTTTGAAAAATTGTTTTTTAAAATAGGTTAAGTAAACGCGTTTTCATTATTTTCAAAAATAGAAAATGAAAAATGGGTTGAAAACAACCAATAGAAAAGCCCTTATCTTTTGGCTTGGGAAAAGGTAACAAATGAAATCAAATTTAGTATTGGTAATTATGGGATTTTTTTGTATTGGGAAAAGAAAAACTTGATGTGTTTTTTCTTTTTTGGCTAAGTACAATAAAAGAATATCTTTCTAAAGATCTTGCGAGACTAAACTAAATATTTACAGATAATCGATAGCAAGGGACTTGTTTTAATACTCCTGGTGGGCATTAGACTAAACTAAATATTTACAGATAATCGATAGCAAAGGACTTGATTTAATGTCTCTGGTGGGCATTAGATCAACACCGTCTATAGCAAAGTAGTATCATCATAGATTGATGAAAATGATTTGCACAGGGGATGAAGTTTCGGAGGTGAGTATAGATAGGGTGCTCCAATGTTTGAATTCTCAACTGAGGGCCTATTTTTATAGATGGCGTTGAACATGTTAATTGGGAGCTCAAATCTATTGTTCTAATTTTGTGTCTTATTTACTGTTCTACCAATAAAAAATGTACAAGTAATCAAATAAATACAATTATTTAATGTGTTCACACTTGTTAAAATTAATTTGTATTTATTTGATTACTTGTACATTTTCTATTGGTGGAACAACAAATGGGATACAAAATTGGGACAGCAGATCTGGGCTCGTTAATTGGTCACTCTTCATTAATTATATATAATTTAATGTATTATATAGATTACTAGTCTTTTAACTATATTAAATTGTAGTACAATTTAATTTGAGTTTTTATGTTTTCTCTTTCTTCCTAAAAAATGTAAGGAATAAAATTATGATAAGATAGTGGTCTTGTCGTTCGAATCGAGTTGAAATGTAGTTCCAAATCTTTGGATTGTAAAAGATAATTAAACGTAAATTTTTGACTTAGCCGCACACAAATTTAAATTTTAATTGGTTTGTTCCGATTTATATTCTTATGGTCAAAATCTGATGAAGCGTAATTGGGAAAATTAGCCTGTATACTATTTTAAATATAAGATCGAAAAATACTGTCTAGTAAAATTTATAGAAAATTATTTTCCAAAAGAGTTGGAGAATTGTGCAGTACTTTTCAAAAATTTCCAATTTTTTGGCGGATTTGTGAATTTTTCCCATGGTTTTGGTTAAATGACTGGGCCGTAATTGGGCCCAAGCCCGGACTAATAATCTTAATCCAATAACAATCTATTTTAGAACTGATCCAGAAAGAATACTGCATCACTGGATAAAAGCAAGGGAAGTCAAGTCTATTTTCCATCTATTAGATTACACACGACTAAAGGTGTACCGACAGAGCCTTAAATTTTACACGAGTCAGACTGCACCGGGCGTTTGCAAAACAGCTACAATAATTTTTATTGGGCCTAATTGAAAGCTATTGGTCAATTGTCCAAAGCGTGAACAACGATATTAGATTACTGGAAATAATCTCCTACCCACTTATATTGTTTATCTATGTTGTTCATGTTGAGGTTGCATCACATAATTGATAAAAATAATAAGTGTAGGACCATAAACTGCCAATCATGTTGAACAACATAAGTAGTTAGGAGATCATTTTCCATTAGATTAGATCAACGATCAATTCAATATTTTATGATAGTCCCACGATATTCATAGCTCATAGTGTGTGACTCTGAGTGTACTCAAACAATAATAATTATCCACAACTCAAGAAGCCTAACATAACACTATAGCATAGAGAGAAAAATAGATCTTGTAGAATTGTTGTGTGTCAAATACTACACTGCTGGATTTCTTTTATAGGCTCACCGATAGGCATAATTGAATACTATTGAATATCTCTAAGAGATCAATTTAATCACATCTAATTTAAGATTATATCGATAAGAGTCCATCTAAATTTTATATAATAAATGTTTTTTTGTTTAAAAAAAATCTTATATGATAAATATTTATTTAGGATTTCTATATTTGACCCACAATCTTGTTGGTTCACTATGGGCGCACCAATTGGGCCACATATGGCAAAAGTCTAACATCTCTCACTCACACATAGTAGCGAAAAACATGCATATCTCTCATCGTTCTTATATATTCCATTCATGCTTGGTAAATGAGTTGTGCGACCGTCGAGCCACATGCACAAAAAGGTTTAGAGTACTATATTAGATTCATCAAGGTAGCATATAACGTCCTCGAAAGTGTCTTGTTATGCCTCAAACTTGTTCAATCATATCGAATTTAGTATCTCCAATCCTTATCCTTATGAGTGATCTTTCAGAGTTATGTTAATATTCCCTCACTAGGATTTATGTCCAAACCTATATTGCAGCAGCCAGAAGCAACATAATTGGTCAACCATGAACATAAATCACATGTGTTATCGAATACTCTTTTAATCCCCATCATATCATTTAGCTTAGGCTTAATTGCTTTCTCAATATTGCCCCATTAGATCGAATCAAACATGAACTTAGGACACATGCCAGAGTAGCATAATTAAACATTCAACTTATGACATAGTCAAAAGTTACATAGGAGAACGAATGTGTAATCATTTAATACATAGTGATGCTTAAGGACTTACATAGTGAATAAGTAGGGATTCATTCTTCAACTACCTTATCCTAATCACGAAGCACATGTAGTATGAAATACATGTTATAATAGAGTTCTCTTTTCAACAAAAAAAATGTATGTCACATCTTAAATAAAAATACCTTACAGATCTTAGTGTTGGGATGTGTGCCCAAAAGTAGCAACTTTGTTTTATTAGTTAGCCGATTTAATTGTCTATAGTATTACGTTTGTTTTATGAATGTTGTATTATTCAAGCATGCGATGAATGACATTCGATTATATTGTGACAATATGTGTCGGGTGCTTGCTTAGAGAAGCACATGCAGATACAATTGGTATTTTGATCGAAAATTGCTTCGTCCTAAACCGATGAACCTAAGTTGGCATTTTGTCCTAATAAGGTCGTATGATCAACTACTCTACCAATTAGGGTATGGGGTCTATCTTGACGTAGAGAGTGGATCTCGAAAATAATGACACTAGTACACTTGTAAGTGTATTGAATAGAACCACCGTGTAAAGTTTAAACTACGCATGACACATTATAGATTACCTAAATCCATAAAGGAGTGGTAGTTGCTATTAGTGAACTCAAAGGGTTTTTGATGTACCAATAAATGAGATCAATTAATATGGACAACTATCTCATTTCGTTGAGAACTTATAGTAAGTGAAGTACTAAACACGTATTCATGTTTAGAAACCATCACTTAGTGAAAGAGTAATCAGTGTACTTAAATATTTTTTACTGAACAGTTTAAATCTGAGCATAACATTTAGCGACGGCTAAATTACATATGTGATTTGTTTACAAAGTTTGTTGAATAAAATGCGAGCTTAAGTGAGAAAATAACTAGAAAGGCAAAACGGTCATTTTTGCCAATTCCAATTAGTCGATGACCAACACGCTAAGTTATAAATATGGCGAGTCAATATAAAATAATTGTAGAGAATATAATATTGCTTCTATAATTTTATATTATTCGAGAGTGCAATATTGAGTCTTTAGTAGAGCGAGCCCATACAAATAATTGGATTGTATAGTTTGAGTCGCTTAACATACACACAATGGTCTTCTTCAACCATCATAAACCCATTGGAAATAATAGCTCGATGAATTCTCAAGTACCATTGTCTAGCTGACTGCTTTAGATCATAAATGGATATTCGGAGCTTGCAGACTTTGCGCTCTTGTCCACTTGCCAAAAACTTATAGGTTGATCCAAATAGATCTCCTGATCTAGGTATCCACTAAAAGATGCAGTCTTAACATAAAATTAATAAAATTTCAAATCTAAATGAGCGACAATGGTTATAGTGAGACGAATTGAGGCAAATCTCCGTATTGATGAAAAGGTATCCTCATAGTCAACACCCACCATTTAGGTGTAACCTTTAGCAACAAGTCGGGTCTTGTACCTTTCTATAGATCCATTTGCCTTGTGTTTGATTTTTAGGGCCCGTTTGGTATATGGTCAATGGTTAAAGATAATTGATAAAATTTGTCCTATCCTATTTGGACGAAATTGATGTCCGGATACACTTTTATCCGAATAACAATTTAAGCAAAAAATGATGATAAGTTTTGTTCTCGAAAAGATGAGGACAACAATTTTCATCCAGATAAGGATTCACTCAATTTTTTTAAAAGACTAACGTACCCTTTATAGTATAAAACAAATCTATTTTTGAACATTCATACTCCAGGATAATCGAAGTGCACCCGTTTTCTGTGTCACCGTTCCTCCGCCTGCCAACACCATCTTCCACTGCTTTACCCATTTTTTTTCTCTTTTAGTTTTTATTTACTTTTTTTCGTTCAATTCTGAATAAGGGTATAATTGTTTTTCTTGCGAAAATCTAACTTGTTAACAGTAATTTTTTCCATTTATATACTTAATCAAACCAAACAGGATAATAATAAACTTGTTATTCGAATAGCTATTAACTAGATAATTTTTATTCAGATAAATAATTTCATCCACAAACTAAATGAGCCCTTAGAACCCATTTGTTCCCAATAGATTTTACGCCCAAGAAGATCAACCAAATCCTATTCTATTTTTTCCACCATTGTAACTTTCCATTTATTAGAAGTAGGACATAATAGAGCCTCGTGATAAGGCTCATCTTCATTTTGCGGATCACACATCAATACTTTTTTCTCAATGTCAAAATGACGAAGTGGGATTCTTCTACGCAATTGTGGATCATAGAAATCACTCAATCAATGTCCAGTGGTATACTCCCACTAGGATGTGAGCCACTCTCGTAATCCAGAATTAGATTTTGAGTGCCTTCTATTGATTCAACCATGTCAAATAACTCAATATTTCTATTCACATCTTCTATACTTGAGAACTCCACCTCGAGGAAATATACATCAAGATACTCAATTTTAATTACACCTATTTTTGGTTAGTTCACCAAGCATCAATATGCATTAGATTCACGAGAGTATCTAAAAAAAGGTGATACTTGCACCTTTGGCCCTAACTTCCCATGTTGAACATACCCAGTTGAACTCCATGAACACAAACAGTCAAGGTTAGGCTTTTAGCTTGTCCAACGCTCGTAAGGGGTTGGGTAATCTGATTTTGTGGACACGTGGTTAAAGATCAATCAACAAAGCATCTCCCAAAAGGATATATGGAGGTTGGCCTACGCTATCATCAACCTAGCCATATCCAATAGCATACGAATCTTTCTTTCTGCTACACTATTTTGTTACGGTGTTCTAAAATTTGTTAACTGCCTTTTGATACCCTTTTCATCACAGTGTTCTTTAAATTTATTTGATAGATACTTGCGACAATAATCAGTCATAACAACTTTGATTGATATCTCTTTTTAATTTTCAACCTAGTTGATAAATCGTATAAAACATTTTAGTGCTTCTAACTTATGTGAGATCAAATAGACATGACCATAGCGCGTAAAACCATCTCCGGCCTAGCCATCACATTCATTGGACCACATATGTCAGAATGAATTAATTGTAATGAAAAAAGATGCCCTCGTGGCTTTTCCAAAAGATTTCTTAATTGACTTTCCAACTAAACAATGTTTGTATGTGGACAAGTTTACATTAGCAAGTTGGCCCAATAGGCCTTTAGTGGCTAATCTTTTCGTTCCTTCTTGCCTAATATGACCTAATCTAGAATGTCTTTTAACAAGATTAACATTATTTGCAATACTCATGAAGGAAATATAATTATTATTAAATAAATAATCAAAATTCAAAATTATTAATTCGTCAAAAGAAAATTCGCTATGCACATAACCATTACACATGACAAGTGTTTATTGTTAATAATAATTTAGATTTTGCGTAAAAAATGTATAGACCAATATGCTCCCGCTAGATGTGACATTTAAATTAATCACACATACTAGTTAAATATATGTCAAATCAACACATTATTATTCTCTAATGTGTTTAAGTATATTAACATAAATATGCACATACTTCCACCATTCACGTCCCATTTAAAATTTTGTGAGGAGAATCATATATCTAGCACATATCCAAATTCTACGAGCAAAAAAAAGTTACAAGATTTACAAATAAGTTCAGTATAAGATTTTCAAAACCTCTCGTTCTTTTCGTGTTTAAACGAATAAAATATGGAGAATACCAATGTCACGTGTAAAGCACTAATGGATCAAATCAACGACCTTCAAGTCCAAAATCTAACTATAGTCTCACAATATTCACAGCTATAATATGTGGATGTTACTCGAACAGCTGTAATTATCCACAACTCAAGCACCATAATCTAAGAATATAGCACCGAGAGAGATCTTATAAACTTGTTGGTATCCTATTTATATGCTCACAAACAGGCTTAATCCAATTGGGCCACACATGGCCAGATGGCCTAAAGTCCAAACAAAGACCCGCCAAGCATGAGTTGGGCTTGGGGGCTGTATTCAACTATAACTAATTTTTTTTTTTATGTACTGAACTTGGCATATCATTAATCAATGGGTCATGCAGTACAGCAAGGCATCGTTCCAACAGACGACATTGTCGACTTGACTCATTTTACACTTCTATTCGGTACTATTTCCAAGAAAATGAAAAAATGCATAGAATTCATTGTCTTCTTTTAAATCTCTAATTATTTTGTTTGATTACAAATTGACACAAAACTAAAATTAAATAATATGTTTGAAATCAATAGCACGTCATCTCTAATAAAATGGGTTAGAATGACTATATTGTACATATATTTAATCTACGAAGCGTGAGCTCTCTATTCAACAATAGAGAAGCCTCCACGTAACTTTAATCATATATGGAGTTTCTATAGATTTGTAACAGACAGTAAGCATGAGTGATAAAAGTTCAATAAATCTCATCTCGTGACGTCATTTTTAGCTCATTTATTTAAATACAAAGTACTTGTTAAAATCAAACTTACGATTTTCAAAATAAAGTAGTCTAAGCATGTAAATCCATTCTCTACATTTATCGGATCACATTGAAAATAATGTTGAGATAATTGTGAATAATATAAATTTTTGATCGAGACGTATCTTTTCAAATATATGCAACAGAATTCAAAAGTGAGCCGCTGATTTCATTAAAGAAAAAGCATGCATTATCGTAGTGTATTATACTCGTGACAATGGGGTTTTTTTTTTTTTATCAGACTAACAGATCCTTAAAAAGTGTGTATAATTGTACCAGAAAAGAAAATTAAAAGTGTCACGAAATTTCTATATTGCATTATTGCTTTCTAATTTGGAAAGGCAACTTTAGAAAATAAACAACTTTTGCACCTTTTCAGATTACACTTTCCATTGTGCGTTATAACACTCCAATCCTAAAAGAGTCCAGATCTACGGAATGAAGTGTGTCTCTTAATTGTCCTACCAATAATGTATACATTATCAAATAAATACAATTATTTAATGTGTTCACATTTGATATTAAAATTATTTGATATTTATTTGATGATGTGTACATTTTCTATTGGTGGAATAGCTAAAAGAATACACATTTAAGACAGCAGATCTGGACTTCCCCCAAAAAGAATTTGGACCCACGTCATGAGCCGTTTTAATATTTTCTTAATATTAGATAATATTACAAAAAAAATAGAGATAATTGTATATTTAGTCCCTAACTTTTTAAAAAAGTTGAGGATATACCCCTAACCTGAAAAAATAAAACCACACTTTCCCAATGTTTGAAAAAATAGGCATTGTAGGTCTCTTTTGACAGTTTCTATCCGTTTTCTCCGTTAAACATCAGAATTGGACTACACATGACTCAAAGCTGGAATGCAAAATTTTCGAACCACTTAGGGCCTGTTCTCTTTGCTGTTTTCAGTTTTACGAAATATCCAAAATTTGTTTATTATGTTGTTTTTGAAAATTCATTTTAAAAAACAAGATTAAATTTATAACACAAAACTCAAAACGAGATTTTTGACGTTTTGAGCGTTTTCACTCAAAACAAGGAAAACAGAATTTATTTAAATAAAAATTTATATAAACCAAAAACTTTAAAAATATAAATTTCTAAAAAAACAAAAATTCTAAAAATATAAAATTCTAAATTCTTAAAAAATAAAAATTTAAAAGAATTCTAAAAAATGAAATTATAAAAAATAAAAATATAATATAAAATTCTAAAAAAGTAAAAATTCTAAAAAAATTAAACCAAATTTTATTTAAATAAAAATTTATATAAACAAAAATTGTAAAAATATAAATTTCTAAAAAATAAAATTCTAAAAAAATTTAAAATTCTATAAAAATAAAAGTTCTAAATACTAAAAAATAATTCAAGCCCTTATTGGTTATTTAAATAAAAAAATTAAAAATTAATTTAAATGAAAATCGATTAAACTTCTCAGTCCACATCATTAATTTTTATTTTTTTATTTTGTTGATTTTTTATTTGTTTGAATTTTATTTTTGTAAAAAAAATATTGTAAGATTCACTGACTTTAAAATGTACATATTATTTTATCATATATTAGGATAAAATTATTTTATTTTACTGATTAATCAAATTTATTGAATAAAATGATATAAAATAATTTCTCAAAATTCTAAACAGAACGTCTTTTTTATTTTTCTATTTTCAGAAATATTTTTTCAGAATGACAAACCAAACGCGTTTTCATCAATCTTAAAATACTCTCAAAACTATTAAACTGAAAATGAATTTAAAACTCAAAACTGAAAATTGAAACGCAAAGAGAACAGTTCCTTAACGTTCAGCTTTAAGTCAAGTAAAATGCGTGTGTGATTTTAACGTCTACATTGAAATTTTTTATGACATAAGAATCAAAATTCACATATTTAAATAGTTTAAGACCTAGAAACCTCACTTTTAAAGGTTAAACCGTTAGAGACTCAAAATCACTTTACCTGAAAAGATTGGTAAACCTAACCCTAATTTTTTCATATTTTATTTTATAACGATCAAACACGTATGCATGCAGCTCATCATGACAAACTAACGACAAAGTTGATGAATGTTATGATATTTACTTGTCTAACTCGTCTGCAAACTCTTTAAATGAAATTGCGTCTTCTATTATGTATTGTTTAAAATAGTAGAATCATTACCATCCCGACTTCTTTTCTTTTTAAAATAACCAAGTAAAATGACGCAAAACTCATTACAACAATATGAATAATAAAGAAAAGCCTAAAATGGCTGAGCACATACTTCTCTTGCGTGACGAATCTTATATATCTCTCTTTTAATTATGTCTAAATATATCAAGTTTAACATACTAAATATATTTGATTTATCAAATTCAATATAAAATGGACACATGACTAACTAAAATGAACCCCATTAATTTGCAATTAGGACACATGCAATTTTGTGAGCCGATGGAACCCCAAAAGGAATATCCACCCAAAGTTGGGGAAGTGCTTTCCCAGTTGGATTTATGACAATGTTTTACCAAAATTGACCTACTAATTAAAGATCGTAGTGACCGTTCGATTATCAATTGGACTCAAAACTGACCAAATCCAACGGTAGACATTAATCTTGATTTTTCTAGAGAAAAAAAGGGAATTTGAATGGCTCTGCTTTAACATACCACAAACTGTTGGGGGGTAATATTCCATGGAATCAATTTTGTGTATAGGATTCAATTCCAGTGGGGCACCTGGCATTTCAATTCCTATATATAGCCCTTATTTGAGGATAGCATAATACCAAGAATTTTGAAGCCAAACATATCCTTAATAAACCTCAAAACTTTTCGAATCCTCAAAAATGGCCGGAATTGTGGTGGTTTTCGACTTCGACAAGACAATAATCGACTTGGATAGTGATAATTGGGTGGTGGATGAATTTGGTGCCACTGATTTGTTCAATCAACTTCTTCCCACCATGCCTTGGAATTCTGTTATGGTGAGATTAATTTCAAAGATTATGTTTAGTCGAGTTTTATACTACTTTTAAAAAAATAATATTACAAAAAATAATATTGCATTTCAAGTATGTTGAATTATAATGGTTGGAGTAGAGTTATTTTACATTGTGGTTCATATATAAGTAAAGATGAACGTGTCTAAATTAGACGTGTCAATTAGATTGTGTTAGATAGTTCGATTTATTTTTGAAGTGGCTTATCTCAACATGACCTATAAGTTTGTATAGCTATTTGGCACGGCTCTTATGTTGCGGGTCCTTAAGGCCGGCCCATGGCTCGACTTGTTTTCAGACCACACCCGGGTACATTTTGGTTGCTAATTAGTAATTACTAAATAGAGGGTTTATTAATTTTGTTGTTCGGTTAATAAATTACAGGATAGGATGATGAAGGAGCTCTATACACAAGGCAAAACCATAGATGACATTAAAGAGGTACTAAAACGGGCCCCGATTCATCCCCGGGTCGTCCCAGCAATCAAAACCGCACATTCTTTAGGGTACAAATTCTCTCTCTAAATGTTTTCAAATTTCTCTATCTAAAAATTGAACTGTTTTCTTAAAGGGTTTCTGCAATTTGATATTGAATTTAGGTGCGATTTAAGGATAGTGAGCGATGCAAACCTATTTTTCATCGAAACAATCATCGTTCATCTTGGAATTAGGGATTGCTTTTCTGAAATCAACACAAATCCAGGCTATGTAAATGAAGAAGGGAGGCTGCGAATTTTGCCTTTTCATGATTTTCATTCTTCTTCTCATGGCTGCAATCTTTGCCCTCCCACTATGTGCAAGGTTTGATATTTTCTCTGCCTTCTTTATGACACTAATTTCTTTATTGTTCAAATCACTTCTGTCTACATCGACATGTCATAAATGACGTTTGAGTTGTGCACAAAAGCTTTTGTATGTATGACTCCGAAATCCGAATTAATGTGACACCACTAAATCTTGTTAATTAATAGATTAAAGATTGTCATGATATTGACCTCTTGTTTTAATATAATATTAAATCATTTCTTGTAAAAGTTTCAAGATATATTTATTTATTTAAATTTAATTTTCAACATGTTAACATATACAAGTAATCAAGTTAAGAAAAGAAGTGATTATCGAACAGATTCTAAACTTGCTAAAAATATACTAAGATATTTTTCAAAACTAGGGCATGATTATAGAGCGGATTCAAGCCTCTTTAGCTAAGGAAGGGAAAAAAACATTGATCTATCTTGGCGATGGAAGTGGAGATTTCTGCCCGAGTTTGAAGCTTAAAGGAGGAGATTACGTCATGCCAAGGAAGAATTTCCCTGTTTGGGATTTGATATGCCAAAATCGAGAACTCGTAAGAGCAGAAATCCACGAATGGAGTGACGGAGAAGAGCTCGAGCATGTTCTCATAAAAAATATAGAATCAATTTCCCTTCAAGAGAGCCATTCTAACTCGACTCAGTTGTTATTAGTTGATTGCAAGATGGAGACGATTCCGATGGCAGCTCATGAGGCCTTGCCCCCAGCCCTCCCAGTTACCCAGTAGTGTACTGTCCTTTGTATTGCAATGATCCAATCAAGAAATGAAGTTTTGGCCATTGCTTTTTAGTTTTGGATCAAATAAGGTTTGTGTAATAAGTCAGTTTAATGTAATGTGTCTTCCGATAACGTAAGAAATAGAGCTCACATTTTGCTCTAACATGGAAATCCAATATTTATCACTGTTGTGAATCCGAACACTGATAATCAAACGGAACTACAAAATCTGACTCCGAATTAATCAATATTTAAAAACCAATCGAGATACTAACTAGAAAAAGGTGAGTGAAAGGTTGAACCAAAAGCCCTTTCTTAATTTAACTTAAAAAATTGCTAAAACTTGAGGTCAAAATCAATAATTAAACCACACGTTACCCACTACTTCTATTATTTTTTCAACCACAAATTTTATAACTTTAATCAAAATTCGCTAAACTTTTATTAAAAACTTTGCCAAACAGCCCATTAATGTGTAAATAAAAGGAAAAATTACATGTATGTCTAATATATTTATATAATTTATCTGGATGGATAAAAAATTATATACAAATACCATTATCTGTTAATATTACTGGATAATAATTAAAAACAGTAATGGCGCTGGTTTTCCATTTTCGTTTGGCCTTTTCATGTGTTACAAATTAGATATTTCCGAATACCCGAATTATATCAATTATTGAATTTGAAACAAAAAACTATCATTCATCATCAACAAGAAGAATTATCAGAATCAAAATCCGGAAATCACGACTACAATTGAATCTTGAAAAAAAAAACATCAAACATTCATCATCACGAAAGAGAGCTATTAGACTCCGGAATTGGACTGGTTATTCGCACAATCAGAGTACATGGGTGATTCTAATAACAAAAACTATCAATACGAAAAATCCAAAACATAATCACATCAAAAATTAATCACAGCATCACACAAATTTATCAATCAAAATTACGACAATGTAATTAAAGTTAACATTCAATGTAAAACAAAAGCATAGATAATACTGAAAGACGATTTAGTATTCTGCATAATCCCAATTCAGTAACGTATGATAACTGATAGTGAACGATAATAGTAACAATATTCATATAGTTATCGAGTAAATTTAATAAATAATCACCAAATTTGACCTAATATTACTACTTGCTCACCCAACTTTGAAGTATTACCCGTTGCTCACTGATTTATCTCAAATCATTACTCATCCATCACTCGACTCATTTTCGTCAATTAACCATAACAGAAAATGCCACGTGGTGGACGAAGTCTTATGTGGCACAAAAATCTGTTGAAATCTGCCACATAGATTTAAAAAAAAAAAATTTGAACATAAAAATAACATTTTCTTAGCAATTAGGGTTTAATTGAGATTTTGTGTTTTGTTTATTTTGTATGAAAACGTTATTTCTTTGTTCCAGATTTCTTCCTTTTAAAAAAAAAAAAAAAAATATCTATGTGGTAGATTTAAACAGATTTTTGTGCCACATATGATTTCGTCTATGACGTGACATTTTCCGTTAAGGTTAATTGACGGAAATGAGTCGGATAATGAATGGGTAATAATTTGATATAGATTAGTGAGCAATGAGTAATACTTTAAAGTTGGGTGAGCATGTAGTAATATTAGATAAAGTTGAGTGATTATTTATTAAATTTACTCTATAGTTATCAGATATAGTTATCGCATAAATGTATCAATAATCTAACTTAAAATTTAAGAAAAACGAATATGATAGCTACTGTTACGCACCAATCCCATCTGGCAGTCCACAGTGCCACGTAGGCATCAGCAAGGGCATTTGGTCCGACCCTAACTTTGTTCCGAGGCGTCCGACCGACCCTAACCTTGTTCCGAGGCGTCAAAAGACAAGTGAAACAGATTCCCGAGTCTCCAGGCACCGAGCAGATTGGTCAGCCGACCCCAGTTGCGTGCTGAGAAAGCCTCTCTGCCAAACTGGCAAGTCAATCTCCGTTTGATTGATGGGACAGCCTGCCATTACGGCTTGTCACTATCATAGCCCTTTAGTTTGCGGCCGAAAGTGACTTTCCCATTAATGCGAATGACGTGACGTTAAAGATGTGACTTAAGAACCCCTCAAGATGGAGCCACGTGTCGCACATCGAGGGGGATCACTTTCACAAAGTTGGCCTATAAATACCAAACTCATTTCACAGAAAAGGGGATGTTGAAAATATTACTCTCAAGTATACATATAACAAGTCCTCTAGTCTAACTATTCTCAAGTATCCTAACAACCTGGGAATCTGTTAGTCCGAGGCCCTCAGGCTTTCACCTTTGCTTTAAGAGTGTTTTTAACCTTTTGTATTCCTTTGAATCTTTCTTCCATCCGGACGGGGAGTTATCTACGTGGTTGAATAAACCACGTGGCAGTCTTAGGAAAAGGAAAACACACGTGAGCACAGGGAGCGTGGGGATCCTGTTGGCAACCATTTTTGGGGGTCAACAGATTGGCGCCGTCTGTGGGAAAAGAGACAAAAAGCTTCTTTTTTCCTTGATCAAAGGAACCCCCCTGAAAAGGGATCAACCGACCTACAAAATGAGTGGAAGCAATGAAGAAGGGAACCCTAGAAGAACCAGGCCCGTAGAAAAAGAAGTCGGGGCTGAAGAAGCCCCCCGAAGGAGACGAGGAAGAAGGCCTCCCACGAACCTCGAACGAGAAATGAGAACGATGGCCGCCAGCGTAAGGCAGCTGGCTCAGCACCATGCGCAAATGCAGGGGTATATCCAAATGATGCATGCAAGGGGCGAGGACCACCCCCGAGAGTCTGATCCAGACGAGCCCGATGAAGAACCGGAAGTTAACAGCAGGCGCCCCCGTGATCAGCAGGCCGGAGGAGAAGCCTCCCATGCTAGAACCCACGAGGCTGGGGACAAAGCCGCTGCTTCTGAAAGGAGGCCCCAGCCGACAATGTCGGCCAGTGTGTTTGAAAGGCTAGGCGAACGGGGAAGCAGGAGATGGCCCCAAGAAAACCCACAAAGGAGAGAGATGCCCCAAAGTCCCCCTAGGAATAGGCGGGAAAGGAGGGCGAAGGAAGCCGAGGCCAGGGGAGAATCAGATTACCAGCCGTATGCACCCCAGCCTGCCATTCAACCACAACAGAACTATGGGGGCGGACAGCAAGCCCAATGCCATGCCCCATTACCTCCGGAAGTGAACATCGGGGGAGAATATCCGAGGCCTACGAGATCGTTCGAGGTAGATGACGATGACGAGAACCTTCCTTTCTCAGCCGGAATCCGGAACGCATCCATTCCCCACGAGTTTCGCGTGCCAAAAATTACCCCTTACACAGGCAGGGGTGACCCGTTGGATCACGTGAACACATACAAGACGGAGATGAGCCTCCGAGGAGCAACCCCGGCCTTGAAATGCAGGGCCTTCCACCTGACCTTGTCAGGAGGAGCAAAGCGGTGGTATAACAAGCTCGTCGCAGGGAGCATTTCCAGCTGGCCAGAGCTGAAAAAGACTTTCATAAATTACTTCTCCTCACAAAAACCCGCATCAGCCCCGGTACAACGCCTCCACGATGTGAGGCAGGCCCCAAGCGAGCCATTGCAAAGTTACCTGGGCCGCTTCAATGAAGAGATGTTATTCTGTGAAAGAATTACCGACGCCGAAGCCTTGTCCGCCCTTAAGGCAGGACTAGACATGAACCATCCGTTCTGGAGGGATGTACGCAACAAGAACCCGGGCACTTTTGACCAATTGGTGGAAATGATCACAGAGGAGATAACTAACGAGAATATGATCCTCCACAGGAATCGAGGCGGGTTAGGAGCAAACCCTGCGTCGAGAGCCGGGTATATCCAAAATCCCAACAGAACCGCTCCCCAGCAAAATCCCCGACGGAGAAACTACCCATCCGACCCTAATGTCGGGATGAGTTACGTGGCCTCTGCACAAGAAGGCCTGCACCCTCCTTACACGGCCCCCTTACCAACGATCCCCGCGGCCGGACTATACAACTATGGCGCTCCTCCATCCACCTACTACGAGGCCGGGACCAGCACGCCTCCAGTAATTCCTCCCACTCAAGGAACTCAGCCGAAGTACTGCTGCGTTCACCGAAGCTACGGACATAGCACGGACGAGTGTCGAGAAGTGGAAGAACTTGCCAATCAGAGAATGGTCAACTCAGGGGCCAAGCGCGAAATGAACACCAGGCGAGGAAATCAAGCCCCGGCAAGGGGACGTGGAGCCAATTTTCAAGACAGACGATCCCAGCAATGGGATAGGAGGCCTCCGGGTCACGAGCAGCGATCGAGGCGTAGTTCAAGAAGCCCTGCCAGACAACCTCGGATAGAGCGCCACGCCGAGCCCCGTATGATCAAAGGGCCGGAAAAGGCTCCGATTCGGGAGATTGACACCATCCACGGAGGACCTTATATTGGTGGCCAGACACGGAACGCTCAGAAAAGCTACGCCAAAGAGGCCGAAAGGGTCCAGATGACTAACTGGCTTATCAATAGCAGGCCCTCAGGATCAAAAATTGCCGACCCCATCACCTTCACGGAAGAAGACATGAAGGGCGTACATTACCCCCACTGCGACGCCCTCGTTGTAAGAGCAGTGGTGGCTCGGAATGGGCTAGGAAGAATGTTGGTCGACAACGGAAGCTCCGTCAATGTCATCTTCTTAAGCACTTATGAGCAAATGAACGTGGATGTGCAGCTAGAACCATCTACCGAGCCCCTCTACGGATTCACCGGGGATTGCGTAACCCCGAAAGGGATAGTGCGCCTCCCAGTTAGCATGGGAGAAGAGCCCCTCGCATCCCATACTTTCATGGAGTTCCTGGTCGTTGACAGGAGGTCGGCTTATCACGGAGTCTTGGGACGACCGGCCCTGAAAGAACTTTGGGCAATAACTTCCATCCACCACCTCTGCATAAAATTCCCCACCGAAGGAGGAATAGCAACAGTACGAGGTAATCAACCTGAGGCTCGGAAATGTTATCGCAATGCCCTAAGGAAGGCAGAGAAGAAAGAGGTTAACATGACTTTGCTAGATGTAGAAATGGCAGAAGCAGTGGCAGAAGAACCAGGGGATATTACAATGGAGGAAGCAGCGACCCCCGTTGACATTGATCCAAGAATAACGGGGGCTGACTCCCAGACCACATCCAGCGGGGAACTAGAACATTTTCAGGCGGATGGCAGCGACCCGACGAGGAAACTTCAGATAGGAAAAGACCTCCTTGAGGGGCCCAAGGAAGCCCTGAAAAAGTTCCTTCGAGAAAACCTGGATGTCTTTGCGTGGAAACACGAGGATATGGTTGGGATCAACGCAAAGGTGAGTTGCCACCACCTCAATATCGACCCCAAATTCCCCTCCCACAGGCAGAAGAGAAGGCCACTGAATGCTGAAAAGTACGAGGCCTTAAAGGAAGAAGTAGGAACACTCTTACAAAACAACTTTATACGAGAAGCCAGATATCCGAAGTGGGTATCTAACCCAGTGCTGGTTAAGAAGCCTAACGGAAAAATGAGGACCTGCATAGATTTCTCTAACCTCAACCAAGCCTGTCCCAAAGACAGTTTTCCTCTGCCTCGGATTGATCAACTGGTCGACGCCACGGCAGGACACGAGCTCCTAAGTTTTATGGACGCTTACTCGGGATACAATCAAATCCCGATGTATCCACCGGATGAGGAACATACGTCGTTCGTAACGGACAAGGGCCTCTACTGCTACAAGGTCATGCCCTTCGGCCTGAAAAACGCCGGAGCTACTTACCAGAGGCTTGTTAATAAGATGTTCGCTTCTCAGCTTGGTGCAACTATGGAAGTATATGTCGATGACATGCTGGTTAAAAGCCTTAAATCAGAGGACCATATTCGCCACCTCGACGAGGCATTTCGAATTCTTCGGGCATATAGGATGAGGCTGAATCCCCTGAAGTGCACTTTTGGGGTGTCCTCAGGTAAGTTCTTGGGATACTTAGTCAACCAAAGAGGAATCGAGGCCAATCCCGAAAAGATCCAAGCATTAATTGACATGGGTTCCCCAAGAAAGCCAAAGGATGTACAATGCTTAACGGGGAGGATGGCGGCCCTCAGCAGGTTCGTCTCCAAGGCGACAGATAAGTGCATCCCTTTCTTCAAGATACTAAAAGGAGGCTCCAGGTTCGAATGGACGACAGAATGCGAAACCGCATTCCAGGCTTTGAAGGAACACCTCGGCCACGCGCCACTTCTGTCCAAACCAATAGCGGGCGAGCCCCTGCTATTATATCTTGCCGTCTCCGAAGAATCGGTAAGCTCAGTCCTGATCCGGGAGGAGGAGCACCAACTGCCCGTGTACTATGTAAGTAAAGCCCTGATAGGGGCAGAAACGCGCTACCCCGATATGGAGAAATTGGCGCTATCCCTGATTACAGCCTCAAGAAAGTTGAGGCCGTACTTCCTAGCACACATCATCCACGTCCTTACCAATTTCCCTTTAAGGCAAGTCCTGCAAAAGCCAGAAGCCTCAGGAAGATTGCTAAAATGGGCCGTCGAGCTCAGTCAGTTCGACATTGTTTATAAGGGAAGATCAGCCATCAAGGGGCAGGCCCTAGCCGACTTTGTGGCCGAGTTTACCAATCCCCCCATGGTGGATGACCCTATGGCACTAGGCGAACCGCCCACGTGGTGCCTATTCGTTGATGGCTCCTCTGGAGACTTGGGCTCAGGGGCCGGAATAGTCCTCATCAGCCCAGAGGGTCACAGGTTAAATTGCGCCATCAGGTTCGATTTCAAAGCCTCAAACAATGTCGCCGAATATGAGGCCCTCCTGGCTGGCATTCGCCTCGCCATCGAAATGAAGGTGCAGAGGCTCTCGGCGTCGAGTGACTCCCAACTCGTTGTGAGCCAGGTAAACGGGAGCTTCGCCGCCAGGGAGAAAGGAATGGCCGCATATCTCAAGCTGGTGAGAACTCTTATTCCCTGCTTTGATAAATTTGAGATAATCCACGTGCCCCGAGCCGGCAACTCAAATGCAGACGCATTATCCAAACTGGCCAGTAGTAAAGATTCTGAACTCCTCAAGATGGTTCCGATCGAGCACCTCGTCCGACCCTCTATCAACGCTGTCAAGGAAATATTGTCAATTGAGGAAAGTCCCACGTGGATGGACCCTATCCTCGCCTTTCTGAAGGACCAAACCCTCCCCAGCAATACGACTGAGGCGAGAAAAATGAAAAGGAGATCAGCGCACTTCCTACTCTCGGATGATGTTTTATATAAGCGAGGCTATTCTTCGCCCCTCCTCAGATGCGTCAGCCCCAGCGAAGCAGATTATATCCTCAGAGAAGTCCACGAGGGAATATGCGGTAACCACACCGGTGGAATGGCCCTAGCCCAAAAGATCCTAAAGCAAGGATACTTCTGGCCCACTCTAAAGAAGGACGCCCAACTTCATGTCAGAAAATGCGATAAATGTCAGCGCTTCGCCACAATTCCGAGACAGCCTCACCAAGAACTCACAGTTGTATCTAGCCCTTGGCCTTTCGCCAAATGGGGAATAGACTTCATAGGCCCAATGCCGAGAGGAAGAGGAAATGCTTGCCACGCCATAGTCGCTATAGACTATTTTACGAAATGGGTCGAGGCAGAACCAATGATGAAGATTACCGAGGCCAACACTTCCAAATTCTTGTGGAAAAATATTATTTGCAGATTTGGGATCCCCCACTCTCTGGTCTCAGATAATGGGAGGCAGTTCGACAACAAGAAGGTCAAAAATTTGTGCGAAGAACTGGGGATAGCAAAACACTTCTCAAGCCCCCATCACCCGCAGGCTAATGGTCAAGTCGAGGCAGTTAACAAGACCATCAAGTATACTCTCAAACGAAAACTGGAGGCATCCAAGGGGGCATGGGTAGATGAACTCCCTCACGTTCTCTGGGCCATCAGAACCACATCCAGGACCCCCACGGGTGAGACCCCCTTCTCCATGGCTTATGGATCCGAAGCTGTATGCCCGGTCGAAATCGGCATACCCTCCCCCCGTCGGCTATTGTTCAACGAACAAACCAACGATGACTTGATGAGAATAAACCTGGACCTGATAGACGAAAAAAGAGGCGAGTCCCAAATCCGTTTGGCCTCCTACCAAAGGAAGATGGCGAGGCACTTCAACAAAAGAGTAAGAAAGCGATCGTTTCGTCTCGGAGACCTTGTTTTAAGAAGAGTATTTTTATCTTCAAAAGAGGCAGGGGTAGGAACCTTGGGCCCCAACTGGGAGGGTCCCTACCGAATCACCGGTGAGACGCGACCTGGAACCTATAATATCGAAGACATGTGTTGTAAACGACAGCCCCACCCATGGAACGCTGAACATCTGCGTCGATATCATCAGTAGGTCAGTAGCTGATTTCGTTACAAACACTTCGGATGTTTTACGGCCCGACCCCCCTTTTTGTAATTGTATTATCAACATGTTTATTTTCAAGATATAATCTAAATACCTATGTTGCATAAGGGAGGCGTAACAAGATAACAATACGACGAAGTCCGAAAAGAAATTTCATTTCATTATAAACATCCTATCTATTACAAATATTAGTTATCCTCCTCGCTACCGGCATCGGGCGGGGGAAACTTATTTACAAGAGATCCTATATCTAAATCAGGGTACTCGGTTCGGAGAGAGGCGAGTACTTCCTGATGACCAATCTTAGCAAAATAGTCGGAGAAATTAGTGTAAGCCTCGGTCTTATGAAAATTGGCCACAAAATCAGCCTCCGCGCCCTCCAGTTTGGCCTCCAACTCACCCTTCTCGGCTGCCAAACGAGCGAAATCTGACTTAGAAGACTCCAAATCCCCCTTCAAATTTTTGAGCTCCTCATCGTGGGACCTGGCCTCGTCCAAGAGTCTTTTCTTCTCCTTGTTGGCAGCCTCTAGAGCCTCGGCAGTCACCTTCTGAGCAGCGTTGGCGTTGTCCAACTGCTTCGTCAAATTCAAAACATTAGAATCTGACTCCCGCAGATCGGCCTCCAACTGCTCATAAGCAATGCGAGCACTGTCCAGCGCTGCCTGCAGACCTTCGAGAGCCTGCTTATGCTCTTTTTCATGCTTGGAGGCTTGAGCGCTAAGTTTCCGTTGCTCCTGCATGCGCGTCCGGAACTCTCCCAGGACTTTCATCTGCATTGCCGAAGCCCGGATCGCCGAAGCCAGGCTCGCCTCCAGAACATCCTCCAACTCCCCATGAGAAGAAAACTCTTCCCATTTAGGGGTGAAGTATTTCTTCACGGCCTGGGCGCCCATCGAGGGATAAAAGGGCAGAGGCGTAAGGTCGTTGTCAGGAATCCTGGCTCCAGTACTCCCGATCAACTCCCGTAGCTTCTTCCGGGAGTCATAAGGCCCCCCACCAGTGCCTCCCACATCCTGGGACTTCGGGGGCCCCTCTAGAACCACCTCCCCCGCGGTGTTTACGGCCAGAGTACGCTGACCCGTCGGGGCAAGGCAAATCACATCTTCATCAGCCTCCACAGCCTTCCTCTTGGCCTGTGAAGGTTCGGACGAGGCGGCTTTAGATTTCCTCTTCCTCAGTAAAGGCTCGCCGCCCTCTGGGACGCTCACGTCATCGACCTCAACAACCTTCGAGGCCTCAGTGTCAGCCCTACTTCCCTCCCGGCTCAGGTCCTCGATGACCTTCTTCTGCCGAGCCTCCTCTTTAGATCCGGCGGTCAAGGCCCTCGGTTGTTGCCTCGCTAGGCGGGCCAAGGTTGGCCTCGGGCGCTTGCCTTTATCTATATCAGCTGCACAAACAAAGGGGTTTTAGTTTCACCTCAATCCTAAACAAGGCTCGAACCAAGCACGAATATCAGAACATTACCTTTCGAGGCCATTAAACCCAATTCACTCAAACACCGTTGCCGGTTTAAAAGAAAACCGTATCTCCTATTCGGCGGAGGCGACTGGTAAATGGACCGAAGCACGTCCACCAAGTCCTCGGACAACTCACAACGGGGCAGCAACCCTGAAAAATAAACCAAAAAAAAAAAAACATTAGATTTTATCTTAAACCACTTCGGAATCAATCACGTCCGCATCCACCACTCACTGGCTATTCCGTAAAAACTGGATACATCCAAATCCGGCTCTGGGTCGTCTGTTACCCTCTGCCAGTTACCCGTCACCCAGAACCAGGACTCTTTCCACTGTTTTATGGAGGAGGGGCAGTCCGTCACAAGGGGCTTATGTGCTCCCCATGGGCAGAAGTAGTACCAGCCAACCTCCTCCTCTTTGTCCTTCTTCCTCGGTAGTTTCCGGGGCTGATATAGGGTTTGGAATACGTGCAGAGGCATCTCCAACCCTAAGGAATGCCTGAACCACAGGTACATGCTCCCCGCCATCTGACTCCATCCGTTCGGAGCCACCTGAGTCGGAGCCAGGCCGTAAGCCCGTAGAATCCGTCGGAAGAAGGGATGCAGGGGCAGTCTCAAGCCCCCCACGAAAGCATTGAGGTGCAAGGCAGTGCAGCCCCTCCTCGGTACACAGGCTCGCTCGTTCGCCTCCGGGAGTATAAGTTCAATATCTCCAGGTACCCGGTACTGCTCCCTCAACGACACCAGGTCCCCTTCCACCATGATCGAAGGGACATCCATCGCGGTCCACCTAAGTGGGTCGGCCACGAACGGGTCTGTTCCCTCCACCACCCTAGACAGTGAGGATACGTTCATCACCTCACCTGTTGATCCACACACCCCTCGCAGAGGTAGTACCTCGGCCAGTTCAGGTGAGACGGGTCGGGACCCCTCGTTCTCAACACGGCCAAAAGTCTCATTTTCACCAAAGTTCGCAGACATTGTTAAAATTAAAAGAAATTCAGTAAATAAAGGGACTCTAGGTGAAGGGTTTACCTAAACCTAAATCTTCGCCGGAAACGGAGATGGGAACAAACGCCGGCAAATAACACTGCAATTCTCTCGCCTGAAGTTTTCAAACACAATGCAACACACTCAAAATAGTGAAATGAACACATATAACCCTTCACGCCTACTTATAGGCAAATATGGATGATTCCACACCGTTAGATCAACCAGAGATCCATCTGCACCGTCTGCTGCCATCAGGCCATCTCAGCCCTCGAATCCGAAAAGGCACAATCAACTATTTGAATGAACGCCTACGAGGCGGTCGTGCTAAACACGCGCGCGTCATTTCTCGGTACCACCAAAGCCCCCATAATTTAACACCATCATTACCTGCGGCCGTCTTTTCACCATACCCAAAAAGGACATGCGTCAGGCTACCCAATCAATCCATAACCCGTAGGTTGAGCCATTAATTGCCTTGCAGCATGCCTCTTCGCCTCCTCCCCCTGGGACTCGGCCAATTCGCCTCTCCCGAACTTGGGGACTCGGCCGCTTCGCCTCTCCCAAACTTGGGACTCGGCCTATACTCCTCTCCCAAACTTGGGACTCGGCCTATACTCCTCTCCCGAACTTGGGACTCGGCCAATTCGCCTCTCCCGAACTTGGGACTCGGCCAATTCGCCTCTCCCGAACTTGGGACTCGGCCGCTTCTCCTCTCCCAAACTTGGGACTCGGCCAATTCGCCTCTCCCGAACTTGGGACTCGGCCAATTCGCCTCTCCCAAACTTGGGACTCGGCCAATTCGCCTCTCCCGAACTAGGGACTCGGCCGCTTCTCCTCTCCCAAACTTGGGACTCGGCCAATTCGCCTCTCCCGAACTTGGGACTCGGCCGCTTCGCCTCTCCCAAACTTGGGACTCGGCCTATACTCCTCTCCCAAACTTGGGACTCGGCCAATTCGCCTCTCCCAAACTTGGGACTCGGCCGCTTCGCCTCTCCCAAACTTGGGACTCGGCCTATTCTCCTCTCCCAAACCTGGGACTCGGCCAATCCGCCTCTCCCGAACTTGGGACTCGGCCCATACCCTACAGCACGCCAAACCACAACGACACCAGTTGCAAGGCCCGCCACCCACATAAATGAGCGTCCCCGGCCTTGTGGGACTTAAATCCCTACCTCAAACTTCAACAACAAACATCCAAGTCCAGCATCCCACATAAATGACAGATTCTGAACTTGGGGGACTATTGTTACGCACCAATCCCATCTGGCAGTCCACAGTGCCACGTAGGCATCAGCAAGGGCATTTGGTCCGACCCTAACTTTGTTCCGAGGCGTCCGACCGACCCTAACCTTGTTCCGAGGCGTCAAAAGACAAGTGAAACAGATTCCCGAGTCTCCAGGCACCGAGCAGATTGGTCAGCCGACCCCAGTTGCGTGCTGAGAAAGCCTCTCTGCCAAACTGGCAAGTCAATCTCCGTTTGATTGATGGGACAGCCTGCCATTACGGCTTGTCACTATCATAGCCCTTTAGTTTGCGGCCGAAAGTGACTTTCCCATTAATGCGAATGACGTGACGTTAAAGATGTGACTTAAGAACCCCTCAAGATGGAGCCACGTGTCGCACATCGAGGGGGATCACTTTCACAAAGTTGGCCTATAAATACCAAACTCATTTCACAGAAAAGGAGATGTTGAAAATATTACTCTCAAGTATACATATAACAAGTCCTCTAGTCTAACTATTCTCAAGTATCCTAACAACCTGGGAATCTGTTAGTCCGAGGCCCTCAGGCTTTCACCTTTGCTTTAAGAGTGTTTTTAACCTTTTGTATTCCTTTGAATCTTTCTTCCATCCGGACGGGGAGTTATCTACGTGGTTGAATAAACCACGTGGCAGTCTTAGGAAAAGGAAAACACACGTGAGCACAGGGAGCGTGGGGATCCTGTTGGCAACCATTTTTGGGGGTCAACAGCTACTAACTAAGGAATTTGATTCTAAGTAGGGTGAAAAGAGGATAGAATGTTCCAGAGAAAAGTTTTCGACCAATTTAAATTTTAAGCACTCCAAACATATATGCCCCAGATTAATTATGCAATTCGTGGCCAAATTACAAATGTGATCAACAACAAAACACGGGTACAAAATGATTCAGCAAAATGAAAATTGAAAAATTAAAAATCGAAAGGGAAAAAACAGTTTCATACTTAAAATTCAAGGGCCACCAGCGGTAGACCTCAACAAACTTGTGTCAGCCTCATCGAAGACCAAATCATCAGTTTTCCTCACCGCCGCGTGAATAAGCATCACCACTACTCCCACCAGAAGAGCCACCAGAATATTGGTGGTGGCTTTAGTCAAAAACAGAACAACAATCGTGACTATTGATAGAACAATCAGCACCACCCGATCACTAATCAGTCTGCCAAAAATCACAATCGGCTCGTCTCTTAGGAAGTACAGGAACAACCAAACAGCCATCATGGCGATGAATACGATAAGCGAAATTGGATGCCAGAGGAGGCTGAGGAAGATGATTAGGAGGACTATAATTGCGTAGTTCATCTGGAAGTAGGCGAAGTTCGTTTTGATTCGCGCAAAGGCGTCGGATAATTTCGGGAGATTCAAGGCGTGGATTGCGAACATCTCCCTCCATGGGCGGCGCGCGCCGAGGCCGGTCTTTAGGCGTTCCTTGGCGCGTGAGATGTACTCAAGGTTCACGGGCGTGCCGGACGGCGAGGATGAAGTGGGGATAGTGCCGTAATTTTTCATTTGACTAGTTCTCCGGTGGTTTGTGGAGGATAGACGGTGGTTCGTGGCGGCGACAATTTCCTCAAAGAAAGTGAGTGGGTGCGGGATAGGGGTTGTTAAAAATGGAGAAAGAAGGGTGGTATAAATGAAGACGCGGAGGTTTCGATGTACTGAATAAATTACTAGGGAGTAGAAATAATATGGTACGAACAGGTGCATAGTAACGTGTACAACTATACAAGCTCGTTAGGAAATTGGGAGATTGGACTAAAAATTTCTCTGTTGGTCAAATAAGGAAATAAATTCTAGGTTATTGCAAAATAACCCTTCACCTCGGATATTTAAAAAATATGCTTAGTGCGCACAATTATATATACTCTTTCTGTCCCATAAATTAAAATAAGTTCTAATTGTCGAGTGAGTGAAATTCATTCATTTTATCAAATGTATCGTAGTTGCAAAAAAGACAATAAGAACAAATCATGGAATTAAAATATACTCTTTTCGTCCCATAAATTAAAATATGTTCTATCCGTTCTATAAAGATAGACTTACTTTTATTTTCACACAAATTAAGAAAAATTAATTATTATAATTAGAATAATAAATTTTATTAACATTTTTTCTAATATACACCTATAATTAATATAACGACAATTTATATTTGTTGATAACAACAACATTTAGCAGTGACATATTAAAAAAACTAAGAAATTAACTATATTTTCAAGTATCAACACGGAAAGTAACCTATAATTTGAAACAGATAATAAAGAAAGTAAATCTATCTTTATGGAATGGAGTGAGTATCTTGTTGGCTTTACCTCTCATCCTCTAACATATCGACCAACATCATCCCCCAACAATCATGTATTTAAATTTTTTATTTTTTTTTATTTTACGAGTGATTATAAATATATCTCATATAATACAAATATAATTTTTAAAATTAGATAATATGATGTGAACACTTACAACTTTAAACATTATCGATCAATCTTCTCTTATGAACAAGTTCATATCAATCTCAAATTTAAATCATTACTCAATGTAGTACTACAAAATCATTCAAGTTCATTTCAATCTCAAACTTAGAACTCCTCGACCCATCTCAATCTCAAATTTAGAGTCCTTTGTCACATCATAATAAGATCAAAATATGAAATTACTTTTAAAAAATTCATATATGTGTCTTACCATAAATTCTTGTTAATCTGCATGACAATGGAAAAAATAATGAAAATATGAAGAACAGCCTTCAATCTTGAAAATACCACTCTTGTTTGCAATATAATCTTCTTTCTTCTATGTTTTCTAAAATTTGTTGAACTAGGATTTGAAAGAGAACATTTATTTTAATAATAACAAGAAGAAAAATAAAATATAAGAGGGGGAAGGGGGAAGGAGGAAGGGGGCAGGGGCAGGGGCAGGGGCAGGGGCAGAGCCAGGATGTACCTAAAGGGTGGACTGGGGAAGGGGGACCCCCTTTACAGGGTTGGAGTACAGAGCCCCCCTGAATTATTTTTTTTCTTCCTCAAACCACAATTATTTAGTCAATTTTTATAAGAATCTAATGTTTTTTTATAAGTCATAATTTTTAAAAAGGTTACAAGAAGTCATTAAACAAAAATATTCAAGATCTAAACTAGCTAAAGAAAGTTATGCCCGACGATCTTTTACAATTACAAATTCTTCTATAATAGAATCTATATTTATTTTATTAACAAGGTATTTCTCAACAAAAATTGTTATGTAGTCGGTACATAAAAATTGTTTTAATATTCTATATCTATTTTATCTAAAACTAAGTTATGTAGTCGATGCACAAAATATTTAAACTCTTTAGTAGTGTTATATACAATTATATTGTAATCCTATATTTAATGAAACGACATATAAATAAGTCGTACACAACGAAATTATTATAACCAAGTTAGAAAATAAAATGATATTTCAACACTAAATAGTAGAAGGTGCAACAAATTAAAAAATTCAAATTCACGTTCGAATTTTGAAATTTTTAAAGTTTGAATTTCAATTTTGAACTTTCTAATAAATACTTACATGAAATGTAAATAATTGTATGTTTAATTAAATTTGGATGCAGAGTAAAACAATTATTTTTCTATGCTTGGGGAAATTTGGATTTTTTTTTTTTTTTTTTTATTTTTTTTACAACATATTGGGCCAAAAATTTGGACAGTCCTGACTTAAATACCTTTTTAATTTATCTGAATCATGGCAAAAAATAAGCTGCTCAAACCGTCCTCAACCTCAAGACCTTAACACGTCTCAAAACTGTAGAATCCGATTATGTCAAAAACTGGTAAAATTATTATTTGATATGCTTCTCTTGATTTAAAAATTACGAAATCCGTAGTACTGAAATCCTTCAATTATTCTCCATCATATTTCATTTCATAATATCTTAAAACCTCAATCAATCAAGACCATCTCAAATAGAGTTTAAAATTCTAACAGTTTTCCAAAAATTCCCAAATCAAACTAAATATGTTCCAACACATAATTTCAACTCCAGAAACAATATTTGGCTCGAAAATCCTTATTCCATAATTTTTCTTGAAATTTCACTTTAGTCCTTGAAGTTTTCAAAATTGCATCCTTAAAACTACACCTCAAATCTCAAATTCATAAACATGTAATTTTTCTAAAATTGTAATTTGGTCCTAAACTTTTCAAATATTTCAATTGGTTTCCAAATACTTCTCCTTCCCTTAATGCCATTAATTGCAGTTTTAAGGGGCGAAGTTCTCCCCCGTTTTTCCTGCCATTATTGGCAGGAAAAAGAGGGGGAGGGGGGTCCCTCAAATCTGCTTAGTTGCGTATTCTTTTCTTTTCGAAGCTTAGGCATTTATGATTTGTTTGGTTTATTCTTAATTTTGTAGTAACATATTTGGATGAAATTTGAGTGGAAATGTTGTGGAATAGATCTAGAGCAGTGAGTAGCAAACAGGGTCTTATGGGTTCTCCAAGATTCTTCAATGGATTTTCAACAAAAACTATTTTTGATGCAAAAAGTTTAATTAGCCCAAAATCTATTCTCGATTCTCAAAATTCATCTCACAACCCATTTGGTTATGATAAAAACCTATCAAAACCCACATTTTTTTTTTACTGAAATCAGCAATAAATTGGAGTCAGAAGGGATTGGACTTGCCCTCATTGACTCTTTCAATGATCAAGAAAATGATGGAAACGTTTCAAGGCCAATTGGCAGAATGATTTTGTTTGGAGCAAAACTTAATGTAAAAATTCATTCTGATCATCATATTAATCCATCCGCACCTTCTCCATCCCTCTGCCAATAATGGCAGAAAAAAGACTTCTCCCCCACGGCCCCACCCCCTTTTTCTGCCATTAATTGCACCCCCACCTTAAAACTGCCATTAATGGAGGAGACGGGAAGACTTCTGCCGGGAGGACTTTTTTTTCCGTCCAAGCTGGTGGTGATGGTGACAGTGACGGTGAGGATGATGGGTGGATGGGGTGGGAGGGTGGGAGGTAAGTTGAGGTAGGTTGAAAAAAGTGATTATTATTATTATTATTATTCTTTTAATTTTTTTATTGTGTATATAAGAATTAACAAATTTGTCCTTGTTGTTAAAAGAGAGTATGTGTCGCGCGCCTAACTAACAGAGGTTTTGGATGGAATCCGTCCACATGGACCAATTCCACATTTAAAGGCATAGGTTAGAGACGTCTTAACCAAAAATGAAATGTTAGGGACCAAAAATATAATAAAGACATACATTAGGGACTGTTTGCGCCAAAATCTCTTATTTTTCGTTTCTATTGACTATCTGAAAATGAACTTAAAGAAATAATGTTAAGTGTAATTTTTACATGTATCTCGGCCCTATTACAAAAGCATTTCGACAGTATGTCGAGAATATTGGAATTGCTTTTCATTGATTTTAGTTGTTTTCGTGAAGGTACGAAAAATCCCAAGCTTGAAGCCAATTGAAGATAAATGCGGAGAAAATGTGAAGAAAAGAATGTTTAGAAGTGAAATTGAAGATGGAAGATGAAAAGCCGACACCATAGAATACGTGATAATTGAAAGAATGGAGCCAAAACTCAGGCAAGAAATGTCCTCTCTCGAGCGAGGCCAACATATGAACAATAGAAGAAATCAGAACCAATGCCGCTCGAGTGGGAGTCCTGGACAAAAAAAGATGTTATCTCGCTCGAGCAAGACATGTTATCCAACAATGCGGAGTTCTACTTTTGATATATTCTTGGGGTGTATTGGGTCAACTTAGATACGAATTTTATACTCTAAATTTGTGTCCATATATACTAGAACTCTTGTACTTAATTGGGGGAGATTTTTTGGAGACCAAATTACATAATTTACAACTAGGGTTTAGGTACTGAAGAAGAAAAATAATTATGGATTTTGAGGCATAAGTAGTGATCTAATATCCCTAGTGAATCAAATAAGAAGTGCCCACTGAACACTTGTCCAGTGGACATTGGAAGTCAAACACTTTTTATCTTCCAATGTTCACTGGACAAGTGTCCAGTGGACACTTCTTATTTAGCCCACTAGGGACATTAGATTACTACTCTTTGAGGCATATGCTTGAAGATTCTACAATTTTCTACTTTCTTCTATCTGAGTGATGTGGCCCTCAATTTTTATGTATTTGTTTCCTTCGAATATGCGAGGGGGAGATTTTTTGGAGACCAAATTACATAATTTACAACTAGGGTTTAGGTACTGAAGAAGAAAAATAATTATGGATTTTGAGGCATAAGTAGTGATCTAATATCTCTAGTGAATCAAATAAGAAGTGCCTACTGAACACTTGTCCAGTAGACATTGGAAGTCAAACACTTTTTATCTTCCAATGTTCACTGGACAAGTGTCCAGTGGACATTTCTTATTTAGCCCACTAGGGACATTAGATTACTACTCTTTGAGGCATATGCATGAAGATTCTACAATTTTCTACTTTCTTCTATTTGAGTGATGTGGCCCTCAATTTTTATGTATTTGTTTCCTTCGAATATGCGAGGCTGAACTTTCAATAATTAGGACAACATTGTAAACATTGTTTTGAATCTTTAATTCAATCTTTACCCTTTGTGACTTTAATCGTTTGATCGGTTGAATGTTTACTATTGTTTTTAAGGCATTCAAATACTTGATCACTATTTGAATGGTGTGTAATTTTTTTTTTGTTTCTAAGAGGTCGAAAATAAATTCTAGCACTTGTAGCAAACATCATAAAATTCGATAGAGAATAGGGAATAAATATATACTCCTATGTTTTGCGTGATATTTGATTGAATATTCTACTTTTGAATGCAATTTTACTTATTTGCAACTTTCATCGGAACTAGGAAGGAAGTTCATACATAAAAATAGGTTTAACACTATTCGAGAGAGATTGTTAAATAATTTAAGAACATTGATCATTAATTCTAGCAATTAGTAGTCGATTATAGAAAATTGAGAATTAAAGTGGAAAAACATGAATAGAGTGAAGTCCAAGTGTCTTTATGCATTCAAATTTTCTCTAAAATTATCATTCAAGCTTTAGTTTAATTTAGTTAGTCTTTAGTGAAAAATAAAAGTCTATTCAATACTAGATTTAATTGATTTCATAGCTGGATACAAATTTTCGTGAAAACGATACTCTACTCACATTTTATTATTTATTAGAACACGCATCACATATATGTTAACTTAAAGCTCGAACAATCGTCATAAATTTCAAACTAAGATGGAAGTTAACTTGTTTTATGATTCTCAAGCAATTCAAGTTGGCGTTTTGTTATTCAATTTCAGATGGATATGTTTATATTCCCATAAATATGGAACGGATATTATTTATCATTTTTACTTTACTTTTGTCGTGTAAATTCCCTACATTTTCAACTAACCTTATGGGGCAGGGACCCAAGGCCCAATGGGCCCCTGGGGACTGTCGAGGATATAACCGCAATAAGCGCCGTGAGCCGGCGATCAGTCAGTTTAACCACGTGGTACGTCAATAGTTGTCCAACTACGTACTTTTAAAAAGCAAAAATGTCATTAAGTCGGCCCACGTGCCCTCAATATCGCCTAATTAATAATTATTGCCCAATAAGCATTAAGTATTAAAACCATGTGATGTCATTCAACTATCTCTATTATCGAGTAAGTACACACCTCTAAAAGAATCGGGTAAATTATGCTGTAAGTCCCCAACCTTTTCGCTATATCACAATTTCATCCTCAAATGTTAATAACATGTATCATCCCTAACGCATATAGTACTCTGTCAAAATATTCTATTAAAATAGTGTATAAATATATCCTTGCCCTTAACCTTTTCCTAAAGAATGTCTATTAAAATTAAGAATCTAAATTTACTAACAAAGAAAAAGTATACAATAAATTTAAATTCTTTTCAAATAAGAATTACAGTAGCTCTAAAAGGATGATTAAAAAAAGAGTATCACTATTTTATTTTGCTGATATTAAATGGAGAAAAACACTCTTCTTAATTGTGTTTCTTATTTCAAAATTATGTAGAAAAGAAAACCACTCTTCTTAATTGTGTTTCTTATTTCAAAATTGTGTGTACAAAATGGATTACAAACAACTCCTTATATAGCCTCCTTATACAGGCAATAAAATGATGCAAATTGTCTATCCACTTGCATATCATTTTACATGATCATGATAGAAACGATTACAATTATTATAAGTGTCTGTCAATAATGGCACTAGGGATGGCAAAAAAACCCACGACCCGCCCCGCCCCGCCAAACACCGCCCCGTCCCGCCCCGTCGAACAATAGGGGCGGGTTTGGAACAGAAAAATCTGCCCCGCCGCGGGTCCGGGGCGGGCCGACCCGCCCCTAGATTTTTTTATTTTTTTATTTTTTGTTGAAAAATCATAAAATATAAATATATAATAGAAATTATAATTTTCACTACAAATAGACTAAAGAAGAATCGAACCCGAGTTAAAATTTATAAACTACAAATCTTAACCACTACACCATAACCTCAATTTTATAATTTTTTTGTTTTGTTTAGTACAAATATATATAAAAAAAATTATTTATTTTTTTAAATTATTTTTTCAGTTTTCAAAAAAAAAATTCGCGGGGCGGTCGGCGGGTCGAAGGGCCGGCCCGCCCCGCCCCGCCCCGCGAATTCGCGGGTCGCGGGGCGGGGCGGGGCGGGTAAAATTTGCCATCCCTAAGTGGCACGTCTTGACACGCCCGCCTCACTGGCTCGGCTACCCCGATGGTCTCATATATCGCCTCTGACACGTGGATAGCAATAAATCGATTGTCGTTGAACCAGTTATACCCAGACCCATGGAATGACAATTACCACTGGCGTTTAAAAAACTGTAACGTCTCTCATTAACTCCGATTAATAATGGATGTGAAATGGCACATGTCATTAAAGACTCTCCCAATCACTTCTATAAATAGATGTTGATTCCTCCAGGTAAAAACAACAATATTATTCTCTACATTGCTATTATGCATATATGATTTAATCATATACTGATTATCATACCAGAGTGTTCACGGGGGATAGAAGTCCCGCCACTATTTTACAGGTCTCTACCACTGTCGCCACCGCGCTCGAATGAGGAGAAAAATATTAATGATCACATGATAAAATTAAATATTCATACAACTTGATCAAAAATCCAAAATATGCATCCACACACATATCAACTTGTTAGATCAAGTTAACAAGTTCATAATTTCACAATACTTCTCATTTGATGACTATTTTTAAAGAATATGGCTCATTAGAACCTTATGAGGAAAACAGTGGGACAACCTTGGTCAAGGGAAAAGAGTGCAGCGCGTATTTACGCCCCCTCATGAAACTATTGCTTGAGATCCCTCAACCAGCGCATTCCAATCTTGTGGCAGTTAAAGTCTATTTGATAGATCTCCAGGATATAGCTATACCACCATATGTGAATAAATAACATGTCTGAGATCTAACTTTATGTAGATTAGATAAATATCCTCATCAGCATAACCTACTAATTCTAACAGAGTTATTTGAATAAAATAACCACATATCAATTGTTCTTTGAAGATAACGAAATACATGTTTGATTCCATTCCAATGCCTTCATGTGGGAGCCGAACTATATTTGGCTAATAAATTTAGTGGAAATGCTATATCTAATTGTGTATTAATTAGCAAGATACATTAGAGCACCTATTGCACTAAGATATGATACTTCAAGACCAAGAAGTTATTCGTTATCCTCTCGATGTCTAAAATGATCCTTATTCACATCGAGTGAGCGAACAATTATTGGGTTACTCAATGTATGTGGGCCCATTCACCCTTCGTGTGGGCCATTTAGATATTTTATAGTTTTAATAGATGTATCTGCTAGATGGTCTCATTTGAGTTTGTTATCTACCTGCAGCCTAGCGTTTGCGATATTTCTTGCTCAAATTATCCAATTACGAGCATAGTTCCAGATTATCCAGTCAAGACAATTCGCTTGATAGTGCTAGTAAATTTACATCCCAAGCTTTTAATGATTATTGCATGTCGATAGGAATATAAGTTGAACATCCAGTTGCCGCCCATGTTCATACACAAAATAGTCTAGCAGCATCATTTATTAAATGACTCCAATTAATTGCCATACATTTACTTATGAGAACAAAACTCTCTATTTTAGCATGGGGACATGCTATTTTACATGTTGTAGCATTCGTGCGCATCATGCCAACATCTTATAATAAATTCTCCCATGGCAATTTGCTTTTGGTCAAGAGCCTAATATTTCTCACCTAAGAATTTTTTGTTGTGCGGTGTATGTACCAATTGCTCCACCACAATGTACTATGATGGGTCTTCAAAGAAGGCTATGGATATATGTTAGGTATGAATCTCCTACCATAATAAAATATCTTGATCCCCAAACAGGTGTTTCGTCGACTGTCATTTTGATGAGATAGTGTTCCCAGCATTAGGGGAGAAAATAAACAGTTGGCAAAAGAAATAACATGGAATGCATCATCTTTGTCAATTCTAGATCCTTGGCAATGTGAATAAGAAGCTCAAAAGATTATTCATTTGCAAACTATAGCCAATCAATTACCATATGCATTCACTTACTCAAAAAGAATAACTAAGTCTCACATTCTAGAAATTACCATATGCATTCACTGACTAAAAAAGAATAACTAAGTCTCACATTCTAGCTACAAATGCACCCTTTAAGATTGATGTCCCGGAAGGACAATCTATAGCTAATGAATCTAAAACACGCTTAAAGCGAGGCAAACCAATCGGTTCTAAAAATAAAAATCCCTGAAAAAGAAAGGGGGCA
This sequence comes from Forsythia viridissima, assembly GCA_030279155.1. NCBI lineage: Eukaryota > Viridiplantae > Streptophyta > Magnoliopsida > Lamiales > Oleaceae > Forsythia > Forsythia viridissima. Next base: position 10,915,636 of record CM059042.1, read on the forward strand.
AACAATCAAGATGATCCTATTAAGGCAAGTACTCTCGAAGAGTAAACTGACACAACTAATCAGAAAACCTCAGAAGAGGTTCAAGTACCTGACGATAGTAATAATAAAGAGATCTCAATAAGTTATACATCTACGCGAAAAAGATGGAATCGAGAAGAAACAAAAGTCGATAGCATTTTTGCATACAAATGTAGCCCTTAATATTATAAATAGAAATGGGGACAATGAACAAAGATCTATCAAAAAATGTCAACGTAGAAATAATTGGTTAAAATAGAAAGATGCAACCCAAGTAGAACTAAACTCATTAGAGAAACGCAAGGTTTTTGGACCTGTTGTCCAAAATCCTCAACCTGTTGGCTACAAATGGGTATTTGTACAGAAAAGATATGAGAAAACTGAGGTCGTGAGATATAAAACATGACTTGTATCACAAGGATTTTCGCAAAGGTCTAGTATTGATTATGAAGAAACATATTCTCTTGTAATGGACGCTATTACATTTTGATATCTAGTTAGTTTGACAATACATGAAAAACTAGATATGCGTCTAATGAATGATGTTTCAGCCTATGTATATGGCATGCTTGATAATAATATCCACATGAAAATCCCTGAAGGATTTAAAATGCCTGAAGCTTGTATGTCAAGACTTCGTAAATTATTTTCAATCAAATTACAAAAATCATTGTATGGATTGAAATAATCTGATCGCACGTAGTACAACCGTCTTAGTGAATGTTTGTTGAAAGACGGACATAAAAATAACCCCATATGTTCATGTGTTTTTATAAAGAAATTAATATCTATATTTATTATCATTGCTGTATATGTTGATGATTTAAATATCATTAGAACTCCTGAAGTGCTTCCAAAGGTAGTTGATTATCTAAAGAAAGAGTTCAAAATGAAAGATTTGGAGAAAACAAATTTTTGCATTGATCTACAACTTGAGCATTTAGCTGGTAGAATTTTCATCCATCGTCAACATATAGAAAAGGTCGTTAAACAATTTCATATGAAAAAGGCACATCTATTGAGTACCCAATGATTGTTCGCTCACTTGATGTGAATAAAGATCATTATAGACCTTGAGATAATAACGAAGAACTTCTTGGTCCTGAAGTACCATATCTTAGTGCAATAGGTGCTCTAATATATCTCGCTAATAATACGCGGCCATATATATCATTTTCAATAAATTTATTAGCTAGATATAGTTCGACATCCACACGAAAACATCGGAATATAATTAAACATGTATTTCGTTGTCTTCAAGGAACAATTGATATGGGTTTATTTTATTCAAACAATTCTCTATAGAATTAGTAGGCTATGCACCACATAAAGCTAGAATGTTATATCACAAACTTTAAACCAACCATGTTGAATTACTTGCAATTCATAAGGCAAGTCGAGAATGTGTGTCACTCAGCTCTACCATTCAACATATCCGAGAAACATGTGCTTATCTTCTCACAAAGGAATTCCAACAAAACTATATGAAGATAATATAGTATGCATAGCTCAATTAAAGGAAGGATTCATCAAAGGCGATAAAAAAAACATATTTCGCCAAAACCCATGATCTTGAAAAGAATGATGAAATTGATGTTCAACAGATTCGTTCAAATGATAATCTAGCAAATCTATTCACGAAATCATTTGCTACAACAACATTTGAAAAATTGGTGCACAAGATTGGAATGCGTCGGTTCAGAAATCTCAAGCAATGGCATCATGAAGCGGAGTAAATACACGTTACACTCTTTTTCCCTTAACCAAGGTTTTGTCACACTGAATTTTCCTCGTAAAGCTCTATTGAGATATTTTCTTCAAAAATAGTCATCCAAAAGGGAGTATTGTGAAATTATCAACTTCTTTACTTCTAACAAGTTATGTGTGTGGATGCCTATTTTAAATTTTTGCCCAAGTTGTATGAATATTTAATTTTATCATGTAAAATGATATGTAAGTGGATATAAAATGATATGCAAGTGAATAGACAACTTGCACCATTTTATTGCCTATATAAGGAGGTGTTTGTAATCCATTTTGTACACACAATTTTGAGATAAAAATACACAATTGAGGAGTGATTTTCTTTCTACAATCTCTACAAAATATTTCACCTTGTGTTATTAAATTTTTCTCCATTTTATAACACGTTATTAGCACGAGTTCTAACCAACCAATCATTCGATTATTTTATCCATATATAGAATATGACATCTCTATATATTCTTTTACAACTTATATGATCGATTCTACCTCTTAAATGAATAATTTTAAATTCTGTATTCTATATGTTCTTTTACCACCAAGTACCAACATGGTCATTTCTCCGCCATAACGGATGGTTTTAAATATATCACTCCTTTATATGATGTTTTAACACGTAAATCGTTTGTTATTACTATTAATGAATTATAATTGCAAAGAAAATGCAGCATTCTCGACATCCTCTTCTACACAACTAAACATACATCAAGAAAACCCCTAAAATTTCATCAAGGATTCACACAAAAGTTAAGGCGCCAAAATTCAATTAAAAAAAACAAGCCACCTTCGACCAATCAACCAAGTAATCAATCCAAATACAAACCAACAACATTATTATTTTCTTCGCGTAATAACAAAGAAAAAGGAAATACAAATAATAGTTATAAAGCACATTATTAACAAAAAAGAGTGAATTAACAAGTCAACTAAATCTCCCCCCAACCCCAATCCCAACCCCAACCCCAACCCGAACCCCCAATCCAAATTTCTTTATATCAAACCTTAAGTGCAAGTTTAGTACGCAGAGCTGGACCAAATGGATAGTATGATGTGTAATGAACGACAGTTTGGCTTTTTTATTTTTCTAAAAAATATAGTTCACCAAACATGTCATAACTCACAAGAATATAATTCAGGGCCAGGCCCTCACTCTTCAACTTTTTGGGCCGAATTTATTACCTGACGCATAAACACCCACCACCCCAAGCCAGATACAAAGAAAATCAAGTGGTGATTTTAGAAGAATGGGGGAAATAAGGGAACAAAGTTGAGGGTTCAACACAGGTCTTCAGTGCATAACATACCAAACACTACATCTGTTCCCACTTTACTAAGCAGGCTACGCAGTTTTCACTCCAAAGGAAGACAAACATCTTTTTCTGAACACTAGGGTAAGGACCTCTAAAATTTATCTGTGTTGGACTTGGTTGTTGGGATAAAACGAACTTATAAGGTTAAGCTTCAAATTACTATTGAACCTAAGGTTAAGACTAAACAGTCACCTCCTTGTGTTTTTCATGTTAGAATTAAGATCATTCTTAGATTGAGCATGTAACTTCTCAAAAAATAAAAATGAAAAGAACCTGATCCTCTTACCTTTTCTTCCAGGACAATATTGGAGAAAGCAGCTAATGGTTCCCACCTGCAAGAAAAGGAGAAAAATGTACCCCGTTAGGAAAAAGGAAAATATAGCAATAAATAATGCAGTTATTAAAAGGTAATCAGCTGAACACAAACAAAATTATTGCAAACTTGCAAATAATGCTGTAATTGCCCATAAGAATCTACATGATTAGCATCCTACATCCCCCTTCGCAACCTTACAGAACTTGATGCTTCATCTCAAGTGCGGCAGTGAACGAGGAAGCTTCATAAAAATCTCCACTGATTTCTGCTCGTGCTAAAAAAAGACTTCGGAACATCGAGCCACTCCAAAATAGCTTGGGGGGTTCAACATATTGTGAACTTATCTCATTGCAAGTCCCTCATAAACATGGAAGAGCCTAACCCATTTAACCTACTTACCGAGAAAATTAATTATACATAATTGATTTCCATTAAAGCAATCAACCCACTAAAAATCTCAAGAGACAAGGCAACAGACGTAAACACTTGACTAAAGTCAACATTCAACCTTATTTCATCTTCCCCCTAAAAATGTGTTATTTAAAAGCTTGTCAAAATAACATAAATAAAAAAGAGGCCTCAATTAACCCATTAAAACCAACCGCTAACAATGAAAATGCGCCTTATCTAACTTGGAATCAAGTTTCATAAATAACTAGAAGCGGAGTGCTGAACATCAATGCTCAATCTATTCCATGTCAATTTGAATTCAAGTCTATGACAGATGGGGATTCACTTGTCCAACTAGAAGATCGTTCCAGGGAAAAATCAGAAGCAATATGCCACAGAATTGAAACCCCATTATTGTTATGTTTGACTGCACATGCTGCAACCTCAAACCAATTCAGTTAAAATTTGGCTAGTGCTCCAGTAGAACAATAATACCAACAAATCCTTTCTAGGGCGATTCATCAACTGACCGAGTGATGCAACAAGGAATGAGAATCCACAAAATTGAGTTAACACTCTACCAGTTGATGAACTCTGCACTCCCCACATTCATACGGTGCATCAGTGACTTAGCAGAGATAATTCCCCCATGACCTAATAGAAGTTTCGCATTGATAACCCAAGGACAAGTTTGTGCAAAGGCTCTGTGATTTTAACTAAATTCAAAACCTCAAAGCAATCATTTTCTGGAGGACCTTCATGCAGATTCTATAATACACAAAAATCCATGTCACTAGAATCTACATATGATATTTCTTGTCATGTATTCCTCAATATAATAAACCAACTACAAGATAACCCCTGGCAGTGTGGAAAAGAACCTAGCACTTCAGCTGACTAAGACGCCCGAGGTGACCAAGTGGTTCAGTGAAGACGCAGATTTTCTTCCCTCATTACATGTCTCCTTTTCTCAATTGCGCCTCTAGTTCTTCCCTACCCGGCTATTGAGAATGAACTCGATTTTGGAATAGGCTGCAAAAATACAATGCAATTCTCTCTTCATGACTCTCTGTCTCTGGAATGGCTAGTGCCAAAGAGAAACATCCTGGGGCAAAGCAAAATAGTTCAGAAGAACTCTCTCCATTGATCTCTCAAAATCTACCTCAAGATTGCTTATACCCTTCTTCTTCCTACCAGTTTTCTCAGTCTTGTCAAACGAAAAGGAAGAGAAGTAACTAGAAAACCAGCTTAAAAATGCCCATCGCTCATCACTCTGATAAAAACTGTTTATGAAACTTCCAATTACATTCATCACAAAGAGTAACGATAAGCATGTGATCTGATTGGAGGCAATTCTTGAGTAAGAACATGGGCAAGAGGGCATACAGATCATAAAGGTGCAGTGTATAATCTACATCTAAAAGCACATAAATACAAATGTAAAGAGAGAATATACATACTGGTAAGGAGTCATTAAAAACCTATAAAAACAAGAGGATACTTGCCTATGAAGTTCAGATCAGATGTCAACCTTCATCCCACAGCACGTCTGCCTATGCCCTTCAAGTTGATCCAGGGTCATTTTGATGTGCAAAGAAGCAACTCATTTACAACAATCATGGACGACACTGCTAGACTACAGATAAGTTTTACAGAGCAACACAACATGGCAGCTTAAAGAGAATTTGCACATGAGGATGCAAGAGTACCACTGTAACCAATTATGAACACGTGAAATTATGTCAAAGAAAATTGAAAAGCTCTTCAATTTCACCAGTTGTATCTGTCAGGGATTTTATAAATATGTGGATCCAAGTACTCCTCCACCACAAAGCCATCCAATCTTCTAATTCCATCTCAATGCTTTAATCTAAAAGAATGTAAGAGACAGCTTCATTTTCCACCCATACATTCAACACATAGGAAATCTAAATTTACAACGCTAAGTTTACCTAAAGATGCTCAAGAACTGCAACTACTGGTAAGAGATTCCAAACCCATGCAATGGAAGAAAATAAATGCAAAATGGGTCACAGCCAGTCCTTGAAACTTAACTACAGAAATATGATCTCAAAAAGAGGATCTCAATAAAGCACAGAAGATAAGGTAAAAGTCTCCTACGTTACTGTAAGTAGATGTTGATTGTCAAATTTCGGTACTGCTAATTCTAGTCTACCACTTTTGCCTTGAGACTACATATCCAGGAAGGCTTTAGGAGACCCATGTTGAAATACGTTTCATCAGCATCTGAAGATTCGTCCTAATTCGAGAAGTTCTATTTAACTCTCTCATCCAAATCCAATAGATTGACGATCACCAGTCAATCATGTAAAATCACAACATGGAGAAAGATTAATCTTCAAGAACTCAGGAAAAAATGTCTGACAAAATATTTCAAAATTGACATAAACAACCAAATTCCTATTAAAGACCATCAGGCGCATTGTCATGTTTAACACATCTTCACCATCACCAAATTTCACACCATTTGTTCTAGCAAGCAGCGGCTTAGACAACTACAGAAACTACAGAAACTAAACCTCTTTCGCTCAATCAATGATGCAATTTACCACGAGAATTAAATATTTCCCAGATATAACTGAACTAATATTATCTATCCTAAAAATCAAGTCTAGAACATTTCACTTGAGCATTCTTCAGGATATCCCAACAGATCTTCTTCAGGCGCAATTTCAATATGCAATCAACATATATAACAAACAAAAAGAATTACAAACAAAACGCTGAATCTGAAAACTTAATGATGTATAAGTAAGGCCAGCATCTTATATACTAGTCATATTTTTGGTTATAAAGGAAGAGTAACACTGCACCATTAGGTAAAAGAAAGCAACATTAATCTCCTACACGGGTCTGTGAAGATAACAAGCAATATATCAACCTACAGGTATAAATACGCACGAATTCACGAAACACATGCTCTAGCCCCTTTCCTCTATCGTGCAGCAACAAACAAGGCGGCAAAGTGTGCTCCTGTGAAGCTTAATGCATAGCCATCCACATCTCAACGACAAGTCATCCGCGGTTTTTCAAGGCCTCCCTAGGAAGCAGAAGCAGATCCCGAACCATACAGAATACCCTTGTCCGAAGCAGCCTGTGAAAAGATGTACATTAGCACAACAAAACAGTCCTCTCTACAAAATGATTACAATAAGAACTTATACAAATTTCTGAATCATCATGTTAGTAGCATCCATACCAGAGGAATCCCGTATCCATCGCCATAAGGAGTAGGAAAACTGGCATCAGAACTGCTAAACTTCATCCCATAAGATCCACCTTCAGCAAGCACAGTAGGAAATTTATACAATGTAGAAAAATTCCAATAGCCACAAATATGCCAGATTTGCATTAATGCAAGATGGAAGAATTCAAGAAGAGTTAGTTTTACACACTAGTCTGGGTTCAAACTGCACGGATTCCATAAAGGCAAAACCATGCGTCACAGTGATAAAAAAGTTACAGTACCGTTGCAATCATTTTGGCGCAGCTAGATTTTGTGAACTTCTTGAACTATATGGAAAGACATGAATATAGTTTCGCCAAAAAGTAAATAATATATTGGGCACTCCAAGAGTAGCAGGGTGAAAAAAAGATGACCACAAACACTCTAGACAGATTTTATTTTACACAGTTGAAAATAGGACTTTTTCCATCCGTACCAAAAGCCATAGACCGTCTTTGTGTTGCCAATATGTACAAAAAAAACGAACTGAATAAAGACATAACAACATGCTTACACATCAATGTTTTTCCTTGAAAAAGAAACAAATAGTTTGTGAATTTGATATCGTTTAAAAAGGAATTTTGCGCAATAATAATAAAGTCCATAAAAGTAAAGAAACATTGGAAAGAAAATTTGAAGAGGTCTACAAGAAAGTATCTACCTGCACCCCATGCTCTACCATCAGAATTTGCAAGCTCAGAACGTAGCTTTTCAACTTCACGTGCCATGCTCAACAAGTTCTTTTCTATTGCTTGTCTCTGTTCCATTAGCTCAATATGCGCGTACTTTTCATAATCAATAGCACTTCTGCAAGTCAAAAAATCATAGTTTAAGCAGTTCGGTATAAGATCCATGGCAACCAAAAAGCATTTTTTCTAAACAATCACAGTGCAAACATTTAATCCCAAAGCCAAGAGCGCAAACCTAGCATGCAGAAGTTCCTGACCCAGCCCATCGATCTCAGCTCTTAAAAGAGGAATTTGCTGGTTATCAGCCTGCAATTTTGCTAGGTCTTGTCTCAGGGTCTGGACCTGCCCAGATCAATCTTTCCTAAGGCTGTTCAGCCTCCGAATTTCAGCTCGAAGTTGCATGACCTCCTTTTTCAGATGCTCAGTCGCACGAAGGTCAGCTTCCAGCTTCATGCCACGTTCAATAAGCTCCCTAGATTGAACTTCTTGTTGACCATGAATATCAGCAATGGTGATATCCATTTGGGGATTTCTTCCTTTGCAGCACCTAGTTCTCTTTCTAGAGCAATTCGATCTTCAACCAGTCTCCGGTTTTGGCCCAGAAGCTGGCGAAGTTCAACATGTTGCATTTCAATTTCTTCCTCTAATAGAGCAGGGTGAGGATGCATGGACTGGGGCAAAGGACCCCGAGCAACAGGCCCTTCTAGGGGATAACCACGCCGGTGATCAAAGGCTTCATGAGGCATACGATTTCTTCCTGCCATCTAAACTTAAGTTGTGAACAGAGAAATAAAAATGGCATTAATAAAACTAATAAAAGAAGCAGCAGTCTTCATTCCTTTGACGAAGTGACGGAAGCCCATCATGGAAACATCCTGCAAAGCTATTCAATATTTTAGAGGACCGCATTTGTCCATGGATAAACATGGTTTTTAGTTTCATTTGTTAAGTTGTGGAGGAACAAAAAATCAAAACTTACCTTTCTGAAACAAAATTGTAACTTCACATGTTTTCTCGAAATTAATGATTCGATTGCCATATACTTTGGAGAAAATATGCTTTTATATCATAGTATTAGTGGAAAGCTAACAATGATACCGACATACTGATTGTTTCGTAGTAAAATTAAAGGTTCTAATGATAATTCCATAGTTCCATAATTAATCTTGTGTTTATCTTCCCTATCTTTCCAGTTTCCACAATTTAAGGAAAGGCTCTCATGAAATCAAATTTAATCAAAAGTTAAGAAACTCCAGAATCAATTGAAAAGTTCACAAAACCCAACATCCTGTTTGATTGCTGAGCAAAGCTGGGAAACTGAAGCTAAACTAGTATATACCGCTTTACCGCGGTGGAATCCGACCGTAGGTTACAATGCAAATTCTATTTATTTTATTAAAGATTGAATGAATAATTTAATAAATTTACACACGAAAAATGTATGGACAACAAAATATATAGAATTTACTGCAAAATGTTTTGTTGTTAGCTTTTTCATTAACTGGATTATAACACTAAAAAGCATTAAACAAGGTTAACTGGGATGGACACAGCTTGAAGAAAGAGTATTGACCAACTGGATTGTGTATAACTTTTGCTATTGAATATTGTTTTGTATTTTTTTTTTTTCCAAGTAATTGCGAGTGTCCCAAGTGCCCATAAATCAATGTCTTGATATTTTTGTTCATTTAATAAAAACATGTACACGTTTAATGTTTGAATTTAAAAATAATTGAGTCAGGGTTACCCCAAAAAACCCAGCTCACAGTTGAACTTGGCCCAGATTATCGTGGGTCTAAGGGCTGCGCTAGGTCACCATGGACCTTATTTCAAGCCCAGGCTAAATTTTAAATAGGCCAATTTTTGGAGGATAGTAGCAACAGTTGTCTGCAAATAAATCTCTCTTCAAAGGTACAGACTAAACATAAATGTCATTTGAAGTTCAGATGCTTTTATACAACAAAATAAGAAACCAGGATTCGAGCACTGTGGCTTGTACAACAAATAATCATAAATGATATCTCATTATCCTTCTGTTCTCTACTTGTTTCGAAATCCTGAAGCCAACACTCTGCTAAAAATATTGCCAGAATAGAAAAAGATCAAAACAAGTAAATCTCACAACAAACTGATGGTAGAGGATTCCAATGCAATATTATATTGTTTTTGCTATCAAACTCACAATTGAAGAAATGAAATCTGACTTCATCCTACATAGATGCCAATTGGAAACATGAGGGAAAATCTTTTGAAACAAGCAAATTATCAAAATACACCTGGTTATCAACACATAAATTGTATTAAATCTCTATAATTCGATAGAAAACAACACTTACGTGATGGAATAACACTTTTTGGCAGACACATCAATAAACATGTTCTTTTAATCGATTGCACCAAGAAACTTTTGTCCAGTATCAAGCATAACCATCTATTCAGATAGTATATAAAACTTTTAACAGGTAATATCCCACTGCGCATAATCTGAATATTGATTAGATCACGTGAGAACAGATGGCCATCTTTCCCACAGATAACATTTTCCACAGCCCTTTTCTCTTTTCCGAGTAGAGTGCAATGGTATGGTAGGGTGTGTACCATAGTATCCGACTATGCATATCATTTGCCACAGTTTTCAAAAGGGAAACCCAATTAATGATATGATAAGCATCAGAAACACGGTGGAAGAGAGGGAGGAATGGTTGATGCAATCACAACACCCATTAACGTAGCATTGGTTCCTGAGGCTTTGAATCGACGATTTGGTCAACTCCTATATCGTTAATTGACACATGTCTACGTATTTTCCTCAAAATAATAGTATTCTATACGATTGCAAATTCAGTATTGCTGTTTTTAGGTCTGGAATCCCCAAAAAGCTTCCAAAGAAACAGGTATTTTTGTTAGTAAATGTAGAAGATTCCTAAATACAAGGTTAAATTCTTGTAAGACAAGATTTTCCCAATCATTCTTCCATGCCTATTACACCTCTGATATCTACAATCTAAACTTCAAAAGTGACAGCACCCAATTGACGTGCTTTTCTGATTACAGGCATAATTCATCTAAGTTTAAAAAAAAAAAAAAAAGGTTAAATATTAATCAATTAGACTGAAACCGCTACAGTACATGATATGATTAGTTTAGTACTGCAAAAAGCTACATGATAAGAGGATATGCCAAACCACTTCCTTCCCATCCCCATCCTCATCCCCGTCTGACCTGAATAAGGAAAGGAAAAATAAATAAAAATATTAGGGGAGTACATTCACGTGTGGTTCTTAAGCGGTCAGAGGACATGGAATGAGCTTCAAGGCAGGCAAATAAAGAGGAAAAGACATTGTACTGTCATAAACAGTTGTTAGTACCTAGCAACTTTTACAAAATCTGTTATAATGTTGTGCCTCCGCCATCTGACATCAGGGAGGCAGCAGCTGCAGCAGCAGTAGGAACAACGCCCGTTGAGACACCAGGTTTTGACAGATGGAGTAGCCTGAAAATGAAACTGATTTTGATGAGTCTCCACATTGTGTAGAAATAACAATAAATCACAATAAGGTTAAGAAATGAGGAAAAGAATTAGATTTATGTGAAGGCCAAAATACAGAGACCACCAAGCGGCGGCACTTAAAACTAAATTTAATAATTTGGATGCCCCAATAAATATGCCTTCTATGTATTATAAATTTTAAACACGTGTAATTCACATAGGTCAGCAAGTGACTAATGTCCACTTTATCAATTGAGCCCTTTTTAGCAAAATTCCAACCAGTTCACAAATAGCATCAGCCATTGAACATATTTAGGGAACACCACACTAAATGTACAAGGCTAGGCTGGATATACTGTCAGGATCTCCAAATATTTTATGTTCCCTATGCACACATGAACTCCCAACTTAAAGAGGACTTGAAATTTTGAATCTATGAGTTAAGGTACAGTTACAAGCAGGAAAATGAAAATAATATGAAGGCACTTACGGTGCAAGATATTCACAAAAAGATGATACAGCAGCCACAACCTCAGTGTAGTTCTCAGATGATGCAGGGGCTGTCACTTCGACCAGCTGTATACCAGGTGTTACAGGAACTGCTTCGTCGGTTGCATGCAGTTTCAGCATTTTATTAACTGAAGACACTGTAACAGTGATTTGAGCTCCCCTTTGGAAATTGAAGGCAAATCCCACCCTCAGCAGCTCGTGGTCTAACTTATAGCCAAGTGAGTAAAACAAGCGGAGTGCATTCTTGCTTACTTTACTTTCCGCCAAAGTCCTCACGAGCACTGAAAGTTGCTCGGCACCAGCACCTCTCATTGCGCCACCAATGTGTCGGACAGTCCTGAGCATTATCTAATTTTCATTACATACTGAACATATACAGTCCATTATAAAAACACCTAGAACGACAAACTCAATTTCTTACCATGTCGGTTCAGGCTGCTCAAGATCACACAGGAGTCGAACCTCTGAAGCTACTAACCCTGAGAAGAGGAATGTTTAGTTCGAGCTAGAGAGACAATTCAAATAAATGGATTTTTTGTGATATTGAAAAATGATATTCCATGACACCAAGGTTAGAAGAAATCTCATAGCCAATTATATGTGAATTTCCAGACCAAATCAAGGGATTGTTGCAATATTGCCAATTAGATTCCGTGTCACCAAGATTAGATGAAATCTAATAACCATTATATGTGACTTTCAATTGATGCTAAAATAAAAAGCGAGATAATTGGCAAATAATTGGTTCGGATAGCTAAAGACTCCATATAGATTTCACTATAAATGTACAGTAGAGGAAATCATTTTACTCAAACACAATTCTAATTGCTTAGACCTAACTAGAAGTCGAAATAAAAATCAATTACCTAGATTTGGACCACTTTTGAGACACAATTCATGGATCCTTAAACGCTCTCTATGAACTCCACAAAGTCCTTGAAGAAGGATCTCCAGGGCCTCAACATGCTGCATGACAACATGATATGCATTATAATTATGTTATCTCGATTGCAGGAAAAAGTTATCAAATGGGAGAGCATATTAACAAAAATAAAATCCTCCAGCACTTTGACCAAATATAAACTATAATGTTGATTACCACCAGAGTTCACATCTTCAAAAACATTATAAAATTTGTTTATTTTATCATCAAGGACATCGATTATGCCAAGCCGTAGAAAACTTGTTAGCCCTTTTTGGTCTTGCATTGCTTGGTTGATATAATTAGAACAATTTTCCTATTTACAACAAATGACAGTAATCTTTTTTTTCTTGTTCCTTGTAGAAATGGCGGTGGTGATGGACATAAGAGTCGTGGGGTGACCTGACCAATTTATGTAATAGCCGTTGACCCATTTTGACAAGCATATTATCGAATATATCCTTGCTTATTCCATTTCAAACGATTTCGAATTCATCTCTTTACTTGTACGCTACTACTTGGAAAAGAGAGGATTTCAAATTTCACTATTTTACAAATAAATTATCATATCATTAATATCAAAACAAGCACAAACAAGTGTAGAAAATCTCATTTCAAGATTAGAATCTAACCCATCTAAATTTGTACAAAATGTGTTATTATTTTTTCAAATTGTAGATTTTATGGTATAAATCATGAAAATATGCATGTATGCATTTGAGTATGAATTGTGATTTTTGCTTTAAAATTCACTAAATTTGAGTCCATTTGAAGTTAGTTAATTGAAAAACCAGTTTACAGCCTTAATTTGATCAGTTAACCGACCTTAACAAATCTGTTAACACACCATACGGACGAAGGTATTTAAGTCTTTTCTTTATAAAACAACCCTTTGCAACTTAAATTTTATAAGTTAGGATCTTTTTCGATTTATCATGTTTGACTCGACCTTTTAGCCAAAGCGGCCCATAAGAGCCATGTGTTGTGCAGCGTTTGGAAGATGATTGGCACGAAGAAAATCCTGAAGTTATTTTATTCAAATCAAGGGCAAAATATTCAAAATTCCACAAACAAAATGTTTTCCTAAATTTGAACTCAAGCAAAATGTTCGGAAACTTAAACAAAAACTAGACCAATGTATTATAGGACTCAAATGTTCAGAAAAACAAATATCACACCCAGAAATCAAATAAGAATTTCGTTTTTACTCGGAATTCAATAATTAAAATCACAAAAATCCTAAAAGTTAAATTCCCAACTGCAATTGCTAGAATAGAAATATACCTGAGTCTCTATAATGCCCTGAACCACGCACTCCATTTTGATTCAAAACTCTCTGTATTCTTCAATTCGACTCTAAGAATGAACTATGAAGTTAGTTGAATCTGCGAAATAGTTTCGAGTTTAAAGATAAAGAATTGAACAACAAAAAGAAATGAAATTAGGGCACATGTTAATTTAAGCATGTTTGGTGATGCTTACTGCTCAAATTAGTTAAATATAATTTTTATTAACAATTTACAATCTATTTTTTATCCACATATTCACCAACAACTTATAATATAAACACTTAAAAAATAATTTTAGCACTATCAAACATACGCACATGTTTGGCTAAGCTTAATGGGAGTTTTGGATAACTAGTTAGAAACACTTGTACATAGTTTTGCAATAATTTTGTTACTTTTTAATATTTTCAAAATTTGTATTTTTAATTATTAATAGTTAAAATGTTAAAATAGTAATTGTAATAAAGATAAAACAATTTGGTTCTTGATTAATAGATGTATTGTATTGTTCGAGGTTATAATGAATAATGTTGATATTTTATTTATATTTATAAAAGTAAAATTGCAATCGATATGGGTTTTATATTGTTGTAATACCAATTGTAACTGGAACCCAATTAATATTTTTTTGTGATTTGAATTTTGATGATTGACGAATCCTTGATATTAAATCATATGGAATTGATGATATATTTATAATTGTATGTTATGAAGAATAAAATTAATAATTACTAATTTTAATAAGAGAGAATGGTAGACATACATGTCATAGTTGACATGTATCTTATACTTTCTTTTTAATTTTACCCCTTCTTTACGTAAATTGTATTTCTATTATATAAAAAAAAAAAAAAAAGTTGCAACATATATCTTAAAGACTGAGGAAGAATTATATTTTTGGATTTGCCTACCCCTCCCCCTCTCGGAACCTGTAGTCTACTTCACCATTCTTGAAAAATATTCAAATGTGAGACATTAATCCAAAGTTTCTCTAATCTGTTTTGATATTAAGTCCTCAACGCATCAACGAAAAAGTTGCATTAGTATTCGAAAGTAAATGAATTAATTTTTTGAATATATTAAGAAAAATCATTTAACATTGGTGAACACTATAGACCCCTTATTAAAGAGAAAAATAGATAAATAAAATAGAAGATTATGTTAAACTTAAATTAAATGGGTGTGCATGTTATTTTTGACATACTATGATTCAACTTAAATTGGAAATAAAATTGTTTAGATTAAAGGAGTTTTAAATTTTTTGCTATTTCTAAGCTTGGATTATCATTGGTTTTTAAGTTGAGCTTTGGTAAAGGTAATAGGATAGTTGTTTTGTGGCCCGAGCTTGGAAGAATGCTTAAATGTATTAGTATACTCAGTTTAAATACATAAACTATTTTGATTTATTCAATAATATTATGAAATTTTAGTTGTTTATAGTTAGAAGAAATAGTTATATGAGGGTGTGTCATTGTTTGTTGTAATTTTAGGTGATATTGCTTAAAATACAAATGGTGAAGACAACATATGACATTTTTGTAGCCAGTGATGTACATAAGACAATTCAGGTAATTGTTCTATCTCATTATAAGGGATGCTTCTCCAGTTATGTACATGAACTATTTAAGCATATAATATATTATCTCATAATTTCCAATATATATAAAAAACTTCTATACATGGCAAAGCAGAAAATAGTCTATGCATCCCACCGTTTTTCAAAAAATAGGTACTTGATAATTCGATTCACTATTTGCTAAAGTATGATTTTTATTATTGATATGAATCCCAAAGGATAAAAATTGAGATAAAATAGTGAATTTACATTGGATTTCTCTTTCGAGCATCATATTGAAGTAAAGTCAAGAGATACAATGGTGAATAATTCGTACAAAATGGTACAACTCTTATTAATATAACCGAGTATAACAAATTGTTGAGCACTTGCAGATTGCCTACCGGATAAGTATGCCATAGACAAACTAAAAAATGAGTCTGTAAATAATCTCTCATTGACATTTTGGTAGATATGCAAAATATCATCTTTTAATGCTCATTATCAAGATATTTATGGATTATTGTTCCCACCCCACCCCACCCCACCCCACCCCACCCCTAAAACTTTTGCTTTTTCAAATGTTTTTAATAGTTAAATGTGATTCATTGTAGGAATCTAATATAAAAAGTTTATTTTATTTTACTTTTTTGAGAGTTGACACTGTATAACATGTATTAAATATCAAATCTTGACAATTTTTGTATGACAATTGCATATTTTTTTTATGGTCTTATTGCCATGTAATATTTGGATTATTGGAGTCTGAAAAATTACTGTATTTATTTTTATTCTTTTTGGACATGATTATCTACATTTAGTTGATTGTTAATACTTCTTTGTCGAGCTATTAATTCAAGGAAAATAGAAGAATTTATATACTGATAACAAATGTATAATCTTTTAAGTATGTGTAAATTTTGAGGATTAAACTTCTATAAAGATGAGTATTAATGTAATATTGCGATATTTTATATACATCTACCAATAGTGATGTAGGTGAATAAATGCGAAAAATGACTAACATTCCAAAAGCTATTTGATTCATAAAAAATACCGATAATTTAGACAAAATATGAAAGAGCCTCATAATATTTTATTATCAATAGAAAAAAAAAAAGACACCAACAACTTTTATTTGCTATTTATAGTTTTTAAAAATACCTAATTATCGAATATTATAAATATTTTAACTATAGTCCAAAATCTCTCCTAAAAATAATTATTACGTTCTCATTTAAAAAAAACCATAAAATTAACAATAAAAAGGAATAAACCACCATTTTTAATGTTTAAAAATTTTAATTATACATTTAATAAATTGTTAAAAATTTAATGTAAAATTATTTGAGGTGGTGTTGGGAGGGCAAGAGACTTTTTATGAATGAATACAATTTTAATTTAATTAGGTAAATTATAAGATAGCTGTACATTATTGAACACTAAGAGTGAAAATTGAATTTTAAAATTTTTGTAAGAATATAATAGTCTATGGCCTTTTAGATGTAGTATAAATAAAAATACAGAATTGTCAAACGTTATAAATATTTCAACCATAGTCTCAAATCTCTCCTAAAAATAATTATTACGTTCTCATTTAGTAAAAAAAAAATCCGTAAAATTAGCAATAAAAATGAATAAATCATAATTTTAAATGTTTAAAAATTTTAATTGTATATTTAATAAATTGTTGAAATTTTAATGTAAGATCATTGAAGGTGGTTTTGGGAGGGCAATATACGTTTTATGAATGAATACAATAATAATTTAATTAGATAAACTTAAAATGTAATATAATAAATAAAATATTATAAGATACTTGTACATTAATGAACAACAAAAGTGAATATGAAAATTTAAAATTTTTGTAATGATAGAATAGTCTAAAAATATTTTTCCCTTTTAGGACTTTTTAGATGTAGTATAATATAATATAATAATAACAATAATTATTACGTCAAATTATTTATCCATTTTAGAACATTTTAGATGTAGTATAACTATTATATTCTCATTTAGTAAGGAAAAAAAACTTCTACAAAATTAGCAATAAAAAAGAATAAACCACAATTTTAAAATGTTTAAAAATTTTAATTGTATATTTAATAAATTGTTAAGAATTTAATGTATGATTATTGAAGGTGGTTTTAGGAAGGCAAGAGACGTTTCATGAATGAATACAATACTAATTTAATTAAGTAAATTTAAAATATAATATAATATAATAAATAAAATATTATAAGATAATTATTAATGAACAATAAGGGTAATGTGGAATTTTAATTTTTTTGTAAGGATATAATAGTCTAAAAATATTTTTTCTCTTTTAATGGCATTTTAGATGTAGCATAGATTGGTAACGATGGTTTTGTAAAGTAGTGGTTTTGGACAACGGCTTGGGTGGTTTTTATTAGCCTTTTTTTAAACAATTCAACCGGAGTTTGTTATTTAGCACTTCTAAAAGATTTTTTTGTTAAGAGAATCAAATTCAATATATAAAAAAAATTAAATTAAAATTTAAAATTTTTATATATCCACGTATCATTGAAATTATAAAATTAAATTTATGTTATTGTATGTGTTTTTTTTTTCTTTTGTATATGTTTTTTTATTTTTATAAATATTAAGTTTATGGTAGTTTTAAAAATAATTGTTTGAAATTAGGTAAGGTTGGAAGAAATTTTGAAGAACGATTAAATATCATCGATTTGGGGGGTTGGAAGATACGCTTCAAATTATATTACACCGATTTTTGAAGGTTTAAAAATCGGACAAAATCGGTGCTCCAAAAAATTAATAAGCATCGATTTTCTTAACCTTAGGTTACAATGCAAATTCAATGGTAAGTTGACGAAGAATAAGGTGGACTTGAAAATTTAATTTGAAGAATATAGGAGATATGAGGGATAAAAAACAATTTTGACAATGAACACAGATATATATGGGTTTTTATCGTAAGTGGAGGTGAAACTTGAATTTAAAACCTTTGATTAAAAATAAAAATAAAAAATTGAAGAAGACATAATTACAAAACCCAATTTCAAGCCAATTAAACGGCATCTATATTCTTAAGCATCACAACATTAATTTCGAAATTTGTCAAACTATAAAAACAACTCTTTTCTAAAGAGAGAAAATGCACGAATATTTTCTTAAATTGCTAACCCTAATTGTGCGAATAATAATCAGACAAGGAACAGAAGAACAGAACATGACATGACAGAGATGGAATTGGATAAGAATACCTTTTACAGAAAATTTATGGTTTGCGAATTTGCGACTGTTCGAAGAATTGAAGAGTAAATTGGGAAATCCTCAAGTGTTGCAAGAAAAATGGAAAATGAATGTCTTCAGAAGGATATTATCATCCGACGATGTCGGGTTGGGTAAATGCATAGTTGTCAATAGGGCATGCCACCCAAACTCGCATCGGTCACCCATAGAGGCTCGTGAGCCAGGCGGACGGTTCATGAGCTGGATGACGCTGAACCGCTGACTCGAACGGTTCAGCATCAAACAGGCTAGCGTTTTAATATTAAAAAATTTACATGGCAGAGAACGACGCTAACTGACATGACAGCAGCGAAGCAGCGGGTGTCATTCAAATGCTGCTTTTACAAAAAAAAAATTAATCAAAAAAAGTGTGTAAGTGTGTTGTCACATTACAAACTTACACACATTCAAAATTTGAAAATTTGGGCAGATAGATTGTATCTGTGTAAGAGTGTATCTAACATTATAATTTTTTTTATCTATAAATTTGAACGAAATAGCAAATGTAAGATACACAATTTTTTTTATATCATTCTCTCACTCTCTATACTTCGGTATTTTGGCTTACATATTGATATAATTAGATTACTTTGAAATTTTTTGAAGCTCTTTGCCTCTTAGTTGTAGACATTCATTATGTTTACTACAATATATTATAGTTAGGTAGATGCCAACCTAGTTGTGATATACTTAAACTATAAATATACAAATGGTTGATAGTTGTGTACGTGTCAACAACATTGGGATGTACTTTAATTATAGTGATGTATTTAATTGTTATTTGTTTGTATTTTATTTAAATTCACAGAGTTAGAAATAATTCAATGTAAAATAAGATATAAATTCAATGTAAACATTTTTCGTTATGAATAATAAATGTGAATTTATCATTGTTATTTATTTTTTATTTAGTAATTTAACACATTTTTTGCTATAAATGTAAACATTTTTTTTATGTAAAATAAGTTAGTAATTTTTTTAGTAATTTAAAAAAAATTAATTTTTTATTCATACGGGCCGAACTGGGCCAAACCACATCCCACATGAGCTCGACCCAGATGAGCCGACGGATGGGCTGAATTCGCGTTCGATTTTCGTGGGCTGGGTTGACCTGGCCCGCAACCCACTGCAGCACGGGCTTTTTCTAATATGGACTGTCACCAGACTTCATTAAAGGCGAGCAGAGTCACCTCTAGGTAAATGGAATTTTTTCCTTACCTATACAAAATGAGCTAGTTAAATGTTTCAAAAAAATAAAAAGGGTAAATTAAAATATAGTCATTTTCAGTTTGTCAGAATTTCGTTTTTAGACAATTTTAATTAAACATTAAAACATATCACCTCAACTTTTAAAGCAATTCATGGATATGGTCACTCTTGACAATTTTATTCTCAAACTTAAATAAATTAAAACAAAAAAAAAAAAAAAAAAATTGCAGTTAAAATATTTAGCATTTTCAAAAGTACAAATGACACTCCAACATCCCAGACCAATTCACCCATGCTAAATTCCATGACCCCGTCCTACCCGTCCTACCACCACCAAAATTGGATTTTATTGTTGATTAATCAAAAACCATTAACTTCAAATTTTGAATTTTATTATTGTATATTTTTTGTTAATTTTGGATGTTTATGTATGTGTGTGTAAAAACAAAATGTATAATTTTAGCTGGCTTTCTAGATTTTCTGATGATTTAGAGGATAAAAATTTCCTAGATGTATTCAAAAGCCCACAATCTCAATGTGGCACCTGAAACATACTGCGTGTGGAGGTAGAAAGATTAGACGGGGGAGAACATGCAGTGTATGGTGGGACTGTAGTTTTGGGTTGAGAGAGAAAAGAAGTGGCGGTGGATGTCGGGGGGCATGGGGGTTTGGTGGCGAGAAAGCTTTTAGTGGGGTGTTGGCATTGGAAATAGAATTGGTGTGAATCTAATGGTGGAAAAGAGAATGATGTATTTTGGAAATTGGTGGAAGTTGTGTCACAGATGTTGGAATGTACTATGGGTGAACATGATTCGATTTAAGCGGTTTTTGACCTATTTTCAAACAAAATCATGTAAAACGGTTTGGAACAAACCAAATCAAATTATTTTTTGTAGTTCGGTTTGGTTTTAATCTACGATTTACTTATCGACATAATAATAACATATTTAAAACAAGTTAAAACATAAGTAGATTGGTCTAAAATTCTCATTACAAACTTAAACGAGAACTGTTGAAACCCAAGTGTTATATTACATTATTATTTGTCTCAATTGTTACATTACATTAATATTTGTCATAGAATGAAATGAAAATTGAAAGGATATTGACAGAAATTAGTAAATAATTGAGTACAATAATGAACTTGTCGGTTATAGTCAGTGATCCAATATTTTGGCAAAAATTAAATAAGTCAGTCCAATAAATTTAGTATTGCATTGTACTTTACTCATTTTGTAAATGTGTAAGTAAGTAGAATTAATTTATTTTTAACTATAAAAACTAAAAACAGTTCAATTTGGTTTAAGTTGTGTTCGAAGCATTGAAACATAAACCAAACAATTTTTGAACGGTTTAGTTCGGTTTAAAATCGAAACATTAACGGGTCTATGTGGACCCAAACCAACATTTTCAAATCAATGGATTCGATGCGTTTTGTTGATTTTTAAATTTTTTGTGCGGTCCTAAAATGTACTATGAAACTTACATGAAACGGTGTTGAATCGACGATGGTGACAAGTGGTGGTGCTAGCAAAAGAGGTAAAGGGGCTGGGATGAGGTAGGTGTAATTATTGGAGGATTGATGAATGAATTTATATGTTTTCTAATTATTATCGTTCTATTCTTACCTATTTTTCATTCTTTTAGTTTTTTTTTAATTACTTAGTTAGATGTGCATCACATTTCTTTTCTTCTTCTTTTTACTTATTTTTTATTTATCTAAGCATTTTAGTCTTTTTCATAATTCATGAAGGGGTGGTGGGGCGGGGTTGGGTTTGTGCGGGTGAGTGTGTGGGGATATTGGTGACTCATATGCACTTTTGAAAAGGCTATAAATCGATTTCTAGTTTTTTTATTTTATTTTTCATTTTTGCTGTTTTAGTTATTTTAGATTGAAGAAAAAATTGTAAGGAATGACCGTCTGCGTAAATTAATTAAATAGTAATTATATCCACACTATATTTTTTATTTGTTGCGTCATATTTTAATTGCACTTAACATCTTAATCTTTGCTCATTGTAGCACTCATGTCTCCAACTTTTTTATCGCATTTTTATCATCAATTTTTTATTAATTAGCAGATCTTACAATTTCTGTCTAAAAAAATCTATTAGGAAGATGTAAAATGACTTATTTGTCCATCATATTTAAAAAAATAATAAATACAAAAATGTGACAATATTTTTTCCTCATTTCAAAGCACTCAAATAGAATATTTGGACAGAAACCATCACTAAGGATGGAACTTACTAATTAATAGAAGTTGAAGATAAGAATTCGATAAAAAAAGAGTTAAGAACATAAGTGCTACAATTAATAAAGTTGAAGAGCTTAAATGCAATTAAAATGTAGTGCATTTATAAAAAATTGCAGTGTCAATATAGCCACATTTACTTGTAACTAGTGTTGCCTCGTGCGCTACACGTGCTGCTATAGAAATTGTGTTTATAATAGTATTAGTCGAGTTGAGATGCAAATGTAGGATATTTGTGTGAAACATAATAATTATTAATTTTTGAGTCCAAGTTATATTCAAGTTTATTTTCAAACCGAAGTTAATATTTGGTAGCACATTTTGTTGGATGTGATTAAAGTTTGGTATGAACTATATTAATAGAATAGATTGGGCATAAGAAGGTAAATTTGGTGCAAGATAGTTTGATTAGTTCTATTTGTACTTATGATTATATGTATTCTATATTTGACCGAATATGTTACAGAGGATGTTATTATATTGTTTCAATAATTTGGTTTCCAAAAGAGAGAACTATAAAATTTTGTGATTGCAATTTAAATGTGAATGTTGTATTGTTCTCTATAATATATTAAGCATATGTTTGGAGGTGCTGAAATTATAATTTAAGTGCTTATATTATAAACAGTTGGTAAATATGTGGATAAAAAGTGGTTGTAAGTTGTGGGTCCCATGAAATGTGTGGATGAGAATTATGTTTGACCAGTTTGACCAGCTGAAATTATAATTTAAGTGGTGCCAAACATATGCTTAGCATAGTCTATGTTTGTTTCCATAATTTAAGTGGTGCCAAATATACATGCATCATTTTGTTCCCAAAAAATCCAAGAACTTTGGTTTCGCTGGTTTGTAACTACTTGTGAATCCAAATTCTCAAGACTATTTTTCCACATAGTCTATGTTTGTTTCCATAATATTGACATAATACAAGCATACATTGTTAACAAATTATTTTAGTAAAGAAGAAATGATATTATCACAACATGTCCCTCGAAAGACTTTTCCTT
The DNA here is from genome assembly GCA_030279155.1 of Forsythia viridissima. Lineage (NCBI taxonomy): Eukaryota > Viridiplantae > Streptophyta > Magnoliopsida > Lamiales > Oleaceae > Forsythia > Forsythia viridissima. The sequence goes on from CM059042.1 coordinate 10,938,879, forward strand.
TACCTCAATGCCGATGAAGTGACGTCATTGAATATGAAAAATGATGAATGAAGTAACTTAGACATATGCAGCCCCGTTTTCCTGCCCACAGTAGGCAAGAGAATCTTGCCCACTCTGGCTACGTGGCATGTCCAGTCAATCAAATGGCCCAAGTCAAAAAAAAAAAAAAAAACCCACCAAACCCTCATTACCTCCCTCGCCAAAACCCCAACCCACCCAGCCAAGCAATCATTTCATCTACTATCTCTCTCCAATTTTTCCCATTTTTGGTGCCCTAAATCTCCCCAATTGCTCGTCGAAACCACAACTATTTTTCAAACGTTTCATTGAAACAAAATACTTCAAACAACCACTGAGGAGTGGTGGGTCCGACGAGATGAAAGTTGTGGTTCCAGAGACGAGTGGTGGGACTGGCTGGAGGAGTGGTGAGTCCGACGAGATGAAAATGGTTTGGTTGACACCGAAGAAGAGAGCTGTGAATACGACCATGTGAGTGGTGTTTTCGGCGTGAGTTGCGGGTACGGGTACGACGACGGCAGTGGTGTCAAATTCCAGCGATATTTTTCTTCTCTTCAGAATTTTTAATTTTTTTACGAAGTGGGAATTTCTTAGAAATTAGATTTTTTGGTTAACCAAATCTACACTAAAGAATATCCAACTGCTGGGTGGTGCTATTATTTATACACGCACTTTTTTACTTCTCAATTTTATCTGCATTTACAAGAATGGGACTTCAATGCAGTGCATTGGTTTGGCTGAATATTTTAAATTTAAATGCAACAAAGGCAAAGGGGCAGGTGAAATTTTAAATTTGAGCGGAGGAGTAGTGTTCGCGCCGGTGAGAAGGTCACCAGAAAAAGCATCTGAAATTAACCGGCAAGATGGTGATGGCTGCGGAATGTGGATTGGGAGAAAGAGACGAAGGATTTTTGTGCAAAGGAATTAACTGGATTTTGTAAGGAATGGGCTAACCCATTTATTTTTGGTGGTTTCGGCTTCAGATTCCGACGAGCAATGGGGGGATTCAGGGCACCAAAAATGGGGAAATTTGTGGAGAGAGAGCAGATGAAATGATTGCTTGGGTGGATGGGTTGGGGTATTGGCGAGGGAGGTAGGGAGGGTTTGGTGGGTTTTTTTGTTTGTTTGTTGACTTGGGCCATTTGATTGACTGGGCATGCCACGTAGGCACAATGGGCAAGAAACGGGGCTGTGGACATATGCACCAATGTCTTCTTGCTATTTCTATTTTTTCTTCTCTTGAGTATTATCATAAGCAACTACATAGCCAAAATGGTAACACTAATAAAATATCATCAGTGCTACTCTATAATTTGCATAAATAAAACAAAAGGCATCAAAAAAATTCCATATTGTTAGCACTATATCTATTACATGGTAATCATTCTAATAATTGTAGTAAAGAACCAAAATAATCAGCCAGCTTAAGAAACAAAATCTGATTACCATCTCACTTCATTCTAATCAGTAGTCAAAATTAGCAGCTAAGAAATACTCCACTTTCAATAAATAGTATGAACAATAAAGTTAAAATTGTTTCCCATTACTCCACCAATTGGTCCACTCCAGCACCATTAGACATCCCAATATTTTTTCCTCTGTCTCTTTTGGTATGATACAAGAAAGTTAACGGCTTCAGTTCAAAAGTTACACCGTTAATTTGTGCTTACAAGATAAATGCATGAACTTTAAATGCATTTGAAAAAGATCAAGTGAATGCGAATGACAACCATTGCATACAAATCGTACAACATAAGTTTAATAAAGTGTAAACAATTAGCTTAAGAAATGAAATTCATCATTATATACAAATAATTATCTGAAGAATTTCCAGCCATCACATCCAACTAGTAAACCAGAGTTGAGGCATAAATTATTAGATCTCCTAATTATTTGTACCATAAAAGTGCACAGGGTATCAAAAATTGAACAAGTATGTATCAATTTAAACATATCAGTCAACGAAAATAGGGGCTTGTCAATATAGAAACTACAAATTCAGACAAACATCACTGGAAGCAAACCAAAATTATTATCTAAATAAAAATGTATAAGCCAGTTATGCATTGCTTTTATGGAGCAAATGTTGTTCTCATTTGAAAATAAGCATTCATGGGATACCTTATAAGATAATATCATTAGGCTGACCAAAAGAGCACTACACAAGCACATTATAATAATTTTTCCATTATGACAGTATATCTGTGTTGATGAATAGTATAATTCATATAGAGTTAATCTTTAGAACCAGTTTTGAGTCATGATTATTAAACAACCAATCTTACACGTTGTTTCACATAGGTAAAATTTCGAAGCACAAAAATATTCTGAAGATTGAATAAAAAAATAATCTACGACGTATTTTGTAGTCTCAGATCACCAACTTCGAGAGAAATAGAAAAATACACCTACATAACTAAGCATCAACCAAGCCCAAAATATAATTAAATATTCTTAATACACGTCAAAGTGTATATCCAACTGTTATTTCTCACACACAATTCAAATTAACTATTTTTAACATGTGCAATATATTCTAATCTCTAGATAGAGTAAAAATGAAGAGCTTTACATAATTTAGTCTTATAATCAAATATTGCCAGAAGATGCTTTTAGTTAGTTCACTTTAATCTAGTCGTCCACATTTTTCTTCCATATCTTAATCTTAAGTAAACAAAAAAATAGTGCTATATATATGGTCAAATAAAATTAAATCTAATTCAATCATTTTAGTTATGCATGAAAATAATAACCTGACGAGCTGCTTGAACAATATGTATAGATGCTTTTGTAGTACATTTAGTGTTCCATATATTCAATCCCAAAAATTCAAGCAAAAAGTAATAAGGATAACATAGAAAGATTTGATAAATAAATAAATATATTTAGGGTCTTCGATATAAATTTGAATAATTTGAATAAAGTAGAACACAAGAAGAAAATTTTGAATAACACCGAAAAATCACAACTGTTTAGAGTCTTCAAGATGCTCTTTCAATATGAAACTTTTGGTCGTTTTGTCACCAAAGAGCCATCCACCCCATGGGGATCCAAATCTAATTCTTCTTGTTCCTCTTCTCCACTAAAATTCTAATTATTTGACTATGGAGTCAATGGGCTCCTTAATAAATTCATAATTTGTACTATCATTATCAACAAGTCTATTTTTGTTCTTATCGTTGGTGTTATTGTTGTTATTATGAAAATAATAGTTATCTGGAATGATGACATTGACATTCAAGAAACTAACTTGAGAACCAAAGTCTCCAAGACAAGAGTAATGTAAATTAATGAGAACAACCAATTAAATAAGTTTCTTTCTATGATAAAATATATAATATCAACCAATATATGTGTGTGTGTGTCTCTCTCTTAGAGCCACAAAGAAGTAAAATAATAATAATAAAAAAATAATACCTAAATTCTTCTAGAAAAGTGAAACTAGCTAATTATATTCTGCATATGGGTAGTTTCTTAAACAATCCAAATGGACAAAATAAATTACCCTATATAAATACACAATCAAATTTTCATAAATCAGAATTTAAGAGCAAATAAAAGCAATACTAATAAACCATTAAGAAGCCACAAATCCAGACAAAATTTTCGTTCTTGAAATTGTAAAACTTTTTAAGAAATCAAGAAATCCACTCACTTAGCCAAGCCTTGCTCTGGGGTATCTTGCTCTTTAGAAGTCCACTTGGTGGAAATTTTATAGTTGTACTGCAAAGTTGGCACACCATGCTAGTGAAAGCCTCTCTCGTGTGTTTCACTTTAGGTAGCTATAAAACACAAATGCTCGAAAACTGGCACAATAATTTAAGAGTTGAAGAAATGACAACAAACACTGAACATACAACACAAATCGTTGGATACTGTAAGCAAAAAATAACGAAAGAAGAGAAGAAACTACATGAGAAAAATCTATGCGAAAAACAATAGATTCACCACAAGCTCCATGTTATGTTTTCTATTTTCACAAATATGGCATGATGCTAATCATTTAGTAAAAGGTTAATGAATTGTTATTAAAGCATAATCAATTGTTACTGAATTATTTCCAAGGTCAAATCTCTCGTGGAACAAAAGCTTTAACACTTCAAGAGGGAGCAATGTGATTGTTGTAAAGAAATAGGAAACACATATCACAAAGAAATATGTAAATATTTTCTTTATAGAGCAAAAATATTTCAATACCAGACCAATCCGTAATGTAACGAAATTCCAATGTTACTTATCATATGGGAAAAAAAAATCCGAACAGGAAAAATAACCAAATTTAGATGCAGACAAATTAAGGTTTCGCATTACATCAGCATAAATCTAAAAAAATCAACTGTTATAGAATTCGTTGAAACCATCGTTCCCAAATGTTAGTGAATACTACAATCTAGCACAAAAAAGGCAAGTCATTGCACACAAAAATAGATTGGACAAAAAAGAAAAAAAAAAACCAATAAATAAATTCTAAATTACCAAACAACAACCATAATAAATAACATATAACAAATGATCCATGCCCCCCTCAAAAAAAAAACACGATACAACTTGTCCTAAAAATAAATAAGAATACTAACATTATGTCACTGCATATATTTCTATAGCCTTAAAGATGTCGAAACCCCAACATTCTGCCTGCCACGGTATACATAGAATCTCCACTGACATGAGACCTAGTTTCGCGCGGTGACTGTGATTAATACATGGTTATATTAGCAAAGAAGTGATAATGCAATGACCAAACCAAATTAATACGCAAAAGGGCATGCATACCATGTACGATTTCCTCATCCGATTTTACCAGGTGCAATGATATCAAACACAACAAATTGCATTCCATATTTTAGCCCTATATGGTGCTTAATATAAAACAACAATCTGCCATTATATACATGTGACAAAGTTGCCTTCATGTTATATCTACTCAGAGACGCATCATAACTATGTTTTAGGCTGTTTTAATATTGAAAAGGAAAAAAATTATGAGATTAAACTCAAATATATGCATGATATTTTTTTAACCAATTACTAATTGCAATCTCAACCTATACACTAATATAACCATTACTTTGTGTTTGTACACACGTAAATGCATCCACGTTTATGTTCTATTTCAATGATTGGTAGTGGGGAGAATTCTCAATGCACTAATCAAACATGAGTTCACATTTTCACCAATTGTTACCTTATGATTTTTACTGGGTTTTGTTTGAGCCATGAAGAGACGATTAATAATCTCCATTCGATAGCAAAATGAGATAATATTAAGAACTATCAATTGTTTTTAGTGATTGCAAAATGCAAATTGTCTTTAGATGTAATTTAATCACACCAGAATATCCTAACACCCCTCATTTTCAACAAAAAGAATATCATGATCTCCTTAAAAAGTACCTTATATTCTCTCACTCTTCCATTCAAATTCGAAGCCCGTTCTCAATTATTTGTTTTGTCTATCCCAACTTCTTCCCTATTCAGCCAAAAACTCCTCAGTCCACAAAGCTCACACAAACAAGCACGCTGATTACTTATATTTCAAGTTGCACCATACAATCATCAGAAGAAAATATTTAAAATACTACAATTTGCTACACGAAAACCAAATTTTCCATATTCCATAGAATATATATTGAAAAATTCTTAGCCTATGCACAATTTTCTACCTCATTTTAATCATCCACGCACACACTAATCAGTTTTCTCTTCAAGCCAACCTATCAAATTTAAGAATGCCAAGCAGATATTTTAACACATGCCTGTTATTCCTCTTGTTGAAAGCAACTAAAAAAAATCTAAAAATATGCATGTTATTCCAAAAATCGGTTTATCCGATTTTCCATTTCGTTTCTCCTTTTCTCGCTGAAACTAAAGAGTCATTAGACTTGAAATATATGCACTTGATATGAAGAAAAACTAAACTTGAGAGCTAGAAACCTTTGTAGGCCGAATTTTTGTTCTTTCCTCACTTAAACGCACAATAACATATAAACCATCACTAAAATTATATATTTATCTTTTCAAGCTATAAACTACAAAGCGAAATGAAAATAGTACCTCATTATCGCTAAAAAAACATAGCAATTGCAAGTCTCCAACTAACGATGCAGTTTAGTACCAAATCTGAAAGGTGAATCATCTAAAATATATGCATAAAAACTTATTAAAAACATAAACAGTGAAAGTTGAAAAAAAAAACAGACATTTTTCAGAAAAACAAAATCGCCCAAAAATATATATCCATGGTTATTTTTACCATATCTTTGATAGATCGAATTTGGAGATAGATAAAAAATATGTTTGAAGTTAAAGAAGACAATGAAGAGTTGAGGAAATTTAGTGTTGATGCATAACAAAAATACAATCCTTTAGTGTACTTCTCGAACGCTTGTCACTATCCCAGAACAAGAAAGGCTGAAACTTGCAACGAACAAGAATGTAACAAATCAAAATACATACATGTTTTGACTTTGAAGTTTGATTCCTTATATAGGTATGTACAAATGGAAGAGAAACTAACCCAAATCAGACGCTGATACCCTAAAAATCATAATATGAAAAAACCAATAACCAGAAACTGAATCGAAATATACCGACGTTGATCATTGAAAAGATTAACCCAAATCGGAAACAAATACCCTCCAATCACGATTGCAAAACCCTTATGACCATTCCGGTGGCAAGAAATTTTAACAACTAAATAAATCGAAAGCTACAAAAGAAAGAAAGAACTGTGCTTTGGGAAACGAATGGAAGTTAGAGAGATAAGAAAAAAAGGTTGGGTGAGTATGTGATGTTTCTGCAAGCGTGAGGAAAGACAATGGGTCAAAACTACGCCGTTTTTACCTATATTGGCTTAGAACGACGTCGTTTCATCACCTGACTCGGGAAAAAAAATTGTATGATAATGTCGCCGAAACGGTGTCGTTTTCGATGACCACTTCAATAGTGCCCCACTTTTTGCCTTTTTTATTTAGTTAAGTTAGGAAATTGAGTATGATACATGCAATTAAAATTGAATTAGGATTGAATTACGAAAATGAAAAGGATGGAGACCCTGAGTGCGCCACTGTTCATATTTTTTTTTTTCCCGTGTGTATACAAAACGTTGTCGTTTTGATTTTTATTAAGCCTTCTCATTTTCTCCCCTCTTTTGTGTTTCTCTATCGATCGTGCAATTTTGGCCTTCCAAACTGTATAATCCTAATTCTTCAACCATGGTTCAAATTTGTTGAAACCTTCACTAAATATTTGCAGACATGCTGAAAATTGTTTGTTCCAAAAATTTGTTGTGGTGGTTTTCTTTTGGCGATGGGGTGGAAGGCAGGAAACGAGGGAGTTGGGTGGTTGGACAAAGGGCAGGGAGATATGATATATGTTTAAGATTATATCATATTGAGAATATGTTTGTATGTGCTTATAAGTACTTATAAGTCGATCAAATATTATTTTTATTCACACGTTTCGTAGTACTCACAATTTTTATTCATTTTTTATCTACGCATTTGGTATGATCTACTACTTATAATCTACAAAATTCTTTATCAAATATAATCTGAATAAAATGAAATGTAATTGGGCATAGTGAATTTTGTGTGATAAAACATTCTCAATTACAATTTACAAATGTGTCACTTTTTCTAAAAATAAGTTAAGAAGTTTCAATTTCATTACAATGTTTTTTTTCCCTTGATAGCACTATCAAGACAGACAGACGGCTATTTTTCACTAGTCTAAGCTGAACCGGGCCTCTTCAACGAAATTCCTTGCCAAGACCCTCGATCTCAAAAACGAAATCTCTCACGATCTCTCTTTCTCTATCTATCCGATGCTATGCAGAAAATTTCGTGCGTTTTTTGGGGCTTAGGGTTTGAGATCTCGAAGGAAAAACCCACGGAAAGTTAGCTGTTGTTTATAAACTGTAAATATATACATATATACATGGAGGAATCTGTACGAGAAGTCCTTTTCGAGACTCGTCACCACGCTTCCAGACCTTATTCCTCCAATTACCCACCTCAACAGCAGGTACAATTTGTTTAATTGCATTATATTTAATGTTGAATTACATTTTCTCTATTTTTTTTTTTGTAAAGTTAATTACTTAATTTTGACGATTTCAGCTAAACAAAGGTGGCAGAGGGAGTTTACTTTCATATCTTCCAATTCGAGGTGATTTCGTTTTTCACTGGATTTAAATATGTATACCTCTTCTTTTGTTGAGTGCTGATCGTGGACTTCAATTCAGTTAATGTTGGAGTGAATTTGTGTCTTATTCTTGCCACGATTTTGTACCCAAAAAGAATCCTCACTCTGTATAATCAGAATTAATGTTTCTTTGTCCTCATCTTACACAGTTTTATTTATCAGTTTCTTAGTTTTATGGGCTTAGCTGATTTTTTATGCTGCATTGTTCATTGTATCTGTATTAACTTCTTACTGATGAAACATTCTACTTCCTGTATCCGGAAGGCATTACTCAGCTTAAAGAAAAATGGAGTGAATATAGGCAGCCGAGAAGATTAAGACGATTAGCATCCTTGTTTGTTACTGCAAGAGGCGATCAAGTTGCTGTAGCTTCTGGAAATCAAATAACAATTTTGCAGAAGGATAATGACTACCAGGAGCCAGTTGGAATGTTTAACAGTAAGAATTTAGATCTCTATTAAAACAAATTTGAATTTAAGGTCTGTACAAAGTAACTTGATCCATCTACATTGCATCGCATGGAATATCAGACTTGGAGGGGTTTTGGAGGGGTTGCTGCATAAGGTGTAATTTATTTGCTCCTTATACCCTGTTTCTAGAAGCTAAATTATTTTTGAAGCATCATAATGTCCGTGCTAATCAAATGTTGATGTTCGGATTATGCCATCTGTAAATTATTTACCTTCTGTGCTGGTTTTGACCTGGGTAGGTGGGAATGTTGGCACATTCACTTGTGGAACATGGTCAGAAGCTCATGAGGTCCTTGGAGTTGCTGATGATACTGATACACTCTATTTCATTAAAGCTAATGGGGAAGAAATAACCAGAGTTACAAAGAGGCATTTAAATGCCTCTTTACCAATTGTAGGTCTGGTTGTGCTGGACGACACTTATACGAAGAAATCTTGCTTGTGAGTGTTCAAAGTTTTATTGGAAGTTTTTCTCTTCACTGATTATGTTTTATATTTGCATCTGCCTTGGCTCTCCTCATGTTTTGACTTTACTAGATGAAATCCTTTTTGTAGGTGCACATTCAGTGTTCTTATATCAGATGGTTCAATGCATGACATAGAGATCAGCAAGGATCCAAGTGCCTCCATTTTGTCAGCACACACCTTGAGTTCAAAGCAGTTCCCTCAGAATGTTTTCTGCTTGGATTATCATCCAAACCTTTCTTTGTTTACTCTAGTCAGTTGTGCTGGTGATAATCAATCGACATCTAATGGGAACACTGGTATGCTTGCACTCTTCGTTCCATTTTAATGACTATGCAGAAATTCCCCTTGGAACTTTTTTTATCACAATTCAATGTTGGGCTTGTAAAAGGGTTTATTCCAGGGAAAAGGAAATCTATGGTTCAGTGAGAAGTTTGAGAAGGCATCATGTCACACACAAAAAAATGAAGACGACCTATCCCAAAAATTGCATAATTAGTTTAACTGTAATCTTAGGTCGGTATCAATAAGTGGTAAGTGATGTGAAACTTATGAAGTGGTGACCAAAAGGAGTTTGCTCATACTGTGTGGTATTATAATGTTAGCAATTGGTTTGGGGTGGCAGTTCAAATTGTTTGCTCCAAACACAAATATTTTAGTCATTTAGAAAACAAAGAGAATAAATCTTCAGAGACCTGAAGTCTTGTAATGAAGGCCTTTTAATTAATCAGAAACATATGCATTCATTACACTAGGGGGGAAAATGGATGAATTTTTTTCTCTATTGGAAGCACATGCTATTTTGTCCATTTTATATATTTTTAAACCTATTTGAACCAGGATCATGCTCTGTTTCTGTTTGGCGAAGAAATAGGAACTTAGATATGGAGCCAGTGACTTGTACTCAATTTGAAGGTTTCTATTCCATACCAACTGCTTATCATGGTCAATTGACATCTCCAAAGGTGCTACTCTCGCCACAAGGAAATTTTGTTGCTACTCTGGATATGCAAGGACACTTGCTTGCTTTTAAATATGATGAAGAGAAGCGTTCTCTTTCAAAATTATCTTTTGGCAAGAGCTACAACTCAGAGGTGGTAATTGAGACGTCAAGTAGTGGCACAGAATTCATAAACGATATAGTTGATTTTACTTGGTGGTCCGATAATGTCCTTACTGTTGCAAAAAGAAATGGCACCATCACCATGATTGGCATTCTTACTCGTGTCAAATTGCCAGAGAATGATCTTGTATATTCAGTGCCCCTTTTAGAAAGAGCACGACAGTTTCCAGGACATCTTTTCCTTTTAGAGAATATTTCATTTGAGGAGAGCAATGAATTATCTGAACACAAGGGCGCTAGTCTTATTGAGCAGGTCACAATAGATAAATCTAACCAGTTTGATTTTTCCAGACTGCAATGGAACTTAGTCTCATTTTCTGAAATATCTGTTCCTGCAATGTATGATAAATTAATTACTGGCCAAAGGTATCAGGCCGCTCTTGACTTTGCTGATTGTCATAATTTGGACAAAGATGAAGTGTTGAAATCTAAATGGTTATCTTCTGGCCAAGGAGTAAATGAGATAAAGACATTACTGCCTACCGTCAAGGACCAAGCTTTCTTACTTTCTGAGTGCTTGGAAAGAGTAGGACCAACAGAAGATGCACAGAGGGCTTTACTTACTTTTGGACTCCGCCTAACAGACTCTTACAGATTTTCGGAGTCAGAGGATGACAAATCAGGCAAGATATGGGATTTTCGTATGGCAAGACTGAAGTTGTTGCAGTTCAGAGACAGGCTGGAGACATTTCTTGGGATAAACATGGGCAGGTGACAATGCACGGTCTTAAATTATATTTCATGGAAGAGTTTTTATAATCTATTTACATAGTTTTCCATCTTTTTGGAGCCAGAAATTTTGCTTCCCTAAGGCTTAATCACTCAATTATCCTAGAAATTGGTGAATTTACTTGACCAAGTTAGTCTGAATGAATTCAGATTGCGGAAATTTTGTGAAATCCGTTGAAGAACCAGACAGCATTCAACTCCGGTTCTATATAGCAGATGAAGTGTGTAACACTGTTGGAAGGCTTCAAGCTATAAACCAAACCCAACTCACAAAATTATCTTATGTTGTATTAAAAGAAAAGAGAATTTGATTGCTGAAATCAGGCGTTTATCTTTCATCAAGCCATCCTTCATCCTCTTTTCTGGTGAAGATGAACGAGCTTTGAGATTTTGAGTCCCATTAGTCAATTATTTTAACAATAGAAGCTTCTCCATGCTTTTACTTTTTATCTCACACCCATGTGATGATTTCAAAAATTATTTTAATTTATAATCTGGTTTTTGAATTTTTTTTATCTCGAATACAACATTTGTTTTTAAAATTAGATAAAGCTGTTTTATCTGTGCAATTAATTGCAATATGTATATGTTTTGATTTCCATGTAGTGTATTTATGTATGTTGAGTGCATCTCTTTTGAGGGGATATGTTGTATGTATGAATTGTATGCATGCATTCACATTGAAGTTTGACTACGAGACTCAGTCAAAACTCACTCAAGTTCTTGAGTCTTACTTTCTGAGTCATGTCCGAGTTCCTTGATTTTAAATTTTTTTTACTCCTATCGGCAAATCGGTTTTAAGTTTATATTTATAGAGGAAGAGAATAAAATAACTTGAAACGTTTGCCTCAACATGTGTATGCATTTGTGTATATATTGCAACATTGTTCTCAGGCCACTTTGCTGGCAGGATTTGACTAGTTGAGTATGTTGAATTTGGAGGAATTTAAATGTCAGGGGTTTAACCCATAGAATTCAAATTTATTTGCTTTAAATTTTGTTTAGAGACAAAATATTTATACTTCAAGATGGTCGCAATATGTTATTGTCATTATTTCTACATTTCATCTATGGATAAGATCTAAGAGTCCAAAGAACTTCAGCATTAGAAGCTGTTAAATTATAAATCCCGAGAATTTGGAAATGCTCATTTGATTCTCCCTTGAATGGCTTCCCAATGTTGCCCTCAGATAATTCTCTCTGTTTCTGTGGAAGGTCCCAGCAGTCAACCTACTATGTGGTTAGGTGCTAAATCTTAGGATCCTTGGCATCTCAGCTTTCTTTGTTTGCAATATATTTTGTTTTCAAGTGGCAAGAATCTGTTTTATCACCAAAGTTATTACCCATTTCTTTGAAATTCTTTCCTAAAGAATGCAGCTGAATGTGACTGCATTACTTTTTTCTCTTCGGTCATTTCATCCTGCATTGATAAACTATTCATATGGTTTCTACTGACTTGCAACTTAATGACTTAGCTTTATGCAGGTTCTCTGTGCAGGAGTATAACAAATTCCGGAATGTTCCGGTTGGGGAAGCTGCTTTAGCACTTGCCGGGGATGGAAAGATTGGGGCCTTGAATCACTTATTTAAACGGCATCCTTATTCTTTGATTCCTTCAATGTTGGAAGCTTTTGCTGCTATCCCGGAGACCATTCCAGTTCAAACTTATGGGCAGCTGCTTCCTGGAACTTCTGCTCCGTCGAGTATTGTTCTCCGGGAAGAAGATTGGGTCGAATGTGATAAGATGGCAATGTTTATCCAAAAACTTCCTAAGAATAATGAGAGCAGGATCCAGATCAGAACTGAACCCATTGTGCTGAAATGCATGGAATTTCAATGGCCATCCACTTCTGAACTTTCTTCTTGGTACAAGGAAAGAGCTAGAGATATTGATACCTTAAGTGGTCAGCTAGACAATTCAATGTGCTTGGTTGATTTTGCATGTCGTAAGGGAATTTATGAATTACAGCAATTCCTTGAGGATGTCACTTACTTGCACCAGCTTATTTATTCAGACGACAATGTAGATGAAATCAACTTTTCTATGAGCCTTGCTGCCTGGGAACAACTTCCTGATTATGAAAAGTTCAAAGTGATGCTATCGGGCGTGAAGGAGAATAATGTAATTTCAAGATTACACAAAAAAGCAATTCCATTTATGCAAAGAAGATTCCCCTCAGCTACCACAATTCCTGGTGACGAAGTTACTATTGATCATTCTACACTAGATAAGATGACTGATTCATTTCTGGTTAGATGGCTGAAAGAGATTGCTGGGCAGCATAAATTAGACACGTGCTTGATGATTATTGAAGAAGGGTGCAGGGATATTGAAAACAATCACTTTTTCAAGGATGAAGCTGAAGTGGTGGACTGTGCCCTCCAGTGTGTATATTTGTGTTCTGCTGTAGATAAGTGGAGTACCATGTCTGCCATTTTGTCTAAACTTCCACGCATACAAGGTAAATTTTTCTCAAGAGGAAATGATTCTTGGATAAGTAGTGAAGCATGTTATCGTTCGGATTATATTGACAGTGGATATTGGATCTTTATTCCACTTATGTCATTGCTAATTTTTATATCCAACCCACTGATGTGCAAGTTCTGATATAGAACTGATTCCACAAGTATGAAGTTTTTCTTTTCCTTTTTTCTTGGTTTTGGAGTCATATCTTAAGGCCTGACTCTTTTGGCGCTTTAGGAAATCAGATTGCAGTGAAAAAACCCGAGGGGGGTATACTGACCTATAAAAGATGACGTTGAAGGTACCATTAGTCAAGAAATTGTACTCCTTATACTTTTAGGCTGATATGCGAAAAGCAAAAGGTTGCAAGATTAGTTTAACCTGCTCACATGAGGAAGCCAACCAAGAGACACTTGGCATTAATCAAAATAGAACTCTTAAAGTTGGATACCTGGCAAAAAAATGATCTTACTCTTGAAATGTGATTGAATTTGACATAGTTTTTTTAGATTTTTTAGATTCATTGTATTCTAGGAACTGTGTTTTTCTTCTTATGTGAACTTTCTATTAGTGAACCATGGATACTTCTCACGCCCTTTTAAATTCTGGAAGAAAAAATAATTACTTGAAAACAGATGGAGGTGTTCAATCAACAGTTGAATTCTTACAGTGTTCCGTGGGCAGTTAATATGTGAAATATTTTGAGTCATTTCACAAAAATCAAGTAACCATAAAACGAAAGACGTGGGAAAAATGAGCATTGCATAATGTCTTATATAACATTCTGAGAATCCTCTGCTTTCATTTATTTTATTTCTCTGTTGATGAAAAAAAAGAGAAGTTTCTGGATAATAGAAAATGAATATGTTAAAAAAAATGTAGTTGGATCCCCTTGGAAACCCACAGTACAGTAACATAATAGTTATCATTGTGCAAGAAATTATTAAATTTGGAAGAATAGGTATAGTTCTGAATAAAACTGAATATGTTTGAGATTTGACAGATTTCGAAGCTGAGGATCTCAAGCACAGACTCAAACTTGCAGAAGGACATGTTGAAGCAGGAAGATTTTTGGCTTATTATCAGGTAGACTGTGCTACCTCCCATAATTTTCTTTTCCAAAACTTTAAGGTTATTTATCAGGCAATTTGTACTGACATTTTTCACTCCTTTCTTATATATATACCTGAATGCATCACGGCATGCTCCAGTGCCTATTTGGTGTCATTAGTTATCCTGTATATCTAAACATCTGTAGTACTGGGAATGTCTTGTCCACAGCAAAGTTTAGATTCATGTTGGTATTTTAAAAATAATTTATCTATTTATTGGTTCTTTATTTCATGTCAATTAGAAATTTAGAAATCTCTTCACGCAATAAAGAAAAGGAAAGAGATACAAATGATTAGAAAAGGAAAATTTGTTCAGAGAGATTCTTTGACTTTCTTTGTGTGCCTGGTTTCACTTCATCTCACTAAATGAGTTGAGATGAACCTTGTAAGAGAGTGCATCATTGCTAAGATACTGCGAATCTGTTTTCATGTAACCATAGTGACTGCACACGAGCCTGATCAAGGTTTGACAGCCAACAATATGTTTTTCATTTGTCTGTGACAAAATGAGGTTATCAGTTTCCACACAGTATTGCTATTTTCGCTGCACGCACCAAGTGATTTAAAAATGCCTTAAACAGCTCTTCTTTTTTTTTATGATCAGGGAGTATATACATACAACTTACAAAAGGCCTTGTGTACCCATTTTCTGTTCATTGAGGATGCTAGTAACTCTTTTTTTCTGGGTTTCCTTTTTTTAGTTTCCCTTCCAACCAGCTTTGTTCTTTTAAAAAGACATCCGATCGTGGCTATTGTCCTGATTTTTGCTTTTAGACATGATTGCTGTCTTTATCTAATAACACCATATTTGGGAAAATGCATAGGCTGATACATTATATTCTGTTGATGATGGTTTTGTGGTTTCAGGTCCCAAAGCCCATAACTTTCTTCCTGGATGCTCATTCAGATGTAAAGGGTGTAAAACAGATTATTCGTCTTCTACTTTCCAAATTTATCCGTCGGCAGTCTGGTCAATCAGATAATGACTGGGCAAGTATGTGGCGTGATTTGGAGTCTCTGCAAGAAAAGGCATTTCCTTTTCTAGATCTGGAGTACATGCTGACAGAGTTCTGCAGGGCATTGCTTAAAGCAGGGAAATTTTCACTAGCAAGGAATTATTTGAAAGGTTCCAGTAATGTAGCTTTGACGCCAGATAAGGCTGAAAGTCTTGTCATTCAAGCTGCAAGAGAGTACTTTTTCTCAGCACCAAGTCTTACTTGCCCGGAGGTAAGTATTCTCCCCTTATGAGTCCATTCTCTGTGTCACTTACGTTCTTTCTGCTATATGTGCCTGGCTATCTTGATGGCTGATTGTAACCTTCTCATAGTGGGATGATGTATGTTTCTGCTTTTCCTGCTGGCGGTGTCAGTTGTTCATAGTGATGAGTAACAAAGGATAATTTAATCACACATCACGGTTTGATGATCTCTTGTTGATTTGTATGGTAATTGGGTTGTGTTGTGGGAACTGTTCTAGTAAAATTGCACTTTATAGAAGAAGAAATGCAATCATTGATGAATACCTTGTGCTGTTCTGGTTCTGCTTGGCGCAAACTATGAGAAATTAACCCACAACATCACCTCTTTCAATATACTGTTAAACCATTTGTTGGTGATTTTTCAGCTGCTTATTACATCTAGCTAGTTATTTCTTGTGGGGGGGTTTTGGGGGGTGGGGGACTAGTTATTTCTTGACATCTCCCTTCCTTCACTGTGCAACAGTTGTTTCAAAATGCGTATTTGACAATTCAAAATCATATGCAAATATAGTCTGAATGAAGACACCTATTGATTGATAATTCACAAATCTCTTCAATTTGTTTCAGATCTGGAAGGCTAAGGAGTGTCTAAATATTTTTCCAAGCAGCAGAAATGTCAGAGCAGAGGCTGATATTGTTGATGCTCTCACCGTTAGACTTCCAAATCTTGGGGTGAACCTTCTTCCAATGGCATTTAGGCAAATTAAAGATCCTATGGAAATAATTAAGTTGGCAATTACCAGTCAAAGTGGAGCTTATCTAAATATTGATGAACTTGTTGAAATTGCAAAACTTATTGGATTGAGCGCACAGGAAGATATATCGGCAGTACAGGAAGCTATTGCGAGAGAAGCAGCAATTGCTGGAGATGTGCAACTGGCTTTTGATCTCTGTCTCGTGTTGGCCAAAAAGGGTCATGGTTCTGCTTGGGACTTATGTGCTGCATTAGCCAGAAGTCATGCCCTTGAGAGCATTGACTTAAAATCTCAAAAGCTGCTTTTAGGTTTTGCTTTGAGCCATTGTGATGAAGAGTCAATTAGCGAGTTGCTAAGTAAATGGAAAGATCTAGACATGCAGGATCAATGTGAAACCTTGGTTATGTTGACAGGAAGAGAGCCCTCAAATTTCTCATTACAGGGTTCCTCAATCTCAGGAGATTTATCTGGAAAGGTTGAGGTCTGTTTTGACGATCAGGTATCACAACTTAATAACGTGAAGAGTTTACTTTCTCTGGTTGCTAAAAATTTGTCCCCTGAAAATGGATATGATTTGGAATCCGTTCTTAGAGAAGATGGAAAACTTGTATCTTTTGCTGGTTTACAGCTCCCATGGTTGCTCGAGTTGAGTCGAGATACAGAATTTGGCAAAAAACTTACTTCCAGCTCAGTGTCCAGAATCCACCATGTTAGTATAAGAATGCGAGCGGTGATGACTATTTTATCATGGTTGTCACGGAATGGTTATTCCCCAAAAGATGATTTGATTGCCTCCCTGGCTAAGTCAATTATGGAACCGCCTGTTTCAGAAGGGGAAGACATTATGGGGTGTTCTTTTCTGTTAAATCTTGTCGATGCCTTTCATGGAGTGGAAATTATTGAAGAAGAACTGAGAACTAGGAAAAACTACGATGAATTTTCCAGCATCATGAATGTGGGGATGATATATAGTTTGTTGCACAACTATGGCATTGAATGCAAGAACCCTGCTGAAAAGAGAGAGCTGCTGCTGAGTAAATTCCGAGAGAGACACAAATCACTTGGTGCAGGTGAGCTTTTATTGCTTATAAAATCTTGACAGCATGCTTTATCACTGTATTCAAGAGTTTATTTGTCTCTATTATGACGATGATGGAATTTCTTCGATTTTCTTCTACACGCTTACTCTTTTTCAGTAAAATGCTGAATCTTTAAATTGCCCCTTTAATCCAGATGAGCGCAATAAAGTACACGAAGCACAGTCATCATTTTGGAAAGAATGGAAAGTCAAATTGGAAGAACAGAAGCTTGTAGCAGATAAATCTAGGGTATTGGAGCAAATAATTCCCGGTGTTGAAACTTCACGTGTTTTGTCGGGTGATATGGAGTATATGCAGAATGTTGTTTTTTTGCTTATTGAATCATTGAAACTGGAGAAAAAGCAGGTCATAAAGGATGTTCTGGAATTAGTTCGCACTTATGGCCTGGATCACACCAAGGTATGCATTTATGTTGCTAAATCATAAATAATATAATAATGCTTTCCATTTTGATTTGTTGAAAGGTGCCTTTGTTGTCATTGTTATTTTCAGGTTCTCCTGTGTTACCTAAATGCTATACTTGTTTCTGAGGTTTGGACCATTGATGATGTCATCACTGAAGTTTCAGGCTTTAAAAGTGAATTACTTGCTTGCGCTGGTGAAGCAATAAAAACGATTTCCTTGTGCATTTACCCTGCAATCAATGGACATGACAAGCGGAAGCTTGCTTTTATTTTTGGCCTACTTTCTGACTGCTACATTCAGCTTGAAGAGTCAAAAGAATTGCCACCTACAGTTGACCAAGATGTACGGAATACAAATGCTCTCTGGTTAGCTTGTTACTACAAGGTTGTTGAGCAAGAATGCAACAGAGTCTCCTTCATTGAGGGTCTGAACTTCAAAAACATTGCCAGGTTACAAGATTTGAACTTGGATTGCTTCAATGATGAAGTTTATGCTCAAATTGATGAAAATAATGTGGAAGCATTGGCATATATGGTTGAGAACCTTGTCAGTTTCTATGGTGATACAGTGCCTGAGGGTCTTTTATCAGGGAAGTCTGTCTATAGACATCATATATTAAGCTTGTCGACAACTTTCAAAAGTAAAGCTGAAAGAGAAACTCATATTGAAAGCTATGAAGATCTCCACTTGTTTTTGAGTGAACTCGAGAACACCTATGACATTTGTAGCAAGTATCTCAGATTCATTGAATATCCCGATGTTTTGGACATCGTGAAGCAATTTTTCACAGTTATCTTACCCATCAATGAATCCCGCAGGAAATTTGGTGACCCAATTGAGCAAGAGTGCCTCATTATGCTTTTAAATTTCTGGCTCAGACTAATGAATGATATGGAGGACTTCGCATCATTGGACATTCCAGATGAAAGGTGGTGTTCTAAATGTTCAATGACATGTTTTAAAGTCTTCTTGAGTTTGCTTACTCGGGGGAAATTATCATCAATTCAGGGTTGGGACCCTATTATTAGCTATGTGAGCTATGGTCTTAGAGGTGGTGTTGATGTTGAAACTTTGAATTTCTGCCGAGCAATGATTTTTTCAAGATGTGGATTTGAAGCTGTATCTCACCTATTTTCTGAACTAGCGGCACGGTTCCCGCCTGTTAATTTCCATGATCTTCCTAACCTCTATTTAACTATACTGGAAACTGTCTTACAGGAATTGGCTTGTGGGCCCCTCAACCGCCAGAATCTAAATTTTCTTTTATTGTCTTTGAGTAAATTGGAGGGTGATTTGGAGGATCTGCATAAAGTACGATGTGCAGTATGGAATAGAATGGTCATGTTCTCTGATAACTTGCAACTGCCAAGCCATGTTCGATTGTACGCGTTGGAGGTTATGCAGCTTATCTCTGGTGGAAGGAGAAATTCAGAAGTTATTTCTTCCGAGCCTCCGGCCCATGTTCTGCCTTGGGAAGGGTGGGATGATTTGCAGGAGGGTAGAACTGCAAATCACAAGAAAACTTCTGATGATCCAACGGTACAAGATGCATCGAGCAGGTTTACGAATACCCTGGTAGCCCTTAAATCATCTCAGTTGCTTTCGACTATCTCACCAAACCTAGAAATTATGCCGGAAAATCTTCTTATTGTGGAATCTGCAGTTTCCAGCTTTCTTAAATTATCAGAATCAGCTACAACTGAATCCCATGTGAATACATTGGTCGCTATGTTGTCCGAATGGGAGGGGCTCTTTAAGAATGGAGTAGATGAAGAAGGTGAGTCGGCAGAGGTATCTGATGCTGGGAACAACTGGAACAATGACGACTGGGATGAAGGGTGGGAAAGCTTTCAAGAAGAATCTATTGAGAAAGAAACGAAGAAAGAGAATAGTAGCCTTTCAATCCATCCCCTGCATATTTGTTGGACGACGATCTTCCGAAAACTGGTGATGTTATCCCAATACAGGGATGTATTGAAATTGATCGATCAATACAGAGTAAAAAGTTGTGATATATTGCTGCTGGATGAAGATGATGCCCATACGCTAATAACTCAAATTGCGCCTGAGGTGGATTGCTTTCTAGCTCTTAAGATGGCATTGATGCAGCCATATATAACAATACAGCTGCAATGTTTAGATGCAGTCGAGAACATTCTGAAGGAACGAGGTATACCAGACAACAAAGTTGTCAGGGACTATGAGTTGTTTGTTCTTGTACTATCTTCAGGGATCTTATCAA
Organism: Forsythia viridissima; assembly: GCA_030279155.1. Taxonomy (NCBI): domain Eukaryota; kingdom Viridiplantae; phylum Streptophyta; class Magnoliopsida; order Lamiales; family Oleaceae; genus Forsythia; species Forsythia viridissima. Next base: position 10,959,165 of record CM059042.1, read on the forward strand.
CCATTGTCACCAAATCCTCATATGGCACTACTTTCTCCTGTCTTTGCTATATGGTCGGGAATTTTTGTCGTCAGTGGCAGGAGAGAGCCCAACCAATTGAAGGCAGAAAAAACAGAGAAGAAAATTTCGACTTCCTGTTTGTGAAACTTCTCTTTCCATTTTTCATAGCAGAGCTTGTGAAGGCAGAGCAGCAGATTCTTGCAGGATTTCTTGTCACCAGATTCATGCACACAAATGCTTCGCTCAGTTTGATCAATATCTCAGAAGCCAGTCTTAGAAGATATTTAGAAAGCCAACTCCAAGTACAACAAGAAAAGGTGTTGTCCTCTTGGGAAAACAACGTCTTTTGTGAACCTCTGTCGAATACTATCACCAGTCTTGGGCCAAAATTGGTAAATGTGATCCAATCGGCTCTCTCTCTACTTCCAACTAACGACGTTAGATAAACATATATTGTCATGCAATAGTTTTTAGGATATTTCTTAAAATTGTGTTTTTTCATATGCTGGGGAGTGACCATTAGATTTATACAAGATAGGTTTGTTCTTTGGCAATTCGATTAATTTGTAAAAAGAATCTTTTTTTCTGAGGTTATTGCACTTGTTGCCAATGGTAGATACTGGACAGTGAATCAAGTGTGCCCACTTATTTTGTTTCTTTTTGTATGTTATGTGTCTTCTTAAATTGATGACTTATTATCTGAGTTCCAAAATGCACTGCTCAATTGTCTGTTAACGTCACCATATAGAAGTCCTTTGCTTGCAAGATGTGAATTTGTATTTTTTTTCATGTGCAATAAAAGAAATATGCTATTTATATTGTTCAATTGCATTTTCCTTGTAAAATGCTTCCAATTGTATCAATAATTGTAGTTTTTAGGATAAATTTTACTATTTGTCCACAACTTTTGAGTAAAGTGGCAAATCTATCGAGAAATTAGCAAATCTTATTCTTTACGGATAGTTGAGTAATTATATTTACACAATATTTTTTATTTTTTACACCACATTTTAATTATATTTAACATTCTTAATCTTTTAACATTATAGCACTCACGTCTTCAATTTATTTTTTTATCACATTTTTATCTTCAACTTTTTATTAATTTGCAATCTTGTGTTTGATAACGGTTTCCGTAAAAAAATATTTGTTTAGAATTTGTAAAAAGATTTATTTGTCTGTTATATTTTTAAAAAAGCAATAGATACAAAAGTAATAATTTTTCCTCATTTCAAACCACGTAAACAAAATATCTCGACAAAAATTATCATCAATAATGAAATGTGCTAATTAATGAAAGTTGAAGATAAGAATTCGATAACAAAAAGTTAAGAACATAATTGTAATAATGAACAAAAGTTGATGATTAAGTACAATTAAAATATGGTGTACTTATAACAAATTGTAGTATGAATATAACCATCCTAGTTTTTATCTAAAAATCTGTTAAAATTGTGTAAAATGACAGTCTTACCTTTTAATTCAAATAAAAAAGAAAAGAATAAATAAACAAAATAAGCGAGAGACGTAAATTAAAAAAGAAAAAGAAAAAAAAAGACACTTCCTTTCACCGTCCACACAATCCCACCCCTATGCTTACTGTAAGCATGGGAGTTTTCATTCTGGCGGTGGCGAAACCAAGTTACACGAAAAATTAGGGAGGTTTCTCCCGGTTATTGTCACCGCCAGTGGTCACGATACAGGGGGATGCGATAAGGGTTGGGAAGAGAATGCTTTTTTATTTTTTATTGATATATTTTTTTTCTTTATTTTCCCTTTTTGTTGATAGGCTTTCTTTTTCATTTTGTTGTCTTTAGCTTATTTTTTTATTTATTCTTTTGTTTTATTTTTATTTTTTGTATATTTAAGTTAAAAGATAAGATCATCATTTTACACAAATTTAATAGATTTTCTAAGGATAGAATCTGCTGATTGCTCAAAGGATGGGGACAAAAAATGATTGAGGATAAATTTGCTACTTTACTCAAAGGTGGAGATGCCTAAGTTCTTCTTCTTCTTTTTTTCTTTCTTATTTGTTCTTTTTTGTATAATATTCAGTGATTTAGTTATTTAAAATTTTGAATAAAGCAAAATATTTAAGGCTTTTATTATAATCATCATTTTAAATGTGTTTCTTGATAAAGCAAAATATTGTATTTGAAGTTGGATTAAGTGTTTTTTTTCTTCCAAATATAAGGCTTTTATTATAATATTTTTGGATAAAGGAAAGGCCTTCTGTCTTCTTATCAATTTCTTTTTGTTTAAAAGTTTAGACGTAATTTTATTTATTTAAAAATATAAGATTGAAAATGGATTAACTGCAAAATAAGATATATATGAGACTGAAGTAATGATTTAATGGGGGTCGAAATTTAGGGAAATGTTTCTATGCTGAGAATGTTTGACGGATAATTGGTGCTTATGAACCATAAGAACATTCCGAAATAACTAAGATCTCTTTTCTTGTATCATAAAATCTCTACATTTTATAGCCTGTGAAAATGACATTAGCAAGTAAGATACAAGCCAAGCCCTTGCTCGGCTACCGGGACAAATACCAATTTTTGCAGACAGGGTTACAGAGTCTAAACTTCTTATCCTGCGAAGGGGGATCACCAAATCGTCAAATTCGTCCATCTTACATTAGTCGATCTTCACAGATGAGTAGATCTTCCGAACAAACCAGAAGCAAGCGTAGAAGCCAATTGTTCCAGTCAACGCGAAGAACGCAAATGATGCAATTAACATATACCCAAAGTATAAAATTCCTGAAACCAGCTTACTAATTTCTAATTTGGTGAAGAAGTAAAAAACAGAGTATAGGAAAAGGTACAGAGCGGAGGAGCCAGCAGTCAGGTAAGCCCTCCACCACCAATGATAGTCTTCACTGCACAACTGGAAGTAGCAGAGAACTATTACTATCTCGGCACATGTGATTAATAAAATCACAAAGACTATGAAGAGGAAGCCAAAGATGTAATAGAATTGATTCAGCCAGATAGAAGTTAAGATGAAGAATAATTCAATGAAAACCGCCCCAAATGGAAGGATGCCTCCAATAAGTATAGAGAATATTGGTTTCATGTACCAAGCTTGTTCAGGTATCTGCCTCGGAATCTTGTTTGTTTTCACGGGATCTTCAATGGCTGGTTTTTTGAAACCCAAATAACTACCAACAAACACTAATGGTACTGAGATTCCAAACCATAAGCATACAAGAACAAACATGGTTCCAAATGGTACAGCTCCAGATGATTTTTCTCCCCAGATGAGAGCATTTAGCACAAAGAAAAAGGCAAACAGAATACCGGGAAATATGAAAGCAGTTTTTAAGGTGTTCTTCTTCCACTCAGTGCCCTTAAACATTTTGTAAAGACGAGCCGATGAGTAGCCAGCAAATAAGCCCATGAAGACCCATAAAAGAACCATGGCAGTCATAAGCCCACCACGATTGGACGGTGATAGGAAACCCAGCAATGCAAAGATCATTGTCACAAGTGTCATTCCAAAGATCTGAACACCAGTTCCCACATAAACACACAGCAATCCAGAATTCATAGGTGCCCTAAAAACATCTCCATGAACAAGTTTCCATCCAGTTTCTTCCTGAGCTTCATCTTGGGTTTCCAGTTGATTATAGTTTGCAATATCTTTGTACAGAGTTCTCATCGTGATCATGGCAACCATACCGGAAAGAAAGAGGACAATCATCAGAGAATTGATGATAGAAAACCAGTGGATTTGATCATCATTCATGAGGAGGTAGGTATCCCAGCGTGATGCCCACTTTATATCACTTTCCTGCCAAAGAGAAGTTAGATTATAAATGCTGAAGTAACTAACAATTGCTTAAAGGAGAAGAGAACACAAGGCTCACAAACAGAGTACCTTGAAAGTAACATCATAAGTGAATACAACCTCCTTGTCTGTATCAACTTCCTGTGGAACAGTGCTCCCTTGAATTATATTTTTGGTGTTCTGGTTGCATGTTGTCAACTGAGGGTTCTTGTCATCCCACTCCTTGTACTCATGATTAATACTGTTCACACTTATTTAAGTGAGAAGTACACACAAGCATAAAAAAGTATCAACTCTATAAAACCTTAAACCTTAAAGCCAAAACTGCCTCTTTTAAATGTATGATTTAAAATATCTTCTTTGAGAGAAGTCTTTTTAATTTGCGATTGCGTAGAAATTCCAGTTATCAAACGTAGTGCACAAGCAATGACCGTAAGATGCCTAATACAGAAAGAAAAGAACCTGTTTGGAGAAACTTCAAACCCAACAATTCGAGCTGCATCAGTTTCAGGATCTCTGTGATACATGACTCTGAAGCTTAAGTGGTTATTAATAAAATGTCTCTCCTCCTTACTCTGCAGAAGCATGTAATTGTGTTAAAACAGTCACATTAATAGATCTTCCCGAAAGGCAAATTGCCAACTACTAACCCCTGCATAATTCCCCTTAGACCCAACAGGGAAACCATGTTCATAAGTTGTTGATGGACTTCCATCTCGTCTTTGTCTAAGAACAGCTACTGGAAGGTTATCTAGAATCCTGCATTCACATTGCCAGTGTTAGTAAATGAAAAGAACGATAATAGATTCTAGTATAATACAGCACAGTGATTAGGCGATGAGAAGCAACACATGAGTAAAGTAATGAACATAAACATGTGAAAGGACAGAGAAAATTAAGATGCACTGCACACAAAACTTACATATTGACTCTGTATTCATCATCAATTTTTTCTTTGAAGTTCTTTGCAGCTTTAGCATCAAGTCTAACACGACAAGCCACTTTGCAAGGTTGTTCCTCCCTCATATTAAACTAGCATTGAACATACAGAAATACACCTTAGAAACAATGTAGACGGGAACCAAAGAAACAATAAATGAAATGCCTGAGCTAGTATGGACCAATAAATTAATCATGGATGCGTACAGTATAAACCGAATTCTCTATGCGGTCACCTCGAAGGACCTCACCCAAGTTTTCAGCAATGTTCATGATCTTGTCCGGCACGCAGTATTTCAAGTAATAGAAATCATATGGAAGTTGTGTCTTAATGGATGACAGCTTGTTCACTTTGACTTGAAGTTCATCCCCCTATTAGAGAAGTGGACACAAACATTACATGTGAAAAGGATATAAAAGGCTGCTTGATCCAAAAAGCCCTTTACTATGTTTTAGTGGAAAAAGTGAACACAAACTAAAAAAATAAGCAGAATAACATAATAATAAGAATTGAGCACGTTCAATCAATAATTGTGTATGAATTTAACAAATCCTAATGTCCTCCATTCCATTGGTCCACAATTATCCAAAAATAATGACCATGAGAATCAAAGTAAATAATGAATAAAACAAATATCACAGGGAACATTCATTCATTCTCCTTAGTTATTACTATTACCAACAACATTTTTATTGTCACATTAGCAGAGAGCAAGCATTTGGTGAAATTCCAAATTGGGAGTGCCAGAGCAGAGTATAATTGATTTTGAAAAGTAATTATTAGTCTATGACTCTTCATTTGATTGACGCTGGTTGTGTTACTGCTTAAAGGTGAACTAAAGAAATACATCGGCCGCGTGCATGAGTACAGGAAATCCAGGAGTTGGGACTTGTCACTGCCAGCTGCCAAGTGCCATAACTATTAATCGTATCATTCCCAACAACATTTTATATGTAAATTCCGTCATCGTTGATACATCATTCATCAAGTATCAATGATCACAAAGACAGCCTATGCACTCGAGTTAAAGTCATATCCTCGCATCATTATCACCAAAATGCAAATGCACGCTAGGCTGAATCTTTTATGTTCAAAAGAACAGTTCGAGAGTCGAGAAAAATCAAGAAGTAAATCAGTAGCTCAAATCAATCACAAGTGCTAAAATACTGAAATAGATTTCAAAAAAGAAAAGAAATTTCACCATCACACTACAGCCAAAATCGCAGATCCAATATCAAATTCATCCACTTACAAAAATATACACACTAGATCTCCACAGATCAATAAGAACTTACAAAAGAACACAAGCAGTTCAAATGAATTACAAAAATTGTAACATTCGTCGAAATGATCAACTTATATACACTAGATCTCCACCGATCAATAACAACGTAAAAAAACACAAACAGTGCAAATTAACTAAAACTAAAATAACAAACAATCATTATCAAGAAACCGATTGCATTATGTGTAGATCCAAACATCAAATGATATTCCAGTTTACTCCAAATCAAGGAGTGTCACTGTACTTCAGAGTGTGTACGTGCGTGCGAGAGATAAAATGAGAGTGAATGTTACTCTTTGGAAATCGCGAGGAGCGACGCCAGGGAGATAGAAGGAATGCACAGATGAGATCAAGAGAAGGCAGACCAAAGTGGCGGTGACCCGACCCAACATTCCACAACCCATTTTATCGTAATCGGATTCTGCCGGAGCCGAGGGGAGGCGGGGGGTAGATTTATATTTGGTCCGGCGAGAGGCTATTCTATTTATAGTGGAGAAAGATGTTGGATTTGCTAAATATTGGGATGATTATAAAATAGTTTATTTGACAAAATTAATTTATTTGATTAACAAATTTGATCATTGTTAGTCAAATAAATTAATTTATAATTCACACTGTTTAAGTAATAATTTCAAGACAGGATTGTGGGAATAGTGAAAAATGGCTAGCACTTGACCATTTTATGAAATAGTACTTTGACTACTTAAAAAAAATATTAACGAGATTTTGTAAGTTGTCCAAAATACCTTCATCACTATAAAAGAACTTAAAAAGTAAAAACTTTCAAAATAATTACAAAAAATTGGTAAAATTGTGAAGGTATCGTTGCATAACTTGCCTGTTCAATAACTGCAAACGTCAAATTTTTATTTTCTTCTTCAATCGTATTCACAACCAAGAAGAAGACTAGAAGTCCGCATTTGCTGAGTAGGAGTTCCAACAAACTTCAAATTTTTGCATTTACTTGAACTTCTTTTGATATTGTTGTTTAAAATTCTTTCAAAATTCTTGAAAATATGTTGGGCCTTGTTGAAATTATGTATAAATGACGAACTAATTGTAAATGAAGCGTGAAGTTGTTAAGGAACTGTAACTCAACTGACTCCTGTTAGGATTTCATTTGTTTTTATAACGGCATTTGTTCTATTTTAGGAACCATAACCGAAATTACTCTTTTTATCACAAAACGCTAACGAATCTATGGTTAACTGAGAAACGCTAGGTTAATTTAACAAAGTATCTTGTTAAGGTTCGATTAACCTGCCAACTTGTTTCATTATCTTTTAACATAGGCTAATCGATTGTTGACCAAATTGTGTCATGTTAACATATCAACCTGTTAATACTCTAATATGTTACCTGTTAATATGTGCCTGTTTTTAACAGTGTGTAGTAAACAGAACAAGTTTCATTCAAACCAAACATAAGTAGATTAATCGATTCCTGTAACCAACCATAACATGTTCACATAGGCAAAAGAAGAAGTTTTACTCATAAGATAAGCAACTTTATTGCATAACAGAACTCAACCCTATTCCACATATATTCATCAACAGTTCAAATAAATAATAAAATAAACATCGTAGAATACATCCAATAAAAATATGAGTAAATAATGCAATACAATTCTCATTATGTATTTAAATGTGCATATAATATTCTTCGTCGATTCGGCTAGTAGCAAGCAGAACCTGACTGCTACAATTCTATCGAGTGTGTCCAGTTGCGCTACATCTGTCGCACCTACGACGGCGATGACGCTCTCCAGCAGATGGTATTCTTGTTGTAGATTTGCGGAAAGCCTGTCATTTGACTAAAGAAGGCAAAATATTGAGTGAGCTAGCAATATTATCGGGAACTTGCCATTCGACTTCATTTGGCATGAGAAATATTGTTTCGGCATATACTGCTTTCCAAAAATCAACTGAGTAATACTGAAAGCACAACATGTGAGCTGAAATCTCTCTATGCAATGCGATGGCGACAGCATGCGCACAAGAAAACCTCTCTAACTGAAACTATCTGCACGTCCAAGTGTTGTCATTCAAACTCATAACATACCGGGTGTTCAATCTACTATTCACGTCAAACCGAAATTGGTCTAGGGGCTCTACATACGTCTTTTCCACCTCAAGACTATTGAAATTTTTTCTTCCATTGCTAAGGTTAGAGTGCTTGTGTGCATTTATGACTCCGCATGTCTTTTATAAAACCATTCCTACAACTTGTTGTGAATGTGCTCAATTAGTGCAAGAATTGGTAACTCTCGATCTTTCTTAAACAATTAATTATGTGACTCTGCATTGTTTGATGTCATCGATGATATTGTACCGAATTCCAGTAAAATGTGACATTGCCCAATGTTCAACCCCCATATCGATCAAATACTTCCATGCTTTCTTCGATTTATTATGTATCTCACCCATATATTTATTAAATTCCTCGTCACTGTATGCCTCTGTCGCTCTCTTAAACAATGACAGGAGAGCGGGAACCCAAAACCTCGTCTTCAAGTTGTCTTGTATATGGTACATGCAGTAGCCATGATGTGCACTGGGATAAAAATCTTTGACATCATTTTTTATACTATTACCCTTGTCAGACACAAAAGCAATGTCTCCAATATCCTCCGTTATTTCTTTCAACCTTGTGAATAACCAATTCAACGATTCATCATGATCATTATCGACAATGTCGAATGAAAGATGATAAATTTGAATATTCGCATCTTAACATGTAGTAATGAACATCGTACCTTCATAGTTTGATTTCAGAAATGTTCCGTCGACACAAATTACGTGCCGCATTAAAGATATAAATTCTCGAATACACAGTCCAAGAGACATGAAGAAGTATTTGAAGCGATTGTCGACATCAGTCTCAATAAAGAATACCGAACCAATATTAGTTCTATCCAAGTTATGGCAATATGAGGCTCCCATATTCGTAAGTATGTTACCGTGCATACTTTCGAACAACGAAGAAATCAGATGTGTCATACTTCGTTGCTCACAAACACCATTGCAACTATCATCTACACAAACAACTGTATACACTATTTTATTTGATTTCTTCACTTTAATTCGAAATTATGTTTCAACGCAATCAAGTGCACACATTTATGCAAATCGTTCTTCTTATCAAATAATTGGTCAACATGTAATTTTTCACCATCAGGAATCACCCGAGTTGTACAAGAGGATCGTGAACTAGGACCAACCTGGTGATCACCAGACTCCTATCTACGTGTAGCTAAAGCAATGAGATCCTTGTTTGTAAATAGAAATTCCTATTTATTGTCTTGAACTATTTCATGAGGTCTTTGTGTAGCATTCATCTCCGAAAAAACTATCATAATCTCGAGCTATCTCTGATGTATCCCAAAAATCATCTCTGTTACGTTACGGTACATTTCATCCTATACTTCATCCACTGCATCATGTCTATTCATAAGTGGCTCCCTCATCACAAGAGTTACACATAGCAATTAGCACTTTAGCTGCATGTCTGAAGTTATCTTTACATGTTGAACAGAAAAATGTGTATTGGTAGGAAAAATAAATCCAAACTCTATATCATATTTCGAAGAGTCACAAATAAGGAGGTATCCTATATCACGATACAAGTCTGTATACGATGTATTCACAGATACATGAAGTGTTGCAACATATTCTCCATTATCCCCAGTCCATTTCCATATCCATTGACCTTGGTCATTCTTTTCAAACTCATTGAAGTAACAAATAGCAATTAGTGTTATATCTGCATTTAAAAAAAAAAAATTAAAACGATGTTAGATAAGTATTGCTGGAAAGCCATATGACTGTTAACAGACTTCGTGGTGATGGTTTTTTATGTTCTGTTTGATATGGCCTATTAAAGTCAGTTGGTCGACTATGACATCTGCTAAGTTCAGTCAACTAGTAGCTAATTAGAAGGTTAACTTACTTATTAATTGTAGGTTAACCGACCAAAAGTGTAGGTTAACCTACCTACGTTCTATCTTGTTAGGTTAACTTACTTTTTTACTTGGTTTTAACAGACTGCTCATCTATGTTCTACTTTTTTCAATTTTAACACAACACAGGAACAAAAGATCTTTCAATTAATTCGTGCAATAATTCACGATTTGCCCACCAATTCATGCCCATTAATTTAAATACACTAAAATAATGCCAATATATCATTTCACAATTACAAAACCCACCTAATGAAACGCATGAAAATGAGAATGAACTTACTTACCAATTACAAGATGTCAAATTGTTGGCATCTATGTTGTTCACGAGATGCTTGTTTTCAACTGTAAAGATAACTTTTGCTGCAATATGATGAGTGAATTTAGTAATGACAAAAGGGTCAGGTCACCCGTTGGCCCGTCAACCTAGCCCTTTAAAGTCCAGCCCGTGAGTGGCCCGGGCCAGTTTAACTGGCTTCAACCAGGGCCGGATCAAGAAATGAAACACAAGCTAGCTCGTGGATCCGGCTCGTGGACTGATCCCAGAACTGTGGTCCAAATGGGACCAAGTCCAAAAGTTACAGTTAGCAATTATATTTCCATATTTCTTTTTTTCTTTTTTTAACTTTACAAAAAAATTAAAAAATATATATTGAATTTCACCGGCCCGTGACTTGGCCCATGGACCACGGGCCGGTCTGACCCACTTTTTTGAGACGGGTCGAGCTGGACCCTATATGGCAAGGGCCGAGCTGTATCTAAGTGAATTAATGTTGTATGCATAAGTTTTTGACAATAACATGAGGCATTAACGGAACGGTTGGTGGGTGTTGAATAAATGAATTGAATTTTTATTTCTATTTGTGACATTAAAAGGGTATTTGTGTCTTTTGCCTTTGACCCATTTGAGTGGTTCTTATATCTTAATAAAGGTATGAATGTCTTTTACATCAAAAGAGGCATTTACAACTTATTTGTTGAATGTTAGGCTTTTTCATTGTATGGCCAATTTGACACGGCTATTTAGCCAAATCCCTCAGACAGGATTAGGTGTCAGTTGGCTAAGCTTATATTTTTTAACTAGTATACCTTATCGCTTACTCACACGATGGATCCGACCGTAGAGTCAAAATTTCAATTCAATGACAAATTAATATCACGAAGTAGTGCAATTGTGGGATGCAAAATAATATCAGATGAAGAATGGGATGGATTTGAGAATTTAGTTTGAGAAGATAAGATTTGATGAATAGAAGATATATGATGAAAAGATGAGCAATTATTACATAAATATTTTGAAGACAAACGTACAATATTTTTTTTGGTGAGTAACGGTGAAAACTCCCATCTTGATTAAAACTGAAAACAATGAACTTATTTATTTTAAATAAAAGTAAAAATGTTGGTCCTATCAAAGTAAGAAACTTTATTAGTTTATTGTATAAATTGATGGAGAAATATCGTTAATTCAAAGTGAATAGAAATTACAAGTTTGATTCATATTTTCTTTCAAAAGTTAAGATATTTATTGAAGAGTAAATTTATATAGCTTTTAAATTTAATCTAGTCAATTTCTTTTCAAATATTTTATACTTTGGATAAAGTTACACTTGTGTGATTTCAGTGAAAATATGTTCGTAGTAGATATAGTTTCTCGTCTGGTTCTATATTTTTTTATTTTATATTTTGCTAATTGTTCATCATGTGTGAAGAAATTGTTTTGTGATCGCAAATTTTGACATTATAGTCAAATTTTCGTGTTTGTTATATTACTTTTCATCGCACTTAATTCAGATTCTTGTTTCTTCGTTTGCTTTATTGATTATTCTATTTTGTTTGAAGCAATGCACGTTTTATCTACACTTTTTACATTCATATCACGTGACAAATGAGGGTTAAATAATAATTGTTGAATGCTAAATAAGCTTATATTTTAAATAGGGGAATTTGGCGCAAATGATCCATATCATTTGCTCTCAATGTAAATAGTATTTAACGTTTATATTTTAGCACGAAAATCTATAATCTATGTATTTTGGTGTGCAATTGATCATTATTTGATGAAAAAGACATATATACTCTTAATTTTAATCATAGAAAATTGTATTTGGATGTATAACCTTTATTTAATGTGAAAATGAGTCCGATATAATTATTAAATAATATTTAATTTTACATATTAAATATATCATTATAGTTGTGTGAATTAAATTTTTTTATAAAAGAAAAATATAAATATTTTGTTTTAAATATATGTAATTGCTATGTGATCTGAAAAATTTGAATAAAAAATAAATTAAATAAATAACAAAATGACGTATATAATTTTATGACATTGAATCAATCATATTGTATTTTTATTTAACATAAAAATATTAATAAAAATTAATTTACACATTATATATGACTTATTTTTGAATGATAATAAAATAATAAATTAAAATATGAAGAATATAGTTGGATCTCTAATAAATTTTTGAACATCAAGTTTGTGACCCTTTTTGTTTGTTTGTTTGTTTTAACGATAAAAATTAAGGGTATATTAGCCTTTTTCATCAATCAAGTACCAATTACGCACTAAAATACATAGGTTAGATATTTTTGTGCCAAAAAATAAACGTTAAAAACTATTTCCATACTAAGAGCAACTGTTATGAACTATTTGTGCCAAAATATCTTTTGAAATTTGATAAAAAAAAATAAAAAATACAATACTTTATTTTCTAAATTTTATATTGAATAATAATATTTATAGTCACTCACTACTGGTACTTATCCTACGTGACAATACTCAGTTGGATGAATTATTTACTTTAATTGAGTAATTTATTTATAATCATTAATTATGAATAATTTATCCAATTAAATAATACTACGTAAAACGACTACTGAGTTCAATAGTGAGCGACTATAAATAGTATTGTTTTTTTATATTGTGTGCCTATATCAATTCTAAGCAATTAAACTGTAAAAAAAAAAAAAAAAGTAGCATAAATACAATCCTTAACGACGTGTTTGGCACAAGTATGTTCCGTGCCTCCTGGATTAGTTTGGTCATTTTACTTAAAAGCAATTGCAGGGAGCAATTTATTTCGGTTTGGGGGCCTACTTGGGCCAAAAACTTCGAAAGCTTGAGGCTTGGACTAGGCCTTAATCCCACGGGAATTGGACTAAAATTTTGAGAAATTGAAGCGGATGGGGTCACATGGTCCTCAGGAAGAGAAAATTGTCTATAAGTCATTTGCAAATAATTTGTTTTAAATTAAGTTAAAATATTTTTTTAAATTATGATTAAGTCATACTCTTCAACAATATTTCAAATTAATCCCAAAATTACCCATGATTCATATTTTCCTCTAATTTCTTGCTAAGCACCATTCATAACATTGCACCTTATTGCAAACATTTAACCTCTACCCGTTAGCCACTCCTTGTAATCTAATTTTTTTTTTTTTTTTTTTGGTAAGATTCTAAGATTGAATTTTAGATCCCACCTCCACTACCTTGACAACAACCAGAATGACAATCTCAGGCCTCCCATATTTTTCTCTCTGCATGTTCTTGGTTCACACAGAGCCAAAAACTAATACAACTCTTCTTTTCCTCTTATTTTTAACTTTATTTAATTTTATCATTTTCTATAAAATTCAAACAAAGATGAGTGCTTCTGCCATTTCTCAAATCGTCACTCTTTTTATTTTTCTTGATTTTTTCCGTCTGGATAAGTATGGAATCTCTCATATGGGTTTATCAATCTTTTGATTTTTTGTACTATATTGGTTGGATATAACCTTTGTACCGCTTAATTTTCATCATAATCTTGCTTATCTATCGGCGTCGTATCACCAATAATCACCGCGGTTTTGGTGAATATAACGAATGAAAGATAGTGGTGGAAGGGTTTTTTAGAGTTATTTTGGAAGAAGTTCTAGAAATTAAGAGACATTCAGCATGTATTGTTAGATTGAGTGGGGCGGCAATTTTATGAGTTAACATCTTAGAGGCCGATCCAAGTACCTTAAAAATTATGGTGTATAAGTGTATTGTTTGTGACTGGAAGAGCTTATAAGCGAATGTTTAGGAAGTATATTGGTTGTGGTCATGATTTGTTGATGTAAATAGCAACTTGAATTTTTGTAGGGATGAAAAAGTTGGCCATTAAATTATTCTTTGTTTTGTTAGTCATGCGTGTAATAAAACAGTATTATGGAAAACAACAGCATAATAGAAACATGTATAAAATTCGTATGCGCACTCATAATTTCTATTATAATATATTTTTGGCATCGTCTTGACGAGCTGGTCAAGACCAGTGACTTTGCCACTGCTGATGATGGATTTTAGCTATTTGAAATCGTCTCTTTAGTTTTAAATGACAATCTTTAGTTTTTCATATCTTAACAGTATCATACTAAAATAGTATTTTAATAAAACAATATCTTAGATAAATGTATCTTAATATATAAGTATCATACATGAAAGTATTTTAATAAAACAGTATCACATACATAAACTACAACTTAATAAAATAATATAGTATCATATATTAAAACATTAACGTAATAAAACAATATCAAAGATAAAAGCATGATACAAGTATACTATAACACTTTATCTAAATAAAGCAGTATCATAGATAAGACAGTGTCATGCATATAACTAAGTAGAGATGTTTTACTGGTTGAAGTGATGATATTGTTCTTAAAATGCTCAATTAGTAGTATAAGACCATTGATACTGTTTTCATTCAACAATAATATCATAGATTGAAACACTATCATAAGTTGAAACTTTATCATAATAAAATAGTAACAAAGATAAAAGCATAGATAAAACAGTATCATATATAAAATTAAGTATAAGATGTTTTTAATAGTTGAAGTAATGATACAGTATCACATATAGCACATCATATAAATAAAAAAGTATCACAGATAAAACAATATCATATATAAGATATTTTAATAGTTAAAGTAATGATACTGTTCTTAAAATGTTCTATTAGTAGTACAAGATCATTGATACTATTTACATTCAATAACAGTATCATAGGTTCAAACATTATCATAATAAAACAGCATCAAAGATAAAAGCATGGTATAAATATATCAATTCACATTATCTAAATGAAACAGTATCATAAATAAAGAGTGGTGATATAACACCTACAATAGGCACTAATTATGGTGTCCACTGTCCACGTGATATCAACATATTGATCACTTTTTAAAAAATTGTTGACAACTTTTTTTAACTTTTTAAAAAGTGACAAATATGGTGATGTCACGTGGATAGTGGGCATTATAATTAGTGCCTACTGTGGGTGCTATAAATTTAATTAATTTTTGTACTATACGACTGTACTTTTATTTTATAATTTTTATAAAATTTGAAATTTATTAGGTTTTTATTATTTTTATTTTAAAATAATAATAACGAATGCATTATCTTGTTAAAAAATATTTGACTAGGAAAAAAAAAGAATTTTACCACTCGTGATAATAATAATAATACAAAATAACATTATTATAATCAATATCTTTTTTAGTAATTTAATACTGTTACAGCAATAAATTATTTTTGTTTACCAAATGCTCAAATACTGCTTTTGAAACAACACTTATCTGATTCTTCCCACAGTTGATTCTTTCTACAGTACAGCAGAAGCTGATTTTCTTAAAAGCCCAGTGTACAACGAATTTCATGTATTAAAATACAGAAACTGTTACAAATTGAAATTTTGATAAATTACAAAGTGGATAATCTTCTTGTAACTGCGTAACTGCAGAATCCTCTGATTAACGATCAGAGTGTTGAAGACAAGGGGCCACGTGGCTTGAATCCTGGACTTCGAAACTTGTTGAAAATTTAATTTGCTTGAACCTCCAATATTTGGACTTGGCTTGAATTTGATTTGTGAAGAAGCTTTGATCTTCTTGGACTTGCTTTAATTTGAAGAAGATTTTAATCTTCTTAAAATTTTCCAGGTTTTGGATTTTCTGCCGGGTTGTGGATTTTCTCCTAGACTTGCTTCTGGACTTCTGGCTTTTCTTCTGCCGGAATTTTTTTAACTTCTCCTTTCTCTTGGACTTAATGTCATATTTATAGAGAAATCTCAAATTACCCACTTTCCATTTATAACCTTCCAATACGTATTAAATATAAAAGTGGGACGAATTTTCTACGTGGGTTAGTTTTAATACGAATGGGTCATAAATAGACTTGGACTTTAATCAATTTAAATGGGCTATTTGTTTTTAATAGGCCAAGCCCATTTATTTATTTTTTTATGTCTACAAATGCCCCCTCGAGATTTATCAATTTATTATGCAAATAAATAGATATATCTTGAATTTAAATTTAAATTTTGATTATGAGTTTGATTTAAATTTGAACACTCTTTAATAGATTTATACTATATGTGTCCTCATGAATTTGATTTGAGATAAACTTCTTATTCTTAAGATTTGAAAACAAGAAGGATTTGTACAAAATAGAACAAATTAAATCCTATCAAAATTCAACCACTTATTTATATAAGTGCATCAAATTGTGTACATGGTAAATGATTAAACTTTGAAACCACTTACATTATATTTGGAGAAGAAAGTGAAGTAGTTAAAGAATTTATCCACCTTCAACTCTTGCAGGTAATTTTTTTATTTTTTATATTAGCAAACTTTTTGTTTATTTCTTGATTAAGAAAGAGAAAACAAACTTTACCAATTGAAACTTGAGATTTCTTCTCCCCCTTTTTATTTTTTTATTATCTGGTTTTGGGTCTTTCTTATATGAAATTTCTTTTCTTTCAATGTGTACAATCTATTCCCAGTCAAATACTTGGGTTCCACTCGGCAGGATTTGTCCTCCAAACCCGAGTAACAAAATATTTGTCCTCCACAAAAGAAGGCATTGAATTTGAACTGAGATTCTGCAAAATTGCACGTGGGTAGTGGAAAACACGCAGTATTTTTTTTTTTTTTTGGGAGTTTTTTAAGGAAAACTGTAAATTTCTACTACAATTTTGAATGGGAAATTTTGTGGGCAAACTAATTGCTGGTTTGGAATAGCAAAATATTGATGAAATTGGATTATTGACAGTGCCGAATACAGATGAATTCATGGTTATTATATATGTCTTGTTTGGATCCAAAACAGAAACTTTATACGCATTTTTTATTTTTTATTTTTTATTTTTATTTTTTATGTGTGTTGTTGGCGTTTTTTTTTTCTTCTTCACAAACAGAAACTAGGCTTCAAAAGTTTCTGTTTTATGATTTTTTATCTTTTTTTGATAACTTCAAACTTACCAAACTTATGTAAATTTGAACTATTTATTCTTTTTAAACATTCACTAATTTTTTTGTTATTTTGTTGACAGAATCTTTGGAGCAAACCAGAAATTTTGAGGTTCGAATGATTTTAGTTGTGAGAAATAAATATCTCCATGATAGAGGTGTTTCAGAAGTCCAGAAAATTTTGTGTTAAAGACCAAGGACCGAAACTTTTAATCCAAAGCATTTTATGTATTTGGAAAACTTGTCGTTCTGGACATTAAATCTTAAAATACTTGAAAGATTTAGTGCAAAGAACTATTTCAATTAGTTTTTATTTTTATTATCATTATTTTTTTTTTGTTTTTTTTTTTGAATGAGAATTTTTTTGTTTGGAAGACCTGGAAATCGAGGCTCGGAACGTATCTTTTTAGATATTCCCCGAAGACTCACTCTTTCAGGATGGAGTTTTAGAAGACATGAAAATAGAGGCTCGGAACGTATCTTTTTAGATATTCTCCGAAGACTCACCCTTTCAGGATGGAGTTTCAGAAGACCTGGAAATAGAGGCTCGAAACGTATCTTTTTAGATATTCTCCGAAAACTCATCCTTCCAGGATGGAGTTTTTAGAAGACCTGGAAATAGAGGCTCGGAACGTATCTTTTTAGATATTCCCCGAAGACTCACTCTTCCAGGATGGAGTTTTTTAGAAGACCTGAAAATAGAGGCTTGGAACATATCTTTTTAGATATTCTCCGAAGACTCATCCTTCCAGGATGGAAGATTTTAAAGAATTCAAAAATTTTAATGTTCATAATTACTTCAAATTATGGACCATTTTTTTTAATTGTTTCTTTGACTATTTTACTATCATTTTGTTTTCTTGTTTGCTTTTATTTGTTTATTTATTTATTTTATTTCTTTCTTTGTTTGTTTATTTTGCAGGAATGGCACAATCAAATTCTAAAAGCAAAGAGAATTTAAAATTACCTGAAATTACTGAGCTTAATGATACGGCACAGAAGGGCAACGTTCTTTGCTTTCCTAAGACAATTATGAAGTATCACAGCCAGACCAACGCCGCAGGAGAGCTCAAGCTTACTATCCACAAGCCGATGCCATGTCCTTCGACTTTGTGTGTTCCTTTAAAGGAGCTGCACATGCATATTCTCAGTAATCGCCAAAGGAATTCAGATGCCATCCAACATCCTTCTTTGGGTCCACCTCCACATCATTCTCAGGCTATGATGATTATTCCGAGAGCGATCATTTCCGAGAGGATTAATCAAAGAGAAATAAAATGGAGAAGTGTACTTAGCAGCTGTGGAGAAGCTTCTTATCTTCCAAAGTTTTGGGAGTGGTCGGTTTGGATCCATAAACTTTTAGTCAAAAGAAATCTTCCTGAGTTAGCTTCTGCAGTTTATTCTGCTACAAAGGAATATCCTCGTCCCAATTCTATGTACAGAGCTCTTTGTGAAGTTTGGTGTCCAGACACCAATACCTTTATAACCACAAATGGAGAAATTGGTATTTCTCTTTGGGATATTCGAGAAATCACTGGACCCTCTATTATGGGTGATTATTATGAGGAGGTAGTTCCAAGTCTTTCAGAACTGTCGAATTTGCTTCCCCGGTCTTGCTCATATTTGTTTAAAGCATACTCACTGATAGTCGATAAGAAGAAAACTGATCGAATTCGCCATGTCGATTGGATTAAGTTTTAGTTCCAAGAAGATGATTGCGTTCCAAATCTTCGGAAGAGTAAGCCTTTCAAGAAAGCTATGGAATCAAAGCCATATAAAGAAGGTCAACGAATAGTAAAAGACAGGATACGGAGACCTGTCATCACAGACAAGCCAAAAGATATTTTGCGTAGGGACATGAGTCATTGGAACTCTTCTTTATCTGTTGATGAGGAAGAAGAGTTAGAAATAGCGGCCTATCTTTCGCTTTGGCTTTGTCGTTTCATTTTTCCTTCCAGAGACGACTATCTTAGAGCCGGGACTTTCAAAACAGCTTCCAGAATGGCTGCCAAGTCGACTTACAGTTTAGTTCCTCCTATTTTGGCTAGTATTTATTAAGGACTTACAGAAACATCAAATTGCGTGGCAGGTCATGACATTGGATTGATCAAATATGCATTTCCTGGACATTTTCTGTATACTTGGGCTGCAACCTATTTTCTCCGAGGAATTTACAGCAACATTGACAAAAGAATTGGTCGCCCTATTATCAGAAGATATGCCGGAACTTTAAATGATCTCCAGCCTTGGGAAGTTGACATATTTGATTGTCGAGAACTTGTTCGTGGAAGGATGGATCACAATGATTTTTGTTGGAACCCTATTCATTTGCCTCCTCATTGTGGTATATGCACAGATAAGGACGATAGATCTACGGAGATTTCAGAGTTCATGATTAGCATTCGACCTAGATTTGTTTCTTATCGCCGAGGATCTGGTTCATACATTCTTGAAGCATATAACCCTCATCGATTTGGAAGGCAACAAGGCTTCAAACAAAAACTTCCAGGCTCACCAAAAGATATGAACTTAGTAATAAATCCAATTACTCTTTATTGTGCTTGGTTATCTTTGACACAAGTAGGGAGTGGATGTTCATTCCATATTCCAGGGAGAACCAATAATATACAAAATCAAGTTGATTCTACATACGAAGATTGGTGGAATAATGAAGTACTTCCAAGATTGAACAAGGTTCAAGTGAAGGAGTTGTTATCCAGTGAGGATACAGACTTTAGACTCGAGCAACCCGCACCTATACCAAAGCATAAGGAGAATGACAAAGCTAAAGAGATCAACCCTTCCCGTGTAGCTTCCCAAAGAACTTTTCAGAAAAGAGCATTGGATGTTCCAGATGAAGGAGGTCCTAAGAAGCTTAAATTTATATTCCCTTCAACAGGAATCGTTTCTTCTTTAGAGCGTGTAGAGAAGATACCTGGGACAATTTTGGTTTCAGAAGACAGTAATTCCGGAGATCAAGCATCTCGAGGACTTGAAGCAACTCTTGTTCCGGAAGATAGTAGTTCTGAAGATCAGGTATGATTTAAATTTCTTTTCTTTTCTTTTCTTTTTTGTTTGTTTTTCTTAATGTATCAACTTTTGACTTCAGGCTACTATTTCTTTGGTACATCGTCGAAAGTGGTCGATACGACTGAAAAAGCCTCAATCTATTCAAAGCAACCACGAAGCCTGTGCTGAAACTTCAAACATGGATTTGAGCATCCCGGATGTATCTTTACATGACGAAAATTTAGATATGTCGCCTCAAACACGAAATGCAGGTGTATATCTGTTCCTTATTATTTTACCTGACTGTTTGATATATCGGTGTGCAACTTCTCTTCATCATTTTTTTTTTAGGATTTCCAAAAATTTCCGAAGAACTGAATTTTTATACAAGTCCAAGTCCTTTATTGGATCAGACTAGCGAGAATCTTGACATGATTGATGCACTTGAAGGGATTGATGGCCTTAATGGTTCGAAAGATCTTCCATGCGATTATCTTAGTCATATCAGTGGTGGCAGTTTGACATCCAAGCTGACAGATATCAATGATGAGAGAGAAGTAAATTCTGGAACTTCAGTAGTCAAGATTTCGGGGAATGGACAAGAAGCACCTGTTACCCCATCTTCGTTGTCTTTGATTGTTGTTCCTACTTCAAATATAAACAATCGTGGGATTGCGCCAATTTGTTCTTCCATGTCTGAACTTCCGCTTGGAATTACTGAAGACTTTTCTTTTCTAAAAGATATTTTCTGAGAAGCCATGACTAAGTATCTTAAGAAGTCATTCACGGATGTGATAAAACACGGTTTTTCAAATCTTAGGACTTGGTGAGCTAAAAGTAATCAGAGACTTCAAAACCTGATCACCGAATCATTTCAAGCGGATCCAGCACCTTTGACGAAACGTATGGAAGTGTTTCTTAAAAGAGTTGATGCTTACCTTTTCGAAAGAAAGCAAATTTTAGAGTGTTCGACTTTAGAAGAAAGGGACCAACAATTGGAGTTTTTGGACAGTCGAATAGATGTAGAGATGACCATATTTTCTTCTTTGGAAACTAAGACTGACGAGTTGGCTTTCCAGCTGGACAAACTCCGTGATGAACTTCAGACTCGTAAGGAAAATCTGGATAAAATGAAAGAGGCCACGATCACTCTGAGACAGTAAAAAATTAGAAATATCGCCAACGTGGAATCTATCGATCAGGAGAGGAAGACTCTTGAAGACAGCTTCTTGCAACTGGCTGAAAGTGATTGATCCTTTGAGCTGATACTCTACATTTCTTCTTTTTTTATTCTCTTTTGTATCATCCTTTTTTTTATGCAAAGATAAATAAAGAGATATAAATATGATTATCGATTTTGACTGAACTTGAATTTATATATATGATGATTTTTTTTTCTTTTTATATATATAGCCGTTCACAGTTTATCCTCTTGCGGGCCAGGAGCATTACAAAATTTTTTTTTTTTACAAAGGAAAATAAAACAAAGTTTAAGCGTAAAAACACTTCAGAAATTTTCCGTTAATAGGTCCAATCTGCAATCCATCTTTGTCCACGATCTTGTATGCTCCATTGGTGAACACATGAGTAACGACAAATGGACCATCCCATTTAGGTTGGAACTTGCCCTCTGTCTTTTTTGTAATTATGATAGGCCTACGTACTGAAAGTACTAAATCTCCAACTTGAAATGATCTTGGCCGTACTTTTTTTATTGAAAGACTTTGCCATCCGAGCTTGATAACATTGCAGGTGCATTTGAGCTTCTAACCTCTTCTCATCCAAAACTTCCAACTCCTCAAGTCGAAAACGTGCATTTTCCTCTATCGTCAAGCCTTCTTGGATAGCAATTTGCAATGATGGAATCTGACATTCTAAGGAAAGTACAGCTTCCACACCATATACCAGGGCATATGGAGTAGCTTGTGTTGGAGTCCGGTAAGTAGTGCGATAAGCCCACAAAGCTTCTCCAATTCTTTCATGCCAGTCTCTTTTGGATTTGGAAACAACCTTCTTCAACAAATTGCACAATGTCTTGTTGAATGCCTCTGCCAATCCATTAGCTACTGTATTATACATGGAAGAGTTGTATTGTCTGAATCCAAACTTGGTGCAGAGATTATTGATGTGACTATTGCAGAATGGTTTTCCGTTATCAGTGATGATGTATCGAGGAACTCCATACCGATAAATTATTTGACCGCGAATGAAATCCGCAACATTTTCTTTCTTTACTTCCCTCAATGGTATAGCTTCGGCCCACTTAGAGAAGTAGTCAGTCCCAGCGATGATGTATGGATGTCCAGCTGAAGACTTTGGTGTTATGGGTCCAATTACGTCAAGACCCCATGCATCAAATGGCCAGGAAGCTATTGTTGGATGTAATATTTCTGGAGGTTGATGAATGAAATTTGCATGGACTTGGCAAGCTTCGCATTTTTTTGCAAAATTCATAAGATCTTGAACCATAGTCGGCCAATAGTATCCCATTCTTTTTATCTGAAAATGGAGTTTAGGTCCTGACTAATGAGCACCACATATTCCAGAATGAGCTTCCTCCAGGGCATATGTCGTTTCCTCACTACTTAAGCATCGAAGGAATACTCCATCAAACGAGCGCTGATAGAGTATGTCCTTATAGAAGATAAAGCGAGAAGCACGTCTCCGAACTTCTGTTTTACGACGAGGGCTATCATGTAACTTATGATGTTGAAGATAATCAATTAACGGTTGCCTCCAATCATCCACTTCTTTGCCATTAATTTCAACATTATTGTTCTCCTCGAGATTTTCAAACAGCAGTGGTGGAATTACCCATCTTTGAACAATTGATACTGGGTGAGAAAAATCCTCATCTGACCTGGCCATAACAGCAGCCAAATTAGCCAAGGCATCTGCTTCTCTGATTTCATTTCTGGGAATGAATTTGATTTTTACTGATTCAAATCGTTTTAGGAGTGTTAATGCATATTCATGATATGGCTTCAGGTTTAAATTCCAGACTTCATACTCGGAAAGAAGTTGGTTGATTAACAAAGAATCTCCAAAGACTTCTAGTTGATTGACTTCCATATCCAGTGCTGTTTCCAAACCAATAATAAGAACTTGATATTCTGCCATATTGTTGGAACATCTTTCTGTCAAAGTAAATGAATAGGGCATGACTTGATCATGGGGAGTAACAAATACAACTCCTGCTCCAGCACCATATCTTCGAGCTGTACCATCAAAGAATAGCCTCCATGAAGGTATAACTTCAGTGTAAAAAACTTCTTCGTCCGGAAAGTCTTCAGAAAGTTCCCATTCTGCCGGAATAGGATGATCAGCGAGAAAATCTGCCAGAGCTTGTCCCTTAACATCCTTTTGTGGAATGAATTTGATGTCGAACTCGGACAATAGAAGTGCCCATTTTCCTATCCTCTCGGAAAGAATCGGTCTGAACATTATGTATTTTAATGGATCAATCTTTGAGACAAGATTGATTGTGTGTGCTAGCATGTAATGTCTCAACTTTTTAACTGCAAAAATCAACGCAAGGCAGATTTTCTCAATAGGTGAATACTTCATTTCAGCACCTACCAATGTCCGACTTAAGTAATATAGTGTATTTTCTTTTCCTTCGTCGTTGATTTGGACAAGAAGTGTACATAAAGAAGATTCTTGTGCTGCGACATAGAGAGTCAATGGCTTTTCCGGGATTGGAGCTGTGAGCACCGGTGGATGAGATAAATATTGTTTAATGCTTTGAAAAGCATTTCGACAAGTATCATCCCATTCAAATGGCACATCTTTCTTCACTAGCCTGTTGAATGGATGGCAACGACCAGCAAGATTGGAGATAAATCTTCGAATGTATGCCAACCTTCCTTGAAGACTTTTCAATTCATGCAAATTACTTGGCTCTGGCATGTTTATTATATAATCAATTTTTGATTGATCTATTTCAATACCTCGATGTCGAACAATGAAACCAAGAAATTTTCCAGAAGTAACACCAAATGCACACTTTAATGGATTCATTTTCAACTGGTAACGTCGGAGTCTTTTAAAAACATCCTGCAAGTCTTATAGATGATCATCTCGTTTCTTTGTTTTGACAACAAGGTCATCCACATAGCATTCCACTTGCTTATGCATCATATCATCAAAGATCTTTTGCATCGCCCGTTGATAAGTTGCTCCAATATTTTTCAATCCAAACGGCATGACCTTGTAACAATATATGCCCTTAGGAGTACGGAATGTCGTGAGCTCCTCGTCTTTTGGATTCATTCGAATTTGATTGTACCCTGAAGACCCATCCATGAAAGATAGAACTTTGTATCCTGTAGTAGCGTCCACCATCAACTCTGTTATCGGAAGTGGAAAATCATCTTTAGGACAAGCTTGATTCAGATCTCGAAAGTCAACACAGACTCTTATTTGTCCATTCTTTTTCATGACTGGAACGATATTAGCAATCCAAGTTGGGTACTTAACTTCACGTATGAACCCAGCTTCAATAAGTTTGTTGACTTCTACTTCAATTTGTGGAATCATTTCTGGTCGGAATCTTCTTTGGGGTTGTTTGATCGGGCGAACTCCATGCTTTACTGCAAGATGATGCACTGCAACTTTAGGATCCAACCCTGGCATTTCTTTGTAGGACCATGCAAATACGTCTTTGTATTCCTGGAGCAGGTTGAAGTACTCAGATTCTTCCTTTTCACTGAGAAGAGCGCTTACAAACACCGGTCTCATATCTTCTTCTGTTCCCAAGTTTAACTGCTTCAAGTCATCCACGATAGCTTGCTCCCCTTCTTCGAATATTGGCAGAGCTGGTTTAGGTTCATTTTCCGTGGTTGAATTTTCAAATTCAGAATCTGAGTCAGAGGCTTCTTCAAAAGCAATGTGATTAATTGATACCTCTTCTTTATCTTCGCCATTCTTTTGGGATAAGACAGTTTTCCAATTTCTATTCCTTCTTCTTGATTGTTGAGGCTTCAAACTTGAATTAGAAGTCTTAACTCCAAGTCGAGAAAATGTAGATTGTCTTTGAGAAGATTCTGGATAAGCCTGCACATTTTTGTCAACTTGAATAGAAGTAGGAGAATCACTACTTAACCTTTGAAAGACGGATGTTCTACCTCTTGGATCAACTATTGTGGAAGTCTCTCTTTCCAGCCTTTCGAATACTGAAACTCTGACATTCTCACTTTGAATTCGATCAAATACTGAAGGTCTTGACTCTTTTGGCTTTTCTTCGCCAGTCTCATAGATTTGAATCATGATTGGATTTGAGGACACCTTCTTGACTTTAATTTTTCTTGGTGGACTGGATTATATCCCAATCCATACTTTGGTTGTGCAATAAATGATCCATCAGAATCTGAAGGAACACGTCCACCTAAAAGAACAGTATCAAGATCACCCATTTTACGAGGCTCTCCTTTCCCAAATCCAGTATTCTCGAACAACTTCTTAACTTGCGGATTGTAATGTCCCTTAAAAGTTTGTTTCGGGTCTTCAACTTCTTTGACATGTGGCATGTTTTGTTGGGATGAATTAGAGATACAGAGCTTTTCTATATTCGGAATACATGTTGAAACTTTGCTAGTCTCTGGAACTGTAACAAGTTGATAGGGCAGAGCCAATTTAGGAATGTTGGGTATCGGAAAAGTTAATTCTTTTCTCAATACCTTAACATCTGCTAACGCCGTTTGAGGTTGTTTGCCTTTGGAGAGCTCTCCACAAGTAAGTTTCGATCTACCTGTCATAAGTTGATGAGGTGGCACTACAACAAGTCGGTTATCATTGTTTGTATCTTCTTTGATTTCAAATCCAGCTGCGGATAATCCTGCTAAATGAAACTCTTCACCTTCAGAGTAGAACTTGGCATCTGCAAAATAAGATTCTTCTTTGAGGAATGGTTTTGACTCAGCCACCACAGTTTTGACTTTTCCATCTCGACTATACTTGAAACATTGATGCTAAGTTGAAGGCACCACTCCAGTTTCATGCAGCCAAACACGTCCAAGGAGCAACTCATATGATGTTTTGGCATCAATAACATGAAAGAGAGCTGAGGAATTTAACTCTCTTATTTGCAACTTCAGGCGAATCATGTCAATAGCTCGTTGACCCTTTTGATTGAATCTTTGAATCATGTTATTGCTCTGTGATAGATCATCAACATTTATTCCAATCTTCTTCATTGTTTTGATTGGCATAATATTTACAGCAGAGCTGCAATCAATCATTATTCGATACAATTTACATTCTCGGATACATCTACTCACGTATAGTGGTCTATTATGCAAGCGAGATCCAAGTTGTAAATCATCATCGTTGAATGTGATAGTGGCCATACAGTCTTGATAAGTTGTAGATTTAACTGGTTCCAGTATTTTTCCTTGGTAAGCTTTCGGGTCAATCAATACTACGATTAGAGCCATACGATCATCAAAAGAGAGATTAAGTGCATCTGCCAGGTTCGTGTCGGAAGGAATGTTACTGAGTTGTGATATGACCTTCCTCGTCTTTGAACTCTCTCCTGGTAAATTTTTTGACTCACTTCCTCCATCTACATTGATGACATTGGAGGTGAAACATTGTTCGTCAAAAAAACTCTTAGGAAAATATTCTCCTAGGGTTACTGGTTTAGAAAAAGAACGTGGTGTAGCCTCTGTTTCTGATGATTTTTTGTTTGCTCTTGCTTTAACTTTGGTTTTCTTCTTTTGACTGTTTCTTGGCTTTCTTCTTGATTCTGGTTTCTCGTCATAGGTGTCAGGACTTGGAAGCCGTGGAGCTTTCTGGCGGTGTCTTTTCACGAGAGTCCATGCCCCCTGACTTTCTTCAGATGATACTTCATCAATAGATTGAACTTCAGTACTCCGTGCCCCCAATGTCAATCCTGCAAGAGGTACAGAAGATGATTTTTTACCTGTTTCGTTTGATCTCTGATATTTCTCCTTCTTACTTATGAAAGTAGACCATCCATCTCCAATTTCATCTTCAGATTCAGAGTCAGAATCCCAAACGTCTAGATCACCAGTCATGATTTCATAGAAGGTTGGACGATTACCGCTATCTGGTTTGACCATCTCTGGATAAACATACGTGATGGTGATTTCTTCATCTACTTTGAGTTGTACCGAAATAACTCCTTTCGGAAGTTGAGGTCCAAATTCAGCCACCTCGGACAGCATCATATGGAGCAGGGAATGTCTGCTCTTTATTTGAAATAGGAATTAGGTCAAATGATCCAAACGAAACCATCGAACAGCTAGCAGTTGGGTTTTCACCAGTTTCAAGTTTGATTTTATTTTCTCTGTCTAAGCGGACAATAAGATCCTTTAGCACAAAACACCTCTCCACTTGGTGACTAATGATTTGATGGA
This sequence comes from Forsythia viridissima, assembly GCA_030279155.1. Lineage (NCBI taxonomy): Eukaryota > Viridiplantae > Streptophyta > Magnoliopsida > Lamiales > Oleaceae > Forsythia > Forsythia viridissima. The sequence goes on from CM059042.1 coordinate 10,986,832, forward strand.
ATCTGCAATATTTAGGATGATCAACTTGACCAGCCTCTTCCGGCCTTTTTGGTGCTGGAAGTTCAATTATCTTTTTTTCAAGGAGTTGATCTAAAATCCCGGAAACTTCAGAGTTTGAGAATGGATATTCTTTTTCTTCAAGTTCCTTCAAAGTAAGAAGACCTTTCCTTTGGACTTGTACTTTGTTAGGTCTGAACTCCAGTTTTGGCTTTGGACCCGGACTTGAACTTGATTTTTTAAAAGTGATTTTTGCAGGAACAGTGGAAATTGTCATGGCCTCTTTGGGCTTACCTGACTTACCATCCCTCTTGATTTCCTTCTTGGGATCTTTCTTGTCACGTAGATCACTTGGTAAGTAACTTCCGTGTCTTGCAATCTGAATTTCTAGATCATGGGCACGCGTAGCCAACTCTTCAAAAGAATGAGGCATATTTGCTTGGAGATTATAAAGTAGTCCCCAATGCATACCTTGGACACACATGTCAATAGAGGATGTTTCGCTGATGCGTTCTTTACAGTTAAGAACAAGGTTTCTCCATCTTTCAATATACTCTTCGACCAGCTCCTCCTTGCTCTGTTTTGTTCGGACAAGTTCCGGAAGGCTAACTGTCCGCCTAGTACTATAGAAGCGTGTTAGGAACTCCCGCTCAAGTTGATCCCAACTATCAATTGATCCAGCCGGTAAGTCTGTATACCATTCAAATGCTGCACCTCTGAGGGAGCGTACAAACTGCTTCGCCATGGTGTCATTGTAGGTGCCAGCGTTGTTACATGTTTCAATGAAATGAGCAACATGTTGCTTTGGGTTTCCTTTTCCATCGAAACATTGGAACTTCGGAGGTTGGTAACCAAGCGGCATCCTCATTTCTTCAATCCGACGGCTGTAGGGTTTAGCATAAACCATTGAAGATTGTGGCGAACCACCATATTGGGCACAGATTGTGTCAGCAATCATATGCTGGAGTTGTTGGACAGACAGAGAGCCAACAGAGAGTTGAGTTGTATCACGCAATACATTTTGCACTACTGTCCGGTCATGCATATCTTGCTTCTGTTGGTGCTCTTGGATTTCGGGATCCTTAGTTCTGGAAGAGCTTGCATTTTTTGGACTGTCTTCCGTTAATGGATTTAGCAGTTCGAGTCGGTGCATAAGGGTAGAAATTTGTGCCTCTTTGTCTTCCAGCGTTTTTGTTAGCTTTTCAATGGCCAAGGCCATTTGCTGAATTCGGTCATCAGAGTCAGGTGTCATTTCCGCAACCATCACTGGCTCGAGAAATTCTTCAGAAGTGGTATAATCACCCCATTTTCGTGGAGAAGTGACATGTGTCGATCCGGACACGAATCCATTACTGGAATCAGAGCTGGAATGAGAACTTTTTGCTAAGTTCTTGGATTTTTCTGCAGAATAGGAACCGGACTTCCTAGACTTAAAAATTTTGACTTTGCCCTTATTAGAAAACTTCCTCAGTGGTGAAACCAACTGAATTCTCCCGGTCTTCGTCTGGGCTCTGGTTGTATGGAAGAGTTCAGCAAGTGTTTCCTCGAATGGAGTCACGATTTCTTTCGATTTTTCGCCTGCCATAGTTGATGTAGTGATTGACTTGAAAATTTCACGGAATCGGAAGATGAGAGGGCAAAAAAGGTCCCACTGGGCGTGCCAAGAAATTTGTACAACGAATTTCGTGTATTAAAATATAGAAACTGTTACAAATTGAAATTTTGATAAATTACAAAGTAGATAATCTTCTTATAACTGCGTAGCTGCAGAATCCTCTGATTAACGATCCGAGTGTTGAAGATAAGGGGCCACGTGGCTTGAATCCTGGACTTCGAAACTTGTTGGAAATTTAATTTGCTTGAACCTCCAATGTTTGGACTTGGCTTGAATTTGATTTGTGAAGAAGCTTTGATCTTCTTGGACTTGCTTTAATTTGAAGAAGATTTTAATCTTCTTAAAATTTCCCGGGTTTTGGATTTTCTTCCGGGTTGTAGATTTTCTCCTGGACTTGCTTCTGGACTTCTGGCTTTTCTTCTGCCGGAATTTTTTTAACTTATCCTTTCTCTTGGACTTAATATCATATTTATAGAGAAATCTCAAATTACCCACTTTCCATTTATAACCTTCCAATACGTATTAAATATAAAAGTGGGACGAATTTTCTACGTGGGTTAGTTTTAATACGAATGGGTCATAAATAGACTTGGGCTTTAATCAATTTAAATGGGCTATTTGTTTTTAATAGGCCAAGCCCATTTATTTATTTTTTTATGTCTACACCCAGCAATATCAAATCAAACTTAAGTCATTGTGACCAAAATTGAAATTTTAATAATGAATAATTGAAGAAATTAAAGTAGAATTTGTAAAGTATTATTTTAATGTTTTTCAAAATATGTTGTCAAATAATACTAGCTTAACATAATTTAAAAAATATATCATATAGAGTGTGACAGTGGAAAAGAAGAAAAAAATTATATAACGAATAGCGTAAAAGTAAAAATGTGAAGTTACCGGAAAGAGTAAAGGAAGAGTATTTTAGTGCTTGTTTGCCTTAATTTAAATTATAGTTTAAGTTGATTAAATTAGTTAAACATATTTTTTATCCACACGTTTCATAACACTCATAATTTATTATTCACACATTTCATAAAATCTATAATTTATAAGTAATTAAAAAATAATTTCAACCGCCGTCAAGTATGTAGTTATAATATATTTTTCAGTATTTATAAATACTTATAAGTTAATTAAATATTAATTTTATCAACACATTTTATATTATTCACAATTTTTATTTACTTTTTTTTACGGGACATTATTCATTGTTTTGTTTACCAAACTCTAAATTCAGAAAGCAAGCTGAATAAAAACATTCACGCCACACACCGCGCGTAACACTACCCTCTCTCCAAATGTTGTAAATTAGGGAATGTTGGTCGTTCTACGATCTTGTGCGTGTGATCACGCTCGCGTGAGTAATGAGATTTTTTAGCATTTTCTTTTCTGAAAAAGGTCGATGGGCGGTTTAGTGGGCACCAAGTCGGTGCAGAGAGGCTGCTGCCACCACTTAAATCCGCCGTCAATCATCATTTGAGTATTCCTTAGTTATTTCTTTAATAATACTCATTTTAATAAAAAATTTAAGCTAAACTACACCCGCACTAAATAATTCCAGTATAATTAGTTAAATTTTCAAGAGATCACTCCTGGAGTTTCACAACCTCCTCCACGTAACCGCCTTGTCAAGTAGGATGTATGTTTTGGATTTTGTAACATTTATATATTTGTTGCAAACTAAAATAATTAAAAAAAATTAAAACCAAATAACTCATACTAATATATATCGTTTTCTGCGGTGGATCCGCCCGTAAGCAAATGAAAGAGAAGATAAATTTGAAAATATGATTTGAAGAGATAAGAGTTTGAAGAATGGATGAGATATGATAAAAGGTGTGAGGGAAAAAAATCAATTTGCACTATGAACAATATTAATAAAGACAAACGTATAAATTGTTTTTGGACTAGTAGAAAAAAACTCTATATGGTCGTAACTATATTTCAACTGACTTTTATATTTCTTTCTTTTCACCTCCTTCATTTTTTTTTAGAAACATATATGAAGGGACATATTTAATTCAATTTTGTTCGGTAAATCATTTTACCTGATTCTGATATTGATGAATCAAATTGATCATTGTTGAGGAAAAAAAAGAAGAACAAACCGTTCCATGCACAATAATAATAGAATTGACCCGTCAAATTTATAAAAATATTTTTGTGTAAGTATAAAGTGTGAACTCTCGCGGTTCAACAAAGGGGTATACAAATACAATAAAGCAAAATAAAAGTAAAGTATACTTTTATTATACAAGGTAGATCATCCCACCCCAATAAGAAAATGACCTTTTTGCACAATTAGAAACCCTAATTCAGAATTATAGTAGGAAGTAATAATTTAGAATTACAGCAAACTCCTATTTACCTTTACACTCTTCTGCGTTTACTTTATCTTTCTCGATTTCAGCAAAAAAAGGTTGTGGAATGCTATAATACATTAACTCACCAGATCCTGTACTCCGATTAGATCTTCTTCCCCCAATTCATTGATCCCTCAATCTCCGGTCCCCTCAAAATCCTCACCTTCGATCGAACTCTCTCTCTCATTCTTGCAAATGGGTACGCCTCGATCCATTCCATTTTTTTATGTAATGTTTAAGTTTCATGTTACAACCAGCTAATTCACATTATAATAACCATCAATTTAGTGTTGCGTTTTTATTATCAACTTTAATCATTAGTTAGGGCTGGAATTTAATTTACTTAACAACGTAATTATTATATTCTTATCGCAATACGTTTCTTGGTGTGTGCTTAACTGCTTTTCAGTTACGGTTTCTTGTTTAAATAGGTCAAATATCTTCGGTTTACGTTTTGAATTTGGATTAGTTAGGTACAACTTTTATTGAGTTGATTTTTTTATACAAGTGTGATGGATATTTGATTTGAAAGTTGAACTTCATTTTACTTGTCTGCTGCCTTCTGATTTTAACTTGGTTTTGGAGTCCATGCACGATGCTCACAGTGAAAATTGAAATTGTTGACGAGATTATTTAAATGAAGAACTGTTTGAATCTTGCATTCGTAATAAATGGTGGAGAAAATAGAAATCAGTAATAGGCTTAGCTGAGCTCTTGACATTTCTTGATTCAGTTAAGGATAGTGTTACTAAATGATTTTCTGAAATTTAAAATGAATACATTTTTCTAACTGCTTTCATAAATATCTCCATGTACTTCAACAGTCATGATGTTTTTCCCTAGAATGACTGAAAATTTCTTTTCTTTGAAGGCAATAAGTTATTTTTTGTTTTGAATTAACATTTGCATGTATTCTATATGATGAAACCTGATACATGTATGCATTTGTTCTGTTTGTGAAGTAAAGGGTTCTGCCCAAGTTTTGCATTTGCTTATTGTAAATTCAATTCCTCTTCTATCTCTTTCCAGATAAAAGTTGTTCAACTCATCTCATAGATGGGGACGGTACTTTCAACGTCTCTGGAATTGACAATTTCATGAAGGAAATTAAACTTGCCGAATGTGGGCTTTCTTATGCCGTAGTCTCCATCATGGGTCCTCAAAGTAGCGGTATGAATTGGCTCTAAAAGATACTTATTTATTTTTCTCATCAGTTTGGTTTATGTTGATTTCAGCCTGCTTGATTATGGTTTTTTGTATGAATCAAATACCTCAATGACTCCCATATGGCTTCTTTAATTTTTCGTTGTTCCTCTTATGTCTTTCTTCTTCCCCTTTCCACTTCTTTGGGGACATCTAAAGTTCGCAATTTAGCATCCCAAAATTGTGTCCATAAACATGGAGATTATTATGTTCGTATCAGTGTTTGAAAAGGCTAGCGGGTATGGAGGCATTTTGCCTCCATGAGGCAAGGAGTAAGTCTCAAAATAACCCAATAAAATAATTCAAAAAATTGTGAAAATACAAAATTATACTCACGATAAACTATAAACCATCGAAAAATACCCTAACAGTACATTTCAGCAAAATTAGAAGTCTAATTTGCAACTAGAAACATGAAATAGATTAACGAAATAGCAAATAACAACTTAACAATCTAGTAATCATATGACAAGACCTTTAATCCACAACTAAAGCTACAAGTCTAAAACAAATGAAACAACTGGTCAACGATATAAAGAATTTTTCTTTCTTGAAAGAAAACACAAATATAAAAGAAAGAGAAGAAGAATGAAGTTACATGTTGCAGGTCTCTTGCTGCGACCAAAAATTTGCAATATCACTTGGGGGATCATGCTTCAGTTGTAGGAGTTAGAGAGGCAGGACACACGGGCTCTTCACTTGTTCTCTCCTCTAATCTTCAATAATTTTAGAGTTGGATTGTGTTCAAATAATCCTAAAAAAGGCTACGAAAAACTACCCCCAAAAGCTGAGGCTAGTAAAACACAAATAGTTTAGAAAGGGTTGGTTAAGGAGTGCATGCTTCAACCATCATTGCTGATGCCCTGAGACATGCATATCAGTAAATCAAGTTATAAGCATTGACAAATGGCACTCAAAGCGTATGCTAATGAACACCTTGCAACTTGTAAGGGGTGCACCTCAAAGTGTAATCCTTGAGTGTTTTTAATACACTGGTTAACATTGTGTTGGTTAGTGCTTCCTGCATTAATTAATATGAAAATTCTTCTATGATTTTGACAGGGAAGAGTACACTGTTAAATCACCTATTTGGTACTAATTTTAGGGAGATGGACGCTTATAAGGGGAGGTGTGTGCTTCTCAAATTTTCCGTCACTTCTTTGCTAGCTTTTAGATTGATATAAACTGATAGCATATGAATTTCCCCAGGTCTCAAACCACAAAAGGTATTTGGATGGCACAATGTGTTGGGATTGAACCTTGCACTCTTGTAATGGATTTAGAGGGCACTGATGGAAGAGAACGAGGAGAGGTACTGTGTCAAACACGTTTACATAATGACCTTATATTTGATTTCTGCATTTATGGTTTATTTTCATTGTTACAACTCGTGTTTGGAGATGTATGCTTTCACAACTACATCTATGTCTGCAGTGGACATTTATTCTTTGTTAGGCCATTAATATTATGACGTGCTGTTGCTACTCAGATTTCATTTGGTTTTGGAACCATGTCTTTGCTGTCTCCCGAGTCATTTGAACTTGCCATTTATTTTACATTATTTTGTTGTTTGGTGCTTCATTTTCTATCCTTCCATGTAGACCTCTGAATGCCTATCTACATAATTCTGGGACAGATTCAATTACATGAGTTTGTATCACGTGATTCACATCCTTAGGCACTATGATCATCTTCATTTGAATGATCACTTTGAAATTATCTTTCTAGGATAAGTGGAGTTTTATCTACATCCAATGATGTCTGGGGAATTCATTTCTTATTGCACACGTTTTAGTATCCATGGATCATTCCGGCTTGCTTATTAGTTCTTAATTCAGTTATTATATTATTAAAGTCATGTTGAAAAGTATGTGTATATGGTGTTGGTCTCTTCTGTTCCATTCTAATTATTCTGTCCCTTTTCAGGATGATACTGCATTTGAAAAGCAGAGCGCTCTTTTTGCCCTTGCTGTTTCAGATATAGTGTTAATAAATATGTAAGCCTGTTTTGTTGCGTTAATAAATGTCTGGTACAATTTATGAACTTGTTTTGGATTGTTAAGTTATTGATATGAATAACTCGCTTGGAAAATATTCAGGTGGTGTCATGACATTGGTCGTGAGCAGGCTGCAAATAAGCCTCTCTTGAAAACTGTTTTCCAGGTACTTGACACACCTGGTCCTTCCAAGAAAGTAATTTGAGATTCAAATGCATTACTGATCTATCTTGTGATCAACAGGTTATGATGAGATTATTTAGTCCACGTAAAACGACGTTGTTGTTTGTTATACGCGATAAAACTAGGGTATGTTTGACTCTTCTTTCTCTTTTGATGTTACTCAATGTACTTCAAAAACTTGAATTCTTTTAGTGCATTTAGCCCAGTCAAATAACATTTTGATATGCTGGAGCATTTTTGTTTTCCTCTTGACATGTTATAGACGCCGTTGGAAAATCTGGAACCTGTCTTGAGGGAAGACATTCAGAAGGTATATTGTATCCCTAATGGTTCTTAATCTAGTCGATTCCCCATCTTCTCTCTCTCTCACTCTCCGCTCCCCCTTTTGAAGATATGGGATGCCGTTCCTAAGCCACATGCTCACAAGGAAACACCTTTAAGCGAATTTTTTAATGTAAGATGTCAATGTTAAGTTAAATAAGCTACATCGCATCTTTTTTTTATGCTCAAAAAACGTTACTGGAACTTTTCCTTAAATGATTGAATGGCAGGTTGAAGTTGTGGCTCTTTCTAGTTATGAAGAGAAGGAAGAACAATTTAGAGAGCAGGTTCATGCTTTGTTTGAGTCCTTTCACAATTATATTCATGTTCTTTAAATGCCTGTCCTTGCTGTACCTTTGTTCTTTCTCCATGTTTGTTTCTGGATTGTTCACAGAAAGATGGATTCTCTGTCAATAGTGTACTCAGGGATCTAAGATTTTGTTGTTAAATTTTGTTTCCAATGAAGGTGGCGAGTCTAAGACAGCGATTCTTTCATTCTATTGCCCCTGGTGGGCTTGCTGGGGATAGGCGGGCTGTAGTTCCTGCTTCAGGCTTTTCGTTTAGTGCACAACAGATTTGGAAGATCATTAAGGAGAACAAGGACCTTGACCTTCCTGCTCACAAGGTGGTGATCTAAAAATCTGTTCATAAAGTCTCAAATAAACTAGTCAGGTAGTTTGTTGTTAACATATTTCCCTATATTTGTAGGTCATGGTTGCCACTGTACGTTGTGAAGAGATTGCTAATGAAAAATTCTCTTCGTTTATTGAAAATGAGGTGCCTTTCTTGGATATACTGGAAGTTTTTTTGTTTGATGCTGCACCCAACTGATTTGAACATTGTAAATCATCAAAAAATATGATCCATATATATGTGTGTGTGTGTGTGTATGCTCGCCTGTGCAGGAATGGCGTCAACTAGAAGAGACTGTTCAATCTCAGCCAGTGCCAGGGTTTGGGAGGAAGCTCAGCTCAATTCTTGATGTTTGTTTATCGGAGTAAGTGCATACTTATCTGCATTTATATTCCTCTAATAGCCCGAAACTATTGTGTTTGAACGTAGTAATGCAGAAGATGCAAGTGGCTAACTTGAAGAATTTGGCAATTTTCAATTTTCTGAAGAGTGCCTTAGATATGTGTAGCATGAACTACTAAGGGCAAACGATGCCGGTGTTTTAAGATCCCCATGCCTTGTGCCGGAGCACGTCCATTAGATTCTGTTGCAATTACTTAGAAACTAGGTGTTGAGAGGACTACTAAAATATGGTCTTTGGATAAAATAGGTAAGTTTATTGTATAATTCACACACATGTGAAAGACTTAACAGTAGAATAAAGATTGACATTTTTTTGGGGAGACCTTTCACTTTATTTTGATAGGCCTGACTGGTGAAAATGTGTACTTTTTCCTCTCTCTCTCTGTCATTTATACAAGAAAATGGGTCACTTTTTTGCACTTGTTGGGAAAATAAAATGGTTTAGTTATTAGTGGGAAATTTTCCCTATGTGGAAAATCTTGGCAGACTAAGTTTGTATTGACTGTTCGATTTTCCGTGCCTTAAGGATATCTTCTGTCTCTGAGTTACTAAGATCTTCTCATGTATACGTTTTTCTTTTCTGTTAAGGTATGATGCCGAAGCCACATATTTTGATGAAGGTGTGAGATCTTCAAAGCGGAAACAGCTGGAAGAGAAGTTGTTGCAAGTAATACTTCGTTACACTTCCATGATGAGATCTACGCGCTTGCTCTCACACTTGTAATTATGCTACATTGGAGGATCTGATGGCTGCATTAATTCATTTTTGTCTCTAATAAAAAAAGTTCGACGTTAAAATTCTATATGTACGCTGGGAGTAAACAGGAATTTTAAGCCCCCCTTAATCTCTAACTTGGTATTACATGTCTGACATTTTTAGCTGTTTCATACAATAGAGTTGATGATACAAGAGCTGAAGTTTATGGCCATTTATCTTCTTAGTTTATTGTTTTTTTCTTCTCACAATCCATCTTTTTTCTTTTCTTGTGGGGCTATATTAGCTTGTCCAACCAACGCACCAATTCATGTTGGGTCACATACGCTCTGGAACCTTGGATAGATTTAAAAAAGCATTTGATAATGCCTTGAATGAAGGGAAAGGATTTGCTGTCGCTGCTCGTGATTACATCAAGTATTTTATGTCACAATTTGACGGAGAATCTGCAGGTACAGTAACTGAACCGGGTATAGGTGTTTGTGCATTGTGTAGCATTGTATCCCAATGCAGTTAACTTTTACCTAGAAGGGAAGCCCTGAAGATAAGGACAAAAACACAGGAGCTGTAAATTTCAAATTTTGGTTTGCCACAACCATGGAAATTTTCTTCTTATCCTCATTTCTTTCTTGATGTGAAAATTAGATATACTTTGCAGCATTTTTCTCCTCGATGATCTAATAAAATTTGTTACCGTGTTACAAGTGAGCTGAAGTTAAGGTTCAGTAGCTGATAAAATGCACTGAGATGTAACCATAGAAGTTGTCTCCTTGTCAATATTCATTTTTTTTTATTGTTTTTTGTACTTTGCAGATACAGACATTGACCTGGCAAATTGGGATGCTTCTAAAGTAAGAGAAAAGCTCCGGCGTGATATTGATGCACACGTTGCTACAGTTCGTGCTGCCAAGCTGTCTGAACTCACAATGAAGTATGAGGTATGAACTATTTACTGTTGCAACTTTGATAAAAGATGGTGTATCATTATAGATTCCACTGCCTTAGGCATCTTTTTATGCATGGGTTAAAAGATATGGAATTATTGCAATTTGATTGAAGGAAGAGTGAACTTCAGTTTGTGAAAGGATATGTTACTGCGATGGATTATCTAAATTTACTAATGTTAGGCAATTGAACTTGCATTAGCAAAAGAGAACCGGTTAAGCATATGCTAGATTGTACTGATTTTTGGTTATAACTACGGGTGCAATAAGGATTTTTTACTTTGTTTTTATTTTTTATATTATCTGTTATTATGTATTGTTTAGCCACTGATGAGGTGCATTTGCAGGCAAAATTTAATGAGGCATTATCAGGACCTGTTGAGGCTCTATTAGATGGAGCCAGTGACGATACATGGCCTGCAATAAGAAAACTTCTCCGGCGAGAAACTGAAACAGCTGTTGCTGAGTTTGCCGGTGCACTTTCTGGTTTCGAAATGGATGAAGAGACTAGGGAAAAAATGATTTTGAGATTGAAGGATCATGCAAGAGGAGTGGTCGAAGCTAAAGCTAAAGAAGATGCTGGGAGGGTTTTGATTCGCATGAAGGACAGGTGCTTGCTACGTGTTACATATTTATATTACGAATTCAATTATTTGCAAGATTGACGTTCTATTTTTTCTGCTCTGTACATGTGGAACTGACCAGGCAATTATTCACAGGTTTTCAACATTATTTAGCCACGATTCCGACTCAATGCCACGGGTCTGGACAGGAAAGGAAGATATACGAGCAATCACCAAAACCGCTCGCTCTTCTGTATGACATGCTCTATTAATATATCTTTTGGGATATTTGTTTTCGATATCTCTGTAACAGTTTTGTTTTTAATATTTGTGTCTAGTCATTGAAGCTGCTATCTGTCATGGCTGCAATTCGTCTGGACGACGATGCTGATGCGATTGAGAATACATTGTCCCTGGCTCTTGTTGACCCCAAAGCTGCTTCTTCAACAAATAAGGGAACTTCGGTGGATCCTCTTGCCTCCAGCACTTGGGAGGAGGTAATGATTTTAGTTACTGAATCAGTTCCTTTTTGAAGTCAATGACTTCATATTTCAACTTTAGTGTATTAAAGCTGATGTTTAGTTGTGAATTTGATGTCTCATCCACTAAACTACATAGATTTCATTGGAAGAATAAATGACCACTTCATTTCTGTTGAACTTTTTACTCGTATGATTGAAGCCTAATTAATTTTGGTGCATTCTATGTTTATGCTTTAACGCTTCTTTTCTCACAATCTAGTACTTGAAACTTTGTATTATGTACATGCACACTAGGTTTTTTTGGCCTTAGATTCTTGTTCTTTGCATAATTTATCCAAAATGCACCTAATACTTGTTTTGTTGAACTTTCTTCGCATGCAGATTCCAGCATCGAAAACCTTGATAACACCCGTCCAGTGTAAATCTTTGTGGAGGCAATTTAAAGCAGAAACCGAGTACACTGTTACTCAAGCAATTGCTGCTCAGGCATGGACACTTGCACATATAATGCTTCTGAATATCATAGTCTATTTCATCAACTCTTATTTTCCGTTCGTATTCATATTTGTGCATCTTTGTATTATTATATGTCAAAGTTAATTATAGATCTAGTATTTGCTATCCAAGCAATTGATCACTGATTCTTCTTGTTTCTTGACTTCCAGGAGGCTAGCCGGCGTAATAACAACTGGTTACCACCTCCATGGGCAATCGTTGCGTTGGTTGTCCTAGGTTTTAATGAATTTATGACACTTTTGAGGTAATTCTTTTTTCTCTCTCTTTTTCTTCAGGAGGAGAAGGGTTGGTTGGTCGTACCTTGTGATATTTTAGCCTGAGATTTTCCTCGGAAGCTGTTTTTTTATTTTACTCATGTTGTGTTCTCTTTTGGCAGAAATCCTTTGTATTTGGGTGTTATTTTTGTTGCTTTTCTGCTTATTAAAGCACTTTGGGTGCAATTAGACATCGCAGGCGAATTCCGCAATGGGGCTGTAAGTTTTCTACTTAAATCTACCACTATATTCCTTTTATACGTCTATTAGTTGGAATCCAAGTCATTAGAAAACCTCTGAAGTGATTTTCCTATCTATTCTGTGTGTTATATTTTAGTGACGAAGTCTAATTTCTGAAAGTTTTATCTTTAATTCTCTTTCTTCTCGGGGTTAGTTGCATCATGCTAGATACAAGTAGCTTATTTTTGAATTATTTGCTGATAAAATAAATATTTCCTCTCAAAATTTATATGGACAGTGGAATCTCTCTGCGGTGGTCTAGAAAAGCTACTTTGCAATTTTTAATTGAGAATTACATTACCCTATCTCGTTTTGCTGAGTGCTTTCACATTGTTTGCTTTTACCTCCTCCTGGTTTTTCTTTATACGTACGCGTCATAATTATTGCCCTGGCAATAGGTGATGAAGGATAAAATAAAGCACGTCTCTTAGTATTTAAATTATAGGGGCATCGCTTGGCCTGGCCCAGGCCGGTCTATGATGCCTGGCCTGGTTCGTGCTAAAAAACCGGGGGATGTCTTGGTCAATCAGTTGAACCCAAAGGCGGGTGAAATTTATGCATTTAACTTGTTTTCTTCATAATTAGTGTTTTGGAGATTGATTTATTTATGATATTTTGAGTTCTGATCTCTCTTTCTGCATGCCTACAGCTTCCTGGAATTCTCTCTATATCCACCAAATTACTTCCTACTGTTATGAACCTTCTTAGAAAACTAGCAGAGGAGGGCCAAAGACCCGCACATACCGATCCTCAACGTAACCCTCCCCTTGCAGCACAGAGCTTCCAAAGCGGTACAAATAATTATAGTGGTATTTCATCGAGTGCTTCTTCAGAGGTGACTTCTGAAAATGGAACCAAACACTCCAATCCTCCGGAAGATCAATAAGGGTTTCTTGGCAGAGCATCTTCTTTCTGTTCAATACCAATTTTATGGCCATTTCTGAAGATTATGCTGAGCGGCTGTAGATCAGGATTCACCTTGAAGCTGCGATGATCAAACGGTAGACACATTACTTTTTGTGTAGGTGTCGTGTATATTGGGGCCATGATTCTTTGCGAAAATCGCCCCCACTGCTATATATATATATATACATATATTATTTTATTTTTATTTATCCTCTCTTTAGATGATTGTATTTCATGATTGTGACAATAGAAGAGGCCTTTATCTTGGACTCGGTTGTTATTTATTTTCTGGTTTGCATTCAATTTTACATGATGAGAAGCAAAATGCGAGTTTATATTTGGGAATTGGAGAACCTTTTTGTAATTTAATGAGAAATGTTTCTTACTGGAATCGAAAATTGGCGTTATATTTTTATTTTTTCTCCTCTTTTAGTTTTTCTGAAAATGTGAGATAATCCCTGATCCCCTTGTTAAGAACATTCCAAAGTGGTACAATAATATTTGTTGGGGAATTATCGAGTTAACCGGCTACTTTGATTCGGAGGCTTATAAGGATTTATAAGTTAGTTACACATTATTTTTATCTACAAATTTTGTATGATTTACAATTATTTATTTATTTTTTATCCATATATTTCGTAAAATTCACTATTTATAATCTATAAAAAAAAAAAATTACCAAACAAGCACTTAGTTTGTTTGATGAAATATGACTTATTTTACGCCACTACTAGTCTCGGGTGGGTGTGGGTGCATGTGAGTTTCAATAATTTGGAAACTTACGTAAAGAGGAAAAAATAATCTAGAAGGCCAATATCTAGTTGAACTTAAATAGCTTGAGTTATTATTCAAGCCTGTCCATCTACATTCAACACCCATAACTTTGATAGTATACACAAGTTCTCCGATGGACTTGATATAGGGTCATTATTGAACAGAAAGTAGCACCAAAAATTTGATTGAATTTGGTTCCCAATTAAGCTAATTGTACAATCCATTACCACAATGGTAGATCAATTAGCTTGTCAATTGCCTACCTCAATTGGTCAAATAAGAGTGTGACCTTCAACTAACTGGTATTTCCAATAATTAATCTCCCGTTTGGACACCTAAGCACGCGATATTTTTCTTCTCAACATATATTTCGGCTCTCTTATCTTTTACTTGCGACCTTCGTCTCTATTTCCGTTTTAGAAATTTGTAATCGTGGTGGTGGTGTATGTTGGTCCCAACTGGATAGAAAGTATCAACTTTTTTGTTAAATGGGAACATGACTTCAATTGATTCACAAGCGATTGAAGACTGATGTCCCAGAAGGGAAGTAGTGTTTCAAGGACCCGGCTTCATAGACAAGAAAGAATAGAATCAAGGGCACGTCCAATCCGACCAATTTCAAACAAGGATGCTATGACCTTAGACTTGAGACCGATTGAAATAGCATAGGTCGGGATTGAGGGGAAGAAATGTCAACCAGAGAGCAATATTTCGACGGTTAATGCATTTAAATGCAGTGTGTGATAATATACATACACAGATGACAGACACGGTTACTAATAAAGTTGGTTTCTTTTTCTTACTTATAATGGTGGGTGCGAACAGTGAAGGGAAACAGCAGAAAATGCAGATGGATATAATCCAACGGCGCCCATGAATTGATCAGATCAACTATTTATTCAGCCTTGGAATTAAATGCCAGTTTCAGTTGGCATTTCTGTGACATTTAATGCCTACCTGAAAATTAATATAATTAGTAAACTAAATATTTTAATATAATTCATAATTAAGTCTATTATATAGAGAAGAAGACCAATCAAGTTGAAGGAAGAGTGTTCTCTGTCCCCAATGGCTTTGATTGGTTCTGCACTTTTCAAGTTTCTTCTCTCTTCACTTGTATGGATCAACACACTTATTTCCCTTACTAAAGGTTTCTCCTTCCACCTTTTCCTTCTATTACGATATCCTCAATATCATCACCCGCGCATGAAAATGAACAAATTTATTTATTTAAATTGTATCTAAGCCATATTCATGTGCTAATCGCGTGCTAAGACTGAAACAAATTGTTTAAACGAGTAGAGACATGCATGCGTGTATGTACAAAATTTTTGTATTGAACTCGCATAATGCACAATTTTCATAAATATGATAGCTAATAACAGTTGTTTTTTTTTCTTTTTGTTTTGAACCTGCAATAATTGGAATACAGGCGAAGAGAGTTCCGGGGAATACCGGTACCCCTTCATCAAACCGGCAAGCTCATTCTCTTCAGTGCCATCCTCCGCCTTGAACGGTGGTGCTAAACCCTATGACTACATAATAGTAGGCGGCGGTACTGCCGGATGCCCACTGGCCACCACCTTATCCCAAAACTTCAGTGTGCTATTACTGGAAAGAGGTGGAACCCCTTTTGCAAACCCTAATGTCTCCTTTATGCAGAATTTCCACATCTCATTGGCGGACACTTCGCCATCTTCTGCATCACAGCCGTTCATTTCCACCGATGGAGTCATTAATTCCAGAGCCAGAATCTTGGGCGGAGGCACCTCCATTAATGCTGGCTTTTACACTAGAGCAAGCTCAAGGTACAACTTCTATTGCTAACTTCTTTTAATATTTTCTTCAAACAAAAGACAAAAAAAACTCAAGTTGCTACCCTTCTTTAGTTAACATCTAAGCAAATAAAAAGGGCTTTTCCAAGAAATGGAGGAAAGGTCTGTTTGGCTGCACTTAAAAATTATCTTTTTAATTGCTTTTCTTGAAAGTAGTAAGCTACTTTTAAACATAATCAAATATGTTGTAAATATGATTAATTTTTAATTAAGGAAGAGAGATGTGCAATAATATTTATATATATTGTCTAATTCAGTATACTAAATCGTAGAAAACTTTTTAAGTTTTAGTTTGTTTTGAAATATAATATTATTATTTACCTTTTTTTTTTTTTTTTATCAACTTTAAATGTACACATTTTGGTTTAATGTGCACCTCACAAGACATTTCTAAGTTGCTAATTAAGCTAAATTAAGTTTTAAACAAATAAGTGATCCTATTTATACTTCTTTGTTCGTTGATACTTATTTTTATTTATTCAAATGTAAATGAGAGTGTATATTTGTTATATGTCGGGGGGGATTAGTTTAATGCTTAAGTGTATATTAATTTATTGACCAAACATGATCGCGTCTTGATGAGTTCAAATTTCATTTTCTTACTTGATATGGAAAAGAAAGTAATTGAAAGAAGAAAATTTAGGGCAAATAATTATGAGTGTTTAATATTGGTCATTTAGTTGTCATTATGGCACACACCTAGGGGCAAATACAGAGAGGCTCCGAGTCTACTTTTAATCCAATTTTTTTTTTAAAGTATAGGGATTTTTTTTTTAAAAAAAAAAACTAATATTTTACTTATTTTTTCATTTATTAACTCGGTTTAAATTCTTTTTAGCTCATATCAAGACCCGTCTCTGAGTGGAGTCTAAATCTGCTGTTCCAAATACATGTACCCTTAGTCGTTCCTCTAATAAAAACTTTACACATCATCAAATAAATAGATGAAGAAATTATTATGGACAACATTTAATGCATTCACACTTACTGTGTATTGAAGATGTGTAAAATTTCTATTTGAGTAACGACTAAGAGGACATGTATTTGAAACAGTAGATTTGAACTCGAGTGGAGTAACATTACTTTTGAGCCATTATTATTAATATTATGCATTTTAAAGGTCTTTGTATAGATGCCTTTTCAAGTCATTATTCGAACTCAAAATGTAGAATTTCAAGTCAAATTAGGTCATTAAATTGATAAAAGAAAGAGAAAAAAAATTAGAGAACATAAATGCCATTATCATTTGGTAATTAATTAAGGCAACATATATTTAGGATTCAATAGAGAGAGGAAAAACATATACGATGATCATAATTAATTGCAATTGTACTAAGGCATTTATGATTTTAAAATCTTGATGGGGTCCTACTCGCTTTATTTTTTCTCCCTTTGCTTGGCTTTAATTGGATAATAAAGATATGTAGAAGTTGAACCTTATTTATTTTAAACACTATAACCACTCAAGTACCAGAGCAATCAATTCCTTGTCTTTTCTTGGTCTATCTCATTGTTAGTTGATATAATGTTTAATAACACTGAACACTTGCTGGTTTCTTCCGACAATAACAACAATAAATTAAACCTCGTTGCACTATTTTTCTTGTTTTTACTAGTGGGACAATTTGTGAATCGATCCGTTTTGACAATGCTAAGTTTTACTCTTAAAATAGTCTTTCAAAAATAGTTATTTGCAACATATCTGAGTCTTGAAACAGTAGGAGATCAATTGTCCACTATTGTTATGGGCTTCCCCTGCCCACCTCCTGCCCATGGTGGGCAGGAGGGGAAGGAGGAGATCATTTTCTTGAGAACCACTAATAGAAAAATATATTAGTGCGTTGTAAAGATAAAATTTAAATAAATTCTCCCATTTCTAACACTTAATCTTTCAAAAGAGGTGACTAAATATGGCATCAAACCATGCAATGGTCTTGAGATTAAGTATTGTTACCATTTAAGAAAATTGTGAACAGGTGAGATCTAGCTTTAAAAAATGAATGTGAAGGCGAACTTGTTGAAGACAAAATTTTAATAAATAAATGTGTTCCATCTATAATAGCTATAAAGTGTATTAATTGATGCTGGAAATTTGTGACTTGCAGTTTCATTAAAAGTGTAGGATGGGATTCAAAACTGGTGCAGGAGTCGTACTCTTGGGTCGAGAATCAAATTGTTCATAGACCAGAGCTTGTGCCATGGCAGAGAGCCATAAGGGACAGTCTTTTAGAAATTGGAATCTCACCTTTCAATGGATTCAGTTATGATCATAAATATGGAACCAAAGTTGGTGGGACTATTTTTGACAGGTTCGGCCGCCGCCACACTGCGGCGGAGCTTCTTGCCTCAGCAAATCCTGAAAAGTTTCATGTTTTAGTACATGCAACAGTTCTGAAAATTGTTTTTGATACAACAGGTAACTTGAAGTGCAGATAAAACTTGTTTAAAATAGGAAATGCATGAAATGCTGGCAGGCTGGACTGGACAACTTTGAACAACAATGTTGTTCGGTACTCCGTATCAAACACGCTTTTACTGACAATATCATGATATTTGTACAATGCCAATTATAGGTAAAACACCAAGGGCAGTTGGGGTTATCTTCAAAGATGAAAATGGGAAGCAACACGAAGCATTTCTTTCGAAGAGGTCGAGAAGTGAAGTTATCATGTCGTCTGGAGCAATTGGGAGCCCTCAGCTGCTGCTACATAGTGGCATCGGCCCGAAGACTGACCTTGAAAAGTTGAACATATCAGTGGTTCTTGACAATGAGTTTGTTGGGAAGGGCATGTCTGATAACCCTATGAACACAATCTTTGTTCCCACTAATAGGCCTGTCCAGCAATCTTTGATTCAAACCGTAGGGATTACCAAGTTGGGAGTGTATATTGAAGCTAGCAGTGGATTTGGTCAGTCCTCAGACAGCATTCATTGGGACCATGGAATTGTTTCAGCTGAGGTTAGTAACCAGTAATTTTTCCGAGATTCGTGACTAATTTAAAACGATACTTGTAAATTCTCTATAACTCGTAGTATAGCGAACTAAGTCTTGTTCTAATAAATCTAGGGCCATCTTCCCACACTCTTTTTGCCCACTCCGTTCAGTTGATCAACTAAAAAGGAAAATTATGTTGGACTATGTTGATCTGATCAAACTGTATACTTATCTTCTCGACCACCAATCAATCTAATAGTCGTACTACATAATTGATTTATTAGGAGGGCATTTTAGTGTGCAAGAGAGGGGTGAGGAAAACTTCTTCTCCATCATAGTGAAAACATGCAGTGGCAAGCGGTCATAACCAGTGAAGCACTATAAATATGTGTGTAGTTTGCTCGTTTTCAGATTAACTTTCTGATTATTGCCCTCGAAAGTAGGGATTAATGTGTCTCTTTATCAATATTTGTTGTGTGAACAGATAGGGCAGCTGTCTACCATTCCTCCGAAGCAAAGAACATATGAAGCAATTCAATCCTACAGGAAAAGAAAGAAAACCCTTCCACATGAAGCATTTATGGGAGGTTTCATTCTAGAAAAGATTGCCAGTCCCCTGTCAAAAGGCCAACTTAGCCTTCTCAACACGAATATTGATGATAACCCATCAATCACTTTCAACTACTTCAGTCATCCATACGATTTACAACGTTGTGTGGATGGTATACATGTTGTGGAGAAGATTTTGAGGTCGAAACATTTCACCAGTTTCACACAATGTGACGAGAAAACGGTCGAGAAGCTGCTAAACATGAGTGTTCACGCTAATGTTAATCTTATACCTAAGCATATAAATGACACGAAATCCTTGGAGCAGTTCTGTAAAGACACTGTTATCACAATTTGGCACTACCATGGGGGGTGCCACACGGGTAAGGTGGTGAGCCGTGATTACGAGGTTCTTGGAGTTGAAAGACTCCGTGTTATTGATGGTTCAACGTTCACTGATTCTCCAGGGACAAACCCTCAAGCCACGGTGATGATGCTGGGCAGGTGTGATCATAATACCCTTTCTCGTATAAAGAAATGTGAACTGAACGAGGTTGACACACAACACACTGAAAGAATATGAAAATTTGTATAACTTCAGTGTCTACGAATTACAAAGAAAATAACACTATTCACACAGATAATTATAAAAAGAAAGGTTTTTGATCGACATGCCTAAATGCAGGTACATGGGAGTGAAGATATTGAGAGAGCGATTAGGCCTAGCAGCTGGAGTATAACGAACCAGCATCAGCCAGAGATTGGAACATGATTGGCCTGCGTTTATTAGAGAAAAATGTATTTTTTTCAATTCTAATTATTATTTAACAGTTTTATGTGGAGACATTCTTGCCATTTCAGGAGTGGGAAATCACTGATTTCCATTTTGATGTGTCAACAGTAATGGAATGTTTGGTATATTGAATTAGACTGCAATAGATAAGATTAAATAAAGTCGTATTCTACCGTAATGTCTAATATTATGTACCAAATATACTCCTATCTATAATTTCATCATAGTTCATCCATTGTGCGTCTTTCTGGCTCAAATTTCATTCGCACTTGATGAGAGGTTTCACTCAATAACATTTACACAAACACCAAAGGATGAGATGTCAGTCATTAACACAAGAAGAAAATTTGAAAAAGAATTAAAATAAAGATGATTGAGAATAATATATTTTTCTATTGATTTGGAGTGCATAAAATGAATACAGAGAACTCATATTTATACTAAAATTAGAAACAATTTTTCCTAAAAAATTGGATGATGATATACTCTTCGTATCTTTGATTTGGATAATGGTATATTTTTTATATTTTTGAATTGGATACCTTTGATTGACTGGTTTCAAATACACCTAGACTTGAAACTACTTCTATACATATTGCTGGAGTCTCCTCATTTGTTGGACTACCATTTTGGTTTGACTTTGTTGCTGTTGAAACTCCATTATCCCCCAACTCCTCTCCGCTAAGATAGGCATTATTGTGGAAGCGTCCAGCTTTATCACTCCGATAATCTTGGATCACCTTATCACTCTATTGAATAATACAATAGTTGTTGTTGTCTAGTTGTGTTGTGCTGATAACACAGTTTAAACATCTGCTGCTCTAACAAGTTTCTTAGTTTTACCATGTTTCAGAAGGTCATTTTTTGGATATCAGTAGTCAGTACCATGATTTCTTAAGCCAATTCTGATTAACAAGAAGATTGCCACTTGGGAGACCTGAGAGCTTTTAAAAGCTGCATCTTGTATGCATCTTGTACTACTCCACATATGGCAAAAAATTTATAGCTCTTGCGCATAAAAAATTAGATTTCATACTATTCATAAGAGAGATACAATTTGGATGGACAATAGGACTTGAGTATCGAAATTACAGCATTGAAGACGACTCATGCTCGCTCATGCTGCCTTGCGACAGTCCTCTTAATCGTTGCCAGAAATGCCTTTTTCTTCCCATCTTCAAAGGAGCTGAATTAAATTGCCTCCTAAAGGACTCGGATTCATGTCCTTCCCGTCCGGCTGATACCCCTTTTAAATCTACTGCTGACAATGCTATCTTTTTATCGAAAATTGAATCCCCTCCAGGAAACGGATAGCTCGTCTCTAAATCTTCTGTGAGCTCATTTGATATTCTACTGTGCTTACTTTCTATATCAATAGAGAAATCCTCTTGGCTGCAACTTCTCGACACAGGATTTCGAGTTTCATCAAACTCACTGCACACAAGCTTCAAGGCTTGAACAACTTCTCCCATAAACGGACGGTGAGATACTTCCGGTTGCACACACATTGATGCGATTGCTGCAACTTTGGCAATGCTGTCTGAGGGAACATTCGATTTTAAATCTGGATCGATGATCATTTCCAAACCTTCCTTGGTACCCAAGAGTGGACGAGCCCAAGCAACAAGATTTTCTTGGCCCGGTGGCTGTGACAAATCCACGGGATTTCGTCCAGTTAGGAGCTCAAGGAGAACTACGCCATAGCTGTAAACATCACTTTTAACGAGTAGATGGCCAGTCATCGCGTATTCTGGAGCCAAGTAACTGTGAGAAGTAAATTTACCGACCAAGAATTAGATTAAATGGAGAAACTGTTTTCTAGTAAACAAAAAATATATAAGATGGTGCAAATTCATTTTTATCATAATGTATAACTGCATACCCAAAGGTTCCCATGACATGGGTTGAGACATGTTTGTTTCCCTCTTCCATCGCGGTCCTAGCCAACCCAAAATCTGAAACTTTGGGGGTAAAGTCGTGTTCTAACAATATGTTACTCGACTTGAAGTCTCTGTGTATTACACGAGGGCTCGAGTCCTCATGCAAATAGGCCAAACCCCGGGCTGCACCCAGGGCAATCTTCACCCGAGCACGCCAATCGAGAGGAGAAACCTCCTTATCGGCTCCTGTTAGCACCAAAGAAAAAGATAAGGACCCAAGTGACCTAAGTAAAACCACAAATTTACAGACTGTAAACTATAAGTGCATGTTCGGTACACAGGACTGGACAATATTAAATAAGATATTCATAGTAATGAGTAGTCCATTCCAGTACTACTTACCAAACATGCTATATGTATACTACTACGCAACAATTATACTAATTTGTACCGACCATGCAAATGGGATTCAACGCTTCCATTAGGAACAAGCTCGTAGATGAGAGATCTGCATTGGTCCTCCGCGCAGATACCTAATAATTTGACCAAGTTTCTGTGATGCAGCCGGCTAAGCATCTCGACTTCAGCTAAAAATTCACGGCTGCCCTGGTGATCGTCTCTCTTGAGAACCTTCACCGCCACCTTTCTTCCATCATCAAGAGTGCCACCGTATACAAGTCCAAAACCACCTTCCCCTAGGATTCTTGAAGCATTGAAGTTATCTGTCGCTCTCTCTATCTCGCCAATACTGAACACCTTAGCAGTTGCAGTATACGCCAGAAAGCTAGAACTAAATGACATTGATCCTGAGCTACGCCTGCTTCTAAATGTCGAAGATTTACCAACGCCTGCAGTTCAAATTTCTCAGTTGTTATCAGTAAAATTCCAATGAATCCAGAATGATTTTGAAAAAGGTCAGGATCATATCCGGTGTACAACAAAATAGTAGGCCTTATTCCAAGACCCAAGTAAATTTAGGGTCATATAAATGAATCCTTCTGCACCATTCCATTCTATTCATTGCTAGATCTATTGGGAGATCTAAATCAACTAGATTCTTAGCAACTACAACACGCCATGTTAATTTTGGTTTATTCCTCCCCGTGTATCGGTGTGCACATGATAAAATGTTTGAAAGTTATAAAATGATATACCTGACGATTTTCCCTCCAAGGATATCAAACCTTGTGGACTTTGTTTAGTTAGACAACTGCAACATCCACATTTTAACAACAGTAGCCAAATACAACCCATGCAAACTACGAAAGCCGTGACTGATGAGAGAACAATTACAATGACCATAGTTTTGCCAGTCCCATCCTTTCTTGTCTTTGGTACATCTACCCCTAAAGGTTTTATTGGATCTCCGTCCTCAGTGCTGCCAGAATATGGTTGATCATCAATTGTAGCAGAGCCGGAAATCGTCGAAGGAGGCGATGGTGGTAGACCTGAAGATCAATTCAAGTAAAGCTCAAGAAGCTTATAGTATTATAAAAGTAACATCGTGGATTAATACCCGCAGCCAAGAAAAGATGGTATATATAATGTTGAAGAAGAAGAAGATAAGCTAAGAAGGTTAGAATTCTAGGGGTGACATCATATGTTTCTGAGATTGTAAGGAAACAGATGCAAAGCTATATGTCTCTAAACTGTGCATGATAGAATATACCGCCAAATCAAACTATAGCACAAGCATTTGGACATGCTAATGACCAATACCCACAATTAAGACTTTCTCCAATATTTGTCATCGGCCTTTTGGTAGGTATCCTACATTTGAACCGAATTTTTTCTGGTTAAAGAATCTCTTTCTAATTGTTATGTCCTCAGGAAATCAGGTGATATTTGCCACTGGAGATATTTCTGAACAACAGGTTTACTAAAGTTATAAGTGACTAAAAGAGCTTAGGTAGTGCGCGTGAAACTATTTATTATACTCTGGCTAGACTGGGATTGAAGTTCTCCAATAAATCCAACTTACTTTTTTCGGGAAGTTTCTAATTTGTAACCAGGCGATGAGACTAAAACATGATGTAGCACGGAAAATATTAATATCTGTTAATGTGTTCTTCAGTGAACATATTTTACAATCACTTAACCTGGGTAGCGAACGTATACCACCTCATACACACCGAAAACCGAAGTCTGTATTGATACCTTCCTCTTCCAGAACTTTGTATATATTGAAAATGCAGTAGCAGGGTTGAACTTCTCATTCAGAGGTACCAAGTTAAGGAGGACGGTGGTCTTCTCTAGTTGATGGTTGGCTGCATCTGCTCCCATAATGCGAACTTGACTTTGGTCTAGTAAGATACTGTTCGCGATTTCCTTAGAAAGATTGGGAACTAATGGAAAAAACATATACAGTGAAATACTGAAGCGCAATCTAACTTCTATAGGCCAAACACAACCACAGGGTGCTCCCGGAGGTGCATATGTCAGTGGCTCAGTGCATGTTACTGATGTACATTCTGCAAGATTGAAACGTTGATTGTTAATGTCTGATAACATTAGCTTGGAACTAAAGTATGTGTAATTGGTAGAATTAGAGCATGTTTGGCTAAAAGCTTAAAAAGAAGGAAAAGTTACTTTGAAGCTTCTCTTTTGTCAAACATAATTTTAAAAGCTACTATTTTTTGCTAACAAAACTACTTTTATAGAAAGTAAAAGTAACTTTTAAGCTTTAACTAAACATGCTCTTAGAGAAGTATAAGCTACTGGTAACCATACCTTGATTTGGCGGAGGAGGCGGAAGTGTTAGTGGCGGTGGAGTTTTCTTGATATTTTCCGTAGGTAAACTCATTGGGGAAATAGTAGGCGGATGCGAGGGCACTTGCAGACAGAAAAGAGAAAATATTTTGTAAATACGAGTTAATTAGAATTAGAGGAAATCCACTAAAAATGTAGGATAGATGTGGATCTTTCCGTACTATTAAAATGATATGGTGGAAGTGCTGACAAGGGCATAGGTCTTGGTGAAATCCAGTCCTCGGATGAAGGGAAAGGAGATGGAGAAGGGGTTATAGCAGGGCCTGTACAAAGAAATGTCAAGTGACTTCAAGTAAAAGTAACAAAATTAAAGAAAATTATTGATAATGTGAACCCGGTTATGGATTAAACTCTAATCCTAATCCGGAAAGCAATAATGAATTAAACAAAACAAGCAGACAGAACACAAAGATTTATAGTGGTTCAAACTCAATGTGAGAGCTACATCTACTAGCAGCTATAGATTTTTCACTATAAAGGAGGAGGAGGAGTTTACAAGGTTGTCTTCCTCACACCTCTCTGTCTAATCTAGCAAGAAACACCCCCCACCCGAACCCGATTCCATTATACAGTGTAGGAAAAGGAGAAAAACAAATATATTTCCAGTTGGCATAGGCTGACCTTTCCCGCTATAATGAGGAGGCAGATTATATGGTTGAGGAGCAAAGTGGTGGAAAACGTGGACATGTTTTCCAGTATGATGATTTTTATGGAATGGGTGTGGTGGTGAAAATGCAGATCCACGTATTGCTTTCTTGCTCGGGTGGCTGTGAGATGATATAGAAGGTGAACGGGCATTGCTGGAGATATTTAAGCTGTGAGGATTGGTGCCTATAAAATGAAATATTCTAACTGTTAGCAGAAGTGAGTGACACATTTCATTATTAAGCTCCAATTTTATAGAAATTGAAATAAATCAATATGTTTATTATAACCTTCGGTTAATGGATGGTATGTAGGCAACCGGTTGTGAAATGCTTTGAGATGGGGAGCCGAAGCAAAATTTCCATGTCTTTTTTGCCAAGAACTTGCGGGAGTAGGTGATGGAGCAAGATCTATGACAGCCAACAAAATATTTTTTTTGTGAAAATCCATACAATCGACATACTTTAAAATTATGTATCAAAGGAAAAATTCAATAACAGCTTAACGAGGAAGATTTAAAATGCTACCATTTTGCAGTAAAGTTAAACGCAGTCTGGCTCCATGAAGCCTTAAGTCAGGGGTTTTGACCTCGAAGCGGAAAAGCACAGAAGCTGCTGACAGTGAGTGTAAACCAATACCTGCAATTTAAATGATCTTTAAACTAGAAATGCAGAACGCAGTTGAGAAAATTTATGGAATTTTATTTATGCATTTCAATTCTTCCAATTAAGTAGTTAAGTATGATTAAATAATTGCAGTTCAAGATACATTTATGAATAGTTCAATAGCTTTGCCAAATGCCAATCATACCAATTTACACAAGGCAACAACCTGAAATCAAAGAGATAAAGATCACAGAAACAATTTGTCAAACATATACATCCAACTCCAACCATACCGGACTGGTGAACAGTCCATATAGCCTAAGAGCAGCAGCTTTTTTACTTACAGCAACTACTAAACCCAATTTTCAATACTATTGGTTCATAGTGGAACTTAGTAACAAACTAGTCTTGTTCCCAATAAATTTTGAGTCGCCTACGTGAATGCTTTTTCTCCACTTCATTTGGTTTATTGTTCCATCCATGGGAAGATCCAAACAAACGAGATCCTTAGGCCATGTTAGTTTTAGTATACCCCCTCCCTCTTCTAACTTGCTCTACTCTACTGAGTGAATTTGTGAACTTCTAGAGAGAAGTTCATTGTTTCTCCTTAAAGATCACATGAACAATAGGTATTTTCTGCAGATGTGCTTATATTGATTGTAAAGCAAGAAAAGACTACACTAATTCACCCAAAAAAAAAAAAAAAATAGGAACAAACCCTTGTTCATAAGAAAGTATCAAGTTTCAACGCCCCCCTGTGTTGTAAATGCAAAATTCATGTTGGTGCACATAAAATCAGAAGTACATCGATCTAAAAATCTGAATTGAACACTCAAGTTAAATAAACCAAACAAACAGAGCCCATTACCTGCAGATTGTTGAATTGTGAAGGCGCAGAGAATGGCGAAGAATTCCACTGCTAGAAAACTTGGCTGAAACACCATCTCTTATACACCCAAAAAACCCAGTCCTCAGTTCAGATTGTAGACTGCAACTTGTCTGCATAAAGCCGGAATCACTAGTAATAACTGGTCAATCAGCGAATTCGTTCCCGGGCCTTATACAAAAACAAGAATTAAGCCTCAAGATCAAGCATCTCTCTCCATCCCAATAATAACCAATAACAAAAACTTCAAAGAAAGCAAAACTGATCTGTATAAATGCAGTGTTTTTACTACATGGGCATAGCTTGAAGGAACAACAAAATATAAAGAAAGACCACAAATAGTACTAGCGAAATAATGAGGAGACACTGAACATGGAACTCTGTTAGGTACAATAAATCAATGTTTTTTGTTCATTTGCAAGCTCTGCGATTATTTTGTTTTAAGATCAGTTCTTAAATTGATAAAGCAAAACATTAAACCCTTTCACCAGTCAAACAAACTATTCTGGTTGGAATGAAAGAGACTAGAAATAAATAAATAAATTAGTAAAATTCTTTTCTTGCAGAATGTATTATTGTCTTATGAATCTGTCAGTTGAAACTTAATATTCTTTGAATTTGTTTGGTTAAATGCCTAACCCTTTCTGTGCAGAATTCCCTTATTGCAATCATTGCATAATAGTCCATTAGAATTGCACTAATGTGCCTCTTTTGTCAAAGTTTGAAAAAATTTAACTTACCCCACTCCATTTCTTTATACACAGTAGCTTCTATCAAATTCAAATAAGCCACTTTATGTGGCTCCACACTTTTGCCTGTGTGATCTTGACAAGAATTCTATACTATACTAATAAAGTAAACCGACAGTTTTCTCATAGACCCTTGCAGCTTGCCATCCACTTGTGCTTTTTCTTTCTCAATGGTCTGTCAAAGTATGGACTTTTGAGTATGTTTGGTGGTTTACTTTTTGTACCAAACTTTATTTTTTAAGTTACTTTTTTTTACCGACAAAATTTACGTATGTTTGGCATTGTTTTTTCCTGCTAAAGAAGTAACTTTTGTAGCGAAAGTTGGCCAAATTTGGTTAAATGTTACGTCTTCTCTGGACAATAAAACTCTTTTTACTTTAAGCGCAATTAAATATGCTAAAATTTTTTTTTAATAAGTTGACAGTTGACGTAAAATGTTATCTAAATATTCATAATATGAATTCTTACGATGAAAGTGCGGCAGAAGTTATAAATCAATATGTTCAATACATTAGTTTGTCCGATTTTTCTTTAGAATTTGCTAAAAGTGAGGGCAAAATTAAGTGACACTGCAATACAAAATCTTGGAAGGAAGTTTAGACCGTTAGTGGTTCTTAACCTAAGAACCCATTTGTTTACCAAATTTCTCTCCAAGAAATGTGATAATGATGTATTGTTTAAAGTGTATATCAACTAGTAACATATTTCTCTTTTCTAATTATGTTCTTGGTGATTTATCAACAAAAATTGGCATCCATTCAAAATGTTTCTTAACGAATCCCATTAAACCTACCCCTCTCCAATTAAAAATTAGGCGAATTATCAATAAAAATAGTATAATAACTCAATAAATATTGTTTTAAAACTTAAATATCAATACAAATAAATTAATTATAATAATAACACATATTGATAAGTGCGTTTTATGCACTTATTTTGGCCTTTTAATTAATCAGTTATGTCGTCATATAGTTGTTTTTCTACTTAATCTAGTTTATTATTGTTTTATTTCAGTTTTGGACTGGTTGGTGAACAATTGGAGAAGTTTGGGCGAAAAGAGCAATAACTTAGAAGATATCTCATAAGGTCGAGGACTCAATTGCACTCAACCCAAAGTTGAGGGACCAAACTGGAGATAATGCAAAGTTGAGGGACTAAACTGGCGATGATGTAAAGTTGAAGGACCAAAGTTGATGTCATGAAAAGATGGAGGACTGAAATGGTCAAGACTTAAAGTGGAAGGACCAAATCGGTGACCGTTGAAACTTAAAGGACCAAACTGCAAAAGAGGGAAACAACAAGCTGGGCGATCGCCCAACTTAATGCTGGGCGAGCGCCCAGCAACTGCAGACGGGAACAGAGAGCAGCAAAGGCCTCCTGGGCGATTGCCCGATCGCCCAGGCTTATTTTTGTCTGCGAAATGTTGATTTTATTTTCTTTCCTTTTTGAGTCCCAATCCCACTAGGAAACATGTTGAACGAGTTTTTAGGTCTTCTTGAGATATTTTGTGGGACAAGAAGAGTAGTATAAATATGAGATACATTCTCATAACACGGGTTGGATTTTTGGGGAGCAAATCAAGAGAAGACATCAAGAGAACAAGAGATCAAGACTTCCTCGACTATCAAGATTTCTTCGAAGATTTCTTCTCCTTGAATCCATGCCGGGTTTTATTAATTCTTGTTTTTCTAGTTTAATTATGTTTTTCTAGTTTTTCTTTATCCAAGGTAGACGATGAAACCTTGTTTTAATTAAGTGATTATTCCGTTATTCGTTTAATTCCTTCTTAAGAGCTTTAACGTTTATGGCTTGTTCTTGATTAAATTAATTAAATATGATTTCTTTCATCTTAAATATCATGTATTTTTGATAGTTAGATGTTGATTTAATTAATCCATGCTTGATGATATAATATGATCTATTAATTGCTTTTGATTTTTCGTCATCTTCTATTCGAATTGGGATACATAGAATGCTTAGAACTTCTTTGATTCTTTGTTTTCTTTCAATTAAGCTTGATACGAAAAACGCTTAAGTGGTTTATGTTTGAAGCATAAGGGGAGCCTATATTTGATATTCTTCTCCTGGACTTGATTGATAAATC
This sequence comes from Forsythia viridissima, assembly GCA_030279155.1. Lineage (NCBI taxonomy): Eukaryota > Viridiplantae > Streptophyta > Magnoliopsida > Lamiales > Oleaceae > Forsythia > Forsythia viridissima. The sequence continues at coordinate 11,016,693 of CM059042.1, forward strand.
TTTAGGGACGACAATAGATTGATTTCGGGTTGTCGTGTGTGTTTTTCTTGGGAATTAATGAATGATTGGATAATTGCTAAATTAGACAATGGTGGATTCTGAAACCTTGGTCTTTTACACAACTTGAATTCTTAATTCATCTGTTTAGCATACTTCTTTAGTCTTTTAATTAAACAATTTCAACAACAAATCTTTTCAACTCAACTAGCCTAGGATAACAGTTAATTGGGATTAAATTACACCTTCCTCATAGCAGTCTCTGTGGGATCGACCTCGTTTTTACCTATCTATATTCCAATAGATTCGTACACTTGCGAGTTAATTAAAATTTGACATCAAGTTTTTGGCGCCGTTGCCGGGGACTGCGTCTGAAGGTTAATCTAATCTTAGTTAATTTTACTCTTGACTAGTTATAATTTAGGATTTTATTTTATTTATTTTATTTTCGTTTTTATAAATAAAATAAAAAAAAAAAATTCAAAAATCAAAAATCTTCATTGTGCATGCTTGGTCGTAGATCTCTAGAACTTAAGCTAGAACATCTAGATAGTGAAATTGAAAGGACTTTTCACCAACAAAAACGAGCCACTAATCTAGATAAAATTGAAGAAACCGAAGCAATAGTAGCTATGGGGGATGAAATTGAGGAGAGACCTTTCAGGGACTATTTTAGTCCATTGGCTAATTTGAGCACCTCATGCATACAATACCCTCAGGTCACAGCTAGGAATTTTGAGCTTAAACCGAGTGTGCTTAACTGTCTCCCATCTTTCTATGGTTTAGATAGTGAAGAACCTTATAATCATCTGACTGATTTCTATACTGTATGTGAAACATTTAAATATGAGAATGTGTCTCCTGATAATGTTAAACTTCGTCTATTTCCCTTTTCTCTGAAAGATAGATCTAGATCTTGGTTTAATACATTGCCTGCAAATAGTATTACCTCTTGGGAACAAATGGTTGCTAAATTTTTGAATAAGTACTTTCCTGTTCACAAAACTAATGCAATTCGCAGGGAAATTTCAGAGTTTGTGCAAAGAGACGATGAGCCATTCTATGAAACTTGGGAGAGATTCAACGGGCTTCTCATGAAGTGTCCACATCATGGGTATGAAAAATGGCATTTATGCCAATACTTTTTGGAGGACTTGCTACCACATATTCAAGAATGGTTGATGGCCACAAGCGGGGGAGAGCTTATGTCTAAGAATGCCACAGAGATCTGGACCTTCTTTCAAAAGCAGGCTGACAATTCACAACAGCGGAGCAGATCCTCTAGAACTGAGCCAAAGAAAAGGGGTATCTATGAAATTCGCAGCAGTGAACCTAGCTCAGAAATCAAGGAAGTCAAGTGCATGATAGAGGACATCTCTCGCAAATTGACCTCATTGACAGTCAATAGTCCTCCAGAACCAGAAGCAGGTGCTGAGCAAGCTAATGCCCTCAACATGATGAGGAAGCCTCCTTACAATCCTTACTCCAACACCTATAACCCAGGTTGGAGGGACCACCCCAACTTTTCTTGGTCACAGGGTAATCAACAGGATAACACAGTAGGTCAAGCCCCTCAGCAGCCTACCAGACAGTTCAACCAAAACTTCTCACAGCCTAAACCATGGGAGGAGGCAATTCAAAACTTGACAAAAGCTACACAAGCTGCTTTGGAGAATCAGAATCACACCATCACTGAGTTCAAGAAGGAGATGCGCACTAGCCAGAACTCACAGGCACAATCCATTTCCAATATGGAGAACATGATGGGGCAACTGGGTTCATCAGTACAACAGCTGGCAACAACCATCGAAAAAGGTAAATTCCCTAGTCAGCCATTTCCTAATCCTAAAGGGGTGCACAATATTGGAACAGATTCAAGTAACCAACATGAAGAAGCTAAGGCCATCATGACTTTGAGACGGGGCAAACTGGTTGACAACAAAGTGGATCTTTCAAAGCAAAACACGCCTCAACTAATTTCTCCAGGTAATACCTCAACTGATGATTCAGTCCAAGAAGCTCACAAAGAAGACAATGAGCCATCCTACATCCCAAAAGCCCCATTTCCTCAGAGGCTGACAAAGGTAAAGCAAGGTAATTCTATCAATGACATGATGGACATCTTCAAGCAGGTAAGCATAAATATCCATTTACTTGATGCTATTAAGCAAGTTCCTGCATATGCTAAATTTTTGAAAGACCTATGTACTAAAAAGAGACAATTGCATGTACGTAAAAAGGCATTCTTAACTGAACAGGTTAGCTCGATAATTCAAAGCAACACCCCTCCTAAATTTAAAGATCCAGGTTGTCCTACTATCTCTTGCATCATAGGAAACCATAAAATTGAGAAGACATTGTTAGATTTAGGAGCTAGTGTCAATCTTCTGCCTTACTCTGTGTACATGCAACTTGGACTAGGCGAGTTAAAACCCACATCTGTTATTTTACAACTTGCTGATAGATCTGTGAAAGTCCCTCGTGGCATTGTTGAGGATGTTTTGATACAGGTTGATAAATTTTATTTTCCTGTTGATTTTATTGTACTTGATACACAACCTGTTCGAGACTCCACTAAGCATATTCTTGTGATTTTTGGTCGTCCTTTTCTAGCCACATCTAATGCTGTAATTAATTGCAGGAATGGAGTCATGCAACTGTCCTTTGGCAACATGACAATTGAATTGAATGTCTTCAATGTCAACAAGCAACCACATGACAACGAGGATGTTGCTGATGTTGACATGATAGAAGCATTGGTTGATGACTCTTGTATTTCAACTAACTTTGATGATGCGTTAATGATGTGTCTAACCCATTTTGGTACAGATTTTGATGTTGATGGTGCTATAGATGAGGTAAACACTTTGCTGGAGTCAACACCTGTCATGGATACAAGTAAGTGGAGACAGAAAATTGAGCCACTTCCAATAAGTGAGAAGAAGAACATCCCATCAGTTCAACAACCGCCCAAGTTAGAGCTCAAAGCATTGCCTGACACTTTGCAGTATGCATTCTTAGGAGAGGCAGAAACTTTACCTGTAATTATCTCTTCTGCCCTTGATGATGCACAAAAAGGTAAGTTGTTAGGTGTTTTAACTGAACATAAATAGGCGCTAGGTTGGACCATTGCTGACATAATAGGTATTAATCATGTAGATTGCATGCACTATATTCATCTTGAGGAAAATTCTAAGTCCACTAGAGAGATGCAACGTAGGTTAAATCCTAACATGAAAGATGTTGTGAGAACTGAAGTCCTTAAGTTGTTAGATGCTGGAATTATCTATCCTATTTCTGATAGCAAATGGGTAAGTCCTGTGCATGTTGTCCCAAAAAAATCAGGTATCACTGTAGTTACTAATGCAAACAATGAATTGGTTCCAACTAGAGTAACTACAGGATGGCGTGTGTGCATAGACTATAGGAAATTGAACTTAGTCACTAGAAAAGATCACTTCCTTCTTCCATTCATTGATCAAATGCTTGATAGACTAGCAGGGCATGATTATTATTGTTTCTTAGATGGTTATTCAGGTTACAATCAAATTCCCATAGCTCCAGAAGATCAAGAGAAAACTACTTTCACTTGTCCTTTTGGAACCTTTGCATATAGACGAATGCCATTTGGTTTGTGTAATGCACCTGCTACCTTTCAAATATGCATGCTTAGTATATTTTCTGACATGGTTGAGAGGTTTCTTGAGGTGTTTATGGATGATTTTTCTGTGTATGGTGACTCGTTTGATGATTGTTTGTGCCATCTAACTTTAGTTTTGCAGAGATGTGAGGAAAAGAATTTAGTACTAAATTGGGAAAAATGTCACTTCATGGTGAAACAAGGTATTGTTCTTGGCCACATTATTTCTAGCAATGGTATTGAGGTTGACAAAGCCAAGGTTGATCTTATCTCCAATCTTCCACCTCCAAAATCAGTGAAAGAAGTAAGATCTTTCCTTGGGCATGCGGGTTTTTATAGACGTTTCATTCAAGATTTTAGTAAAATCTCTAGACTCTTATGCAATTTACTTGTTAAGGATGTACCTTTTATCTTTAATGATTCATGCTTAGAAGCTTTTGAACATCTCAAGCAAGTATTGACCACTGCACCTGTTATTCGACCACCTGATTGGACTTTGCCTTTTGAACTTATGTGTGATGCATCTGATTATGCTGTAGGAGCAGTTTTAGGACAGAGATTAGATCGGTTGCCTTCTGTTATTTACTATGCTAGTAGAACTCTTAATGATGCACAATTAAATTATTCTACTACAGAGAAAGAAATGCTAGCAATAGTATTTGCTTTAGATAAATTTCGATCTTATCTTGTAGGGTGTAAAGTTATTATCTTTTCTGACCATGCTGCCCTCAAATATCTTCTAACTAAGAAGGATGCTAAACCTAGATTGATTAGGTGGGTCTTGCTTTTGCAAGAATTTGACATTGAATTTAGGGACAAAAAGGGGTCTGAAAATGTTGTGGCTGACCACTTATCTCGAATTGTGCTTGACTCTGTGCAGGATAAATTACCATTAAATGAGTTGTTTCCAGATGAACAACTCATGAATATTGATGTTGTGCCTTGGTTTGCTGATATTGTTAATTATCTTGTTACAGGCAAACTTCCAGAACATTGGACTAAACAGGATAGAACTAAATGTCTGGCTGAAGTGAGGAATTTCTTTTGGGACGATCCCTACTTGTTTAAATACTGTGCTGATCAAATCATAAGGAGATGCGTCCCAGAAAGTGAATTCCACAGTGTTATATCATTCTGTCATGACCACGCGTGTGGAGGCCATTTCAGTGCTAAAAGGACTACTTCCAAAATTTTGCAATGTGGTTTTTACTGGCCTACTCTCTTTCGTGACACTCATATTTTTTGTTCTTCATGTGATAGGTGTCAACGCATGGGAAGCATTTCAAAAAGAAACATGATGCCGCTTAATCCTATTCTCGTAGTTGAACTTTTTGATGTCTGGGGGATTGATTTCATGGGACCTTTTCCTCCATCTTTTGGTTATCTTTACATATTAGTTGGTGTCGATTATGTTTCTAAGTGGGTCGAGGCAATTCCTTGTAGGACCAATGATCACAAAAGCGTAGTGGCATTTTTGAAAAGCAATATTTTCTCTCGCTTTGGCACTCCACGAGCCATTATCAGTGATGGGGGATCTCATTTTTGCAATAAACATTTTCAAACCCTTCTAGCAAAATACTCCATCACACATAAAGTGGCCACCCCATATCATCCACAAACTAGTGGTCAGGTTGAGGTCTCAAATCGTGAAATCAAGCATATTTTAGAGAAAACAGTTCGACCTGATAGAAAAGATTGGTCTTTACGACTCACTGATGCATTATGGGCATATAGGACAGCTTTTAAAACACCCATTGGGATGTCCCCTTATAGATTGGTATATGGGAAAGCCTGTCACCTTCCGGTTGAGTTAGAACATCGTGCTTATTGGGCTATTAAGAAATTCAATTTTGATATGTAGGAAGCAGGGTCAAAAAGAAAATTGCAGGTAGCTGAACTTGAAGAAATTCGAAACGATGCTTATGAGAATGCTAAGATTTACAAGCACAAAATGAAGGTCTTTCATGACAAGCACATAGTCAAAAAATCATTCAGTCCAGGTCAGAAAGTACTTTTATATAATTCTCGCCTGCATTTATTTCCAGGTAAACTACGCTCCAGATGGTCAGGTCCTTTTATTGTTCTCACTGTTTATCCCCATGGTGCTGTTGAAGTTGAAAATCCAAAAAATGGAGATTTGTTTAAAGTTAATGGCCAACGTTTAAAACCATACTTGGAGTTTTACCCTCGCGAGGGGGAGGAGGAAATTAATTTGGGTGATCCTGCCCTTCTTTCTTGAAAATCTTTTTTATTAAAAAAAAAAAAAACTTGAAAATCGTTTTTATTAAAAAAAAAAAAAAAAAAAAAATTTGCTTTCGTTGTTTTTGTTTGTTGTTTTCTCTGTTTTTTTTTTCCTTTAGGACTGCTTTTGTGCAACTGATCCTGCGGTGTCCACGGTGTTCCACATCTTTCAGCCTACCAGATGCTTCTTCTCCTTCTCCACATCTATCCCTGGGGAGTAACTGATCTTTTCTCTCCTACTCTGTGCTTTACGTTATTCTTACATTGGGGACAATGTAAGGTTTTTGTTTGGGGGTGGAGTATAAAATATCATGTTACTTAAGAACTTCTGATTTGCTTATCATTCTGGTCTGTGTAACTGAAATGGTTCTGAAAAAAAAAAAAAAAAAAAAAAAAAAAATTCTGGTTGCTGTTGAATATCCTACCGCCAATGATGATATCTGTTCAAAATTGAGTACATTTTTAGTAGACTATTAGACAACACTTGAACTCGTTCTTTTATCTGTATACTTATCCATGTTAGACCTGATTATGGAAGCACATAGCCACTATTGACTTATCGTTTATTGGAGACATGACTTGAGTGTTTGTGTTGATATTATTGACTGAGTATCATGATAAATATTCCGTTCCTACATTCTTAGAGCTAGTGACTAAACTGTTTTGAGAATAGTTTGGGGGTGTTAAAGTTACTACTTTTGTTCTAAGACTTTTGATGGTTTGGGTTTTCTGGGTCTCATCTTTGGTTGAATGGGTTATAGTCAAGTAATCTAAACTGAGCACTACTCGCAGCTGATAAATTTAAATAAAAGATCTGACTCGAGCAATTAAGCCTGTAAGGGTATCTTAAAACATGATGCCCTATGGTCATCTGACTTGGGAGTCATCGGCCCAAAGCTCGCTACATGAGTCCTGTATCTACAACAAGAAAAAGAAAAGAGAGCGACATTTATAAATTTACATCTTCACTCCTCTATTAGCCTGTGGGACTCGAGCAATTAAGTCTGCTAGGGTATTTTCAAACCTGGTGCCCTATGGTCATCTGACTTGGGAGTCATCGACCCAAAGCTCGTTACAAGGGTCACACAAAAAGCTAGTGAAAGAGAAGTATTGCACAGGATGTAAGACTGTTCACATGAGTTGAGTAAATAAAAAAAAAAGAATAGAAGTGCTCAGGAAGGATTGCTAGATTAGAACCTTAGAGACTGAAGATGAGAATTTAGAAATCTCTCACCATCCTAATTCTCAGAATACAAGTGCTAAGTTTACCACTTTTGTTGAAAAGAAAGAGCATTGTAATGATCAATAGAAACCAACTTCGCTAGAACACCTCGGGATTTGAGAGAAAAGCTTTAGAAGTGTGATAACTTACGAGAGGTGTAAGGAATAAATGACTACAAAGGGTTCGGGATTGCTAAAATATCAACAACACAATATTGGTCATGGTCTAATACATGCATAAGTTCAATGTTTGGCTATTCACACACTCACACAAGGTCGAACATCGGATAAGTGAAATTTTTTGTGCTGTTGTTTGATATCCTTCTAATAGTGTTGCCTTATTTTGAACTTGAGGCATATGGTAAGGAGTTTAACATTGACTAATTTTCCATTGATTCTATTAGCGTAGTTTTAGTTTATATTTTAGTTTTGTTTTGTTCGAGGACGAACAAAGGTTTAGTTTGGGGGTGTTTGATAAGTGCGTTTTATTCACTTATTTTGGCCTTTTAATTAATCAGTTATGTCGTCATATAGTTGTTTTTCTACTTAATCTAGTTTATTATTGTTTTATTTCAGTTTTGGACTGGTTGGTGAACAATTGGAGAAGTTTGGGCGAAAAGAGCAATAACTTAGAAGATATCTCATAAGGTCGAGGACTCAATTGCACTCAACCCAAAGTTGAGGGACCAAACTGGAGATAATGCAAAGTTGAGAGACTAAACTGGCGATGATGTAAAGTTGAAGGACCAAAGTTGATGTCATGAAAAGATGGAGGACTGAAATGATCAAGACTTAAAGTGGAAGGACCAAATCGGTGACCGTTGAAACTTAAAGGACCAAACTGCAAAAGAGGGAAACAACAAGCTGGGCGATCGCCCAACTTAATGCTGGGCGAGCGCCCAGCAACTGCAGACGGGAACAGAGAGCAGCAAAGGCCTCCTGGGCGATCGCCCGGGATCGCCCAGGCTTATTTTTGTCTGCGAAATGTTAATTTTATTTTCTTTCCTTTTTGAGTCCCAATCCCACTAGGAAACATGTTGAACGAGTTTTTAGGTCTTCTTGGGATATTTTGTGGGACAAGAAGAGTAGTATAAATATGAGATACATTCTCATAACACGGGTTGGATTTTTGGGAAGCAAATCAAGAGAAGACATCAAGAGAACAAGAGATCAAGACTTCCTCGACTATCAAGATTTCTTCTCCTTGAATCCATGCCGGGTTTTATTAATTCTTGTTTTTCTAGTTTAATTATGTTTTTCTAGTTTTTCTTTATCCAAGGTAGACGATGAAACCTTGTTTTAATTAAGTGATTATTCCGTTATTCGTTTAATTCCTTCTTAAGAGCTTTAACGTTTATGGCTTGTTCTTGACTAAATTAATTAAATATGATTTCTTTCATCTTAAATATCATGTATTTTTGATAGTTAGATGTTGATTTAATTAATCCATGCTTGATGATATAATATGATCTATTAATTGCTTTTGATTTTTCGTCATCTTCTATTCGAATTGGGATACATAGAATGCTTAGAACTTCTTTGATTCTTTGTTTTCTTTCAATTAAGCTTGATACGAAAAACGCTTAAGTGGTTTATGTTTGAAGCATAAGGGGAGCCTATATTTGATATTCTTCTCCTGGACTTGATTGATAAATCTTTAGGGACGACAATAGATTGATTTCGGGTTGTCGTGTGTGTTTTTCTTGGGAAGTAATGAATGATTGGATAATTGCTAAATTAGACAATGGTGGATTCTGAAACCTTGGTCTTTTACACAACTTGAATTCTTAATTCATCTGTTTAGCATACTTCTTTAGTCTTTTAATTAAACAATTTCAACAACAAATCTTTTCAACTCAACTAGCCTAGGATAACAGTTAATTGGGATTAAATTACACCTTCCTCATAGCAGTCTCTGTGGGATCGACCTCGTTTTTACCTATCTATATTCCAATAGATTCGTACACTTGCGAGTTAATTAAAATTTGACATCACATATATAGAGAGTTTTAATGAGAATATACTCTTCTAAAATAAGTATGAAAACATATAGACATTTAAATAAGATCGAGTAGACATCTATCATTATCTATTATATTACACTACCTCCCATTTACACAATAATTTTCTCGTTAAAAATTTTGTTTGACAAAAACTCAATGAGAGAAATACAAAATGAAGAAAGAGAGAGTTCAGTTAATTATAAAAAAATTAGAATAATCAAATGTTGCCTTGTTAAAACTTTGTCAAGAAACCCAGTGGGACAAGACAAGAAATGTGCGAAAGGTGAAAAAAAGTCTAGCTACCTTCCATGATTTTCAATCAATCAATCAATTTGTATCGGACTATTCACATCTTTTGCGCCAATGTCTTCAATGCCATCATATTTTCAAAACCTATATAAAATTATTCTGGTGAAATATGTTCCTCGTCGTTGTCTTATTATAGTATCTAATCAATACCATCTTCATACAAGATATTTATCTAAGTTGATTGTAGTTATCAAGATTATCTTAAGCAATTACATAAAAACATGTATTGCATACAATTAGTAACATGCGAGTGTAAACCATAGAATTATAACGAGGTAAATGTCTTGTAGATTATGAGTATTCATAACTATGATATATCTAACATCCCCAGATAGGTGTTCATTATACAAAAAAAAATATGATTCGTTAAAATCTTACTAGAAGAGAAAATCCTAATGAAAGAAAAAAAAAATATTATTCTTTTGAATATGCTACGAACCTTGCCAGGAAAATCCAATTGGCTAAAACATTGATCAAGAAAATAAAAATTACAATACGTATTTTCTCCTTCCTCGTGATAATATCACTTGAGGTCGGTATATCTTGTTTATCAATTTTTCAAGTGCTTTAGTAAATAATGCCTTTGTGAACATGTCTTCCACATAAATCGTCATGATAGTTATAAGTGGATAGATAAGCAAGTTGATGAGTTTTATATAGATCAAATAATGTCATGTATCATCATAACCAACCCGAATTATGAACTGTTAGCAAGATACAATAGTGCATCTATTGTACTAAGACACAATAAGCTATTAAATAAGCTATTGTACTTCATGATCAATAAGCTATTAATTATCATATCCATGACGAAAATCGTTCTCTTTTCGCTTCAAGTAAAAAAATAACCATAGGGTATCAAATAGATGTGTCATTTTTTTTATATAAAATATTTTCAAGACCTTTTTTATATAAGTTGACCGATGAACAATAATTCAATTCGTCAAAGAGCAATAATAAAATAACGTCCAAGAATATAGATACAAAGATAATGCTTCTTCTGAAACATTCACACGATATTCTTCTAAAAGATTAATACATAATAACAAACAAAAACGTAAATCAACTTGTTGACAAATGCTAACCTTTTCCTTTGAATATAATAGAAGAATTGCTTTTTCTAACTCAATTTTTTAGACCATCGTACTTTTCATTAAATAGAAAAAAAAGAATTACTTTTATTAAGTTGGTTAGAATTTCATGCAGATAACATATTATAAAACTAAGAGAATAATACAAGAAAATTGAAAGAGTCAAAATTCAAGCATGCGAATTTATTATAACAATACGGTTTTGTTCTAATGTCCACCGGGACACTTTATAGATATTTAAATAAGACAAAATAGACATTTATTATTTTACAACAAATATTAATTTTATAGTTTATTAATTCTGGAGTGACCCACCTGGCAGAGTTAGGTACAGTTGAATGGGAATGGTGAGTTGGACCACCACTTTTCCATGATCACAAAATGATGTTAGAAATGGTACCTATCAAGTACTACTTCAAATATATATGTATAATCATAAAATTTATGTCTTATTGGGTTGTCGGTGAATTTTTCAATATTTCTTTTAAAGGGTCTTTGCTTTTTTCTTTTTTCTTTTTCCCCTCCATGTAAATTGGGATTAAATAATCACTTGGAATGTAAGAATTCATATATAAATTATTTTTTAAATAAATGATTTATGTATAGATGTGGGTAATTTATTTATTTTTGAATTATGTCCTTTTAAAGCATACAGAAATGGTTAAATATTAAAGAAACGTGTTTTATTTTATTTTATTTTAAAATTGTCACACACTTGTCAGATATGTTTCCACGAAAATCTCAATACGCAAAAATTTTATACATTTAGCGACTCAAAAATTATTCTAAATCATCTTATCTTGATAAGCTATTATAGATTATAGAAATATATTTATTTAATTTTATGTTCGACTAATTTAATTGCTTTTTTATTAGTTTTATAGCACTAATTGCTGTTTAATGAATTGTATGAAGTCTTTATATGAGGTAAAATCTTTAATGAATTGTAACAAAAATTGTCATAAATTCGAGTTTATGGGTAGTAAAATGAGAGATGTAAAGGCCCGTGAAAACTGGACTCAAGCTACAAAAAGCCCAGTATGCTATTTCATTAATGGGCTTATGTCAAGATATTGTTCACTGGGCCGATTTGTGAGTTTCAAGCTAATTTATACACGCTTATATTATGAGAAAGTTACACAAATAACCTAAAAAACAATCTTTTTCCCAAACACTATCTTTTCTTTTCTTTCTTTTTTTTTTTTTTTTACTGTTTTTCTTTTTCGCACATTTTGTTGCCTCATTTCCACCGCCGATATCGATGCCGAAACTACCATCACACTGCCGTTATCACTTGTTTCGTTATCACTTGTTTCCACCATCTATCACTACTGTCATCGACACTAATCTACACTGCAACCACCAGATCTGGACCGCCATCCCATCTCACCACTACCGCCACCTTCAATTACCATCAAATCTATATCATCGCAACCCACCACTATATTTGTACCACCATCAAGCTCGCTCCATCACCCCCATCAAGCCGTCGGTGTGATTTAGAATCCAAACACCTCCATCTACAAGCCTAAAATGATGCCTTTACTCATTTCATTGTTCTCCAAAATCAAATAGATGGTGGAATGTTAAGTATCTATATATTGTATTATAATTTATACATGAACTATGAACTATAGTTCATGTTTGCCATTGCTTAAATTATAATTTCAGTTGGTTAAACTAGTTAAATATATTTTCTATCCACACATTTCATAAAACATACAACTTACAACTTACTTTTTATCTACACATTCACTTACAATTTATAATACAAGTACTTAAAAAATAATTTCAATACTACCAAATATATGCTAAATATATAGATTGTTGTTTGTTGTTCTATTTTAGTTAGTGTGGGAATTAGTGGGGACAAGGAGCTAGTTAGTTCCCCTTAGCATTAGAGAACAGGTTATAGCATTAGAAAACATGTTTTATTATTTTTGTATTTATACCCAAGTAAGGAATGAATAAATGGTCGAACAATTATTCTACAAACTTATAGTTTGAATTTGAGGTCTATTGGTTCATCGAAAACAAATATTTTGGGAGGTCTAAATTTCCTTGAATAAATTTACCATTTTTATTTTTCATTTTGTGTTGAACAATTCATGTCCATATCAGTTGGTATCAGAGTTGGACGTATAATTGTTACTTGAACAGCAAGTAGATCGCTTAGATAAGACGGTGGAAGTTATATCTAATTACCAAAAAGAATTTTGGTGCAAGATGAAAGAATTCTATGACATGTTAGATGCCAAATTGCAATCTTTATCAAGTGATCAAGATAACAAATGTACAATAAAAAACCAAGGGGCTTGGTGCTTGGCGAAAAACAATTGGATATGTTTGACATCCTGGAATTTTTCTGTAAATTTTGGGAATTTTTAGAAATTTTCTGGTGATTTTAGAAATTTTAAAAAACTTTTAAGGTATAGGTAGTAAATATATCCTTGATTTCCCTGATGACTAAAGGAGCAAATAAATAAATTTGGCTTAATTGCACCCTAGCCCCTAAGAAAATCTATAAATAGGATTGGAATTTTCATTTTTGAGGAAAAGCCCAACTCCTATGACTTTTGGGGGTAAGGGTCGACCCCTTTTTGCTGATTGTTCTGTTTGACTTTCTCCACCTTCTTTTCGTAGAGGTGGAATGGCATGTCTTTGCTGTATGAAAAACCGTCACAAAGCAACATTGTTTTCTGCAAAGCATTGCATGTTTGCAATCATATTCTCAAATGTTTGCACCAACCGTAATGCCATTCTTGAAGATCTTATATTCCTTCTCCTTCGCGATTTCCTCCGACAGAGGTTGCTAGACTGTCCTCCCTTGTTATCCTTGGATTCTCATCACTATTAGATCCATTTCTATTCATTTTCACTCTTTGTACAATCTATCCCATTCATTTTCACTCTTACCTTTTTGTGCTATTTCTTAGAGATTGTACCAATCTGTTTACGTCAAAAACCTTCCAGACCTCGAAGTCAACATAAATTCTCCACGTCACGATCCACATAGAATTTGACATGCACACTTGAGCACGTGATAGACTATCAGCGGTCAATTACACGAGAAGTGCAAAGGCCATAGGAACTTCGACGATCAAACCAAGCACCAGAATTATAAGATTCAAAGATGAATATAGAAGAGTTCTTGTATATATGTAATCTCACGTATTTTTTGCGTACCTTGAAATCATAAAGAAATCTCGTATTTATAGGTAAATGGTCTGGGGGTATTTAGATTTCAGACATTTTTAATCATTTGATTTAAGAACATTCTTCCATTCCAATTCTCAAAGTTTCTCAAGTTTACTAATTTTGGGAATGTTTTTGAGAATTGATTCTACATGTATGTAGAAATGTTCTATGTTGTTCGTGCAAAAATATGGCGCACTAAAATTATAGTGGAATTGTCACTATTGCAATATGGAGTCTCGTCTAGATTTGAGGCTACATAGGCTTCATTCTTTGTCTCCAATTATTTTCAAGTGTTGAATCTATCCTCTGCTGAACGAGACTGGAATGATGCTTCTGTTGACACGTATTGGTCAGGCAGGGTCATCCGACATGCCTCTAACCTCATGTCACGTGTACTTTTGGCCTTCGATGGAGATATTTTTATATACAACATTTGATTCCAACACCGATGTGGTATACATCTTCCTCACGAGTCTATACGAACTTTACCGCAACATCGATTTTTCTTTTCCCCGTTCCCTAATTTTATTTGTGTCTAGAATTGCTACCGTTGCCTCAAGCTGCCATCCACGACTATTTGAAAATTCCATCAAAACAACATAAAGAAATATGAGATTACGTTAAACCAGTGAACTGAAAATGAAAATTATGATATTAAGCAGAAAATAATATCCTTGAGATGCGTATTCATGTTACTAGTAAAAGCTTGAAATTTGAATGAATTTGATGATGAGAATCGATAGAAAATCGAACTACGAAAATGATGAGGGCATTCATTCTTCAGTCAAGAGACAATATAAGATATGAGGGACGGTGTGAATTGAAAGAGTACAATGACATTTTTTTATATCACTGCTATTTGCTCCCTCTATTGTGTAAGGATGCGTTTCCATCCCTGAAAAATAACAAATTTCCATTATAAATATGTTTGAATACATATTATTAGTAAATATACAAAATATTCAGTATTAATGAAATAAAATTTTATGTCAAGTAATTTTAAATATCTTAAAATAAAAGAGGTGTGGGATTTAATTTTCACTAAATATAATTCAACGATGAACCCTATTTTATCTAGGAGAAACGATATTTCAAAAAACCAAGAAAATAGTCATTAAGGACATGTTTGGTGTAGATTTTTTGGAAAAAATGGGTTTTTTGGGTACTTTATTGATTTTTCAAATTTTTTTGTAGTATAAAAGGGTTGAAAAGTCAAAAATTGTGGGCAAAAAAATTGATTTTTTGGGTGGGGAAAATGGCCACCGAACATGCCTTAAATTTTGTCACCACCATCGTTAGTATATTTTGGAGGTTGCTAAGTTGGAATATTTGAGAGATGTAAGAATTGTCTAACCATCACGATAAGTATAATTCAATTTTTTTCGAAAAAGACAATAACTAACAAAAAAAGTGATTATCACTTCTTAAAAGTCTATTCTTAATGAGCAATTTTTTGAAGTAATCGAGTAAGTAAGTTATGATTGAGAATTGGTGACCGATCCCATTGATGCTACATTACACTTAACCTAATTGTGGACAAAATTAATCATTTTAATGGTCAATGCCAGCTTTTAAGAGTTTTATTTTTCTGAGTATTTTTAATTCTTGAATTTTATTTCAATAATATTTCATTAGAGTAACATTCTAGATTGTTCAAAATATAATAGCATCCTGCTACTTTCTATTTTGAATGTCGAGTTGATGTGGCGATGAGGTGGAGGGGACAAAATTCTGTCATACAGTCCGTCTAGTTTTAGACATCATGTTAGACGGCCTTTCACCCATTTTTTCATTAAATTGTATATATATGTCACTCATCTACTTTCTCTTTCTCTTTCCTCTTTTCAGTATCTCTCTCCTCATTTCTTCTCTCTCTCTTACCACATAGATTTATTTAAAAAGTGTCTAACGTTAGAGACGTTCTAAGGCATTATAGTGTCAGCCACATTCAATAAAAGATAGATAAGAACTCTTTTTTTTTCAATATTTATTTTTTAACTACTAAATATTTGTGAGAGAACTAAAAGATTATTTGTATTTCCAGTAACATGAAAACTATATATTGAGTATTTTTATATAATTTTTAATTTGTAGAAGTGCAAAAAGCACCCCCAAAATATTAATTAGGTCATGAATTATGTAGGGCTCCTCTCCACCTTGACTTTGTACAAACTAAAGTCTTGGTCTGGTGCTTCTCCAACCGGCCCAATCACAGCGGCACAGGGCCAAATTTAGGTATGCAAATCAATTATCTTTAAAATATTCGATAATTTTCATAAATGAGCGATGACAATTTGAACGATTTCACCTCGTTTTATATCAAAAGTTGTAAAGTAGTCATGTCATTCAAGACAGAAACAGTCGAGTCTAAATTCGACTCAATTCGTCTTTTTAAATAGGTTATTATAAATCGAGTCGGTCCCGTAAATTCAAGTATAAAAAAATAATAAAAATGTGCCAAAAAAAAACAGATGAGCTTATCCAAATAAAATGGGTTTGTGGAGCTCATAATGGTGGATCACTCTCACACGTGGTCAACAATACTCAAAAGATTCCACAGTTGGTGTGGTGGAACACATCTCTTTTGGTTGGAAATTGGTCCAAAGGTCTTTTTCACCGGCACATTTTCTTTCTATTTTTTTTATTTTATTTTTCTAAATTAATTGCAAATTTGATCCAAAAATTTAATTTCATAATTCATATAACAATGCTTGCACCTTTAATCTTTGTACCACCCTCTTAGAACTCGCTGCAAGAAATCTATTTATTTACCATGGTAGATTGTGGTAGTAAAAAATAGTTAAAAATAAAATCGAGTATGATTGTTACAACTATCGTGAATTTAAAATCAAATTTGATTAATTTTTGTCGAATTGAATTTATTTCCCTTGCAAATTAGAACAATATTTTCAAAATTTTATGACACTAATAATTTAATTTAATATCTAATGCAATCGCGAGACTTCAATTTCGATCAATTGTATTAGACTTCTTCACTGCTTAGTTGGTAATTATGATCGAACGATTGTAATAATACGACTCGTTATAACATAAATTCATGCTCCAGAAACACTCGTAACATATTTAACACGTTAAATTGAACATTACTTGACATCTATCAAGTCTTTGACTCTTGAAGCTCAAAACTAAGTTGGGTGTACAAGAGCCTAATTTAACCTAATTTTGATTTTGAAAACATGATTTTTATAAATACATAAAAATATGGTCACTGTTTTGTCAATATGAATAAGTCAATTAATTAAGTAAGCTTATTTTATTACTCATTAATGGTTAAGCGGTTCTTGTCCCTCTCTCTCTCAAATTTCCCATCTCACCTATCAATTGTCATCCTTCATATTCACACAACCCTTCTCTCTCTCTAAAACTATTTTCTTGAATCTTCATATACTAATATCTAGTAATTGAGAGAAAATTCAAGAATTCGGCAAAAGACAAGATGACAGACAGAGTCTACCCATCAGCCAAGCAGGCGGCGAACGGCGGTGAAGCAACAACCACCCCCGCCGCCAACGGCGGAGCCAACCCAACATTCCCGGCCAACAAAGCCCAACTCTACAACGCCACTCGTCCCATGTACCGCCCCCAGCCCCCACCCCGGCGCCGACACAACAGAAGCTGCTTTTGTTCCTGCTGTCTCTGGACTACCCTCCTCATCCTCCTCATTCTCCTCCTCGCCGCCATAGCCGGCGCCGTCTTCTGGGTGCTCTACCGCCCCCACCGCCCCTCCTTCACCGTCTCTTCCCTCCAACTCTCCAAATTCAACCTCACCGACACCGCCATAACCTCCACCTTCAACATCACTCTTACTGCGCGTAATCCCAACAAGAAAATAGCCTTCTTTTACGATCCCATATCGGTAAAAGTATTTTCTGGCGACTTAACCATCGGCGAGGGTTCTTTACCTGGCTTTATTCATGGTAAAAAAAATGTCACCACTTTGAGATCTGTAATATCAAGCTCCAATAAATTTTCCGATGGTACAGATACTTCTCCATTGAAGTCCAGCTTGAAGAACAAGAATCTGCCACTGAAAATTCAGTTGGATACCAAGGTAAAAGTGAAAGTCGGAAAAGTGAAAACTAAGAAGCTCAGAATTAGGGTTACTTGTGATGGCATTAAAATTTCAGTGCCGACGGGAAAAGCAGCCACGGCGGCAAAAACGACCGGTGTCAAGTGCAAGCTTGATCCCAGAATCAAGATCATCAAGTGGACTGTTTGAAGAAAACTTCCCACCGGAAAGCCAGTCACAGCGGCGCGTCTAATGTCAAGTGCAAGCTTGACGAATCTGTTTGAAGGGAATTACTTTTACACAAAGCGTTATAATTGTTTTTTTTTTTTTTTAAATTTTTGGTTTGACTTTTTGTTGTTGTTGGATTTGATTTTATTCTTTTTTATATTTATTTTTTTAATTTTAATTTGTGGTATATGAATATTGTTAGTATGAAATTGGTAGGATTTAATTTTTATACACATATTTGCATAGATACTATTGTGTTTATATAAATTTTATGTGAAATTTGGTCCTAAAAATTGATTGAGAACAATTTTTTATCTTCTATGCATTTGTGTTAGTACCACTAATTATATTCTATTTTAGTGGTGAGAATGAATTTGTGTCGTGCAATATGGCATACTTGGCCTACTTGGTACCACGTCGATTAACTTTTATATAATAGAAACAAATTTTGTTAATATATATCTTTCTCCAGACAAAATATAGCGATAATTTGAATTGAATATGAGATCTTATTCGAATTGTCATCGAGTTATTTTTAAATCTTTTATTCATTTCTTAATAAACTATCGATATTCTTTATAAAAAAATATAAAGACAGTGATTTATAAAAAGGGGGGAAAAACACAAGTGTTTAAACTTAAATATTAGCAATTAATGATGAAACGCAGAAAAAAAATATTAAAAAAAAAATTTCATCGTCCCATTTTAAAGACATGTTTGTATGTCAAAAATCAAATTAAACAAAATTGAACATAACAAATACATATAAAAATAATAATTAATCCTCATAAAATTTGGGTTTCAAATCGTACATAAATTTATGGTGTCGGTGGAAATAATAATTTATGAGGTTGAAGTAGGGGGAGTAAGGAGTAGGGTCCCCAAGAAACAAGAGCTTATTTTCTTGTTTGTGAAGGCAGTAGAAATAAAGCAATTCAAAACTATATATCATATGGAAATGCAAATATGCAAAGGGACCAGCCTTCCAACTGTCACGAATTATTTTTAAATTATATCAAAATTTTCAATACTCAATAATTTTATTTTTTCACTCACGGATATGATTCAGCATGTTAGCATATGCTTTGCTTATTCCTTTTCTGTTTTTTAAGGAATTCTACATATCAATTTGTGTGAATTTTTATTGGGAAGCTTAAGTATCTTTTGGAGGTATAGAATCATTTTGCCACACGTTAATTCAACTAGACAATACTTGACATGTTTAAACAATTTTTTTTTTTTTTTTTTTATCATGCTTTATAATTTTGATAATACAAAACATAGTTGTTAAACACGACCCAACTAACTAAGTTCACTAACAGTTGAATTGCAAACTAGTTCAAACATATTAACTAGGACAAAATAGAGTCCGCTTCATTAGTTTTTTAATCGAATTGACCGTCTAAGTGTAATTTTAATAACCATGCGTGGAAGTAAACAATCAAAATGAGGAAGGATAATTTAATTGGTTTTGGTACACACTTGTATTATTTGTTGTTAGTGGGAACAAGTTACAACTTACAAGTGACACTTTGCGGCTTAATGATAAATAATGGATTTGTTTAGGAATTAGGAGTGGTTTCCATGTTCTAATTCTGTTTATTAATTTCAACGGAAATGATTTGTTTTAATTAATGAAAGCTGTCGCGTGGTTGGATTCATGACTCTCTACACTAATTTATTGTCATTAACTATTCTCGTCCATTATTGAAGGCTCTATTGCAAATGATTGACGGTAGATAGAGAACAAAAGAAGATTTATGCACCCACTAATTTCCATAAAAAATGTTTTTGAGTATCATTTTCTTCTGTTAGTGTTAGGCTTGTCAACTTGACTTGACAAGATAAACAAAAGAAGATTTATTCAACCACAATCACCTCATCGTATATCTATCATATTCTAATCAATAATTGACGTGACAAAATGTAAGTGAGTGCTCCTTAACTGTCATAAAGATTGAATATAAAATGAAATAATTCAACGTGGCATCAATTTAAGTCGCACCCCTGCTCGCACGCAAGAAATGCCTTTAGTTGGTGCATTTGGTATTTATTCCTATATATTGTTCACTATTTAGTTGGTGCATTTGGTATTTATTCCTATATATTGTTCACTATATAGGGGAGAGCTTTGGCGGAGCGGGAAAGGCTTGCATTGTAGACTGACTTCTCTCTCCATTGGCTATCAACGGAGAAGCCAATTTCTATACCTTCAATACTGAGACAAAGAATGTAAAAAAAAAAAAAAAAAAAAAAATCGAAGAGAGCTTTAATCAATCGAAACAAAGAAGGTTCCACTAGTGCAAACAGGAAGGCAGCCGAGGATACATGAAGTCTCATACCAATGGAATTTACACAAATGCATGTATCATATGTACATACTACAGGACAAAATTGAAATGTATAATAAAGAAAAATTTAACCTTTTTTTTCTCTCTCAATATAGTAGTGATATTCAATCCTTCCTACAAAACATAACACAAGGTATAAAGGACCGCAGCTCCATATTTTCTCCTTTTTGTTTTCTAATTATGTATTAAAGTGCAGGTTAATCTGGTCGAACCTAAAACTCACTACTCGCACCAACTTGTAAACCAGGAAAAAAAAAAAAAAAAAAAGGGATTCATCAAAGATATCAATGAACAAACTTGAGCGCTGTACAGAATGATACTGTTCATATCCCACAAGTCCAAATGAAAACCCAAACAACTAAGAGGGCCGAAAAAGGAAAGAGAAAACGCACTCAAAGGTTCTCTTAGAAACACAGAGATCCAAGATGACAACCACATAACTGAAGCCTTCCCATGTAAGAGATGATGAGGGAAAAGAGGGAGAGGGGTGAAGAACCAGACAATGAACAAGTTCATATTCACTGCAAAATTGACATTGACAGAGTACCCAAAAATTGAATTCAGCATTTATTTGCTATCGTTTGCAAGACAACTACTGTTGCTTGCACTCTGGAGGACGTTCACCCTGTTGACCTTCCTCGACTCGTGCTCTACCACCCTTCTACAGATTAAAGAAACAATCCAAACACTGTGTGAAGCACTGCAATAGACACAATTTAAACCAGATACAGAAGTAAAAAAGGACAACATCACCTCACCTTCATTCCTGAAGACTGCGTGAGTTTACAGTGAAATAGCACACAGCACAGAACAAATGAACGTTAGCATTCCCCATAAAATTGTAAATTAATTTTAAGAAAGAAAAAAACTTGGGATTTCTACTCAGCGGAAAAACAAACTCTTCACCTTCTTCGCACTCTTGCCCTGCTCTTCCTCCTCGTCATCCTCATCGTCCTCTTCATCTTCATCCTCGTCGTCATCCTCATTGTCATCATCGTCCTCCTCATCATCATCTTCAATGTCAACTTCATCTCCTTGGACAGCCTCCCCAGTAAACCATGACACAGCATGAGGAATAATTTTGTCCCGAATTGTCGAGCTGCAGCCAATCACAAAAATAGCTGTTACGTCACTAGGTCAGATTGCAGGCACCCAACTCTGTTTCTACCAGAAGTTAAAATGCAGTACTAGAGAGATACAAAACCGGGAAGGGGAATGGATGACATCCAGTTATAAAGGCACGTCTTTGTAACAGGAATAACAGGCGACTCACCCAATGTCATAGTCTTGTTCCATCAAATTCTGGAGTTCTTCAGCCTGTTGGCCCATATTACCAGAAATAATGGATCAATCAAGGTCTGCAAGCATTTATAACATCAAGAAGGTACGTTCAAATATAGTGAGACTACACTTACCAGATCTTCATCAATGTCATCATCATTCTCAGGAACCTCTGGAGGATTAAAGAAGTTGAAAAAACTCTCACATTTTTCAGTCTTTGTTATAGGTTTCACATTCTTCGACCCCTTCTTTGGCTTTTTCTTTAAAACCTTATGTGTCAAGCATTTACCTGGATGCCATTCAATCTCCGACCTACAACACATCCAATTTAATGTTAAAAACACAAAAAGAGAACAAAGAATCATGACTAGGAAAACTCAATTACCCTATTGCCTTCTCTAATATAGGCTCCTCATCATCAATCATGTGGTATGTCTTCGTCAATACAGAATTCTTAAAAAAAGGATTGGTATCAAAGAAGAACTCAAGCTTAAAACCCTTGGGATTATCAATCCTACACCACTTGATATCCTTGAGATATTTAAGAGCCTCTTCATCGCGCTCTGAGATCTAAACAAGAAGCAAAAATTGTCACCATCACAACATAGGGCCCAGACAGAAACTAGAAACAACATCCAAAATTATCTACCTCCTCTGCCAGTATTTCATTAGTCTTCATTGCCGTCAGCCAGAAGTCAGGCACACCTTTATCTGAATGAAGTTGTAAATTAGTGTCTGTTAGGACTATGTATAGACAACTCTTGAAAGAGGACAGAGGGAGGAATTCAAGACAAGAAAGACATCAACCCAATCTACAAATAAGTGTACTACTGTGCAGCAAAGGAAAGGAAAACCGTTTACCTTCTTTTGTTTTGTCCTCCCCCTGCTCTTCAACCTCAACAACACCGTTTACAATTTCATAACGCTGCATTTTGTTCACAAAAATATATCAAATAAATTCAGAAAAAAAAAACAACCTATCAAATCAGGTGACATCACAATACATTTTTCAAAATGATGTAGAAGGAAACCACAAGCAGCGGTCCATTCACACAAATGCCCTTACTTTTGAGTATAGAGGTTCATAAAGTTTCTGATACTTAGCTTCCAGTGCTGCTCTTTCCTCAAAAAACTTTGCCTCTAGTTCATCATGTTGACTCTGCAAAATAGAGACGTGATAACACAACATATTTTGGTACATATCCAATGAACTATTGTGCATGACACTTGGAGAAACCATCTCAAACTGAGACGCAGAGCAATATTAATATACAATACTACATACCAATTGGACAAAGATCCAGTGGACATTACAACATATCCGCAGGAAGGAAGTGATTGCATATATTCAAACTACAGAGAGAAATGAGCAGCTATATTAAGGAATGTCGAACTTAGGATACCAGCATAACGGATTATGAGGCCGTATTGATAGGTGTACCTTAGGGTGTTCAAGTCACAAAAATTATTTTATTTTGAAGTGCTACCAAAGAAAAAAGAACCTAATACATGATTTCACAATTTTTTTTGAGCAGCATCCTTTATCCATATATAAGGTCAACCGGTATATCAATTCCCCTTACTGTCAAATTCTAAGCAGACCAGGGAATAGGCAGACAAAGAACCAGCCATGCTTTCTCCTATGGGACAAAAACCTCGAATTAGAACTTACAAAATCATGCGCGTAATGCCATTATCTATCACCGCAATATATTGTACAGCCATTCTTTTTTTGTGTGACGAGACCTTTCATGGCAAGGTGATCTCATCACTTCATCCAACTTCCTCTCATTTCTTACACTTCCACAAGGCAGGAATGCTGAGGAAAGCTTAAAAGAGATGAACTGAACATGTGAATACATGCCCCGTCCGTCTCCAAAAAATTCTTCATAGTCCAGTGATACTCAACATGAGACTTGAAAGAAGCAAAGGTTTGTAGAAGGATTGATGTCCCTCAAAACAAAATATCAACTGAGTGCGAAAATAACAACACAAGTCCCATAGGTTTGTGAGCAACAAGGTGAACCAAGGGAGTGAACAGAGAGGACGGGAAAATTCACAGCTTTTGTAATTGCAAGAGTAAGAAGAAGGGGCACAAATGCTTCAGAGCATTTTCTGTGTTATTTGTACAGTGCATTGCTTCTCCTTCTTTTGCCTCATAACTACTTATTTCCTTCCTTTCTATTACTTTCCCACCAAAACTAACAGCACAGAGAACATTAGATATTTGTAATATTAAACGTTTTGCTACTAGAAAAACACAGCATGAAATTTCCACAAAAATGATAAAACTGTGGATGTTGGCAGTGACAGATTAAATATAAGTACAAAATGCGTGGTGCCTAAAAATAGTGCGTGGTGCCTAAAAATAGAATGTAAAAGATAGTGATACTTATATTTTAATTAATTTCCTAATGTTCCAGTACTAGAAAAAAAAAATAAACAGCAAAAAAATTACACAAAATAGGCACATATACTAAAGAAACTCGAATTTGAAGAATAAATAAAAACCTGTATCTCCTTCAGAGCCTCGACACGCTTCCGGACTATTGGCGACAGAGTCTCAAGTACATCTGTGTGCTGCCCAGCCAAATTTTGCAATTTATTCTGTTAATCCACCAACAACAAAAAAATATTGGTGAAATAGTTGAAGAGAAGACCTTAGCACAATCGCAAAGCTTAAAAACATCAATCTGTGGGTAAAGTGTAAAATTCTCAGACCTTGAGAGCATTTACTAAACCAGCACGATCCTCCGCACTCAAAGCTACGTAAGAAAAACAACAATCATACACAATCATACACATCCACGCATATAAACAAACAATTAGGGTTTGGGATTTTCGTACCGGCGGCGGCGGCGGGGAGGGAGGAATCGAGGTCGGACATGACGAAATTGTCTTTGTCGGGGTTACTCATGTATGTGTGAGAGCAAAGAGAAACCCTAGAGAGAGAGGAAATAAAAACCTTGGGGAAATTTGGGGGAGGAAAAATTGAAGGAAAAGGGAGGGAATATGTTTTGTTTTCGTGGGAGATAGTGAAAAAGCGAAAATGTAGGGTTTTAAGGAGGCCAGTGTGTGAGCTGGTAGTGGCGTATTACGCGTGCGTAGGGAGCGTGTATCACACGGTCCAGTTAGAGGACGGGTTGTCAGCGTAAGACGGGCCGTGCGTTTCTGGTTAATTTTAAAAAGTGGTAAATAGCACAAAACGTCCCTACCTATTGAGGGTATTGTGGAAAACGTCCCTACCTTCAAAATTTTGGCATTTTCACCCTTACCTACTGGATTTCTTTGCGCAAAACGTCCTTCAGTCCAAAAATATAGGGGTAAATTAGTCCAACCACTTTTTTCACATATATATTACTTCTTTTAAAATTGGGGAGCTTCCCATGCAATTTCTAAAATTGCACGGCAGGCCCCCGTCCCCAAATCTACCAGGACGACGCTAGGTTTCTGCAATAATGGATCTGAGCTTCTTTGCTCGGCTGTATCCCATCTGCGGTTGGTTATCAACCTACTTTGGCTACAACAAAATTAAATTTTCGCAATTAACAGTAGAGGGAACAAGAAGAGAAAATTAAATCTATCTACGCAGAAGATTCCTTGGCAATGACCTCTTCGATTCCTCCAACCATGTAAAATGACTGTTCTGAAAGGTCATCATATTTGAGGTAATATTGACTAAAATCCTCCCAAATAGCAGATAGTAAACCAACAATCATAAAGACAACACAAATTGTTCATTAGTACGAGTAAAAGAGTTCCCAATCTCCAAGTAACGGCAGTTTTATGAATTCAGACACATTTCATTTCCCAATATGCTTTCTTTTTTCCAATCTAAATTTCATCAGATAATATTAAGTGGAAATGTTAGCGTGCAGATGAAAATATAAAGTTAGCATATTAATTAATTGAGAGAGCAGCAAAGAAATCGTCGTTACCTGGAAGCAGTTAATGCTCTATTTCAACTCGACATACTTGCCAGGGGCACCCATGAAAACTTCTGCGACATGGAAAGGCTGGCTCAAGAACCGTTGAATTTTACGAGCACGTGCAACAGTCATTTGTCGTCTTCACTGAGCTCATCCATTCCAAGAATGGCAATAATATCTTGCAGATTCTTGTAGTTCTGAAGGACCTTCTGTACCCCACGGGCTGTGTTGTAGTGTTCCTCTCCCAAGATATGTGGTGAAAGCATGCGAGATGTTGAGTCAAGTGGATCGACACCAGGATAGATACCAAGCTCAGAAATCTAAATGAAATAACAAAAGTCAAATTATAGGTTGTAACATTACGTTCTTTGCAGAAAAAGAAAGACTAAATTACCTGTCGCAATAACACAGTTGTGGCATCCAAGTGGGCAAAGGTGGTTGCTGGAGCTGGATCTGGATCTGTCAAATCATCAGCAGGCACATGAATGGCTTGGACAAAGGTAATGGAACCTTTCTTAGTTGTTGTGATATACTGTTCTCCAAGATCTGTAGCCAAGGTAGGTTGATAACCAACCGCAGATGGGATACAGCCGAGCAAAGAAGCTCAGATCCATTATTGCAGAAACCCAGCGTCGTCCTGGTAGATTTGGGGACGGGGGCCTGCCGTGCAATTTTGGAAATTGCATGGAAAGCCCCCCAATTTTAAAAGAAGTAATATATATGTGAAAAAAGTGGTTGGACTAATTTACCCCTATATTTTTGGACTGAAGGACGTTTTGCGCAAGGAAATCCAGTAGGTAAGGGTGAAAATGCCAAAA
Source organism: Forsythia viridissima (assembly GCA_030279155.1). NCBI lineage: Eukaryota > Viridiplantae > Streptophyta > Magnoliopsida > Lamiales > Oleaceae > Forsythia > Forsythia viridissima. The sequence continues at coordinate 11,043,030 of CM059042.1, forward strand.
TTTTGAAGGTAGGGACGTTTTGTGCTATTTACCCTTTTAAAAAGGCTTATTTGCACAAATGGTCCCTGACTTTTGTACTTACTGCAGGGTTGAGGACCTATCGTTTCATTTTTGGCAGTTTAACCCCTATTTCAAATGTTTTTGGCAGCAATGGTCCTTTTCATCAATTTCCATCTAAATAGCCGTGAAATTTGACGGTGGCCATTTTTTTTATTTAAAAAGGGCTTATTTGCACAAATGGTCTCTGACTTTTGTAAAGAAAAATTTGCAATAAAAGTCCCTAATCTTTCAGAAAGTGTTGAAAAGTCCCATAACCTTCTAATCCTAACACATATGATCCCAAACCTTTTTGACAATTTTACCCATAACTTAAATAAATTAATAACTCATAAACCTTTTCCAAAATACAAATAAGTCCTAAATATTTTTATTTCTTACAGATTTATACTTAAAATAATAAAAAATGTGTCATAAAGTTCCAAAACTTTTAATTTTGTTCACCAAAACGACATTTAAAATGTGTTTGATTAAAATCAGATTTTTTGGTAAAAGTTGTTGAAATGTATGGTTGAAAAGTTGTGGGGACCATAAAATGTGTGGTTAAAATTAATTGTTGACTCTGACTTTAACTTTTTAGTAAAATCAAAATTAAAAGCAAATGGGTTCTTAGAGTCTCTATAGATTTTGTCCAGTGGTCTATTAATTAACAAAAAAAATTATATCCATGATCAAAATTTTTTCAATTTAAAATTTTAATTTATTTTGCATATCAATTACTGGAGGTGGCAAAATGGATAGCCCAGTTACTGGGCTGGGCTGGTCCAATAAAATATTGATCAAATAAAAATTAGGTCAATTTAGCCCGATACAACTAGCCAATCGGGCTGGCCCGATAATTTTATTTTGGGACCATAACCTTTTCAAAAGTACAAATTAAAAAAAAAAAGTGGTGGTAGATGAAAATGGTGGATTTTGTTTTGTTTTTTTGTTTTTACAAAATTATAAGTAATTATTTTGAAAAAATAAGTTAAAAATGTAAGTTGGGCTGGCCAATTGGCCATGTGGCCCAAAATCGGGCTGGCTTGACCCAGCAAATACTAGCTCATGTAAAATTGGGCCATGATTCCGGTCTAATTTTGGATTGGGCCAGTCCATTTGGGCTATTTGCCAGCTCTACCAATTACTAAATAATAATTTTAAAAAAAGTTCTTAACAATCTCCTATCCACCACAACTTTTTTTTTGTATGAAAATTAAATTAAAATTTTAAATTGGTGAAATTTTGATCATAAGTATAATTTTTTTGTTAATTAATAGACCACTGAACAAAATTGGTAGAAACTCTAAGAGCCCGTTTGTTTTCAATTTTGATTTTGCTAAAAAATAAAGTCAAAGTCAATAATTAATTTTAACCACACATTTTATGGTCCCACAACTTTTCAACCACACATACTAAAAAATCTGATTTTAATCAAACACATTTTAAATATCATTTTGGTGAACAAAATTAAAAGTTTTGAGATTTGATGACACACTTTTTATTATTTTAAGTGTAAATCTGTAAGAAATAAAAATATTTAGCACTTATTTGTATTTTTGAAAAGGTTTATGAGTTATTTTTAATATATTTAAGTTATGGGTAAAATTGTTAAAAAGGTTTGGGGTCATATGTGTTAGGATTAGAAGGTTATGGGACTTTTCAACACTTTCTGAAAGATTAGGGCTTTTGCTGCAAATTTTTCTTTACAAAAGTCAGGGACCATTTGTGCAAATAAGCCCTTTGTAAATAAAAAAATGGCCACAGTCAAATTTCACGGCCATTTGGATGGAAATTGATGAAAAGGACCATTGCTGTCAAAAACATTTGAAATAGGGGCTAAACTGTCAAAAATAAAACGATAGGTCCTCAACCCACAATAAGTGCAAAAGTCAGAGACCATTTGTGCAAATAAGCCATTTTAAAAATATCTTTTCAACCTCGTTCCATAGTGTGTAAATATCTATATTTGCGTAAAGAGTGGGGTGCGTCTGATTGCCAACATTAAATTTGGATGAAAATAAAATGAATTTCAGCAAATTAAATTGTCAATAAATTATTAATTGAAAAATACCAATTTAGAAGATAAATTTTATTTGGATTCTCCCCTTAAGAAAACGTTTTCTTTATTTTCAAGGAAAATGTAGTTATTTATGTAGAAATAAGAAAATGTTTTACCTGGAAAAAAATGACCATTAATCAAACGTGTAATTGAAAAATAGGTGAAAAAATATTTTTTCCATAGAAAAATATGACTACCAAATGTATCAATTGAAAAATATGTGGAAAAAAATACTTTTTTCATAGAAAATATGTTGCAATCAAACACACCTTAAATGTGGATGTCGAGTTTTAAACTTTTCAAGCATAGACGAGGTCTAGGAGAGACAAGGGTGATGCGAGAACAAAGCGTGAGACGTGATTAAACGTGAAGGCCTCGCCTAGACGCCGCATATATAAGCTTTTTAGAATAGTGGTAAATATATCATGATTGATATGTTTGTGTTTTTACTTTCTCACAAACTGGAGATAAAGATTTACCAGGGCCCGTGAGTTTCCATTCTAATTCTTTGATATTTGATTAGCCAGGATAACAAATTAATACTATATAGTTATCTACCGTATTTTCGATTGAAAATCACTTAAATCTTTGCAGATGATATTAAGTCCCTACTTATTCATATAAAGCATATTTATTAGTACTTATGAGCTAATCAAATATTATCTATTTATACATTTCGTAGAATTCATATTTTTTACTTTTTTTTTATCTATATATTCTAAAAAAAAAAAAAACTTTACCAAACATACTCTTAGACATTCATACACTTTCACATTTTATTTATGAATGAGTTATGAGGAAATTAGAGAATATGTTACTTTTTTTTCCATTCCAATTTTGAAATATAGCAATTTTTGAAAACATTTGACCAAATGGTCATTTTATTGTAAACTTGATCAAAATGCACTCAACAAATTTAGTAAATTATTATCAATATTTTAAACACTTTCCACGTCTCTCTCCTAAAAAGCAATTTTAAAATTCTTTCACCTTATTGGATCGACATCCTCTCTTCTCAAAACTGCCCCACCAATAAACATAAAATTTAAAAACTCATTCATCTCCTCTTATAATCCTTAATTCATCGGAGAAAAAAAAAAGGAAGAATACGAGGATCTCATTCAAAACTCATTTCATTCCCCTTAGAATCCTTGTTCTTCATCACTTTGGAAACTTCTATTGGGTTTCAACATACACAGTTCAATAACTATTGAATCCAACAGTTCATTGTGAAGAATTGTTGTTTTCATGATAGTTCCTTGGATTACCAATATTTTATCTATTATAATTACCAAAATATGAATTTTAGAATGTGTCAATATAGTTGGGAGGTATTATAAATGAGAACGTGAGATGTAGCAAGTGGGTAAAATATTTATACGATTATAATTAGTAGGACATATAGAGCCTAAATAAATTGGTGGCCCATTTGTTTGAATAAAAAATATCGATGTGGATGGTCGAATCGGATTGTTGATTTTGACAGCTCCATCAAGAAATTGTCGTTTTGACAGTTAGAGAGGTTATCGAAATCAACAATTCAGTTATTTCTTAAACGAAAAACTGTCACACGATTCATCTTGTTGTTGAACCCGATAACTTGTTGGATTGTTAAAATATATATCTAATTCGCTAGGATTTTGACAGTTTATCATATTAAACACTAAACCCTAAGCGACAATTCATTGTGCTAATTGGATTAAAGCCTTATGTTCTTAACTTATAGTCCAATCATGGTTTTTTTTTTATATAAAAATGAGAGATATCTCGTTATTACGAGCTAATTTGCATTATCTAATGTCTAATTGCAAGATCTATTTTAAAAAATTCTCTTATAAACTATTGTATACCGTAAAATTTTAACTATGCAAAAAAATGGATATTTTTACTTGATATTTTGCATCTAAAAGTAGTTAATTTTACAATTGTATTCAAAATTAGCCATATTTCAAAGCCACCCTTCGTTCTTTTGCCACATTTCAAAATTTCATGAATCATCAAAACATATACATGCTCAAATTTCCCATTGTATTGCGATAAAATATTTTTGCCAAATACTATATCCCAAGCTACCTACTATTCGAGTATTTAATTACAACGTCAAAGTACGTGGATACCTGCATTTTTAAGAACTCTTAAAATTGTTTTATTCTATAGTTCACTTTGGAAAGGCCCCATTCCTTAGTTGTGATGGTTTCCCACTTTCGAACTAAGGGGGCTTTAACAAGATGGGGCTTGTGTATGCCATTCGCCATGAATATCTCATAGCTTTAGTGCTTGTTTGTCCCAGCTTAAATTTGGTTAAATTGATCATAACATATTTTTTATCCACACATTTCGTAAAATCACACAACTTACAATCCACTTATTATTTACACATTCTATAGAACTCACAATTTAAAAACACTTAAAAACTAATTTCAATAGAACCAAACAAGCACTTAAAGAATTGTAAAGCAAGGTTCATTCAACCCCGTTGCCGAGAAGGATGATTGAAGTATGTGTAACCTCTTGGCCTCAAGATGTCTCAAGACTTCTAGTTGTTACCTCTAACCCTCATGACTTCAACTAATTTCTACAACACAGGAACAACAACATAATACAATAGATATTTACACAAAACAAATTAAAACACCAAAAATCAGCCACATTACTTGTGCTCACTATGAAATTTAAATGAGGAAACGAAAATTCTAAAGGAGAATCCTAGAAAGTGGTTGACGTTGATGGTGACAGCCTGCGCCATAGCAACAAACAACCATGGCTTTTGATTGATTGGAGTGCAGATTAAAGTACTGAATCTCGCTATGCAAAAAAACCATAGAACCATTTCCAAGCATAGACCAACGGTAACCGAACAAAATCCTAGACCAAAGCCTCAATTCAAGTCAAAATTGCTCAAATCGGAAACAAATTTCAAACTCCCACACAATACCGTAAATAAGGCTATTTTTGCACACGGGTAAGCGAAAAATCAATATCGGGAGAGAGAATTAAAATAAATAGAAGAGAAAGAAAATACTCTAATTAAAATAAGATTCAACGCCGTTTCATATTGACAAACCATAAAACAACGTCATTTAATTGAATTAGAAAAAAAAATATCTAAAACAACGTCGTTTTCATCACACAATACCAAAAATGAACCGTTCCCACAAGGTTCTTGCAATATAGTTTATAAATGTAGTGGGAATATCTTCGAGTGATCATGGACTAAATCATTACAAGGTCGAGTCAATTGGAGCAGTCCGATCACCTTTATGCGTTAGTTACGCAAGTGCTAAAATATTATTGAGATTTAGTCAAGTAACATCACTAATTAGTAATTAGCACAAATCTCTTTGCATTATTAATTGGCATTTTAATCTAACTCAAATTACATTCACATAGCATGGTAGTAGGTCCCATCCAGTCAAATTTGTATCATTACTTTCCATGCCTTAAATTAGATTGTTGGAAAAAAGATCAAGAAGGTGGAACCCTCCTTGCACTTTATTTTGAAATCATTTCTACTACTCTATTCTTATAATTAAGCATTTTCTTCTTCCATTTTTATTATTTTTCACATTTTCCGAGTTGTTTTTGTTGGTTTTTGGAATTATCAGATTGGGCTGAATTCAATTATATAATTCAAATTTTTGTTAAATTTCGAACTTCAACACTTCTTGATTAATTTCTTTCACGTCTCTTAGCGCATGTTTGACAGTACTGATATTATTTTTAAGTACTTATAAATTATAAGTTTTATGAAATATGTGGATAAAAAATATGTACGACCAGTTTGACCACTTCTTAGTTATACACAAAAACTTCTAAAATGTTAAACATTCTCATTTTGAATGCATTTTAGAAAATGAAACCTTTCAAAAGCTATCGAAAACATTTAAAAAAAAAAACGAAAAATCTTAATATTTTATCTGTTTTGAGTCAGAATCTATTCAAGTACTTAACCCAGGGTGTGCTCTATTCTAATCACTGATTTTTATTTTTATTTTTGTTATAATTAACGTTCAACTTTCATTTTTTTATACCGTTGATCAGTGCCACACGTGATAAATTGTTACACTGATTGTAACGTGATTTTACTAAATTGAAACTCAAAACGTACTTACTACGTGTTTGTGCTTTATTAAATGAAAAACTCAAAACCCAAACAATCGACTTGTCCTAGTTGCTGCCAATCCGCCAATCCATGTGTAAGTTTCGTTATTTTAACCCTTTGTCTTTGAGTGAAATACATAAACTATGAACTTCTTCCCAGAAATACATGAAAATTTTGATTTAAAAATAGTGTATTAGGAAAGATCTAAATGATTTTAACGCTAATACTACAAATTATCAATTAGAATTAATATTTAATCACGATTGTAGAGAATTTTTTCTTTTGCAAAAAGAAAAGTACTTAAATGTCCGTATGTCACTGTGTCTTCAATTTCTCCTCTCACAAAATTATCTCTTCCAAAATTTACTGGCAGTTTCAATCTATCTCCCTGATTCGATTACCTTCCTCAATCGATCATCTCCAAAATTTGTTCAATTGATCCTCTTCCTTCACCGATCATCTCAAAATTTGTTCACCACCTCAATCATAATAGAGCCTAGGTCGAATCCCACCGCAAAGAAACGGTATACTAGTAATTTATCACGACTGTATGGAGTTTTTTTCGTTACGAAAAAAAAGTACTTAAATATCTGTGTGTCACTACGTCTTCAATTTCTCCTTTCACAAAATTATCTCTTCCAACATTTGATGACCGCTTCAATCTATCTCCCTGATTTGATCATTTTTCAAATGATTTGATCATTTTTCAAATGTATTCATCTCCTCAATTCAAAAAAGCGTTGGATCACACCTTAAGTAGTATACTAGTAATATTCGTGTCCTAATATTTATTCCAAACATGCAACTCTGGTCTGATACATCGTGCACGTTGTGTGTGTCGCTAAAAGCACTAACACGCGATTTTCCAACTCTTTTGTACCCTCCTTCTATTCTTCTGTTCCTTATTCACTCGCTCCCTTAGGAATTTGAATTATAATTGCATTCTTCCGTTCAAGCCCATCTCTTCTCCTCTTTCATCTCTTCTCCTTTTCCACTGTTACCATTTCCATCAGATTCCTATTTTCCCATTTCGCTTTATTGTTCCGTATCTCTAGAAATGACAACATCTGCTGTGAACAACAACTTTTTGCCACCCGGACTGGTGTCCAATCTGCAACAAGTTCTCTTAAGCCGGAATCCCGCCGGCGGCGGAAGAGATGATGGCGAGTCATCCAAGCTCAATACCCGAGAGGATGATTCGGCCAAGCCCACTTCTTCTAGCAACGGCGGTGATGCTTCTTCGGAGCCTAATTGTGAGGATGGGTCCAAGCCCAATGTTTTGGTCACAAATAGTGATAGTATTGAGTCCCCGGGGCTTTCGTATTTGGTCGATGCTCTTGTCAAGCAAGGCCTCTACAATGTCCACGTCTGCGCCCCCCAATCGTCGGTCTTCAAGCCTCTCTATCTATCTCAATTGTTACTCATATTTTATGTGGATGACTGCCTTGATAATCACGTGGAATATATATGTTACTGATTTCGTTATCTTTTGTGATTGTCCACATGGGTTTTGTTTATTTTCACTCCGAGTATTGGAATTTGAACATATAGGATACACATTATAGTTTTTGGACGATTTGATTTTGATGATATGTCTATTTGAGAATTTCTGATTGTTTTAATTTTTTCTTAAGTTGTTTGATTTGGTAGTGGTGGAATGACAGGGATAAATCGACATCAGGCCACTCTGTGACACCTAGGGAGACGGTTGAGGCTGTTTCAGCTGAAATTAACGGTGTCAGGGCCTATGAAGTTTCTGGTATCATTATGTTATTTCGCTTTAACCATAGGTTAAATGTGTTTTGGAGGATGGTTTACATGTTGGTTATTCGAGTTCTTATTAAACAATGCTGTGCTTTATGCATCTTTTAAGGAACTCCTGTGGATTGTGTATCATTGGTATTCTCGGGTGCACTATTTTCGTGGTCAAAGCCTCTGTTGGTATGCTTTTAATGCTTTCACCATGTATATATGTGTGTGTATTCATTTCACTTAGCTCCTCAAACAAGCAATCCCCATTTTTTGTTTGTTCTGCCTGATATTTAGGTAATAAGTGGTATCAACAGGGGTTCAAGCTGTGGTCACAACATGTAAGTTATGCAAATATCAACTGTCTTTATTTTGTTAACTATGATCCAGTCTTTTCGGTTTCAATTGATATATAGAAACTTTGGACTTATATCAACGACTTGAAAATACCCAGGTTTTATTCGGGCGTAGTGGCTGGAGCCAGGGAGGCATTGATTAATGGCGTGCCATCTATATCGATATCACTAAACTGGTGTGTGGTGTTCCCTATGATACTATAAGAACCTTAATCAGTCACTGTGGATGTGTGTAATAAGTTAGCAATTTGATGTGTTGTAGGAAGAGTGATGGAAGTGAGGAACGTGACTTCAAGGATGCTGTGACCGTGTGCTTACCGCTAATAAATGCAGCCATAAGAGACATAGAGAAGGGGGTTTTCCCCAAAAATTGCTCATTGAACGTAGAAGTTCCAACATCACCCTTGGCAAACAAGGTTTGCTTCTAACATCTTATTCAGGATATTGGTCCTTTGTTGGCTGAAATCATGTCATTTATCGATTAAGTGTTCAGTTCCTTGTTAAAAAGAAGAAGAGAGCGACATATGTAATTAGTGTTGCGTAGTATTTGTGAATTTTGATCACTTGTCAATTCATACTTTTTACATAATTTTTTAGTCTTGGAATTGATTTACTTATGTTGTCCCATTCCATCACTAAGTTGTATTTCTTCGGACAAGTCTTTATCACTCCGGGAAGAAGTTATTATGCTGCTGATCCAACAGGTTTATGAGCGGTGGAGTCATATATGTAACTCTTGGATTTATGTTGCATGAACAACTAGAATTGAGCCAGACACACCAAGGAAAAACTAGAAGTTAACGGAGAACTTGCTGAACTTATTCTGTCCTTTTTGTTTTTTTTTTCTTACACTTGGTTTATTCATAGGACTTGGTCTATAACAGACAAGTAGCCTAGCTTTGTCAAAGTGAAAAAAATATTTTCCTGTTGGAGTCGTATGCAAGCTTTATAGTGTGTGTATGCATATAGTGTGGTATAGTTTGGCTTTGCTGGCAAATTTTTTATTCATTTTGTCGTCTATTGATGCTTAATGCCTATACTTCCTGTACATAAATACGTGTGTGTGTGCGTGGATCCGATTCAAGGGTGTAGGAAGCTTTTTACTATTGAACTGTCCACAGGGAGCCTTGGGCTCTGGCATAGGAGGATCAACAGTCCCAATACAAGTTTTAGGTGTAGCTTTCTAGTGAATCATGGCTAAGGGATATATCTGTATATAGATGATCATGTAACAATTTTTTGTTTCAGGGATTCAAGGTTACCAAGCCAAGTCTTTGGCGGTCTACTCTAAGCTGGCAAGCCGTTTCAGCCACCAGGAATCAGGCTGCTTCACGATTTATGGGCAATCAGCAAAACCTGGGCTTGCAGTTTGCACAGCTTAGTCGTGATGCCTCTGCTGCTGTAAGTAGTCTTTATATGTTTCTTCTGTTGTCTGTTTTTGGATCAACGTGTTGGCAACTTGGCACTTTATGTTTTTATAGGATTCGGACCTTTACCATTGCATTCTTTCAGGGTGCTGCTCGTCGTTTGACCACACAAAGAAAGAATATTGAGATTGTTGAATCAGTTGGTGTTGCTGGGAAATTTGATTCCAAACGGACGGTGAAGTATTTCCGCCTGGAGGTATGTTAATAATTTTCCGCCAGGGACAGCATGAAGCTTCTCGATATCTAGCTCTTTGTTTACTTAATTACTTCTCAGGAGCTTAGCTGTGGTTTCTGGTGGCTATTATTGTTGCATTCATGGAGAGAGAGGGTGTAGAATGTTTAGGATACATGAGAGTATTTTTATTTTTTCTTTAACTCCAAAGGTGTACCCTTGAAGTCCTCAACTCTAATAATTATTCCCGGTGCATGCACGGGAAATACCTAGGTTCTTCTTTTTTATTCTTGTTCCTTTATTGGTTGTGAAACTTGTTTTCAACCGATTCTTTTGGGGGATGACTTGGGTAGTGATTGATGATTGCAGATGCTTAACAAGGAGCAAGAAGTAGAAGATGAGGATCTTGATTTTAGAGTGCTTGAAAATGGCTTTGTAAGTATTAACTCTTTTTCGTGGTTCATGTACGTGTATATTCGTGCATGCATGAATGCATGTTGTTTTATGTTACATTTATATTCTTAATGGCGTGATAGTATTACTTAGAATTGCTTTCGACTGAGATATCTCTTTTTGGACTCTATCATCTTTTAACTATTCTCGCATTTTGGAACAGGTTGCAGTCACTCCACTCTCTCCTTCAATGCACGTAGAGTCGGAAATTAATATGTCTGTCTCAGACTGGATTCCTTCTGCACTGCAAGTGGAGCAATAAAGATAACTTCCTGTTGACAAGAATCAGTAATATTGAACATTTGAAGACAGTATTTTAGCCATTGTGCCACTTTTGTTTATTTAGAACTGGGATAACTACCTTATTTATTTCTTACCTTCCTCGAGCTATATTGGTTTTCCATCTTGAATGTATTCTTGCGCAAACGCTTCTCCCTTATAATTTGTATGGTTGGTGAATTGCAATATTGATCCTTCTATAGTTACTTTACACTGATAGGACTGTTGTAGGTCGGTTTTTACCAATTTTCCTCTATTATTCTGTGATATTGGTTGGTTGGTGGTTTTTGTTCTGTACTCCACCATGTAATGGGATGCAGCCGGGTTTGACTGATTGGATCCTGTGCTGTGCCCAGTCGTCTTGAATCTTGATTTTGTAAGTTACTGCATTTGTTTGTAGCTCTTCATTTTCTTGGTTTTTGTCTTGGACAATGGTTATGGAAAAATGGAAACCTTAATTTGTCCTACCTTTTCATTTGTCATTGTACTTGCACTATGAGATTTCATAATACGCTCCAAAATGCACTCGCTTTTATAGATGGTCTTTTGGACTCTTGTCCATAAGCCAGATCCTTGGATTTTGGTTACATAGAGGGACAATTGAGCTTCGCCCAACCCTTCCACCCGACCCGAGCACAGGGAATGAGCTCGTGTTCCTCCGTGCTGCTTGTGATTCAAGGTGGATCCAGATTGAGCTGAATTTGTATGCCTGTGGTGGGAATAGGTTGAATTGGCGTTTTTCTACGTTTGAGCAGCCCGTGTGGTAAGAAGTGTGGATCGAATGTAATAATTGTCTCTTCTTTTTTTAACTTTGATATTGTTTGAAATGTTCTATAGTACCAAATATGCTCAATATGTATAATTACTAAGTTTTTGTTTGCTTTGTCAATAGTCAAATCACGGATTTACTTTTAATCAATCTTTTGCAAAATATATTCTTCTCCACACATCCACCCACTCACACCACATGATAAGATAATAATAAAGAACACCATTTCAAGATTCATATTTTCAAAAAATTTAAAACACATTGAAAAAACTAAAGATTTTCATAAGAATCTTTCAAGAATTTATCTTGAAGAGCAAGTTTTTTTTTACCTAGATTCAAAAGCATCAGGGTAAATTCTAAAAGTCTTTCGTGGGTCACTCACACCAGAAGATGAATAAACACATGAAACTTAAACCCAATTTTCACATTTTTTTTTGAATCCTTGAATTGAATCTAAAAATCTGATGTAGAACCACACTCCGTAGCTATTAAATTTTTTTTTTCAAGATTTTAAAAACTTACAATGCAAAAATTGCAAAAATAAGAATCAGTGTTTATCTCTGTATAGATTTTGAATTAAAGTGAAATTGCAATGAAAATGAAAGAAACTCACCTCACCATTTTCTAGATACAATGAAAATGTAGTCGATTTTGAACTTGATAAATTTATAGTACTAATGAATATTTAATGACATATTTAAGGGGACGCAATTTTCCCCATCTTAAATCTACAAATAATGACAAATTGAAGAGTTGTGGTGTGTTGGTGGTAGCGTGGAGGTGGTGATGGTTGTGGTGGGATGAAATAGGAGTAGGTGGGTGAATGGGTGATGAAGAAGATACTTCGTACTTTTTGAAAAGTTGTTACTAATCTTTTTTTTTTTTTACAATTTTTTCTTTTTTTTGTTGTTGTTTTTTATTTTTTGTTGTGTTTATTAAAAGAGGAGGAAAAACTTGTCATTATTTATCATTAGGAACGTAATTTGTAATTAATTAAAAGATTGAAAATGTTATTAAAAAAATTAATTGAAAATATATTAGTAACAAATTAGAAAGATTGAAAATAAAACTTTCCTTCAAGGCTCCATTGACAGAATTTGCCCAAATGGCGCCCTCTAAAACCCACCAGTTTTTATATAGTGGGAGTTAATTTTAGCAACTCTAATTTGTTAAAAAAATTTAAAATAATTATTGAAGTGATTTTTTTAACAGTAAAATTACTCAAATTTCTAATATTTACACTAATTGTCACACGGTTGAAAATGTTAAACTAAAATCTTAGATGTCAGTATTAAATTCTAATATAGACACTAATAACGTTAACTAGTAGACCACTATGTTTTTTTCTTTTTTCATATTTGATCAATTTTAATAATCTATTACTTAGTTAAACTTTGTATTTTTGTTGACAAATTTTTGAAGTTGTGCTATTTTTGTCTCAATTAGTGTATTAGTTAATGTTGTTTTTTGTATATAAATGAAATTCGACTATAGAAAAATAAAAATTATATGGGTAAGATAATACTTTGTTTGTTCATGTTGATGAAAAAATATATGATGTTGGATCGGTGGTGAATAATGAGGAGCAAAAAGGTTGATATCCAGAGATTTGGATAAGAATGGTAAATAGTGAAAAGAAAGGGATTTGAGTAGGTTGAGTGATTTTTTATTTTTAAATTGGTACGTATTGTGTGAGGAGGATGAAAACTTCGTAATAATGGAAATGTAAACTTCGTTTTATCTTTGGGGTACTTATTATTATTTTCTTGTTTTTACTTTTTCTTGAGCATTTCTATGTGTTCAATTTGGGATTTTAGAAGATTAGTTGCAGTGATGTTTTTTGGTACCGATTTCTGATTTCGAAACGTATGCATTGTATATTGTGATGCAAACAATTATGGTTGATCTAATTCTCTGATTGTGCGTCCGAATATTGTGTTAAAACTTGAAACTCAGATTTGTTCATATTATTTCTGATTCTATTTCAAATGTCTAAATTTTTTTGAACGGTTCTCTGATTCAATAAATTTGAAAGCAAAGAAATTGAACTGGAGCTGTAGCTGTATTTCATTGGCTATTTTGCTTCTTCCGAAATTGATGTATGATTTTCATGTTTCTTTTCCCGTAGGAGATGATTCTTCGTCAAGCGAACCTATGATTTTGTTTCCAGAAGAGGACACATCGACCAAGCAACTTCAGGCGCAAACTTGGATCGGTATAATCCATCCCACGAATAAATCTCTCTCTTTCCCATTTCTTGTCTTGTTTAAAAACTTTACAACTTTATGATAAGTGCATAAGCAAACAAGGCAAGAGTCAACTGCTTCATGCTGGCATTTACATTTCATTCTCGGAGTTATGAACAAAAATGAAGAACATTTTGAGTCACATTTAGCAGAAAATCGGTTTCTGGAGTTACTGGATTGGCTATGCATTTTGTCCATCATAAACATAGGCAGGCTTGTTTCTATGGTCCCTCTGCTTTTAACTAATGCATTTTTCTTCTCCTGGAAAGGAAAGCTACAAAGAGTTAGTAATGGTGAATTGCGTAGGGTTGGGCAAGAGTCACACCATAATGACACTTGACCTTAGCAAGTTCTGGTGAAATCTAGTCGACTTCTAGTGGGTTGCTATCCTCAAAGTTTGGCAGGCATATAAAGAAGGATGGTCAGATCCATTTTGGTGACTCGAGAGTGTTATCTCCACATTTCCAAATTTTTATTGCAGTTGCATATAGGAAATGCTTTGTTGACATGTTCGCTTTTATGTTTTTCTTTAGCTTCTTTGTTGATGTATATTCGAGTTTCTTACGCAAAATGCTGAACTGATATGTGAAGTTATAGTTTTGTCATGAATTTGGTAGATTTCTTTAATTTTATTCGTGGGCTTAATACATGTAAATATATTGGAAGTGAAAAATATTGTGGTTGGGTTTTACTTTGAATTTGAAAATTTTAAAGATGAATTGTAAATTTGTGATTGTTGCGGTAATCTTATTTAAAGCTATAAGCCTATAATAATGACCAGAATCACATGCGGATATTATATGTTTATAAGATCACAGGCAATAAATTTTACGTGTAACATCTGCATTTGGTTTGTATATGAACCTTATAACTGTCAAAAATTTTAAATCTCAATGAAATCATGCATTATATGTACACTACTCATTTGTTAAACACACTGACACATCTTAATTTGCATGCATCTGTACTGTGTGAAATGTTTGCGAACATTTGAATTCATGTCATGGTGCCCTTAAGCTTGCAATTAATCCTTGCTAATATAGATTTGAAATTGAAGTCATTGGGAGCACAACTACAAATTGAACATATAAACGAAAAATATAGCCTTACATCTTTCTGGACATTTGTTTGGTTGAGTCCTGCTGAAAATCCTAGATTAGCAAAGTTTAAGGTGTTGTCCTAGGAAGTGGCTATGGCATCAAATTCGAGTAATACCATCCGTTGATCAGAGATCGTTGGTACCATGTCTAGGGAACCCATCTTGAAGGAAGAGAGGGATTCACGAACACTGGGCCGCTGCATGGTAATGGAGACAATGATAAGGATGATGACGAGGAGGACTGGGACGAGGACGATGAAGATAGTGTGGAACATGCTGACACAACGGATTTAATATACTCTATGTGATCGGAAGACACCTGCATGTCATGTACATAAAGCCCGGAAGGGAAAATTGAGAAGCCAGCAATCGATTCAAGTACTTGCTGTTGTGAAGCAGATGAATAGAAATCCCCACATTCATTCTCCTTAATAATCTCAGCATGTTTTGGCAGCACAGGAAGCATTGTGGGATTCGGATTTAAGAGCTTATCAGTAGCAAAAAATGGATATTCGTCACAGCTGAGAATGGAATTATCTTCATGTTGAAGAATTTGCTGTTGATGATCAATGAATTGAGGCTGGTATCCCAGTGGACATGCTGGTGCAGATGAACCCAATGACAAGGGAACCGAAGGCGAACTGTTGAACCAAAAGGCGCTGTGACTTGCCTGATTGGCTCTAAATTCACCGGGATCAAACCCTTGCAGTGGAGGTGGGGAGGGGATATACACTCGATCCAACTCGGCATTTTGGGGGAAATTCGAGTTTGGATTTGAGAAATTTGAGAAAGTGGCCAGATCACAGAGATTTTGAGAAATGTGTTTCTTCTTGATGGTTGAATTCCAGAAATTCTTGACTTCATTATCTGTTCTCCCAGGAAGGTGCTTGGCGATTTGAGCCCACCTGCACATAATAAACATCATTTTGCTTGAAAATGTAAATACCATGATGTTTACAGAACTATCATTGGATCATGGGATGGGATTACCTATTGCCTAGAGTTCTTTGGAGTTCAATTATGAGTGCTGCTTCTCCTGAAGAGAAATTCCCTTTCTTCAAATCAGGTCTGAGGTAATTTATCCATCTTAGTCTGCAACTCTTGCCACATCTTTGTAACCCTGCACACACATGCAGTGTCTGTATATTTAATCATATACACACTTATTTGTATGCCGTTGTGCCAGGGATGCACACACCATTTACGCATGAAAACACTTTTGATGGGACCAGTGGTGTATGTGGTGGTGGTGGTGGTGGTTGGGGGGTTGGGGGGGGGGGGGTTGTTGCTGCTGAGTACCACCTGAGATCAACAAATGAAATGGATTTATTTTGGTGTTTCAGCTTCCTCTTGGGGAGAGAAACACACACACACGCACATATACGAATACCTGCAAGTCTTGGAACTGAGCACCAAGAGCCATGGCCATAGGTGGAAATGTAGTTTATGAGTTTCTCATCTTCCTCTGGTGACCACAGCCCCCTCTTCACTTTTTGTTTGTTGCAGCAAGAATGTTGTCCCATTTTCTCTCTCTTTCTAAAATGCAGGTGTACAGCGGTGGCAGGAGATCATATATATACCAATTGAGAGTACACTGAGATTATGAATTTAATGTGAAGATCTGTATTACCCGTGGCTGATTTATCAGGGATCTGTTTTAGGATTTGTGGTGAAATCGGCCATAGCCCTGTGGAGTTTGGGGATGTCTTATATAATGGGTCCTTCTACAAGGGTTTCCAAGTAATGAGGTTGGCCAATAGAAGTCCATGAGTAAGTCGTGCAGACTTCATAGGTCCCACTTTCTTGACTCTCCATAGATCAAGTGATATTTATGTACTCGAGGGGATGTTTGGTATGCACTGCTGGACAAGGAGTTGCAAGCACAATGAACCTGGGCAGGTTTGATCTCTTCACAGACTCTTTATTTGGTTAGATAACATTGCCAAAGTGTATCAACAGATGAAATCGAAGGTTTTGACACTATCAAAATATGCATCTCGAATTAGGTCTCCAATTGATACTTGAATTGTCAATATCTCTTTTTCTCTACCTCAATATTGTCGAGTACAGAACTTTTCATGTTAGCAACAAGTCAAAAGCGTGTAATATTGTCATATCATCTCTTTCACACTAGGAAATTTGAATTGTGTGAAAGAGGGAAAAGAAATGACTTCCCATGAACTGATTTTTTGTATGGTAATCTTTAATGTATTTAGGGTAATAAGAAAAATGTCCTAAAAGTGCAAATCTAGCCAAGTTATCTACTAATCCTTCTCTGTCGCCATACATAATTCTTTTACCTTTTTGATCTTTCATATGAAAATTATCAATATGTAATCAAGTGCATGAATTATAGATCCCTGCTAAGTCTTGTGATCTTATTTTCTACAATTTTGTGGGCCTGCATGGATAATAATTATTCAATGGGTTCTTATTTTTGGAAAATATTATGTGCAGAGAAAATAGTGATAATTGAATTGTATAACCTAAAGTTGTGCCTTTCATTCTCAAAGATTGTAATATGGTTTTCATTTTCTATTCTTATTACATTTCTTGATATGCACCGTGGATTGTATACAAGATTTAGTAAAAGCCTCTAACAGAGAGTTGTTCTTATGGCAGGAAACTGCAAATTTAGCCAACGGAAAGAAGAAAGAGCTACCTTGCAAAATAAAGGTAGGACAGCCCACAATTTTGGATTTCTTTTATTCTCGATAGATTTTAGAGAATCTCCAATGCATTCTCTAGATTGCCATCTAGGTTGTATGCAATTTGAAAGTTTTACTATCTACGTGGCATTGATTTCTAATTAATAGTGTTAACTCGATCGCAGTATTTGTAAGCTAAGTGAAAGATTTATTTTTTGTGAATTCTATTTGTCTAACTCGCGCACAGATTTATTTATATGAATTGATATCGACAAGTCTTAAACTCAGACCCATCATAATTGAACTACTTGAACTAATTATTTGAATTTAGTGATGTAAAATTTTTCTTGCTTGAAGAAAAAATTACTTGCGATGAAGGCAAAGCCGAAGGGATCAAACAAGATTTTTGATTTTATTGTTGCACATGCAGCAATTAATGAGAGCAAGCTCCATTGCTTTATTTGTTGAGCCATCACGTGACACAAAACTTGGTTCAATTTTGGTTTTTCTCTGTTTGGTATCAGTCTGTTTCATTCAAATTCTTTTAGTAGTTTCTAAAATGGAACTGTACAAGCAGCTTGGACTTGTGGAATCGTGATGCCCTTGTATAATCAGAAATGTCATGTAACATCTCGAAAATTCATAACTTCTCTAATTTATTTTAAAGTCAAAAAAGTAGAATAAAATAAGAATTTTAAAAGTAAGCCCATACAATGGCTCGAAAATTGTGGCATTTGCAATTTATTTTAAATCAGAAATAAAAGGGGTAAATTGGAATATTATGAATTATTTAGGGACTAAAATGAAATCAATTGAGAACTAGAACTACAATTCATATATTAGGACCTTATTGAACATAAATAAAAAGTTCGATTAAGGACCACAATGTTGAAAAAGTAAGGGTCCGTTTGTTTTGCTGAATTCTTTTCAGTTTTCAGTTTTGAGAAACATTCAAAACTTGTTTGGTCAGGTATTATTGAAAATGTATTTTTTAAAACAATTTTTTCTAAGTTTTTCAATGTTTTGAGTAAAAACGCCACAAAAACTCAAAATGCGAGAATCAAACACAAAACAACTATCTCACTTACTCTAATTTAAGAAATCTGATGGAGCTAGGAAAAAATTGATGGTTTAGTCATGATTTCACGACGATATCCACTCTCCTATTTTTAACCAGCTTCTGAAGTTGGATTTTGCAGCTAAACTCTACCTGCGTCAATATGCCAACCCAATTCAACATTTTTCATCTAACCATGTTAACAAGATGGTTTCAATTGAGAAACAATGTAAATATGAGTCTAAAATGTTGTTGGATAGTATACATTTGAGTTGAAATTTGTGCATTGAGGTTTATTTGAGTTTTAATTGACTGTGGGTTTAAATTCATGTGAAAATGAATTTAAAACTTAAAACTGAAACGCAAATCAAACGTACCCTAAGTTATCTCATTTCCAACTCAGCCGAGCAGCTCTTTTCGTAGTATTCGTATGATCTCTGTGATCGTTGATATTTCAAGTCTAACTTTGCATTACGAAGTATGCAATGAGAGTTTTGAAATGGTACCAAATTTGTACACAATCGACCAAGAAGCAAACTTCTAAATTGAGTGTGAAAAGAATTCCTGTATATAGAAATTTTGAAATTGAGTATTACACGACTAAAGTTGCATTGCGAAACTCTCTGCGAGAGCTTCAAAACGATATAAAAGACGTTGAAAATGATCAAAAATCAACCTCCAAAAGTGGGATCAAGAAACAAGAAAATATATTCTTTTCGAATATAAATTTCTGCCAAAGTGGACAGGCTTTCATGCATAAAATATGCTCCTCTTGTCCTTAAATTGTTCAATGCGTGACACGGTACCAATATCCTGTTATGTAGAGTACAATATCATCTTGAAAAAGAAATATTTTTTTTTAAGACACTTTTTCGACTCGTCACATGTCACTTAAGAATCGAGATTAGAGATATATATCATATCGTGCAAAGTGGCATGAGCTAGTTTTGAGGTGATCCAACGTAGGCCGTCAGAAATCACGTCTTTAGGCGTGCCATGCATGAATCTTGTATTTATCTGACACGAATAAACTTCTTAGAAATGTCCTGAGCACATACATTTTTTTCCCACAATTTGCAGTTTCTTCTTCTTTTTTTCTTAAGAACAAAAGCTCGTGTGGACTGGCTATGTGTGCCGTTGAGCCATAGAGCCCAACCATATACGGTCCGGCTGTAGGGCCTCGTTGTGCTAGGCCTCATTTTGACAATCTTATTGAAAACTAACAACAGCACATATCTATGACTACTGGCTAATATAAGAGACATGCTCGAAATGCATAACATTTGTAGACCTCAAATTTTGTGTCTGAATCAACTAGAATTCCCAAAATGTATAGAAATTATGATGATAAGAAGGGAAAAAATAGCGTATGCAGAGCCTCCTATCCACTAGATTCATGGAAATTTCACTAAAAACCTAAATAGGCCAGTAATAATGACTTAAATTTTTGGTTAATGGTTAAACAGGTGAATACAAACCCAGTAACGGGGCCTACGAGCTACTGGCCTTCTGTATTATTGATTTTAATTTTTTTAATTTATTTGTTTTGACTCCTGTGGGCTTGCAGGCCATAATGCCGAGCCTAGCATGACCCACCCCCGAGAGTCGGGTGCCCAAAAAATGCTCTAAATTATTTTCATTACATAAACCAAGCACTGAAAGCTGAATTCATGAAACGTAGTTCTTTTAAAAACATTTCATATAAAACTTGTGTGTTTTACATTGAAACAGAGTTTCTATAGTTTTGATACGCAAACCTCTCTCTATAAGTATCCATAAGCACAATTACTATGCTCTTAAACAATGTCAACTCGAGTAACAGAAAACTCCAACAGAAAAAGAAACACGAACTTCTAGGAAATCGCAAAATACAACAAGCTGTTGAATTCATCAGAAAGACTCCCTATTTAGGAAACATGATCTTTTACATGTCATCCTGTAATATAGGAGGGTAGAGATCATTGCATAAGTCGACAGAATAGAGATCAGTGTCAGCACTCTTCCGAGTTCGCCCCCTCCTAGAAAGTGGACTTGGTTTTCTACGATAGTGTAAATCCTCGACTGAATGCCTCACTCCAGTATAAGTATGAGACAGATAATTGCATGGTTTCTGCTTGGCCTTTAGCGATTGAGTTAGACTCATATAGTTAGGTTTGGCACCATGTCCTTCGCCTAGACTATTTCCTGACCCTTGAGTCTCAGAAGTGGTTGTTGATGAATTTGATGTCGTGCTCTCATCGTACGAAAATGCAGAACACGGATCAGACGATGAGCGAGTAATTTGACAAGTTTTTGGAACTTTTGAGGATATTCTGGTGGATATGTTATTCCGTCTAATTGTAACTGAATCGTGATCGCATGAATTTGAAAAGGATCCAACGGTATGAAATTCTCCTACCGACCTGGTATCCCATGGCTTGGTTCGCATCCAATTCCAGCGTTCTGACCATTCGATTCCTGAATTGTTCTTATCCACCTTATTAGGAGTAACCATCTTGTTCGTTCTTGAATACAAGATAGGGCTTTTTCTGGATCGCTGGTGTAGTACATCCCATCATAGAAAAATGAGTTTGAAAAAGTATTTGAAAGAAAAAAATCTTCACAAATTCAACTAATTACCTGTTTAGAAAGGGTGTGGGCATATGCATTTGCCCTCTCCCTCTTGACAGCCGCTTCTTGTTTCATTTGTAACTTTGACCTCACTTCTTCAATTGTCCCAGAACTATCACACCATCCATTCTGCCATTTACAGTTACAAATTTCCAATTTGATAGTGGGATCATGTAACATATAGAGATTTATACCATAAGTTGATTTGAGATCTTGCTATTAACTTGTTGGCCTAAAAAAAGTAATATTTCTCGATAAAGTCCATTGATTAGCTAAAATTGTATATCTTTAGAACTATTCATACCTCGGCTTGCTTTATAGGGTCAGTAATCTGATTCTTTGGGACGTTCCCTTGTGCAGATGTTTGAATGCACCGAGCCCTAACTCGAGTCTGAACTCGAACAAGCGACTGCATGCACCTTAATGTTACAGCAGCTTGCTTTCTAACCAGTCGGCCACGGACTATAGCTTGTAGTCTTACCAATGCTTTCAAGGCCCTTAAAGCGCGCTTTGCCTTCAAACATTACCATTAACGAAAACAAATCATTTAAAGAAGAGGAGAAAGCACAAAGGAATAGTATAAATTTGTTGGATCCTGGGCAGTTTGGAATATAAAAGGTGCATGTAGGATCTTGTGAACCCACCCCTCATGCACCTACTTCGTCGACTGTGCCCCATCTCCCACACTGCCTTGTCTACAATCCCCTTCTTCCCCCCTCCAACATGTTGGTTTCTCCCTCCAATCTCAATCCCCATCTGTCCCCTACTCCAGCTAGTTTTCATCTCCTCACCCCCACCTGCTGCCCTTCCCCCACCCCGTGCTGGTTTCGCCCCATTTCGCCGCAACCCCTGCCTGGGATGGAGGTTTAGGCTTGGTGAGGAACAGGATGAAGTTTTAATTTTATTTTTATTTTTTTTTAACAAAAAAAAAAGCCCTTTAATTCTTGTTGGGGACCTAGGTGCTAAAATATCCCTAGATTGGAGATTCTCACAGCAATTTTTCTAGAGCAAAATCTTGTTTGAGCCTCATTCTTGTTGCAGAGATTCCATTAACACTTTAAATTCAGGCAGACCTTTATTAATTCATCGTAATCACGCACGTTCCCAAACTAAACTCACCAATTTCTTAATGAGATTAAAACTCAATTTACATATAATCAAGTAGCTGATTACCAGAAAAGCCCGAAAATTTGTCTGGATTCGAACGGCAGCCCATTCTCGCCGAACCACCATGAAATCCTTGGGCGAAGCTTTGGCCAAAGCTGCCACGGCCGCCGCCATTTCACCGTCAAACAAATAAGAAGAAGATTCAGATTCGTCTGTCTCCGCCGAATTCCACCTTCCTTTAACACCCTTGGACATACCCCTCCATAGTTTCCACTTCCTGCCCTTACCACCCACCTTCTCCTATAATTTAAAAAAAAAAATCAATGAATAAAATACCAAAATAAGATTATACAGATCCTGGAGGTTTTTAGCTTACATTGTCGTTTGATGGGGAAATTTTGGTTCCGATCAGTGATTTGATCCACTTTCCAGGGGAACCCATTTGGCAATTCGAAAACAAATACAAGGGCTATGAAAAACAGCGATTCATGTGACGAAATGAAGAGAATACCATTGCAGAAGGATTGAGATATTGGATTGTGGGTTTAATATAGTCTCGAGTGCTGTGCTTTTTTTTTTTTTTTTTTTGAAATTTGAAATTTGAAAAAAAGAAATATAAAGTTATAACGGATAGGTCCGGAACTTCGGGGGTTGCTTTGGGTATTCGAATAACGATGTAAAGTGTAAATACCATATCTTGCTTTAACCTTCGGACGGACAAAATTTGTGTATTCGGATAAAATAAGGTTTTTTCTTTTTCTTTCTTTGTCTTAATACTGAGATGTCGGACTTCAGAGTGTACCACGCGCGTATTTACCCGCTAACTGAAGTGGCTCACAATTTAAATTCAAAATGATATGTGAAAGGAAAAGTTATATAACTTATATCATTTGAATTTTCATTTAATTTTACTTTATTGAAACTCCTCAATATCCTTAGTATCAAAAAATTAAAAGTTCATATTTGAATAACGGGTTAATTTCACCAACGGTCACTGAAGTTACTTTCAAATTATAAAATAGTCACTGAAGTTCAAAAGTTTCAGTGGTGGTCACTAAAGTTAGAAATCCTTTCACTAACGGTCATTCTATTAAATTTTTAATTTAAAATGGTGACGTGGCATGATGATGTGGTATTTATTTATTACATAGTAGTCTATATACTTTATATAATATTCACTTTAGTCCCAATATTTCAATTAAGTCCTTCAAAAATTGTATCTTAGGTCTTTAATCTTTTACATATTTACACTTTGGTCTCCCAAATTTTTAATTATCTTTTAGTTAAGTCCTCCAAAAATTGTATGTTAGGTCTTTCTTGTATGTTAGGTCTTTCAACTTTTTACATATTTACACTTTGATCCCCAAATTTTTAATTATCTTTCAATTAAGTCCTCTAAAATTACATCTTAAGTCCTTCAACTTTTATATATTTACACTTTGGTCCCCAATTTTCAACTATCTTTCAGTTAAGTCCTCTAAAAAATTTCATCTTAGTCCTTCAATTTTATACATCTTTACACTTTAGTCATCAAATTTTTAATTATCTTTTAGTTAAGTCATCTAAAAAAGTATATCTTAGTCCTTCAACTTTATACATCTTCAAACTTGATCCTTGATTTTTAGTGGTCAAAATAAGTTCACTTTCGATTAAATCCTTGACTTTACACTCGAATTTTTACATAAACGAACGAAATAATATTATAGGGTGTGACCACTAAAATGTCTACTTTTAGTGGTCAACTCTAAGTGATAAGTGCAAATTTTATACTTATTTTGACCACTAAATAGTTTATTATTTAATTATATTATTTTGTTCGTTTAAGTGAAAATTCGAGTGTAAAGTCAAGGATTTAATTGAAAGTACACTTATTTTGACAACTAAAATTGTACTTATTTTGGCCACTAAAATCAAGGATTTGGAAGACCAAAGTTTGAAAATGTATAAAGTTGAAAAACCTAAGATGCAATTTTTTAGAGGACTTAACTGAAAGATAATTAAAAATTTAGGGACCAAAGTGTAAAGATGTAAAAAATTGAAGGACCTAACATGCAATTTTTGAAGACTTAACTGAAAGATAATTAAAAATTTGGAGACCAAAGTGTAAAGATGAAAAAGATTAAGGACCTAAGATACAATTTTTGAAAGACTTAATTGAAATATATGGACTAAAGTGAATATTATATAAATTACATGGACTATCATGCAATAAATAAATACCACATCTATATCACCATTTTAAATTAGATATTAAATGGACTAATGGAGTGACCATCAATGAAAGAATTTCTAACTTCAGTGACCATTGGTGAAATTAACCCTTGAATAACAGCAAATATAATAAGAAATTAAGAATTGAATTGGATAGTCGACTAAAAAATCAAGAATTGGTCCGTCTAGTATAATTATATACAAATGATTAATAATTTAAAACTCATTAAATAACTTTAGAATCTACGAGTTTGTACCCATTCATTCTTTAAAAAAATATATATATGAAATTTTTGGTTATTTATTTATTTAATTTTTTGACCATCGATTTTGATTCGGCCTCAATTAGACTTATGACACTTAAATGTTTTCGGCTCTATGATCGGACTGATTTTTAAAATATTATAAAAATTTAAAAATAAATAAAAACTGTGAATCTCCAATCTTTCCACTTTGTCTTAATTTCATTTCCTTAAATTTTAATAGCATATATTATAAATTCCAACAACAACGTCCACCCAACACCCTTAACTTCCTAATCACATTCAAACCACTCATCAATTGAATATGTCTTGCTTCAGTACCTATTGCAGTGTTGAAAAGAAAATATATTTTTTGAATTGCCCAAGGCTTAATGCATCGATAGCCATCAGAATAGAGCAACCAAAAAATAAAAAACTTTAATACCACAATAGTCGAGTCTCTGGATACCCAAGACCTGAATGTTCATTTACCGAAATCCTCCAAATAAAGGAGTTAGAAAACAAAAGGCAAATATTAAGTGTAAAAAATGACAGAAGAAAACAAATTTTGAAACCTTGTGTTTTGCGATTGATTCGTTGAATTGATATGCTCCAAATGTGGCTAGTAAGGGTGGATACATGGGAAATTCTCTTTTGTTAGAGTCCCCATTGGTCCAAAAATTATTATTTTTTATATAGAAATTATATATTTTTCATATATTAGTTTGTTCTACATTTATTTGAAGTCCCAATCTGAATAATAGTAGGTTGATATCCACCATATCCTTAGGCTACCAAATATAACCAAATGATGAAGTGGCACACAAATTTGTTTTCCATCACTACATCCTATTTAGTTTGAGCAAGAACAAACAAGATGACAAGGCAAAAACACCAGACCATATTTTTAGTTTTTTACTTACTAGCTTATAATGGAATGATTTTTTTTTTTGGAGAAATACTATAAATAATTAGTTCATGTTATATGTGTTACCATAATCAATATCACTTGAATAATTTGCCCGTATCTTTGGTTTATCTGTATTATCTACAAATGTTGAAGAAAACTCTATCATTTAAGACAAATTTACGGATCTAGTATAGAATAAAGTTTAGGAAAACAAAGTAAAAATGGAAAGAAAACATCGTCAAAGATCAATTCCGGATAATTTCTTTTTGAACAGTTAAAATTTGTTAAGAGTCAATTCCACATAAAGTGAGACCATGACAAGTAAGATAAAAAATAAAATGGCCGGACCACAACAAGTACACTAGCCCAACTCAAAATAGCCATATAAGGGAGTGACGTCGCCTAGTTGAAAACTTAAGTTAAATTCATGACATGAGAAATCTTATCTTGTTCGATGCAATAGTTAAAGGTACGTCTAGAGTTTATTAGAGGAGCTATCTAGAGTTGCTTAGAAGAGCTAAGAGCCTTGGACCAAGAAACTCACCTCAGTATAAGGGTGCTCAATTTGGCATTGGAATCGTCATTACCAACATCATGCATTAATCTACATAACACTTGAAACACGACACGCGAACTCAAAAATTAAAAGAAAGCTTACCAACTCATGCTTGACGATGCTACAATTGCAAAAGCACAATCCGTTTACTAAATTTGCCAAATTCTTTAACTATAAATACATCGTGAATCATTTATGCATAGATATGACAAAAGTCCAAAATCTACCAAGTAAAATAGAATTTTACATTTTACATCTTCAATATAAAATTCTAACTAACGAATCAATAAACCAAAATATTTATCTATATATTCAATGCGTCCCTTAAACGTAGAATGAGTTAAAGTTTCATAAAAAATTTAATATGAAAATTTTGATGTAAAAAAATGCAAATGTTTTTACAAAAATTTACTACATATTTTTTTTAAAATTAAATTGGTTTCAACACGCTCAATGGAATTCGTATTTCGAAACAAATTGTTTATGTAAATGATAAGGCATAAATTATGTGTTTAAAAATAAAATAAAAAAAGGTTATAAAGTATGGTACGTATACACAATTTATTTATTTTTAATTTTAATTTTTTGGCTTTGAGGAGTTGAATCAGAAAAAAATACTCTGAAAACGCTAGAGGAAGGGCTTGAACCTTCGACCTTGTGGTTAACAGCCACACGCTCTAACCAACTGAGCTACTCCAGCTCGTTGAAATTTTTTTTCTTAATAATATATATAAACAAACATACGAACTGTGCCTTGTACATCGGAAAATTCTCCTCACTAAAACTAAACAAAAAGAAAGTACGATAACATATTTATTATTTCCTCTCTTACTTCACAATTTCTGAAATTCAAATAGTTTTGTATTTTAGACAATCCGATCAAGACAAGTGTTAACATTATGTGGCAATAACTAAAGTATTTGTATGTCATTATTCTGATCAAGTATGTCTTTCCACGTTCATTAGAGTTCGAAATTAAATTAGTGCTTGACATCCACCAAAGACGACCAAATAGGAACAAGAGCTTACCTAATGCAATATAGAGCTTCCTTAAATTCTGAGATGTGACTAGCTACCTACATTCGTAGAAGTATAATTATTCTACCTAGTTCTATTACATTACTTAGAAAAAAATTAGTTTAAAAGAAGCCAATTAAAACACGACGCAAATTGATGTTCTTAAGGTTAATTTTGTATCGCCTAAACATACAATCAACGATTGCCTTCTTCGATACAAATATCGACGTACATCTGTACAAAGTACACTCTCAACACGAAGTTGTGATGGGCTATATTAATCTTGTAATTGGATTTCAAAAAGATAGATTGAAATACTACAAAGATGTACCTTAGTTAAATACGTAAGAAGACTTTATATAATTTTCTAAAAAGTCAATATTCATATATGCTCCAAATTAAAATTCACCAATTTAGATAAAAAAAAAAAAAAAAAAAAGGATCAACTTGATAAACTGATGGACATCCACGAATTTCAAGTCAACCTTAGAGTGTTTTTTATTCATTATTCTTATTAATACTTAAAAGGTAGTATTAATTATTGTAATATTAAGGAAATTGTAATTTACTTGGTGGAGATATGTCTTGCTTAATTACAAATTAATCACACGACTAATGCAAATCGAATACAAATGGAGCACTGACTAAATTTAATAGCAAAAACAAAAACAAAAACCACCAAATTATTAAATTTTATGAAGATGTCGAGATAATTCAAAGTGTGTGATAAAGTTATATATGGTGTATCATAAAAATATGGGATTTTGATGCAATGGTCCCTAACTTTTGTTCTTAATGTAGAATTGGTCCATAACGTTTATTTTTTAGCAAACAAGTCCATAGCCTATGTATTTTGATGTAAAATTGGTCCTTATGAGATGAAAAAGACAAACATACATTTAGTTTTAATTAAAAGAAATTGTATGTAGATTCCTAATCATTACAAAATGTACAAATATGTCCAATACTTTTATTTTTTATAAAAAAATAAAGAAAACTAATGAATTTATTTTTTGGAATCAACACTTTAGTAATAAATATGTCAAATAAAATTATTATTTTTATTATTAAGTAATTATATTATTTAAAATTTAAAATTTTATTTTATTCTTGTATAAAAAAAATAACTTTGTCACAAACTTAATGTTCAAATACTTTTATTTAATTGAGTTATATGTTTATTAACTACAAATATTAGAAATCTAACTATATTTTTCATGTTTTAATTTATTTATTTTATTTTCGTTCAAAAATAAAATGCATAATGTGTAAATTTATTTTTATTAGTATTTTTATGTTAAATAAAAATGTAATAAGATTAGTTCAATGTGATGAAATTATATACGTCATTTTGTTATTTATTTAACTTAATTTTTAAAGTAAAGAGGGAGAAAAAATTTATAAGTAAAGAGGAAGAAAAATAATTTCTCACAATGATTTATCCCTCTTTAAATAATATAATTACTTAATAATAAAAATAATTATTATAATTACTTAATAATAAAAATAATAATTTTATTTGACATGTTTATTACTAAAGTGTTAATTCCAAAAAAAAAATTATTAGTTTTCTTTAATTTTTTTTACAAAAAATAAAAGTATTGGACCTATTTGTACGTTTTTGTAATGATTAGGAATCCACATACAATTTCTTCTAATTAAAACTAAGGGCATATTTACCATAAGGACTAATTTTGTATCAAAACACATAGGTTAGGGACTTGCTTGTCAAAAAATAAACGTTAGAGACTAATTCTACACTAAGGACAAATGTTAAAGACCATTTGCGCCAAAATTCCTAAAAATACAGAAAAGAGTACAAGCCTTTACCTAGGGGTGGCAAACGTGCCAATCGACCTGTGGGCTAGTCGGTTTCACCCGTTTGAGCTCCGCCTATGACCGCTCAAGCTTGTTTAGAGACAAGCTTGGGGCTAGGCCGAACTCTACCTTTTTTCTCGAGTCAACTCGTGTTTTAAATTTTTCATTTTTCTAGTTCTTTCAAACTTTTGCTTAAATAAAAAAAGAAAGAAATAAAGAAAGCAATCTTTTAGGTGGCTTAACCCATGAGACCCACAAGGCATGGGTCAAATCGAGCATCTAGTGGATCGTGATTTGGGTTCAAACTTGGCTCGTCTCCACACAGGTCGAACCGGGTTCGTTTGGTAATAGACCAAGTCAGTTTAACTCGGTTCGATCCATTGTCATCTCTACTGTTATCCTTAATTTAATTTAAAATACTACTAGAAAATCTATATCTATAAAAAGTGTTAAGCATGCTTCTTTAGAAATTTAGTGTGTTAACGTACACTATATCCTCAAAAATGATTGCGTTGTTTGCCACAATTCGATCGCCATTCTTTTTTTTTCTCCTCTACTTTGATTATTTTGGTTCTCAGTTGAATTATTAAAAGAAGAAATTATTACAGAGTGCTAATCACGTTCTCAACAAGGCACATGACCATTGACCACTTAGGTATAGAAGCATGCATGCCATGACATCTTCTGTTTTAGTATTTTATATTTGTAGAAAATATCCATTTGGAACAACCTTCTACTCTACCCATCTCATTCATAGAGAGAAAAGAAGCATAAAAAACATATAGAATATGTTTATGTGTTTATAATTACTTATAGATCGACCAAATATCTATCTTTTATCCAAATATTTCGTAGAATCAACTGTTTATAAATCTAAACATTAGATAAAATATTACATAGATTCACTCATAGCCTCAATATTACTTCAAAAATTGAAAAAGAAAAGAAAAATGATCAGAATGAGAGAGAGAGAGAGAGAGAGAGAGAGAGACGCACAACTCTAACACACACGTGGTCTCACGAATATATTGTGTATATTTATAAAATATTATCGAAATTATGAATGCTTCTATAAAATATCTTGATAATGTTTTTTTATAATAGATCAATATAAATGTTATGCGATGTTTTGTAATAAAATTAGTTATTGCCCATACTTTCTTGATAATGCAATTACAATTATAGTAATATCGATCACAAATAAAATATGATATTCGATATGTAAATTCTTATGATAAAATCATTTTTTCTTTTTTGAAATCGAATGCAGACATCAAATTAGAGAGTTGTGTTCCGAGATTATCAATAGATCAACAATTGTAATTAAAAGAACAATAATATTTCGAAGACAAATTCCTGATTGTAGACTTGTAAAGAAAGTCAGTCAATATTAATTGTTCATGACGAAACGACCTCCACAAACTTCCAAAGTCAACTAGCTAGATATCGTGTGTGACACTCTTTAAGACAAAAACAGTAAGAAAAAAAGAATAAATAGTATGAAAAGAATAAAACCAAGACTTTAATTGTAGTGCGTTTCCTTTTTCAGTGATTTCCAAGCAATTTCGTCCATTGCCCTAAAACCTCCTTTCGTATCGTGTGGGGTGGGGTTTGCTGGTTCAACCCTCAAATGTCGTACCTAAGTCAATTTTACTTTGGAATAATTGTTTTTCACTTATTTAGTATAGTTGATTTTATATTTCTTCGTCCAAGTGACATTTTGATTTGACATACTTTATCATTTAAGTAATTTCCGAAGTAAAAAATGACTAGTGATTAATATGAATGTATTTGATCGAACTTATTCTGTTATATTGTCGAATTAAAGTAAAATTGAAAAATCACCTTATTATACCAGTACCCAATTTTATCTCAACTTGAGCATTCATCTAAGTAGAACTCGTACGCATACAACGAGGGTGGCACCAACGTATTTAAACAAGTAGCGTTGCACACTATTGATAATGTTGAGCCCAGTGTTGAAATCCATTATGATGAACAATCCACTTTGAAGAAACCAGACCTCTATTGTTGGTAGGGATGGCAATGAGACGAGTCGCGGCGCGGGGCGGCCTTTCGACCCGCCAACCGCCCCGGTTAAATATCTTTTTTTTAACTGAAAAAATAATTAAAAAAAGAAATAATTTTTTTATATATATTTGTACCAAACAAAACAAAAAAATTATAAGATTGAGGTTATGGTGTAGTGGTTAAGATTGGTAGTTTACAAGTTTCAACCTGAGTTCGAATCTTCTTTAGTCTATTTGTAGTGAAAACTATAATTTATATTCTATTTTATGATTTTTAAAAAAAAAATAATTTGGATGGGCGCGCCGGACCCGCGACGGGACAGAAAATTCTGCCCTAAACCCGTCCCTATTATCGGGCGGGGCGGGGTTTTTTTGCCATCTCTAATTGTTGGGCTTTAGCTGCTGTGCCCAGTTAATTTGTCTGGCCCAAGTGCTTGGAGAATGCGTTTTTAGATATTGCTGGTAATGCGCCTTTGTACTTCAACCTTCAGAAGCTTTCTTATCCGTTGGATTGTTACTTTTGATCCAAGCTATTGGTGTTGAGTATTTAAAGATCCATTCTTCAGATTAAGGTTAAGAAAACTTCACTGTTGGTGCGCAGCTTTTCATTTTCAATATCTCTTCGTTTCCATATTCTTCTTCTTCTTTTCATCTCCTTCTTTCTGGGTGAACCATTGGTTCTCCAATGGTCTGTGAAGTAGATGTTGCTACAATAATCATCTTCTAATTACTGTAGACATGTGAGTTTATCCTGTAATCTATTGTGAAAGGATAATATTTGTATAGTAAAGATCTGAGTTTGTATGAGTGATTCTTGGATAATTTTGAGTGGATTATCTCTTGTAAACTTGATTTTTGACATGTTGTGGTTTTAATAGTGCAAAAGAGGTCGGATTTACGTTTGTAGAGATGTAAGTATTTCATCAGCTGAACTGCCTGTCTCAAAAGGGACAAACAAATCCTTGTATTTTTTTTACGTTTCTACATTATTTTCTTGATCTGTTTACTAATATGTTCTTGAAAGATTTATGAGTTCATGTTAATCGCCTCAACACACACAATGATAACGCGATAAAAAAAATTACTTTGGTGTAAATACCCACAGTGACAACTAAATGTCAATTTTTTAGCTCGTCTTAAAACAATATCCATTTCAATCGATTCATAGTATTGGTTCACTATTCGGACGTCCTATATGCGATATGCCTCTCCTAGCTTTTTGGGTGCGACTGCTCGATCCATCAACCATCTATGTGAAAGTGCCAATAAAATTAGAGATACTCATTCATCAACCAACATGAATTGTTGATATATATATAGCTTCAACTCCCCCTCTCAATTTTTAAAATCCGTTTGGGGTGTCAAATTAAAAGACAATCATTTAAACTTATATTTGTATCAAATATAGATGGCACATTAGAAGTCAAATAATGTTTGGATGAGGCTTACAAATTGGAGCTATCTTATAAGTAAAATAAATATTTTATTAAAAATCTCATATGTTTAGATGTCATGTGCTTATAAGTGCAATAAACACATATGTTTGAATGATCTAACTTTACTTATAAACTTTTGACATTTGTCAAATTACTGGAATATTCTCGTAGTGTTTAATTTAATTCATTCGTGAGATGGTAAATTGGTCAATTTATCTATCAATCATATTTTTAAGTTAAATAAGTTGAATGAACATGACTTATAACTTATTTTAAAATTTAAGCTAACTTAATTATAAATTAAAGGTATCGTGAGTAACACTTTATTATACAAAAAAAGCAAGAAAAGAGAAGAAAAGTGCCTTAAGTTGTAGTGCTTTTTTGATATTTTCCAACCAACTTCTCACTGCCCTAAATTTTTTCCCAATTCCCTTTTGTGATGGTGGGATGGTGGGGTTCGCTTCGGATTTTAGTATTTAATACGAACTAATAGTTTCTTATCTATAAAAAATTGTCCCAAGTATATTCCCAAGCATATCTATTTTCGGATTAATTATTTTTCTCGTATTTGATTAAAGTCAATGTTTTATTTAGTCATGGATTTTGATGTAGCACCAGTTGTCTTGAAAAGTTATAAAAACTATTGAGGTGTGGGGCGAAATACTGAGTTTGGATCAATAAAAATAGAGTAATACTATTCATAGTCGTTCACTATTGGTAATCAACTTATTTCACATTATCTACTTTAAATGCTATTCATAGTCAGTAGCGGAGCCAGACATTTTATGAGACGGGCTGGGGGAGGGAGAAGCCCTCATGGGAGTTTGAGGGCAGCGCTCCCGATTTTTTTCCCCCTCAAACCACAATTATTGTGTCCATCTTTATGAGAATCTAATTTTTTTTATAAGTTATAATCTTTAAAAAGCTTACAAGAAGTCATTGCACAAAAATATTTAAGATCTAAAACTAGTCAAACTCGTTTTATTCACGTTGTCTTCTATAAAATTATCCTCCAAAATAGGAAGATCCGATTAACAAATGAAATTAAATATTACTCAAGTTCAAAAGAAAAAAGAAAAAAATCAATTAAACACAATATGAATTAACAAGCAAAGTGTCTTTATTAATTTTGTATTATCATTTGAGAAATTGGTCAATCATTTGTAATTTTGTATTATTAGTTTTATTAGGTCAATAGGTCCAATTGCCTTACACTAAATTAATATTAAGTGAATTGATCCAATTACCATTCATTAAATTGTTATTAGGTCAAAGTTAAATTGCATATTAAAAAATTTTTAAAAAAAATCCAAAAAGTTGGGGGGTCCAGTTCTCCCCTGGGACCCCCCAACTCCATCCTTGATAGTCGTTCACTATTTATAGTCACATTCTTATCGCCAACTCTTTGTAAGTTATCA
Organism: Forsythia viridissima; assembly: GCA_030279155.1. Lineage (NCBI taxonomy): Eukaryota > Viridiplantae > Streptophyta > Magnoliopsida > Lamiales > Oleaceae > Forsythia > Forsythia viridissima. Next base: position 11,076,840 of record CM059042.1, read on the forward strand.
TATCTTATTACTAATGATGATTTTCATTCAAAAAATTAGTTAGGAGGCATCACAAAACTTATTTGCGCCTTGTATTTTTAAATGAGGAAAAAAAAATACTAGATACAAAAGTACGACGAAATGTTTGTAATTCATTTTAAAGCACACTAACAAAATATTTGGACATAAACTATCATCAGAAATTAGATGTACTAATTAATGGAATGTTAAAGATAAAAATACGACAAAAAAATAGGGAGGACATAAGTGGAACAATTAACAAAGATTAGAGTCTTTCAATGTAATTAAAAATTTGTGTAACCAAAAATAAATTATAGTGTTGATATAATAATCTTTAAAATATTAGAGCATTTACAATAACTTATCTATATTTAAAGGGTATCTATAAATTTAAAAAATAATTTTTTAAAAATATTTCAACAGTCTCTTTATCTCCATACTCTTCATTTTATTTCTTTCAAAAAACATTTAAACATTGCTGCAGCCTCTTTTCTCTTTCTTTTTTTTTTTTTATACCTTTACCAAAAGACACATTCTATGGATGGTAGCATTCACTTTGAATTAGAAATTCAAACAAAATTAAAAGAATCACAAAAATCAAAAGAATCACAAAAATCAAATTAGAGGGAAAAGAAATTGAAAAATCTCAGCATATTCACGCTCGCTCGAGCGAGCAGAGAAGAGGGTAGAAACGCTATCTTCTATTTGCTTGAGCATAATAGCTTGCTCCAATGAGAGAATTTGGAACAGAAAAAACTATCGTTTAAACTACTCAAACCACTTAACAACAATTTAAATTCATCATGTTGCAAATATAGTTATTATATTGACATCATAATTTTATTTTGTTGCACAACATTTTAATTAAATTTAAGATTATCAACCTTTTCTTATTGTCGTACTTATATCACTAATTTGTTTTGGTCGAATTCTTATCTTTAACATTCTATTAGTTAACACATCTCACCCTTGTCGATGATTTCTGTCAAAATATATTATTTCAGGGGCTTTGAAATGAGAGAAAGAAATTTTGTCGCACTTTTGTATTTATTTATTTTTTTTAAAAAAAAAAAGCATAATGGATAAATAAGTCGTTTTACGCCCTTTAAACGAACTTTTTGTATGAGAATCGTTACTAGAGATGAGATATGTTAATTAATAGAAGAGTCGTGATAAGAATACAGCGAAAAAAAGTTGAAAACACGAGCATTACAATAAACAATGATTGAAAACTTTCAATAAAATTAAAATATAGTATAACAAACAAAACTATAGTGTAAATAGACGATAATGTCTCCCCCAAGAACAACCATTTTAACGAGTTGACTGTTGACCCATTTTTGCGCGAAAACCGTTGTGGTCCTGATATATGCACGTTAATATCATGCCACGTGAACAGGGATGCATAATTGAATGTATCAAAGTAGTTGCAATTAATTAAGGGTCAATTCGAGAAACATAAGTTTGGACCAATTCCATTCCACTGTCGAACAATTTACGCGTTATCCCGAACTTATTTCATGTTAATTACATAAATTTCTTTTAATATTAATTTAAATAAAAATACAAAGACCCTCAACCTTTTTTTATGGATAATAATTAAACACGCGTGCTATATTTAAGAAACGTAACATCTTTGAAAATCGTTTCCTCAATTTTTTTTTGTTATCGACTCAATTTCATGCACAAAGTAAAGAAAGATGAAAAGTATGCAAAATAAAATAATTTTTACATCAAAAATCTTTCAATTTCATTTTTTTTTTCGTATAAAATCTTTCAATAGCCACGACCAAATATTCGAATATATTTATTTGTATATTAAATTGAACGCGGGGATTCTTGTCGTGCTCGGGAGGTCCTCCTGGAATTTGATTTTAACAAAAAGTGTCAAGAAAATTATTTTAATTTTATGTGTTCTATTTTTCCTTAAATCTAATTCCATTATTTTGTTATTATTTCAATATATATATTTTTAATTAATCAACCCAATGAAATTCCATTACAAAGAGGGTATGGACAAAATGGGCAGGGTTTAGAGGCATATAGGACTTTTGAGTGGGACCCATGTCAGAAATATTCAATCATCCTCGTTGCTTGATCATATGCCACGTGAGTACTAATGGGTCCCACTTGAATACTTTCTCTGACCCCAATGCCCTGCTCTTTCGAAGCAATTTATTCTTCAAAGTAAGCAGTAAAAAGAAGTACATTTTCCACGTCAGATATTATTAAGGTTTCTTCGTCAATTTTATCTTGTCGTGCCCGGTGCCCCCTTGTTAACTCTCTAAATTCTCTCCTGAAAAAAGAAAATACATAATCTTCTCGGATAAATCATAATTTAAAAGATATTCATTACTAGAAAATATACAATTATATAAAATAATACTTTTGATTAAAATAAATAATAAGAATATATATTATGTGCTAGAGAAGCAAAGTAATTAAAAAAAAGAAGAATTAAAGTATTTTTTAATCCATGCCTCTTTACTTTTTCTAGTTAATTTTCAATATATTGTTAATAAATATGATTTTTAACTAGGATTATTATTTTCCTTTTTCACGAAATATATTTTTTAAGTATTTTTCTCATTTTTTTTAATTTTTTCTATTAAAATCAGATGAGAGTGAAAAATAATAAATGTAGTAAGAAAAGTAGAAATATATATAGTAATAAAATTAGAAATGAAGAAAAGAGAGAGGGAGCGTGAAACACTGGCATTTGTTTTTGTTTATGTGCCTGATGTCAATGTAAATCTCCGTCACTCTCTCTCTAAACTCTCTCTCTCTCTCTCCTCCATTGCCGATCTCTGCAACTCGTCTCAGCTGGGTTTCCATCAATCTCTATTCTTCTTCCATCTGGGCCTCCAGAATAATTCCCATTTTTCGAATTTCTTGACCCATCCCACCTGATCTATAGGTAAAAAAGTCACACACGCAAACATATATTGTATAGTGTTTTTATCAATGTGGGTATATTTTCTTGGGTTGTTTTTCTGTGGTAAATTGTGTAAGAAAATATGCAAAAAAAAATTTGGGCGTACTTTTTAATTTTATTTTTGAATGTTTGGAGCTTCATTTGAGCCTTTGAGATGGTAATTATAACGTAGTATCTGTTTTGTTTTATTTTTATTGATGATCTATCAAGACTGTAAGGTTTGGTTTCTTGATGTCATTGCATATATCAAGACTGTGAGACTAGCTTCTTGATGTGATTGGATATATCAAGATTCAAGACTGAATTATTTATTTGGAGGCCATGAATCGCTTCTTTTTATTTACTCTTTGAAGCTAATTTTTTGGATAAATCTGACCGTGCAATTTTTAAGATAATTTCAGCCGTAGTTAAGCCTTCAAATTTGAAGTAGGGAGTATCGTTATGAACATTTTTGTTCTTTGTTTAATTGGCTGTAATTGACTTGTCTTTACACAACTCTTTTGAATTTTGAGTTAAAAATTGATAGATTTGGGCGTGAACGAATAGTGGATGACAATTTGACCGCCATTTTATGGAAGTTTGTGCAATGTACTTAAACATTCTTTGTCATTTACAATGGATAAAAAGTTTAATATGTTTGTCTTTGTTTTTAATTTATTTCCAGGTGATGTTTTTTATGCAATTTCTTAAACCCAGTCTTTTTAGGTTGGGCGGATTTTCATTTCAACATGTCAAAATAGTATCGTAAGCAAGCTCTTCACAAGAACAGAGAAGACAGCTGTCAGAGGTTTCTTTTTTTAGTTCTATGAGGTAGTGAAAAACCGAGAAAAATGGCTCGGGGTAGGATAAGGGCGAAGATTCGAAGGAGCAGTCTGTACACATTTTCTTGCTACAGACCACACACTTCTGAGGAAGAGGGGCCACATGACATTCAAGGGCCGGGTTACTCACGAATGGTTTATTGCAACCAGCCTCATTTACATGAGCAAAAGCCCCTTAGATACCGCACCAATTATATCTCTACCACAAAGTACAACATCATTACATTTCTACCCAAGGCCATATTTGAACAATTCAGACGTGTTGCCAACTTGTACTTTCTTCTAGCTGCAATCCTTTCGTTAACTGATATATCGCCATTCTCACCTGTAAGTATGATTGCTCCTTTAGCATTCGTGGTTGGGCTGAGTATGGCTAAAGAAGCTTTGGAAGATTGGCGGCGCTTCATACAGGATATGAAAGTTAATTTGAGAAAAGCTAGTTTACATAAAGGAGACGGTGTATTTGGTAACAGGCCATGGATGAAGATTCATGTTGGAGATGTTGTGAAAGTAGAAAAGGATCGATTTTTTCCTGCTGATTTACTTCTTTTATCGTCTAGTTATGAAGATGGAATTTGTTATGTTGAAACTATGAACTTAGATGGAGAGACAAATTTGAAGGTAAAAAGAGCCCTCGAGGTAACTTTACCGTTGGATGATGATGCAAATTTTAAGGATTTCAATGCAACCATAAGATGTGAGGATCCGAACCCTAATCTTTACACTTTCGTTGGTAATCTAGAATATGATCGCATGGTCTATCCTCTTGATCCTAGTCAGATTCTTCTCAGAGATTCAAAGCTTAGGAACACAGCCTATGTTTATGGAGTTGTGATATTCACTGGTCATGATAGCAAAGTTATGCAGAATTCTACAAAATCTCCTTCGAAAAGAAGCAGGGTTGAGAAGCAAATGGACAAGATAATATACATCCTTTTCAGCCTCCTGGTTTTCATCTCATTCATCAGCTCTATAGGTTTTATTGTGAAGACAAAAAATGAAATGCCAAACTGGTGGTATTTACGCCCCCCAGATAGGAACAATCTTTTTAATCCCAACAAACCACTGGTTTCAGGCTTTTATCATCTAATCACTGCTCTTATGTTATATGGCTATTTGATACCAATATCCCTCTATGTTTCAATCGAGGTTGTAAAAGTCCTCCAAGCATTGTTCATAAACCGGGATATCCATATGTACGATGAAGAGACGGGAACTCCTGCTGAGGCACGGACGTCAAATTTAAACGAGGAATTAGGACAGGTTGATACAATCCTCTCTGACAAAACTGGCACCTTGACATGCAACCAAATGGACTTCCTCAAATGCTCCATTGCGGGTTCTCCATATGGAACACGTGCTAGTGATGTAGAACTTGCTGCTGCAAAGCAGATGGCTATGGACATGGATGGGCAGAGCAAGAGTAGTACACCTCTTTCGTGGCAGAAAAGTGGAAATGCATTTGGGCAATCAGAAATTGAATTGGAGACTGTCGTTACTTCAACAGATGAAAATGAACGCAAACCTGCAATAAAGGGGTTTAGCTTTGAGGATAGCCGGCTCATGAATGCAAATTGGTGCAAAGAACCCAATGCAGATGTTATCTTATTATTTTTCAGGATTCTGTCGATTTGTCACACTGCAATTCCCGAGCTAAATGAAGAGACTGGCGATTTTACTTATGAAGCAGAATCACCAGACGAAGGTTCATTTCTTGTTGCAGCTAAAGAATTTGGCTTTGAGTTCTGTAAAAGAACTCAGTCAAGCATAGTCGTTCGCGAGAGATATCCTTCTTTTCAAGAGCCGATTGAAAGGCAAGACCACGAATAAACAATTTTTAGTGTATTTGGGAAAGTATTTTCTCTTGGATCAGTTGTCTTTACATCTTATACATCTCTGTAAATTCAGGGAGTACAAAGTTCTCAATTTGTTGGATTTTACAAGCCAAAGGAAGCGAATGTCTGTAATTGTACGGGATGAGACTGGTCAGATTCTTCTCCTATGCAAAGGAGCTGACAGGTTTGTCATTCAACATCTTGTTTGCTACTTTGAGTTCTCTCCAAGTAACTCCCACCCCAAAAAAAAAATCTTTAAAAAATTAGCATTGACACATAAAGGACAGTGTGGTCATTAACTGTTGCACTATTATCAGCATGTTGTTCATAAGGTTTCATATGCTCTATGTTGAACCACAAGATCTAAAAGCATAAGTTGCCAGATAGGGATACATATATATTATTTAAATATTGTCTTCAACACGCCCCCTCACATGTAGGCGGGGTATATTTTTCATTAAAGCCTAACACGTGTACAATTCATTTAAATAGGTGGCGGCAATACTTGAAATCAGGACCTTTGCTTGCTCTTGATACTATGTTGAACCACTTGGTTTAAAAGCTTAAGCTGTATATCATATAAATATTGTCTTTAACACGCTCTAATGTGCATTTGAAGAATTAGTTGTGAAAGTTTGTTTTAGTTATCAGGCAATGAGCAGGTGAGCTTTGTGATTCTCTGTTGTTGCTTTTACTTTGATCTTTTCCTTTTAGGACTGTGTTTTGGCTATATTTATATGCTCTTGAATTTGATGCTATTTCTCTTCTTTACAGCATAATATTTGATAGGCTATCAAAGAACGGAAGAATGTATGAGGAAGCTACCACGAAGCAGTTAAATGAATATGGGGAGGCTGGATTGCGAACCCTTGCGCTTGCTTACAAGAAGCTCGAGGAGGCCGAGTATTCTGCTTGGAATGAAGAGTTTTCCAAGGCCAAAACCTCAATTGGTGGTGACAGGGAGGCAATGCTCGAGCGAGTTTCTGATATGATGGAAAGGGACTTGATACTTGTTGGTGCAACTGCAGTGGAGGACAAATTACAGAAAGGGGTATATTATATGTTGTATCGCTGCTGTGAAGTTACCAATATACAAGCACACACTCCAGCTTTATAAATGAACACTTTTCTTTGTTTACTTCTCCATAGGTGCCTCAGTGCATAGACAAACTAGCACAAGCTGGTCTCAAGATCTGGGTTCTGACAGGTGATAAGATGGAAACTGCGATTAATATAGGGTCTGTCTCTTGCCAGCAGAATCTGGCTTTAACTATTTTATGGTGATCATAGTGTCTGGACAATCAAAGCCTTTCGGCTGCTAAAATGAAATCTTGTCACAATTATGCAGATTTTCATGTAGTTTGCTTCGACAGGGCATGAAGCAAATCTGTATAACAGCAACCAATGAGGCCACATTAGGCCAAGATCCTGAAAAGGTAGTTGTTTATAGAAAGATACACAAAAATTTTGAGCATGTTTATTATAATTTATGGTAGCCTTCTTTGCTGTTTGTTACTTCTCAGTCCGTGAAAGAAAATATCTTGATGCAAATCACCAATGCTTCTCAAATGGTCAAGCTAGAAAAGGATCCTCATGCTGCATTTGCATTGATCATTGATGGGAAAACTCTAACTTTTGCATTGGAGGATGACATGAAGCATCAATTTTTGAATTTAGCAGTTGATTGTGCTTCTGTCATATGCTGTCGTGTTTCACCTAAGCAGAAGGCTCTGGTAAGACATCTTTTGTCTTGTCTACCTCTACTGCAATTCGTTTCTCAAAGTTTCCGAGATAAATCTTCCAAGCATGTTTGGCTAAGCTTAAATATAAGTAAAAGTTACTTTGTTTCCAACATGTTCCAGTCATTAACTTATTTCTTACTTTAAAGTAAGTTACTTTTTGGAAAGTAACTCTTACTTTATTGTCAAAATAAGTAACTTTTTCCAACTTTGACCAGAACAAACTTATTTACTTATAAGTAAACTTTTTAAGCTTAGCCAAACTTGCTGATAGTTACGACTGCTCAATCCTTCATTTGTGCTGTTATTTGGCAACCAGGTAACAAGATTAGTAAAAGAAGGAACTGGGAAAACCACATTAGCAATCGGTGATGGAGCAAATGATGTTGGTATGATTCAAGAAGCTGACATTGGTGTGGGAATTAGTGGATGTGAAGGAATGCAGGTTTGTAACATAATCTTATCGGCTTCAAATGCAGAATCCAACGATGAAATCATTGTAACTGTGTTTTAGATGTGAAGAATTTGTTTCTTTGGAACATGTTTGTGCAACTAGGATGTCACAGTAGAACTTTGAAGAAAGTACCAACTGGTGCTGAAGAAAAGATCTATAAAAATATTATTAAAACTTTAAAAATACACTAACAATAAACAATACTTTGTTTGTACTGATAAAAAAACGATAAATACCACATCTTTGTACCCATTTTAAATGCTTGATGAGTTTGGAAGGCTTGTCAATCTGTATATGTTTCTCCAAACCATTTTCATTTATGATTCGATTCCTTGAGAGTGTGCAATGCATACAGTAGTATCCCGAGCACTATTCCTGGTTTTTCTTAATTATATATCCAGATTTTTCATGCTGACTGTTGAGCAATGCATTCTTCATTGTTTATCTTTTTTAGTGTACTTGTCTGCTTCTGCCATTGAGTAGTGGGAAAAGAATAAATATATTTGAGAGCATTAGATGATCGTATTCCTCGCTCCACTTATCTCAAAATTAGCCAATATTTTCCAGCAGTATTTGATGGAATACATACACTGTATAAGCATTTAAGTCTGGAAGCCGCAATTCAGTGGTTCCACTTTATAAGAAAGATTGTGCTTTCTCCAAAATGTATCTGGCATCAGATTCTATAGCCATTTGTAATTCTCTAAATTGTTATATACTTAAAGAGTCACCTATCAAACTACAGAAACGATTAAGTAGATCAAGAATCAGAGAGGTTGACTATGCCATTCTGTCACTTGCAGAAAGTTATAGTCTAATACATGTATTTTCTTGTTACAAAAGAAACACAGATATGCTTGTTTGAATTTTGTTCATATTGTCTCTTGTGAAGTTCTAGCAAGTAGCAAATTTGGCGTCAATAACCTTGGTGATAAAGGTAAAACTTTAATGGTGACCAGCTGAAACAGGAGGAGGAATATAGTATCAGTATTTACAATCAAATTCCGGTTGATTTTTTGTTGCCTAGCTGAAATTGGTGATTTACGATTTGATAAATAAGTTGTCTTCCAGTTCAACAGGGTTATGAAATTATTTGTTGAATTATAACTTTTCATGGGCATCATTCAGCTGTGGAATTGGGCTCACTTTTGTGTGACTATATTGGCGTGCGATATCATTAAAAAGATCGAGGAAGAATGAAAAGATGTTGAAAGCACACTCTGTTTGTGGATTACATTATAAATGGTTAATGCTAGATGTGCTGTCTGAAAAATAACCTTATCTTTTCAGAGAAATGGTGAATTATAGTTTTTTTTTTTTTTCCAAATAAATTGGGTTTTATTTCATTGTGGTCAAGTTGTTTTGCTTTTTTTTTGGGGTTCTTATAATTTGTGTAATTTACATTTTGTTCTTGTCATGGGAGCTTTACATGAGCATGTATTACTATTAGATAAAAATAAACTGACATAATTTTGGCTTTCTGTAGGCTGTAATGGCTAGCGATTTCGCTATTGCACAGTTTCGGTTTCTGGAGAGGCTTCTCGTTGTACATGGACATTGGTGCTATAAAAGAATTGCTCAGATGGTAATCAGATGGTTTATTATGGCATGGATGTAATTGTTTTCCTTCGTGCTACCCTCCATCTTTATTTTATTCTCACTTGTAACTACAATTCTCTGTATTCAGATCTGCTATTTCTTCTACAAAAATATTGCATTTGGCCTCACAATCTTCTACTTCGAGGCTTTTGCTGCCTTTTCTGGACAGTCGGTTTATGTTGACTGGTACATGCTGCTATTCAATGTCGTTCTTACATCATTGCCCGTGATTTCACTTGGTGTATTCGAACAAGACGTAGATTCTGAAGTGTGTTTGCAGGTTAGTCTTCTTTAGATCCTTTCTAGATTTCATATGCTTGAATTCCTTCAACTACCACAACTTCAGCATGTGGGAATGCTTGGGAGATAAACACTAGTGGTCAATGAACTTTTAGTGAAAATTTCATGTTGGTCAATCAACTTAAACTTCGTGACAATTGGAATACTGAATCTAAATTTTGCTACAATTTGGTCATGCCGTCCATCTCAAACTAAAAGAAAACCTGACGTAGCAGTCTAGTTGGCAAATAAGACTGTCAAGTCACCTTCTCCTTTAATCAAATCGAGGGGGATGCACAAAGTGACCACATTGAAACAAAATGAAAGTTTGCTAAAATTTTAGTGACCACCAGTTTATGTAACCCGGGAATGCTTTTTACTGATGCAAACTTATGCACAATGCAGTTTCCGGCCCTATATCAGCAAGGACCAAAAAATCTGTTCTTCGACTGGTACAGAATATTCGGGTGGATGGGAAATGGTCTATACACGTCCCTCATTATCTTCTTCCTCAACATTATCATCTTTTACGACCAAGCTTTCCGTGCTGGAGGCCAGACAGCTGATATGACTGCTGTTGGTACTGCTATGTTCACTTGCATTATTTGGGCCGTTAATTGCCAGATTGCACTTACTATGAGTCACTTCACGTGGATACAACACTTGTTCGTTTGGGGTAGTGTCACAACATGGTATGTGTTTCTTGTATTCTATGGAGAGTTATCGTCGGCTCTCGACGAAAATGCCTTCAGAATCCTCACAGAAGTTCTAGCTCCAGCCCCAATTTACTGGATCACTACACTCTTAGTAACCATTGCTTGTAATCTCCCGTACCTTGCGCACATTTCTTTCCAAAGATCATTCAATCCAATGGATCATCACATCATTCAAGAAATCAAGTACTACAGGAAAGACATCGAGGATCGACATATGTGGAAACGAGAGCGGTCGAAGGCAAGACAGGAAACGAAGATTGGGTTGACAGCCCGAGTCGATGCGAAAATCAGGCATTTAAAAGGGAGACTGCAGAAGAAGTATTCATTAATGGGTGCACCTACTGTAATACAACAAACATAATTATTATGCATTTAAGATTTTTTTTTTTTTTTAGGTTTTTTTGGCTGTTTGCAAATTTCCTTTTTTGTTTTTCTTTCGAACCTTTTTGGTTCATTGTGAGTGTATTTTTTTGTCCAGTATAGTGAGGTATTCCCAACACCAATGCACTTGGGCTGCTGTATGTACGATATTTGCATATGATTATCACTGCCTTGTGAATGTATATAGTTGCCTTTATTCAACGTCTTGGTTTACTTGTCGAGGCACTGTTATGTTAACTGATTGTATTTCATTCATTTCATCGGGATGCACTTGGATACGAAGAATAAGTGTTAGCGACATATTAATCACAAAAAATTGTGAAGTAAGATATATGCTATGGTGTTTTATTTTTTGAACTGTTCATAGTCGTATGCACTAACAAGACAAGAATATCATTAGCATAAAAAGACTAGCACATATTGCACTTTTTTCTTTTGAAGATAGTAATTGATATTGCAAATTAGAGTGTGGGGACGCTTGAAGTGAAATGTCGATACTTGTTATCAAAACAAGTTCACCGAATGATCTGCCATAGAGATTCTATATGGATAACTGTTTTAGTGCCAGTGGACTTTTTTCCAATGATGGTTGCGAAATTGGTCATCATAGAATCTTATGTGTGACGGTGTTAGATGCGACTATATCCAAGTGTTTCTAATATGACACTAATTGGGTGTGAAATGAACTGCATGAAGATTGATAGATGATCAAGAAGGGATTTATCATTCTTGGATAGTAAGAGATTATATCCCGCTATTTGCGAACATAAGTTTCGATAAACTAATTCTTCAGTAGACGTAGAGTTATGATTTAAAAATGAGTTCTCAAATATGAACTCAGTAATTCAATTAGTTGAAGTGACGAATATAATTGGTGAAATAAGATTGACACATTTCATATCTCGTAACTGTTTGGAATATAGCTAATTAAGAGATTTTATTTCACGCTAACCGAACATGAAAGTTCTTGTCATACTACATCACACTTCTTGTCACATGAGTTACCTTGATACATTGCTAGATGTTAATCAATGAATAAAGATTAATAATCATATTATTTATCATCGTGGTCGAAAAACTGACGAGTCACACACAAAATGTTGAGAGTTGGGAGTATTGAAATGGAAAGTAATTGAATTATAAATGTGCGATATTTAAATATTTTATTAATTATCTATACTGGTTCTATGACTAATTAAATAATATGCCCAATTAATTGTGGGCCTATTTATTTGATTGGGCTTAAGTTGTGATTAACGGACTTGATCGAACAAGTATATGTTGGGTTGAGAATCATAATTATTTTTGGTAGTACAAAATTTAGTATTGGGAATACAAATATTTTTAATTTTTAATTTCATTTGTGTAGATTATGTTAGAAGTTAAACGCTTGGACAATTATGATTGATCAATGTCTAAATTGCTATGTAGAGGTATTTAAGTTTTGACAAATCATTTTTTAAGCTAATTCCCAACAATTTCTTGAAAGCACGGTCTTCAATCTTTTTCGTTATAGTGCAACAACGGTTTTGATATAATGCCCCTAGTAGGCATTGTTATAATACTCTCGTGACAAGTGTTCCGCAATCATTGAATAAGTGTAAAGTGGGTATTTACACTCATCCAACGAGCGCATAACAAGTGTCCCAATAGACATTATAACAATGTCCATCGAAGGCATTAGATCAAGCTTCAGTGCCCCAAATACCATCTATTCCAATATTAAAAGGTCAAAGTTACTTGATCACTCTCAATTAGTGTTGGTTTATCATAATTTAAATTATAATTTATGATATTTAAATTAGTTAAACATATTTTTTATCTATATATTTGTAGATCTTATTTACTATTCACTTATTATCTATACATTTTATAAGAACTACAATTTATAAACATTAAAAAAGTAATTTCAGTATAGCCAAACATATACTTAGTCATATTTAAAAGTTCTGTTTTTAAAAAAATAAAATTAAAGTAAGAGTCAAATTATTAGGTAAGACCTAATATCCGATATTTATCATAAATCATAAAATATAGTGCGACGTGCTAAGTTTATTGGACACATGGATAGACTACAAGAATCAGACAAATTAAAATTATTAGAATTTAAACATGAATAGACTGCAACAATCAGACAAAAAAAAAAAATACAAATAGGGACATATGCTATTCGAATAGGGAAATTGGTGCAAATGGTCTCTAACGTACGATATTAGTGTGAAAATGATCCCTAACTTTTTATTTTTGGCAGAATAATCTCTTATCTATCCATTTAGATGCACAATTGGTCCTTTTTTACGAATTCCATTAAAATTCTGTTAAAAACCTATCTATTGAGTGTGCAAATGGTCCCTCTCACTTTTTTGTCTTTATTAGTATGAGTAAAATTGTCAAGTTACATTTTTTTCTTTCTTTCAATTGGTACAAACGGTCATTAACCTTTACCTTAGTGTGAAAATGGTCCCTAACCTTTACCTTAGTGTGAAAATGGTCCCTAACATGTGTTTTTTAGTACAACAGTCCCTAACATATATGTTTTGGTGCGCAATTGGTCCTTATTTAATGAAAAAGACAAAAATATTCTTAGTTTTAATTAAAGAAATTTGCAATTGGATTTCTAACATTTGCAAAAAGTAAAAATGGGTCCGATACTTTAATTTTTTTATTAAAAATTAAAAGAAACTAACAAATTGATAATATACTAAATTATTTTATATATTTTATGAACTATTATTTTATATATACACACAATTGGTCCGATACTTTAATTTTGTATTTTGAACTATTATTTTATATTTTATGAACTATTATTTTATATTTTGAACTATTATTTTGTATATAGCAATTGGTTCGATATTCTAATTTTTTTAATAAGTTATTTTGTATATACACACAATACGTACATATATATATATATATATATATATATATATATATATATATATATATATATATATGCACACAGATGCTTACATTTATTTTTTCATAACAATAACAATTAGAAGGAGAAGAATTTTCCCCCTGATTTGGTCAAAATTATGGAGATTTTTCTCTATGGTTTCGCAGAACCATGGGTAGAATTCCCCCCACCCCCACCCCCACCCCCACCCCCACCCCCACAACCACAAATGGCGTAGAGTGTGAGTGTGAGTGTGAGTGTGAGTGTGGATGTGGTGTGGGTGTGGGTGTGGGTGTGGGTGTGGGTGTGGGGGTGGTGGGTTAGGTAGATGAATGGGTTGGGTGATTTGGGTTAAAATATTTATTTTTTATCAGGCCAGCCCAGCGGGTTAGTTATACTGGGTCAAATAAGCCTGATTTTTACTTAAATTTTTTTATTGGGCTAGCTCGGCCCAGAGTCCGGGTTATCTGGACTAGCCCACGAGCCAGCTCATTTTTACCACTTCTAGTTGTAATGATAAAATTAAAGTTTAAATTTTAAATAATATCATCACTTAATAATAAAAAAATAATTTTAATTAGTATATTTGTTAATAATTATGAACTTAAATCTTAGTTATTTTATAATAGTTCTTAAAATATACAAAATAATTTAGTATATTATCAATTTGTTAGTTTTTATTAATATTTAATAAAAAAATTTTAAAGCATCGGACTCATTTTCACTTTTTGCAAAGGTTTTGAATCCAATTGCAATTCTCTTCAATTAAAATTAATGATATTTTTGTCTTTTTTATTAAATAAGGACCAATTGCACACTAAAACATATAGGTTAGGGACTGTTGTGCCAAAAAATAAAGGCTATGGACCATTTCCACATTAAAGTAAAGGTTATGGACCATTTGCGCCAATTGAAAGAAAGAAAGAAAAATGTAACTTGACAATTTTACCCCCACTAATAAAGACGAAAAAGTGAGAGAGACCATTTGCGCACCTAATGTATAGGTTTTTAACGGATTTTTAATGGAATCCTTAAAAAATGACCAATTGCGCATCTACATGTATATGTTAGGGATCATTTTGTCAAAAATGAAAGGTTAGGGACCATTTGCGTACTAATGTCATACATTAGGGACCATTTGCGCCAATTTCCCATTGGAATATGCATGTTAGTTGGAACAGCAGCATGATCAACTGAGAAAAAACTCTCATTTTCTAACATTATTAATAATTAACTGTATTATTACAACCTAGGTGTAAACGAAAAGTCTGCGGGCGTCGATTAAATCGAAGCCCTGATCCAAGAAGAGGAGATACCGATGTATCCGATTCATTTTATACAATGATAATTCACTTAGCAACCTCCCTCTCTTTCCTGCTTTAAATCTGCAATTTCTGCTTAATTTTAGTTACTTATAAGTAGCTTTTTAAAGGGTATTTTTGTTCACGGGATTGGATGGAGCCCCGGGTAGGAAATAAGTTCCAGCTCGGCCGGAAAATTGGAAGCGGTTCGTTTGGAGAGATTTATATAGGTCTATTTTTAATTATTTTGTTTTTCTCTTCTTGAATTTGATTATTTTTGCTTCTGTTTCTTATTGAGCAATTTGTTTATGTATTTTGCAGGTACTAATATTCAGACGAATGAAGAGGTTGCTATTAAGCTTGTGAGTAATTACAAGACCTCTTTGCTCATTTTTTAGCTTCTCATTATGGGTATTTTTTATATTTAGAGCATGTTTGGCTAAGCTTAAAAAGTTTACTTTTAAGTAGAAGTAACTATAGAAATAAGAGCATGATTGGTACACGCAATTTGTGGATCTCCGAACTTATAAGAAAGCTACTTTTTTACCAAACATGCGCTAAGTATGTTACTTATTTGGATGGCAAGTATGAAGAGTTACTTCCAAAAAAAAAGTAAATTACCCAATCAGTTTGGCGCTACTTGTTTTTCAGGCTTAGCCAGACATGCTCTGTTACTCTTAGTCTGTCATTAAGGTCCTTTTAGAGTCTCGTTATTGTATGTTGGATTGTTAAGTCAAAATTTCATTTTTGGAAGCTTTCGAATTTCTTTGTTAGATCCCACTGAAATGACTAAGCAAATTATATTAAGTACCATTGTAGATGGATAAATCTTAACGTGTCAACCACCGAGGTTGATCTAGGCAAAAAAATGTTGAAATTGCGACACATAACCAAGTAAGCACGTCAAATAAATATTTCTTTATGTTAAAACTACACTAATAATCTTCCATTGCCCCAATATTTTTTTGATTTTTCGGATGTTGTATAATCAAACCTTGATCTTTTTAAATAAAATGTTGATTCATCTTTTCTATTTTGTTCACTATTTTATTTGTATTTTAATGTACACTCAGTCTAAAGTTGATGACTTTTATATTTTTTAACATAATTTTTGAATAAGATGGGTAGATTTATTATTTTCTTCAAATGCCGTTATTTGTCAGCTATTGTTGTGTCGTTGACCACTGTAGCCAACTGTCCCCCAAACCAAAAATCCTGGCTCCACCACTATACACGACGCTATTGGAACCAAAGATTGGTTTGCATGAAGTTGATGTTGTTTGTTAAATTATTTGATGCCACATAGGAACATTTGGTCCATGAGAAATTCTAGAATATTTCCTAATTATTGTCTTAGTCGTCAATGTTCGTGGGAGAGGGTGTTTTTTTTTATGGTATGCTCTAATCTGATGTTTATTTGTCTCGCCCGTTTGCCAACCCATGAATTCTTCGGAGCGGGCCGAAAGGCTGGGCGTATGGAGACCGTGGAAGAAGTGCCTCTTCATGCCCCAGCCACCTGCTCTACGGTGTCATTGTAGAGAATCCTTCCTTCATTTCCTCCATCAATATAAAATTTCTCTTGCCATTTTTGCTCAACATGCTTCTCCTCATGATGTTATCTTTATGTTGTGTGTGTATAAATAAATTTTTTTTTTATATAGTTCATCGAACAGTGCTGTATTTTTTACTCTCGCCAGTTTACTTTCAGTAATTAGTAGAAATAAGTTGTCAGTTGCTTAAGATCACCAATCGCTTCTGCTTTTCTGTAAATGCAGGAAAATGTCAAGACAAAGCATCCTCAGTTGCATTACGAGTCAAGGTCGTACAAAGTACTACAAGGAGGAAGTAATGATCCTTTTCTTAGTTTGAGTTACGGATCATTGTTTTTCTTTTTGGGTCTTAATTGTTTATAAGCATTTTTTCGAATTTTGTAGCTGGAATTCCTAATGTTAAATGGTTTGGAGTCGAGGGAGACTATAATGTCCTTGTTATGGATTTACTGGGACCTAGTCTTGAAGACTTGTTTAACTCGTGTAGTCGGAAGCTATCTCTAAAGACTGTTCTCATGCTTGCAGATCAGATGGTAAAATATTCTGTTTGGTTGTGTTCTATTAAGAATTCACAGTCTCAAATTCATGCTCCAATTCTCCCGGGAATTCTTTTTCTTTTCAGATTAACCGGATTGAGTTTATTCATTCCAAGTCTTTCCTTCATCGGGATATTAAACCCGACAACTTCCTAGTGGGCTTGGGGAGGCATGCAAATCAGGTATCCTTTTTGAAGGTTTTCCTACCTTTCATTTTAAATTTGCTTTTAAGATCTTTTGATCCATACAGCTATCAAAACATGTAGGTATATATTATTGATCTCGGACTTGCCAAGAAATTCAGAGACTCCTCAACTCGGCACATTCCATATAGGCAAGCTCTCTTAAATATCAGTATGTTTTATGGTTTTAACTTTAGAAGTTAACTTATGTATAAGAATCTTCTGAATTCAATTCTTTTTCATTTTTCAATATACAATCAATCTGCATGTTTTCTGTATTAAGCTTCTTTTGATGCTGTCTGTCTAATGCAGAGAAAATAAAAATTTGATTGGAACAGCCAGATACGCGAGCATGAATACTCATCTCGGAATTGGTATTTATGTTATTTTGTTTTTCGCCTTTAACATTCAATAAAAGTTATTTGATTAAGCATTGAATTATGTTTGATTCTGGTCCACTGTATTTACTACTGCATAGAACAAAGTCGCAGGGATGATTTGGAATCACTTGGATATGTTCTCATGTATTTGTTAAGAGGAAGGTATATACATGTGTATTTGTCGTTTTTTTGTTTTCTCCGATGTTTTTCTCCTTATATGTCTACTTACTCTCTCCAACTATGTAGTCTCCCTTGGCAGGGGTTGAATGCTGCAACCAAGAAACGGAAGTATGAAAAAATTAGCGAAAGGAAAGTTTCAACCTCGATTGAGGTAACTGACGTTTCAGCTGTCTTCCTGGCAGTTGTATATTTTGCATGATGCTAGACTGATTTTGAGGCTCACTTTTCTTTAGGCGTTATGTCGTGGCTATCCTACGGAATTCGCGTCTTACTTCCATTATTGTCGTTCGCTTAGGTTTGACGATAAACCAGATTATGCTTATTTGAAGAGCATTTTCCATGACCTTTTCATTCGTGAAGGTTTTGACATACTCCTAAGCTTTACTCATATATATTTGCTGCTTTTTCGCCTTTTTACCTTCCTCTTTATTTATTCCTCCCTTCTATCTTCCCGTGCAGGTTTTCACTATGACTATGTATTCGACTGGACCATTTTGAAATATCAGGAGTCGCCCCTTGCCATTCCTCCATTTCAAGAGCTTGTAAGTAACCTTTTGTTGCCCCCATGATATAGAGCAAGTTTTAACTACCTTCAAAATAACTTTTCCTACTTAAAACTAAGAAAAAGGAAAATAAAAAATTAACATATCTAAACACGTTTGGAAACAAAAGTTATTTACTTTGTTTAAGCTTGGCAAAACATGCTCATAGGACACGATGATTTTTGGGACAGGGTGCAACTGCAGGAACAAGTTCGGGAATGCTGCATGCTAATATTGATCTACAATCAGGTGAATCTTGTTAGGCATTTAGTTGTTTCACATTATGTTGAATTTTAGTGCATTGCAAGTCTTGATTTTCTATCATCAGCGAAGCATGATTGGCAATGCTGAAATTATTTTTTAAGTACTCATCAGTTGTGGGTCCTATAGAATGTGTGGATAATAAATAGATACTAGATAGTATGTTGTGAGTCCTACGAAATGTGTGGATAAAAAATATGATTCACCAGTTTGACCAGCTTAAATTATTATAGTTTACGCTAGACAAAATAGCTATGTTTTATGCATCACAATCAACCATTATATGCAGGATCTTGTACATAAAACCATAGATTTGCTTTCGTGTAGTGTGTGTGTGCAGACGAGAGTATAATTCTACACCTGTTTTTTCAGGCAATGATGAAAGAAAGGCCCCCGGTTGGTCTTTTGCAAATGCTACTTGTGGCAGAAATTTTTTGAATTCTGGAAGCTTATGGAGACAGAAAGATCCACTTGCAAACGACTCAGTTATGAGTAAAGAGGTAAGACCTCTTCTTCCTTGCCCCTTCATCTCTGCGTGTGTGTGTTTGTGTGTCTAAGCCTAAAAAAGTAGTACTTAAATGTAACTAACAAGCTTAGCCAAACATATATTAGCTAATCTTACAAGTGCTTTTACTTTTTTCTGCCAAACACGTACGTGAAAAAAGAAAAGCAAAAGTAGTTTACTCCAAACTAATCCTGTTCATAATTTCACGTTACTGGCAATTGCTTTCTGCAGTTATCAAATTCCAACATTTTCCAGTCCACTGGATCCTCAATGCAACCTGCTATCTCTAGCAATCGCGATCCAGCAACCGCTGGGGATGATTCCGACCCTTCACATGGCCGTACAACAGATGCACCGCATAGAATTTCCAGTGTCGCACAAAGAAGTTCATTGGCATTATCCTCAGATTACAAGCGCTCGCCTTCTGCCAGAAACATATCGAACGTAAAGGATTTTGAGTCGACCCTCAAGGGTATACAGAGCTTGAGTTTTTGGCAATAACCAGAGGGTGCATTATCAGTGTTTTTACACTCATTCCTTCTTACTGTGAATTTTGGAATGCTGTGCATCAGATTGATCTTGATAATATTCTCTATCTAATGAATGGGTCATTAGAGAGTTTTATTTAAAATTGTCCATCCTGTAGCCACTCCCGAGTATATGTTTCAACAGTCCATCTCATGTATGTAAGAAATATTAGAAATCTTGGTTATCTTTTCTATTTACTTATGCGGCAATTTTTTTTTTAGCAATCCACAATTGCATTGGAGATGCTCTAAGATAAATAATCACAACAAGTCAAATTAGTTATAATTTCTGTAATTATTTTAATTACAAATAATAATTCTCTGTCTCAAATATATCCTCAATATACTTATCGATATAACAGATAAAGGTATTTGAACCAAAACCTCAGGTCCCATTGAAATTAGACAAAATTTGGAGGGAAAAAGAATGTTACAGAACCCTACATGAGACAAAATTGCAATTATGCCCATCAGAATGATATGAATATGGATTGTTTTGCTCCCATTTGCATCAGATGGACCAAATATGCTTTGCAAAATAATCTATGACAATAAACATGGAATAAAAGGAAAAAAAATGTTAAACTAGTGCTAATAAGCTTTAAAAGGCTCCCTTTTACCTCAATAAAACCCGAAAATTTTGCCTCAAAGAAGATCAGCAACATTTGATGGAAGTTCTTCGACTGTCACGTTGTAAAACCTCTGTATATCATAGAGCATTTTCTCATCATCCTTTGTCGTGAAGTTTATTGCAACTCCTTTTCTTCCAAACCTTCCACTTCTTCCAATTCGATGTAGATAATTTTCAGGCTGAGTTGGAAGATCATAGTTTATCACAAGAGAAACTTGTTGGACATCAATACCACGAGCCAAGAGATCGGTGGTAATAAGAACCCGAGATGACCCAGACCGGAATTCGCGCATAATAATGTCTCGAGTATTCTGATCCATGTCTCCATGAGTAGCCGAGACGGTGTGGTCACGGCTTCGCATCTTGTCAGTGAGCCAGTCGACCTTGCGTCTGGTATTCACGAAAATGACACTCTGGGTGATGGCTAGAGTCTCATATAGATCACAGAGGGTTTCGAGCTTCCAGTCTTCCTTGTCAACGTTAACATAAAACTGCTTAATACCCTCGAGAGTTAGCTCGTCCCGCTTCACCAATATTCTCACAGGTTTGTTCATAAACTTCCTAGTAATTTCAAGGGCTTCAGGTGGCATTGTGGCTGAGAATACACCAACTTGAACTTTAGATGGCAGCAGCTGGAAAATGTCGTAAATCTGGAAGTATACACAATTATCCCAATCAGTAAAAACTCCCAAACAATGTAATGTACTAGAAACCGTGCAGGGTACAAAAGGGCTTCATATTTCAACATTAAATTAGTGTGCATCCAGCACACATCAAATCCATGAATAACACCCCCAGTAACAGTAAAGTGAAGAAAAGAAAGTACCTGATCCTTAAAACCTCGTGATAGCATTTCATCTGCCTCATCAAGTACAAACATTTTGATGTAATCAGAGCGAAGTGACTGTCTTCGCAACATGTCAAACACGCGACCAGGGGTGCCAACAACAACATGAACACCAGCTGAAAGAATGCGTTGATCCTCGCGAACACTGGTTCCACCTACACAGGCATGAACCTTCACACCAAGGTAGTCGCCAAGTGCTCGCATAACCTTCTCAATCTGTTGTGCAAGTTCTCTAGTCGGTGCCAGAACCAATGCCTGACATTGCGTTAAACCATAATCAAGCTGCTGCAAGATGCCAGAGCAGAAAGTAGCTGTTTTTCCAGTTCCGGATTGAGCCTGCTGAATAACATCGAGTCCCTTGCAGAATGGAACAATGCCTCTTTGCTGTATTGCAGAGGGCTTCTCGAAACCTTAAAAAGAAATATTGAAATCTTAAACCATGGATAGAGATGACAAATAAGTCTGTATAGTAATTCTGAAGATGACATAAGAGCATTATAGCACACACCATAAGCATAAATGCCTCTGAGGAGATTCTCTTGAAGACCCATAGCATCAAAACTTTCATAGACCTCATCATATGATGTGAAGAAATCTTGTCCATCAACTTGGAGCCTACACAAAATAGAGCAAACAAGCATCAGCTTATCATTCATCACTGCCAGTTATTTCAATTTTGCGTAAAATCCAAAGTGAACATCATCGAATTGTTCATAAAGGAATGCAAGGTGTTCCTCGTGGAAACTTACAATTCACTCATCTTCGTATCATATTGACGAGTATCAAATTGTGATCCTTCTGTCCCCAAACCTGCCATAACTGCAATTTGCTTGATATATTAATGAACAAGTTCTCCAGAGTGGAGGAACGAATATTTTATAAACGACTACCGAAACAAACTAAAAGGTACATGCAGGGAAATTAATTGAAAAATACGGCCAATAAATAAGAGCCACAAGTTTCTCCTTTTTGAGGTGAATGTCACAGAAGAGCCAAACTTGAAAACCACGTATTATGGAGTACAAGCATTAAACTTCTGTTTCAATGTTTGGGGAAGATATTCCAGGTGGAAAATGGCTATCTGATAACAAGAAGAAAAATCCTCTATAGCAGAAGCCCCTCAACCATCTTCCCCAAAATTTAACAAGCCTCCCGCAAAGTAGCATAGGCACTCAAGAATGTATTGCCCGAATCGGGAAATACATCATTGTGCCGGACTGCCACGTGTTGGCAGTCGGGCAAATGCACAAATCGGCAGCAGCCGCCAGATTTGAAAAGAGAAAGGGGGGCAGCCGAAAAAAGGGGGGGGGGGGGTGTTAATGTGCATTTGCCCGACTGCCAACACGTGGCAGTCGGGTGATTCAAGAAGTTTAGGAATTAACAATAGTCAAATTAAAATTCTATAAACAACAAATCAAATTATTTTCAGAAAAATATAAATGAAATATCAGGAGTACATAAAATTCTAATCTTTCCCAAACGCCACTTAGCATAAACCACATCAGCTAATAAGCCTACACAATGTAGATGTATGTGGCATATTCAATAACCTAATAATCACAAGGGGGAAGAAAATGTAACAAAAGAGCCAAACTTGAAAACCATGTAATATGGAGTACAAGCATTAAACTTCTGTTTCAATGTTTGGGGAAGATATTCCAGAAGGCAGGTGGCTATCTGCTAACAAGGACAAAAATCCTCCATACCAGATGCCCCTTTACCATCTCCCCCGAAATTTAGCAAGCCTCCACCAGTTAAATAGGCATTTAAGAAGATTTGGAATTAAAATTAATATTAATCAAATTAAAATCCCACTGAAATCCCATTAACCACATATGAAAATATTTTCAGCAAAATATAAATGAAATATCTCGAGTATATAGAATTCTAATCTTTACCAAACGCCACTCAGCATAAACCACATCAACTAATAAGCTGACACAATGTACATAGCATAAGCATCCAGCAAGAAAATAGCATACATTAATGCCAACCACCTTAAATGTACATGTATAGTGGCATATTCAAATAATAATAATAATAACAACCGCGCCTCCAAACTTAGGATCACGAAACACAAAATATAAAAAACCAGAAATTTTAACGATTTATT
Source organism: Forsythia viridissima (assembly GCA_030279155.1). Taxonomy (NCBI): domain Eukaryota; kingdom Viridiplantae; phylum Streptophyta; class Magnoliopsida; order Lamiales; family Oleaceae; genus Forsythia; species Forsythia viridissima. Next base: position 11,100,053 of record CM059042.1, read on the forward strand.
TTTCTCATTAAGGACGTTGCCTTCGAAAGGTGCCACAAATTCAATCCCAGAAAAACAACGCTTAAAACCCATAAACAACCTTCAAAACTACACATATCAATGTTTCATATCCTTCCATTTTCCCATATTCACAGTTTTCACATCATGCACTACACATATTCAAATAAAATCAAGGTTTATACTACTATAACAGATCAAATACACATATGCAGTGAAACTATAAACAAACCCAATATTAAAAATGACAGAAAACAAACCTTTGAATCTGAATGAGAAAACAAAAAAACTGAGGATGCTTGTGTAAGAACGCTTAGAATTACTCCTCGGATCTGATCCTTGGAGTTGGAGGTGAAACAAAGTAGCGAGACCCGCTTTTGGTATGAAATTTGTTGGCAAAAAACGTAAGGAGGACTTGGTAAGAAGGCGGTCCTGTTTTATAGGATTGTCTCAGGTTAGCCTTGTCCTGTTTTTGCTCTCTTTTTTCCTAATCCGCCCTTCTTTCCCGTAAAATTGCGGCTAGGGCAAAATTCAAAACATAACACCTCAACCCCCCAAATTGTATCGCGCTATTGCCTATTGGGCAGGAGAAATAGCCCAAATAATAATGTAATGTGAAGCCCACATGATCCAAAGAGTTTTAAATTGGGTCGGACTATATGATCTGTTTTTAATGCAGGGTCGCCATACTCCATGTTTGGCTAAACATATTTTTTATCTTCATATTTTTATAGAGTTTAAAATTTAATATTTATTATCTACATATTCTATAGGCCTCACAACGTATAAGAGCATCTCTAATAAACTCTTTAAACATAGACTACTCTTTAATTTAAAGAGTCAAAACTTAAAATTCTGTTCCAATAGACTCTCCAATTTAACATTTTAATTTAGAGAGTGAGTATAGATCTCTACATTTGGAGAGCCAAACCCACTCTCTATTATTAAATGTATTGAAATAATTTCAATTTTTAATATTTGATGTGTTGGTTTTAATTAAATAATATATACAAATTGTGAGGAAAATATCCTAATAACATATAAGAGTGGGTTTGGTGCCACTATTCATCCAACGACCAAAACGGCGTCGTTTTTGTCATTTGCAAAACGACGCCGTTTTTGTTATATAAAAAAAAACACACAAATCTCCCCCAAAAAGGTACCCATACAAGCAGCATTTTCCCAACCCTAAACCGCCTTCTCCGCGCAGACCGTCCACGCACGGATCCGGTGTAGATCAGGAATTACAGATCTACCGTTGAACTCAGTCCGTCTGGCATCTGTAAGCCTACCGTCGTCCCTTCATTTTTCTTTCGTCTTTCTTACTTTCTGGTATTCAAAATGAGTGAACTCGGCCTCCTCGTCGGACTTTCATATGTTCTTTCTACCCGAATCCTTCTGGAATCGAGGGGTTGTATATTTGGGTTGTTGTTTTTTTCCCCTCTGCGACCACATTTACCATTTGGAGACATACATAGATACAAGCGTGTAGACACTTTCCATTATGTTGTTGTTACTGTAAATTGATGCATCACAATATCAAATTTTTATTTTTGTTTTTGGTTGTTTAAATCGATTGCTTTGATTTTTTTTTTTTTGGGGGGGTAATTTTCTGATGTTATATATTTTAACTTTACAATAAGAATGCATATGAATATTGTCATTTTTTTGATTCTATTATATTTTCTCGTCCTAGACCCAGAACGGCGTCATTTTAGGATGTATATAGATACCATATTTTCTGGTATATTTTTCTTCTGTGGGAGAAACAATTTATGTATGTTAAAGAGCAATATTGATGAATTATGAAGTTTTTGGTACTTTATCTACTTCAATAATTTTAGTGGCACCATGACATGCCCTGGCTGTTTCTGTTCTTTGCGTTTGCACTTATGATATCTTGATATTAAGAACACATTGAATTAAGTCATCTTCAAATGTGCAGTATGATTTCGTGCACATTGCGGCTGGAGATCTTCTCAGGGCAGAAGTTGCTGCTGGGACTGAAAATGGTAGGCGGGCAAAAGAATGCATGGAGAAAGGGCAGCTTGTCCCAGATGAAATAGTTTTCATGGTTACTTTAGTTTCATACTTTTATTCTCCTTCTTCACCGTTCTATTCGAACTATCAATCAAAATATAGAATTAATAAAAGTGATGTCTCTATTATTAATTAGTCAAAACTCTCTTTGGTTGTAGATGGTCTATGAGCGTTTATTGCTACCAGATTCTCAAGAGAAGGGCTGGCTTTTGGATGGATATCCAAGGAGCTCATCTCAAGCGAACGCTCTTAAAGAATATGGCTTCCAGCCAGATCTTTTCATTCTTCTTGAAGTGAGGTTCTGCATTAGCTATTGGTACTTCATGCTTACTAATTGGCTTTGGATTTAAAAGTTGAAATTTTCCAAGAAACAAGTCCCTGGCATGCATCTTTTACTTGCTAAATGTTTCCTTTATTGCATTCCAGAATTCTCTGCAAATCTTTTGTTGCTTTTGCAAATTTAGTTGTAAGGCCATAAGTTATTGCCATTTTTTCCCCAATTTGTCGACTTTTCTTTGTTTTTGCAAATTTAGTTGCATGTTCAGTACTTAAACAAAATATATCAAAATAAAATAAATCTTAAAACCTGAATAAGTTGGGTCTCTGTTTCATTAATTTGATTATAATCATTTCTTCCTTAATTTGAATTTAGGCTTATGATTTTTATTTCAAAAAGTAAACAAATAAGTTATAGTCCTTCATCTGCTATATCTCGGTGTTGAACTACAATATCTCATCCAATCTGCAGTTCTTATCCACTAAAATTTGATTACGAGATACTATTATTTAGAACGAGACAAGTTCTTTACTTGAGCGACTTCATCACATAATTTGTACTATTATTCAGGACGTGACGGTTTCTTTACTTGAGTGGTTCCATCACATAATTTGTGAGCTTTCATATTTTGTTACTGATGATTATCACGCTTTTTTTGTTTCATAGGTTAAAGGGCAACCTCATGGATTTCATTAGTGTTATACTCTAAAGCGAGTTGCATTGCTCCAGCAAGACCAATTGGGATAGTTTTGGAGGCAGCTATGCAAGCTTGAGAAATATGTTCTTGCATTTGTTACATTTACAATTGTAGTAAAGGTAATGCTTTTAACTCACTTTCTTATCCATCTTGGAAATCAAAGCTTACATTATTCTATTAGCAATTCAAGTTTGTTATACAATAATTAGGCACACTGGTTTTATCAAAAGGAGAAGAAACAGAAACTAATTAAAGAGCCTCATAGTAGACTTGTCATTTAGCTATTTGTGTTCAAATGTCCTGCTCAGCCTGCCCACAAGCAAACCCCGTAAAGGTAAATCTTATGTCCTTGTTGTGTGTTGTCAATTTTTTGTAAGTTTTCGGTGAATAGTTGCCTTTATATGTCTGTGTTTTGCTACAAATTGAAACTGCCTCTAAGTACCATCAACTGTGGCAATGTAGCAATTGATAATTGATGACTGATTGTCCATTTAAAGTTCTAATGTGATTCTGATTATTTTCTGTATCATTGTTTTTTATATGCTTGTAAATAGTGAGTATCATAGGGAAGTTTGAAGGTTTTAAAATTGTAATACTAATGGTGTAGTATTGTATTGATCCCATATTTGGAAACATTGACTAAATTAAAAGAAAATTTTGCTTTGGAAATTCTGTTTCACACTTTCACTTATAAAGTGAAATAACTGTGGCATAATAATAAACATTTTACAAATGTTATTCCATTCAGAATATTTGTATGGAATTACAATAGTCAATGATACCTACAACAGAAAATGATTAATTGTATAGGAATTAAAAAAAGACAGTACCCTCAAACTATTCTATGAGCACACTCATTTTAAAAAAAAAAATTCTTCTTGTTGTTGATATTTTTGTTATATTTATAGATTGTAACTTTTTTTAATGAATATATAATCCAAGCATGCACAGTGGTATGCATTTGAGCATGTGTTTAATGAATTCTTTATTATTTTTGACTGCTGACTTTTTTATGGTACATATTGCTAAAGATATTTCATAATTTAAGCTAAATATTTTAAATGATTAACTCTAATCAAAAGAGTTTTAGACGTTTTAAGTGTTACTTTCACTAATTGATTCTATTTTTTATGATTTACTTAATATAGATGACTCCTTTGTGTATAAATATTAATTTTCTTTATAGAATTTTACTGGATTTCCAGCTGTGGTAAACCTTGCTTCTATGCGGGATGTGAGGAAGAATCTTGGCATTGACATTGACATTGACAAGATCAATCCGTTGGTATGCTGCTTTCCTTTGTACATTAATTTACATGCAAATATTTCGGTGTTGGCAAAACTAATGCCTGTGATATTTAATTAGACTGGTGTAGTATATAAGATCAATGCATTATATTTTTGATTCGAGTAGGCAATATCCTATGGAGGAAGTTTTTCTTTTCTGTGACTAAAGTAACTTTTAGTAACTCAGTAAGTTGTTGGGAGTAAAGTATTGTTTCTTTTTATATTACTTTGATGAGATAACCAACTTCCTATGACGTCAACTTCAACTTAACAGCAGCAAATGAAGGTAGATTTTTATTCAGTTTGTTAGATAATAAATTCGTATATCTTGATTTTATCTATCATATTCACCACAGTGACTATTATAGTAAGATTGTATCGATGACTTGTGTATTGTATTTGTTCTTTGGGATTTCTTCTTTTATTTACTCGTAAACGAAGAGACATTAATCCGTGTGGATTATATATTTCAACTTCTTCATTTGTTCTAAATGGGTTTTGAAATAGGTGTATGAGAATTAGGCAAAGAAGGTTGATTTTTTAGGACCCTGGCTCTTCCAATCACACAGAATTGACCCTCCCTTTGAGAAACACGAGTGTCACATTCACTAGGCTGTTCGAAAATCGTGGTTCTGATGATATTGGATATTTTTCTTTAAAAAGTCAGCTATGCAACTAATTACTCTATGTCTTAGGTAATCTATATGGTTTGCTCGATTTAACTTTGAGATTATCCAAGCTGTAATTCTACCAATTTTGAAGACGAAACAATTTTTGTTCATGCTGATCAAAATCTAAAATATACAGCCATATGATGCACTGTCTTTAACAATGCTAACTTGCTCAATCCATTTCGCCACCAGCCTCTTTCTTCTATCACTCTCTACGTGTTATTTGTTATGCTCTTTATGCCATGAATTTGAATATCGATATTCTTCCTTGTCCGCTATAAAGGATGTATAAATTATTTTCGATTTCTACTGACAATTTGAAGATGAAATTGAATGGAGTATTCTTTTATTTTTCCAACATAGAACCGTTTGACTGAAATTACGTAGATGTCTTGGTTGTCTTTCGCTAACTATTACTAGCCTCAATTTTCCTACCGTTAATACACTTTATCCATTTTCATGACTAATCCTCAATTATTAATGACTTTATTTTGTTTTTGCAGTCAAGAGAAGTGAAGAGTAAGTGCATTGTATACTCTACTCCAAGTGATTCATGGTTATTCGTACTTATTGGTTTTGACCGTGACTTGAGTTTTATGATAAAAATGCTTGAAAAGTTTGCATAGTTATAAAATTTTCTTAATCTGTGTACCTACAATGTGTGTAGGTGAAGGCATGAGCCAATTGTCATTAATAGCTAGGGCAACAATTACAAATATGTCTCTCGAGTATGGAGCAACAATGGGGTTCTGTCTTGACGATCATGTCACTCTATAATACCTTAACTTGACTGAAAGAAGGGACGTGACAGTAAATTGCTTAATTTATTTTTATCCACATCATTTTCTTAGCCAAATTTACATAGAGCTGGGTCATGACAATTGTCAATTGAGCCTGGCTTAAGTTGCAATGATCGAGGCATATTTCAGTGCAAACTAAATGTTTAAGTTGTTTTCACTTATTTGTTTGCTACTTTTAATGTGGTATCATTTTATTCTATTAGGATAACATGAGTTTTGTGGCAACGATATTCGTGATTTGGCCTCAACAAGAGAGAGTTTACTCACCGTATCTAGAGTTAAATCTTAACGATGTTGAGCATTGTATGCTTCATGAAGAACAGTGAAGTTGTAACGTCCATGTTTACACACACGGAATGAAATGTTCTTGTTGCTTTAGGCTTCATGATCATATTCCTTTGAAAGATATGAAGGTTGATTGGCATTCATATCTCAGACAATAAAGTTGGATTCAAGGTAATATGCTTTGTTCTTTTAATGAATCATTATACTTTCTTCATATGCTACTTTAAGAACATACCTCAATAAATTAAAATGTTTTTTCTTGTGACAACTTATTTTTTTTAAGAGGTATATTGTTAGTTGTAAAGGAGAAGAGAAGTGATATTAGCATTCACACAAAGTATCTACTGGCTATACTTTTGACACGGAAAATACTTAGGTGGTATTCTCAGTCAAACATTCTCTATTCACTGGGAAAGAGTAATATATTTTTAGGTTTATATTTTCCAGTTTTTCTTTGTAAGAGACAAATTTGAAAACTTGTGATTCAAACCTGTGCAACAGGTAAAGAAGGAAAAGCTACCGAGAAGATTAAAACCCACCCAATTTAGTAGGCAACCATCCAAAATGATTATCTTCTCACACCATTTTTTAAGCAACTTCTATTACGTGCTTAATCTTTATAATATTAATTATATCACACTTGGTTTCTTTTTCCATTTCCATTTTTTCTTAATTCTTTCTTGATAAGAAAAGCACGAAACGTCACCCCCTCTTCGCCATCATATATTCATATGTTGATGTGTTATTTTGACAATCTTATTCTCTCACTTTGATTTTTGACTTTGTAATATATAAAGAATTTGCAATGCCTTGTTATTTACATTTGAGAATCACCTTGCTGATTAACTAAACAACTGATTTATGTCTCCACCCTTTGCTGCTGTCTTCGTCGCCACGAGTTTTGATCTTCCATTTTATATGTTCCTTTGTGGATTTTTGGTTTAGGATATGTATTTTGATTTTGGGTTTTCTTTTCAACCAAAACCCAGTTAGAATTCACTTTGAAACTTTTTTTTTTTTTAATAAAAGCACAATAGAAGACATCTCAAAACTTTGAACCTATATAGGAATCAAGCTTACTCAACCTCAGAAGCCTAGAATTTCAGTAGTTGAAATTACTGCACAAGACTCGCCTTTCGACAATGAAGGAGATGATGGTGATGACGTCTGTAGTGGTGAAGTGGATGATGGTGATGACGGTTAGTTTTCCAAATTCAACTTTCTTCTTTATTTTATTATTTCAAATTTTTGTTAATAATACATCTGACTTTTTTTCTCAGTTTATCTTTTTTATTTCAATTAATATTTATGCATCTAGCCGTGTTTTGTCAATTTATTTTTTTATTTCATCTGGCCTTTTTTTCTCATTTGAGGTCTTTGAGAAATTGATTTTTTCAAGAACATATGCAATTTGTTTGAAATCAGTCCCTTGGAATCGAACAGATGACGACACATTCTTCTACCTCGTTATTTCCATCCTTTCCGCAGCTCTCGAATTGCTCGTCCATTGATAGGAAAATTGCTACCTCTGCTGCAACTTATCATCTTCCAAGTAAGTTCCTCTAACTATTTTCAGTTAATTTTACCAATCAAGCTCTCCGAGGGTGTCTATTTTTATTGTATATGTCCTTGATCAAAATTGGGTATCTTTATGCTGAGAATTTATAAGCTATCTATTTTATTTTGTTTCATTTAAATGTTTGACATGTCTTTATCTAACCTGACTCATCGAGGAACGTTATTTGGTATTAAATTATAGTTTTAACAGATAAATCATTGACAATTTTTATGAAGTGGAGTGAGATACCGCTCTTCAAATGAATTCAATAAGTTAAGGGTGCTCCAGCTCATGGTGAAAATCTTAAATTGAAAGCGTAGCAAACAAATTGTAGTTACAGATAATTTTCATTGCTATTTTTTTTGTGTGTGTTTCAATCCTCTTCTATTCCTTCTTGTGTCCTCCATTGTACATTTGTATTGAGAGAAGTGAGAACCCTAAGTTCTAATTGACCTCGTAGTCTCATCCACCACTGCCTACTTGGATTTATATCTCTCTTTTTTTTCTTTGCTAATACCAATTTTGAAAGTCACTACGTCAGTTAGAACCTTAAATGAATGATTAATTGGTTACTCCTAAGGGTAATGTCATAATTCTATTCAAATGGTTACTGCCTTTAATCCATTTGCTGAAATTGGGTTATTATACTTATACACGTGTAGATTTTATTCCGTATACTTTGTGTCCATGTTAATTTATCTATGGAAATGTGGTGTCAATTCTGGTAGGAGGTGATTTTTTCTAGAATTGTGATACTTGCTTATTTATTTTGATTTGAGCTTTTGTGATTTTTAACTAGATAGAAAACTATTAGGAGTTCATTGTTTTTAATAATTACTATTAACTATCTTGATGGTTAAACCAATAAGCTAACAAGATTTGAGAACGAATGCCAGCAAAACAAATGCTCTTCGAAGTCACACTGATTTCAACATCAAACAAAAGACTCACTGAAGAAACTTATCTTCATGGCAATGCTAACACTGTTGTTCTCAAGTTATCTGCTTCAACTGCACCAGTCATGAAAAACAAAGAAAAAGGTCCAGCAACAAAATAAGTGGAAATGGCATTCTCTCTTTTGGCTAAGTTTTTTTGTTCTTACTTTGTTGTCTAAGTTTTTTGTTGGTTCTTGTGTTCTTCTTGGCTACAAATATGGTCCATCTTGTGTAGTTATGTTGGCTGTAGAAAATTTGTGTCTTTTGTCCACACCATTTGGAAACTTTTACTAATTTTAGATTAGAATATGAGTTCCACTTGCACACTTCTCACAACATATTCTCCTCTTTTGTAATAGGGCAACCACATTATGAATACCAAGAACCATTTGTATATACACACATGAAACATGTTGGGCTACTTCTTTGTTATTTCAAACCCCATTTTCCTAATTGATTTTTCAATTCAATTGTTAATTAATACATACGTGTCGGATTACTTCTCCGTTAATTAGTGCGTACGTGTTGTAGTTATTTACACTTCATTCAATCAACCTACTAACAGCTAGAAATCTAACGGCATCTACAAAACGTGCAACGCACGTACCAAGACTAGTATGTTAAAAAGAGATGAGAGATAAATATATTAAATGCTTCTTGAGAAAAGTAAAATAAAGAGGCTTTGGAATGTTTAAAAAAAATTGTTCTTTAAATTTAATGATGCTATTTAAAATGCTAAAGATGTTCTTTAAATATACATAAGTTGCTCTAAATGCTCTAATTACTTAAAAAATAACTAGTTACAGCAAACATGCATTGCACGTTATTCAGAAATTTTTTAAAGTCTTGTATAAATATTATTTATAAAATTTAAGTCAATACTAATTGATAGTTTTATGATATATATATATATATATATATATATATATATATATATATATATATATATATATATATATATATATATATATATATATATATATTATGATAATTCTCTCAAGGATATTTCATAACTATTAATTCGTTTTTTCATTAATATTATTTTGTTTCTTAAATTTTTATATTATTATCATTTTGTCTCTTAAGATTCAATTTATTTATATTAATACAATTATCATTAATTATGTATCCATAAATTACTGCATTAATCTTCTTACATAATTTATATATGTACGTATAGTATATGAATCCACCTAATTTTATATGTCTAATTAATTATAAAACACATAAATGAATGCATAATTAGATTAAATTTATGTTCCAACAGATATTAGCAAAATGTGTGTCATGCATTAGTTTTAAAAAATTTTAAAGTTGTGTAAAATTGTTATTTTTTAATATTTGACCAATATTATGCATAACATATAAATATATCAAATAATAAATAACAAACTTTCATGCATGGAATAACATTCAACATGGTAGAAAAGTACGATCAGCATTTAATTCAGGACCTAAATATTTATTTTGTCTGTAAATCGTAGAATAGAAAATGCACTGGCACTTCACATTCATACTAAGAAATCAAATCATGTTGTCTACATCATTGATGTCTACTTTGATAAAATGTTTATTTTTCGTAGTCCTTCAAGAGAGATAAAAAATGATAAAAGAGCGTATGGCGCTCAAATAAAATGAAAAAAGGAAACACTATCCAAATTTGAAAGAATTACTACTACTACTACCCCACCCTATCTTTATATGTCGTTATCACTAATTCAGTCACTATACACTCTAGGAACCTTTCGCTGCAAGCTTTATTGTCTAAAATAGGTGAAGGTGCATGAATGAAATATGAAAAATGCAAAAAGAGAATTATTTTGATTGAGGGATAGAGATTAAGAGATGATAACTGCATTTTATAGTTGGTGATTCAAGTTTGAAGTTGTGTTTAAAGTAATTGATACGTTGAATGAGAAATCAACATGAAATATGAAATGACTTATTGTCATAAATGGAAATGTTGAATTAGAAGTCAACAGTTACAACTAAATAATTCAATGAATGTATGGCTTTTAATATAATAACTAGTGTTTTTAACTTATGCGATGCACGGGAGTTGTGTTATGTGATAGTAATTTTGAAAAAATTTAAGAAAGTTTATTAGTTATAATCAAATCAAATACAAAAGCATCGTATAAATAACATTTTATTAGATATTATTACTGAAACTTTAAAAAACAACATATTTATCTAAATTTTGGAAAACTTATTTGAATATTACATTTGTGGTTGAATTGGTTAGTTTTTCATCTCTGTTACAAATTAGTATCTTCAATCATATACGATTTATAACTCTATAAACTGCAACATAGAGTTGTCCATGACTAAAAACTGATTTTTTAGATAAATTCCAACATGCGAAAGAGATTAGCCTGACTCTTATTAATAGTCATAACATATTAGATAATCAAAGGATATTGCATTTGTTGAAACTTAAAAGGTAATGTTGAGTCTAATGGAGTTAAATTCATTCTTAGAATGAAAGCTTTATTACTTGCATTGCTTCCTGAAATAACCTTGGCTTCCATAACATGATTTCCAAGCCTTGTGATGACTAATCTGGTCCAATTACACATCCTAACAAAATGATCAATATTTCTTTATAACATAACAAGAATATCAAGCTTCAACTTCAGCTCATGATTAGGCACCCAGAACAATTGATACCGTTCAAAATTATGGAGTATGAAGATCTTCTAGTAAATCAATATTGGAGTCTGATCTAGAAGTTGCATAAGAACTTAAATATGTATTTCCCTCAGTTTGAATAAAGGAGACCATGTATTCATTAATTGATTCAACAAGCTCAAGAGTTGGAGCAAGGATAGCCCTTTCTTGCAAATAAGATCGGTTATTAACATTACTGAGAAAGAATGATACGTGCTATGTACAATTGTTGCTACTAAATTTTTTGACTCCTTTATCAAAATATCATAAGGTATCTCAATGGTTGCATGACCATCACTTGGACCACCGATTGTTCCATCTCCAATGCTTGATATCCAATATGAAAAGCCTTTAGTTCAATAGAGTGAATATTTGAGTTAAGATTCTGAAGCCTTATGTTTGTAGTCAATTTCAAAACTTTACAATATATCCATAGATATGAGGGGTTGATAGTCGCGAGAACAATATCTTGCCTAATTTCTTTTGGAATGACAAGCAAAATATGTTTAAAATCTCCTCCAAACACGAATGTTTTACCTCCAAAAGATTGTTCCAAACTCAATGAATTGCTAAATCTTAAAATATCTCTCATAGTATTGTCCAAAGCTTCAAAACAATACATGTTCATCGTTTGTGCCTCATCTCAAATGATAAGTTTAGTTTTGACAATTAACTCGACGAGTGGACTCTATTGTTTAATGTTGCAAGCTGAATATTCATTAGGAGTAAGAAGAACAACAAATCTAAATAACAATATTGTGGTAGGCATTCCATAGTGACTCAAGCCATATATGATATATTAAAAAATCAACGAAAAATAAAATTGTACATTAATGAAAACCATCTCAAGTTTCTAAAATATGCAAACATTTTAGTTTAAAGGTTTATTTATAAACATTCAATTTAAAAGAAATAAATTTGTTTCTGTAATTTTTTCATACGCAAAATAAAATATAAATAATTGAATAACAACATCGAGCCATATATCATACATTAGAAAATGAACGAAAAGAGAAAGAAAGAAAAAAAAAACGTGTACTTCCATGAAAAAACTCCCAATGCTATAAGTTTATGCCTCATCTTCAAAGCATGGAATCTCTCAAAGTCTCACGACTCCTACCTTCAACGTCTACAGAATCTTTGTAAAGTTGATTTAATTGATAAAATTAAATATTTCATCCATATTTTGAATAGTTATTCTAAAGCAAAGTTTGCATATATTTAAATTGAACTGACATATATTCGCATAATATGGAAGAGAAGCCAAATATGATGAATGCTATTATATTATGTGTTATGGTAGAAAGACTGAATTTATGGACTTGTTCGATTTTTGCATACTTGAAAATGCAACGGATCATGACTCTGGTATAAAAAACAAAGCACCAATTAAACTATGTTAAGATTAATTGATATTATTAATAACTATATATTAAATTATTAAAATTAATCACACTATCTGAAATTAATCATGATTTTTCATTACTATTGAACGACTTTTCAAAGCATGGAATCTTCCAAAGTCTCACGACTCGAACCTTCAACGTCCACAGCGTTTTGTATAGTTGATTTGATTGACAAAATTATATTTTTCACCCATATTTTGTATAGTTATTTTAAAACAAAGTTTGTATATATTTGCATTGAATTGACATGTACTCGCATAAGGTGGAATAGAAGTTTAATATGATGAATGATATTATATTATGTATTAGGATAGAAATGCCGAATTTATGGACTTACTCAATTTTTGAACACTTGAAAATGCAATGGATCATTACTGAAAATCGAAGCATTCAATTAAACTGTGCTAAGATTAATTAATATTATTAATAACTATATATTAAATTATTAAAATTAACCACACTATCTGAAATTGATAATGACTTTTCATCTTACTCTAAACCCTAAACCATCTGAAATAAATAAATGACTTTTATTTAATGACCTAATATTGTACAGGTTATTTTAAATAAATGACTTTTATTTAAAATAAATAATTTCTATTATTTTAATTTTTCTAAGTCAAATAAAATGCTGATAATTGAATAATAACATATTAATATTGGAACGATTTTTCTTATTTTTTTAAAATTTCTAGAATGTCCATATTTTTTTTTGGTAATTATTAATATTAAATGACTCTTTATCTTGGTAATATCACTAATTACTAATATTATTAAATGACTTTTCAATTATATTTGAATATTTTTCATCTTGGCAATCTTATTATTATTAATAATATTAAATTAATGTCCACATGGTAATTTCTTAGTAATATTAATTATATTTATTTCTTAGTAATATTAATTATATTTCTAGAATGTTCATAAATGATTCATTAACTATTAAATGGCTCTTCATCACATCAAAACAATAGTGAATACAATGTAGGGGCGCTAATTATCACATAAAATTAAGGCTTAGATTCATTCACCATTAAATACAAACTTTTTTCTTCATTTTTATTTTCTACTTTATTTATTTATTTATGTTTATCAAAGAGCAAATACAAATGCATCATTTGTTACAATGGAATTAAATGATAATATCCTAGCAAGTTAAATAATTACTGAAATGATAATTTCACATAATTATACTAGTACATACAACGTTGATGTGTCAATTCCCATAAAATTAATATATGATGGTTCAAATTGAAAGTATAAATTCAATTTTTTATTTATATTTTACATTTTCTTGAACTAAAAACAAATTATGAAAGGAAAATAATTCACCATTGATTGCCACTTGGCAAAATATTTTGGCAGACTATCATACTTTAATATATAATAATATAGATAAAGGATTTTGGCACAAATGGTCTCTAACATTTGCTCTCAGTATGGAAATGGTCTATAACATTTATATTTTTGCACGAAAGTCCTTAATCTATGTATTTTGGTGAGTAATTGGTCCTTATTTGATGAAAAGACTAATATATCCTTAATTTTAATAAGAAAAAATTGTAGTTGAGTTGCTAACATTTGCAAATAGTATAAATGGGTTCAATACTTTGATTTTTTTTTTATAAAAAATTAAAGAAAACTAATGAGTTTTTTTTAATTAATACTTCATTAATAAACTTGTCAAATAAAATTATTATTTTTATTATTAAGTAATTATATTATTTAAAATTTAAAATTTTATTTTATCGTTGTATAAAAAAATAACTTTGTTACAAACTTGATATTCAAATACTTTTATTTAATTGAATTATATGTTTATTAACTACAAATATTAGAAATTCAACTGTATTCTTCATATTTTAATTTATCATGTTATTCTTGTTTAAAAATCAAACACATAATGTGTAAATTAATTTTTATTAATTATTTTAGGGTAATTAGCACGTTTCGTCCCTATCATTTAGGTCTATTGCGCAAATCGTCCATATCATTTGAACTTTAGAATTTGGGTCCTTAAATCACCAATTCTTTGCGCAAATCATCCCTACCGTCCAAATCTGTCAATTTTTTCTGTTAAATCAGCGCATACAGTGCACTCTCTCAATTTTTGAAGGACAATTTGGTCGAATAATAAATTCTACTGTTTCTCCACCACTACTACCAAGAAACCCATACCAATAGCCCGGCTGTTGGGCTATTGGGTATATGATAAGTTTTTTTTTTTTGGGAAAAATCATGGCGGAAGAGCATTGATTTCAGGCAACTGAAGGCCACCATCTGTGCACAAATAATTACGGATTCTTTGGCAGCCCTGCTACTCAAAATTTATGCTCTAAATGTTATGGAGATCTTTGCCTGAAAGAGACGCAAAAGAATTCTAAATGTAGCGATTCTCCTTTATTTTCATTCTCGCCTATGGTTGCGCCGTCGTCATCCACGGTGGAGACTCGGCCGACTTCAGCCTTGCCAAAAAGGTCTTATGCGGTGGCGCAACACCAACCCAGCAGGTGCTTTACATGCAGGAAAAATGTAGGGTTAATCGGTTTCAGGTGTAGGTATGGGACCACTCGTCTGTGGTTGAAGAGAAATTGCCCGGCTGTGGAACACTCTCTCCCATTCGTCCATTGAACATTTTTTTGTGTTGTAGTGGCAGTGGTGGCAGCAGAGATGTTGCCGATCTGGAGAGACGGAAGAACAAAGATGAGCTCACAATCAGCTCCGGCATTGGAGCTGGTGACAGTGGTGGAGTCTTGCTTCCATTTGTAAGTGTGGTTTTCTTAGTGGTAGTGGTGGGGGAACAGTAGAATTTATTTGACGAAATTGTCCTTCAAAAATTGAGAGAGTGCATTATACGCGCTGATTTAACGGAAAAATTAATAGATTTGGACGGTAGGGATGATTTGCGCAAAGAATTGGTGATTTAATGACCCACATGCCAAAGTTCAAATGATAGAGACGATTTGCGCAATAGACCTAAATGATAGGGACGAAACGTGCTAATTACCCATTATTTTATGTTAAATAAAAATGTAATAAGAGTATAAGACTAGTTCAATGTTCAATGTCATAAAATTATATACGTCATTTTGTTATTTATTTAACTTAATTTTTATTCAAATTTTTTTCACATCATATATCAATTACATATATTTAAAGCACAATAATTTTATATTTTTCTCTTATGAAAAATTTAATTTATACTACTATAATGTTATATTTAGTATGCAAAATTAAATATTATTTAATAAATATATCGGACTCATTTGTACATTCTGTAAAGATTAGGAATTCACATGTAATTTCTTCTAATTAAACTAAGTGGGTGTATTTAATTTAGACTTTTAAAGACTTTGATTGACATTTTTCAAGTGACTGACTTTGATTTCATTAATTTTTATTAACTTTTATAGATTTTAATAGACTCCTACAAACTTTTATGGATTTGTATAGATTTTATTTTGAAAGATTTTCTTAGACTTTCACATACTTTTATATACTTTTTTTAATTAAAAATTTTGAATATAAAAATTTAATATCCCACAGTTAAAAAAAATGTTGCAGGAAAAATGTCTAGTAATAGTTTATTTAATTGTATTAATATGATTAAATTCATAAAAAAAATATTCTATTTAATTGTTGCAAGTAACTACGTCAAAAGTTAATGACATAAATTATTAACTCACTCAAATTTTTTCTTTTAGGTAAAACTATAAATTTTCAAATGGCTTGTAGATACATTCAAAATATAATGGCATGCAATTCTTTTTAAAAATATTTTCCAACAAAAAAATTTATCCAGTTTATAATCTTCCTTTTTATTTAATAATCTATAGGTAACATATTATTATTAATCACGACAATTGCATAATAAATAACCAAAGTACCAATTTACGAAGAAAAAAAATGCAACTATTATATAGAAAAAACAAGAATGCAAATGAAAAAAAAATACATTAATAAAAAACTAATTTTTAACCCGATGAAATTCATTAATAAACTATAATCAACAATTATATAAGAATTTAATTATAAATTTATCTTTTTGTAATGAAAAATAAAAAAACGATGAAAAAAAAGAGAAAAAAATAGTTATGAGAATATTGAAGAAAAAATCACATTGTCTCTAAAAGTTCATAGAAGGAAAAAGAAGAAAATGGAAAAATAGTTAGGAGAATATTGAAAAGAAAAAAAAATCAAATCGACTAGAGATAAAAATATTAATATTCATTTTCATAAAAAATATTGGTAATTAATCATGGTTATAGGATTTGTAGAAGTAAAAAGAAAGAAGAGAAAAAAAAAGAGTTAGAAAAATAAATTGAAGAGGGAAAAAAATCACATTGAAGAAATAGAAAAATATTAATCATAACTCTACAATTTGTTGAAAGAAAAAAATAAAAGAGAAATGTTGCATACAGAAAAGAAATAAGGAAATAATTTTTTTCTCCGAAGTCTTTCGAAATCTTAGGGGTGAATGTGAGAGAAATTGTGATATCATTTATTTATATATCGTGCTTTAAAATTTGTACATATAAAATGATCTATAAAGTCATTAAAAGTTATCGACATTTTGAATACTCCTGAATTTCGTAGGATTTTAAAATGTTTGAATTGAATATTACACAATTTTATAAGACCTTTTTAAAAATCTTTAAAAATCTATATTGAATACCTCAAGACTTTTATGGAATTTAAAAAGTCTAAATTGAATACACCTAGATTTTTAAACTCCATAAAAGTCATTAAAAGTGTTATCAAGTCTTAATTGAATACACCCTTATAAGGGTATTTGTCTTTTTCATCCCATAAAGACGAATTGCGCACCAAAACACATAGGTTGGAGACTTATGTGCCAAAAAATAAACGTTAGGGACCAGTTCCACACTGAGTGCAAAGGTTAGAGACCATTTGCGCCAAATTCTTCATAGATAATGATGAATGATCTCCTAAGCACTGGTGACATAACATGTTTATTTAATGTATATTTTATTTATACATTGACTATATGAAATCCATCATTATTTTACAACTACTTATGCCATGTCATCGGTGCTTAGAATTAATAAGCTAAACACCGATGCATAAAAGATCATTTTTCATAATGATAATATAGATAACATAGATATGGATATAAATAATAGATGTTTAAATGTTTACATTAAATAAATAAATAAAATATATATTGGAAAACGAAAAGTAAAGATATAAGTATAGTAGTGATAAAATCGTCTAAAAATGATTCTCACTTAATGTAATATTTAATAATATTATTATTATTATAGATATATATTATACATAGATTTTAACACTGCCAAACATGCACTTAGATTGAAATGTCTGAAATTGTTTTGGTGGTGTGCTCTTGCAGGCCCCATCCCATCTCTTCATGATCATGATCATGATCAAAGAGAGATGTTTTGCTTTTATCTTTACCTGAAATGGCTAAGAAGGTTGGTTATCTTTTGCCTGATCTATACTACTACTGACAATTACAAACTTTCGGGAGTCATAACACGTTTATTCTTTTTTGATGAATCTATCGATTCATAAATTACAATTCTTGCATAAAAACTGATTTGGTCTTGGTTTTATTCGATTGCGTTACTTTTCGACTAAAGCTACAACTATTGAAATTAAAAATTATACTTGAAACGAAGTTTTTCTAATTTATTTTGTTAACGTGTTCTAAAATTTAAAGTGACATTAAATTACTTCATCAAGCATATTGCAACCACTTTTGGAGTAAAATCTAATAGTCTTTATTGGAAAAAACTAGCATTTCACAAAACTAACTTCCTTCACATATTAATTACTACAAGCATGACGCATCTTTAATTAATTATTATTTCAGGTTTTACATTATTTTCATCCATGGAGCTAGCATGGAAAGATGGATTAATATTGATTTTGCAGAAGAGGGTGGCACCCCGACAGTTCAACTCCCTTCAATACTCACATCTTTTAAGAGAAGTCGAGAAGAACCTGACAATATAGAACTTGCCAAAAAGTTGTATATATAAATAATCTCGAATACCAAATTTAAGTGGAACAATTTGAATAGATAGTAAAATTATACTCTCAACTAAATTTTAATAGATATTTATTTAGAATATCGTAATTATTCAATCACGAGATTTAATTTTTTTTCATTCTTAATTTTATTTACAACGAAGTTATCTCGAGATATTTCTTTTTGTAGACAAATATGTAATTAAATAAAACTCTACCACTTTTGAGAAAATTAATTAGTTGCCAATCTCAAAGCACAACTCCCTCAATTTACACGCGACATTTTTACGTATAAAAAATCATGACACGAGATCTTCACATGCGTGCATGGTTGAGTGTTAACATTTTGGATAGACTCCGTGAACTAAGGACAACACTATGAAAATGGTAAGTCGGAAATTTAATATCTCAAAAGAATAGAATACATATGGACCAATTTGTTAATAAGCGAATAAATCGAGAATCAATGAGAGCCTTTTGAAACTAACACTTTCGATTATAGAAGCATATCAAACGCGACTTTTCGTCTCTGGCGTCTTTAAAAAACCGAAGAGTGAAAGGAATCCGGAATTTCTTATTTTTATTTTTATTTTTATATTTTGCTGACTTTTATTTAGCTATTCACAGAACAACACACCAAACCCCCATTTTCATATGTACTCACATATATACATACACACCCACACACGTGCCCCTTTCTACTGTTCAAGAGCCATCCCACCACCGGTTGATTAATCGTTTCTTCATTCGCATTCTAAGGAGGGGCATCTGAGTCTGCCATCAACATGACTTTCTCTTCTCGAATTTTTCATCACTCTAGAAAGGTAATACTAGGCATTTGTTCTTGTTTTTTGGGGTGATTACATGATGGGTTCGGGATTTTAGTTGAATTTATGCTTTTATGGATGCAAGAATGCAGAGTTCGTATTTTCTAATATTTTGTCTCTGCGTTAGATGCATTATGAATGAGATGACAAAATTTTAGGAGCTCAATCTGAATCTGATGAGGGTTTTTTAATGGGTTTTTATCTGTTTTTCGGGAAACTGGGTCATGGATCTTTATGTTTGTTTGTTTGTTTGTTTAAATTGAACTTTATTTCTTTCTGTTGATGCAGTTGTGCAAATATATATTTTTGCATATGCGGGTGGTTTGATATTAAATATCGACCATATTAATTTTCCAGAAATGTACACTTAGGTATTGATTGCAGTTGCACGATGAATCCTATAGATTGACCGGTTAATCACCAACAACTGTCAAGTGTATGAGCACATGCTTATGAGTTACGCATAACTGCAACTGTGTTAGGCTTTGCTTCATTGGATATTGGCCTTTGCTTAAAGTCTTTTGAGCTAATAGACCTAGTAGGACGTTAATATCAGTGAACTCGTAACGAAATCAAAATGATAGCAAAATATGCTGATCACAGCTCAATTTTGGTTGCCTTGCCACATTTCTATTGTCAAGATTTTATTTCTTGTTTCAGCGGCAAGTGGTTGATTGGGTGGTTAATATTGCACCGGGCATTTGCATGTGGGACATTATGTAAATTGCGTCTATGCATTTGTGTTAAGATAACGCTTACGATTATCTTCTCAAAGTTGACGGTGCTCATGAACTCGGTAATAGTTTGGTTATGTATGATTGAGTACTACCACTCATTGAACTTTCTGGTCAATCTTCCAAGCTAAAATACGATGGACTTTATTTAGGTACCCCTAACAAATTTATTTCCTTGACCAGTTCTGATCTTCAGTGTGAAGTTTTCTTTAAGTTAACATATCAACAGACAAAAAACAACTCTTACATATTCTTTGCCGTACTAAATGACAGATCCTAGTAAAAACCCTACATTATCTCTTTCTAGTTCTTCATGATAGATAATTATGTAATTTGTTTTATCTTCTTTGTGTTTTCAATGACATTAGCATATCTTTCAAATTTTACAGCTCAGACACACCCATAAGGTTCTGCAAAATGATCGTGCAATTTTAGTACGCTGGGTTGCCAATGATGTCAGCCAATATGGTCTTGGATCTGGAGGAAACCATGGGGTTTCCAAGTTCTCTAGTGCAAGCATTTTCAATCCCAGTTACAGAGTGGTAAATCCCACATTGTGATTAGATCCATTGAAATTTCTTCCTCCCTTTCCTTGTGCAGGAATACTGTCCATTTGAGTTATTTTCATGATATAAAAGTGCGTACAAATTGTTCACGGATTGGATTGAAATGTTAAAAATCCGAATTATTTTCTGCAGATATCTTCTGTAGGAACACAAAAGGGAAATGCTCTGAGAACAGAAGTGGAAGTGCACACATCAGTTGCTGGCATGATGTTCAACAGAAGGCTCCCATGGTGTGTTTTGTTTCATGAACATCTGTCTTCTTGTGTAAACACATATCAATTTCATAATTGCCTTGTTTAAACATAACCTGATATTTTGTGATGCTGATTCCAGTCCACAGGGTAATTCAAGGAGAAGTTTTTCAACAGCTTCAGGTTAGTTTGGTTTTACAATTTTCCCCAATATTGTTATTTTAACTGGAGTTCCATACTTTTGGGGATGTTTCAGGTCAGTCATCGTCAAATTATTATATTAGAGCATACAAGTCCGAACTCTGGTTCTAGCTATGTTTTACATATCTGGAATCTATTTGATATGCATATTTCATAGTTAAGTTAGTTAATATAAACTATTTTCTATACGCTTGGTAAAATTTTAATTAACTTAACTGATATAAATATTGATTCTAAAATTATTTCAATGTCTAGTCTACTAGATCCTTTGTGTGCATTCTCTCATTCTCGGTGGTTCTTGTTTGAGGCATGTCCATCTATACTAAATATGTTACTGTCTCAGGTCTACCTCCACACCAAGAAATTGGGATGCCTTCTCTGTCACCTACAATGACTGAGGCATGTATCTTTCTGAAGTTCTTGAAAGCATTTACTTGTACTGCATCTGCTGTTGTCATGATAGTTGTGTTTCACTTTTGCCATCATGCAGGGAAATATTGCTAGGTGGTTGAAGAAAGAGGGTGACAAAATTTCGCCTGGTGAAGTACTTTGTGAAGTTGAAACGGTGGGTCTGATTGCTCTTTTCTGTCGTCTGCTCTTAAATGAATGTGGTTCTACATGTTATCTTGTAAGTCTGATACCCTATTTTAATTTCCCTTATATACTTTTAGGATAAAGCAACAGTGGAAATGGAATGCATGGAGGAAGGATATCTAGCTAAGATTGTACGAGGGGATGGATCTAGTGGAATTAAAGTTGGTGAGGTATTGATCTCATTCGCATAAAGCCCTTTTTGTTCTAATTGCCCCTTGAATATTTTTTCGAATTTGTACAGCAATTTTTTGAAGAATACAGAGTAGACGAGTCAAGTTTTGCTTTGTTTCCTTTCCTGTGCCTTCAACGCAAAATCTCTCTCATTGTTTGTCCAATTATTTACACAATCAAATTATCTATTCTTCACTAAATCTTTAGAGTTATGCTATTTCTTGGACGTCACTAATCAACTAGATGATTTGTGAAGAATGTTACTTGACATCATTTAATTTGGGTCATCTGACAAAGGAGATCATTCATTGTTTGGGCAGGTTCGGTTCTGAGTGTAATCTCAAACAAACTGCATCTTTTTTTTCTGAAATGTACGATCTAAACCAAATTCAAGAAGTTTAGTTTTCTCCAAGTCATCAGACATAAAAGCATCAGTTTCTTGGTTTTTCATAGACTTCTGGTTCCGTATACTGGTAACTGAAACACACAGGTATTGATTAGTTTCCCACCCCCGGGAATGGAACCATACTGAGTAGCTGAAAATGAAACCAGGCCAAGCCAATGGGAATGAATGCCCCTCAGAATTGAAAAAAGGAAGATATATAGTTACACTTCAGATAACTGTGTGACGATTATTACTATTTAAAGTTTTTTCTTTTTGGATTCTTCACGGGTTTAGAGTCATAATTATCTAGTTTTGGAAACTTTTCTGAACGATACTCTTGCCTCAGATAATTGCCATAACTGTTGAAGAAGAGGAGGATGCTGCAAAATTTAAAGACTATCAGCCTTCAACATCAGATTCTGCACCTGCGCCCGAAACATCCCCTGCTCCAAGTCCACCAAAAGAAGAGATTGCAGAAGCGCCTGCTACTTCACCAGAGCCAAAAATTTCCATACCTAGTGCACCTCCTTCAGCAGGAAATCGCATTTTTGCCAGTCCTCTTGCCAGGAAACTAGCTGAAGATCACAATGTACATTATATGTACTTGCTACAATAATCTTATCAATAATATTTCCTTGGAGAATAAAAGTTTGTTTCTCATTGTGTCTTTCCTGTCTTCTGTCGTCCATGCATTATTGTGGAAATAGGTACCCCTTTCAGACATCAAAGGAACTGGTCCTGATGGACGAATTGTGAAGGCTGATATTGAAGGTTATCTTGGTATTTTTCTTCATCCTTGTTCGTGTAGTTTATGCATTAATGGGCTGATTCTTGGTGCTGTCTGATTTTTTGGTCTTTTGGTGGAATAAAGCCCTCACTGCTTATTTGCCATATTTTCTAGTATATATATAATCGTCGACTTGATTGTTAAACAATTTAGTAACCCATTTTACCTTCTCTGTACTGTAGATTCTCGTGGCAAGGAAGTTTCACAAGCTCCCAAGGCCGCCGCCGCCGCCGCTCTAGATTACACAGACATTCCACACACACAAATTAGAAAGGTCCTGCTTCACCATTCTTATCTTCAGGACCTATGTATTTCTGCTTTTATGAAATTTGAGATCTAAAGTTTGACAAAAATTATACTGGTCTAAGTTATACAAATCCCGGCCATGCCCAGCCATGGTCAGCCAACTCGTGCCAGGGAAGTCATGTGATCATTTTCAAAACACGTGTTAATGTTCTTCATATGGGAAAATATTTGGAGTGCTGGTAGCTCTCTTGTGCAAATTTTAGGTTGCAAAATGCAATTAACGCTCAGATCTTTTTAGCACATTCAATTGTCATTCATGGCCGAGTTGTTTATTGCGGCTAATTTTTGTTACCATCTTGGCAGGTGACAGCATCAAGGTTGTTGCAGTCAAAACAAACCATCCCCCACTATTACTTAACAGTAGATACATGTGTCGACAAGCTTATGGAGTGAGTGTTGATGTCCTCCACTGAGATTTTGCCGCAATGAATTTCATTTTATTTGTCTTACATTCTATTTGTTCTGTAGATTGCGCAACAAGCTAAATGCGTTGCAAGAAGCTTCAGGCGGGAAGAGGATATCCGTTAATGATCTTGTAATTAAGGTATTGCAGATTTCGGCACAATCTCGATTTCTTTTTCTTTATTTATATTATTCCAAAAAGAGAGGGGGTGGGGGTGGGAGGAGTAAATTGACTGTTTGTCTCAAACAATGAACTAAACAGCTATTGGACTACAGGCTGCTGCTTTGGCTCTTCGAAAAGTTCCTCAGTGTAATAGTTCATGGACAAATGACTACATTCGACAGTAAGTGTACTCGATAATGCGAGTCATTGTTCAACCAGCATGGACATTAATTGCAAAATCTTTTCCATGTCCGATACCAGGTATCACAATGTGAATATCAATGTTGCGGTGCAGACAGATAATGGGTTGTATGTGCCTATAATTAGGGTATGTCGTTGTCTCAACTGTTTATGTTCTTTCTTATAGTCTAATGCTTATCGTTGGCTTTCATGATCGCAAGTCCTATATAAAATTTCACAACAAAATCTCAGGATGCTGATAAGAAAGGGTTATCAAAAATTGCTGAGGAAGTCAAGAATTTGGCCCAGAAAGCAAAAGAAAACAGCTTGAAACCAGAAGATTATGAGGTGAAATTCGAACTTTGTTAAAACAACCTTTAGGTTGGTAGTTGCTCTGGATATCAGCTCTGACTAACATATCCTCTTTGCAGGGGGGCACATTCACGGTGTCAAATTTGGGAGGGCCTTTTGGAATCAAGCAATTCTGTGCCATTATTAATCCTCCCCAGTCTGGCATTCTTGCAGTTGGCTCGGGTAAGATAAGCTCTTTGTTTCTCGATGATGCAGTTATTGATATTTTTGTGGATATCATCCTTACTATTTAAAACCTCTATGAGCAGCTGAGAAGAGGGTTATACCTGGTGGCAGTCCTGACCAATACGAGTTTGCTTCTTTCATGTCCGTGACATTGAGCTGTGATCACCGGGTTATTGATGGTAATTTGCGTGTTTTGATATTTAGAATGGGACGCTTAGTCTCATCTTCTCCTATCACAATATATATATATATATATATATATATATATATATATATATATATATATGAACCGATCTACTTTCACTTGGTATTTTGGCCTAAATTCCTTGACAATTTGAGAGTCAAGCGAAATCCTCCCTCTGAACAAATGAATGCATTTCTATAGTCCCATATTTAGTAATGCTCAAATTCTTCTTCTGTGTTGAGGATCATCAAGATAAGTAAGAGTAATATTTCTAAGGAAAATGCCATACCTGATTACTGAACTGGCGTAGTTCATTCTGACCTTCATGTATGTATATGGAAGGTTCTGACAACCTCTGTTTCTTTCTGTTTGTTTAGGTGCCATTGGTGCAGAATGGCTGAAGGCATTTAAGGGATACATCGAGAATCCAGAAACAATGCTGCTTTAAATTCGTTCATTTTCTGCCTTTTGTAATTCCAGTTTTTCAGTTTTGATGACCGAGTCGCATGAAGGAATCAGATCCGATGATACACGTTCATCTTGAGCTTTAGTTTTATCTTGGCCTGATTGTGTTTATGTTTTGGCGTTTGTCACAAGAACAGGGGTAACATGATTTTTTTAAATAATGAGGCCCTGAGGCATTATATTGTGTACTAAATTCTACTCGTTTGGAGTGTAAAAGGCCCGGCTCTGAGCATGAGATAATTTACGTATCTCGGATTGCTTTGAAACAAAAACTGACCCAATCCCCTGTCCATTATGATGTGCCTTTTTTACTTTGGAAGTTGTAAAACTTCATTCTTTCTCCTCTCGCCTTTTATCGTAACTAGTTGGATACACGTGTGCAATGCACGTGCTTTTGTAATCATATTATCAATTTTTAATATTTTCAAAAATTTTATTTTTTAATTGTTAATAATTAAAATGTTAAAGTAGTAATTGCAATAAAAATAAAAAATACAGTTTTTGATAATATGTTGTATATCATTGTATTGTTCGATATTGATATGTTATTTACATTTATAGAATTATATTCAAATGTTAGTTGTAAACTATAATTAGTGTAATTCAATGTATTAAATTTAAGTTTTGACAATTATGATTTGAATTTTAATAAAGTAATAAAAAGGTTGTAATTTTTCTGTTCTTTTTTTTTAAAAAAAAATCTATTACTCATTTCTTTCATTTACATAATAAAAATGAAAATAAAAATTGAGACTATTTTTTTACTTTCATATTTAATTTAATATATTAAATATTCACAAATTTTAATTGTACATTTAATAAATTGTTAAAAATTTAATGTACGATAATAATGAATAATAGTAATAAATAAATATTAAAAGATAAGTTATATTCATGTAAGTACAATTACAATGAGAGACAATTTTATATAGTGATAATACCAACATAACTTGAACCCATAGATCTTTTGGTGATTTAAATTTTGATGAGTGACGAACTTTTGATATCAAATCTTATGGAATTAAAGATCTCCATGGCTGCATTTTTTGAAGAATAAAATTAATAATTACTAATTTTATTGTGAGAGAATGTAATTATTGACTACATGATATTATACATTTGTTGGAATAATAGTTCTTTGTGATCAATATTTTTTGTGTATGTTCTCTTTTTATTGGACGTGTCTGATTTGACGACATAAATAAAAACATCACAAATGTAAGTAATAAACAAAAATTAAAGAAATATCAATACTTGCATATGTTGTGAGAATATTGTTAAGGGACATACGTAAAATGAGAAGAACGTTTTATATATATATTAGTAAAATTAAATTAAATAAGAAATGAAAAAAGTTTCCATGTTAGTTTTAATTTTTAAACTATAGTATACGTTTGGTGAAGTTTAAAGATTTTGAAAAAAATTAGTAAAATATGTGATTGAAAAGTTAATAAAAGTTGTAAGTCCCCCAAAATATGTAGTTGAAAATGAGTTTGAAAATATTTTTTTTTAAAAAAAAATTGAACCAAACATGGTCATAACCTGTAATTTAACGTATTAAAAATAATCGTTTTATCTCCATTTCAATTTTAACAACCATGATTTGAATTTTAATGTATTAATAAATAAAATTGCAACTTTTTCCATTCATTTTTTTTTTAATTTTTTGGTTAAAACTCATTTATCATTTATTTCATCTACATAATACAAAATAAATATAAAAATTGAGATTATCTTTTCGCATTCATATTTAATTTAATAGATTAAATATTTAAAAAATTTAATTGTACATTTAATAAATTCTTTAAATCTAATATACAATAATGATGAGTAATAAAAGAGTAATAAATAAAATATTAAAAAATAATTATACATTAATAAATATTAATGAATACTAAGAGTGAATGTGAAATTTTGAAAAATTTATAAAAATAGAATAGTCCAAAAACATTTCTTCCTCTACAGGCATTTTAGATGTAGTATAAATTTAGATTTCTTGGAAAATTTTCTCTGGTGACGATAAATTATGTGAATGCATCGTTGTCAAATGCTTCTAAGTACATTTATATCGTGTCTAATTGCCTAGTAAAAAATACAGGGCATCACTCAATGTCCATTAAATTTTTAATTTGTTAAGAGTTCGTGTATAAATTCAGTTAGGTCAGTATTATTTTGGATTCTATCAAAATAATGTTGATTTTATAAGTTAGGATTCGTTCGTTCCTAATTCCAAGTGTAACAAGACGAACAGCCACATATATTCATTTAAATTCGGTGGTCAAGAAGTTAATCATGTAATTGCAATGAAGTTTTTTCATGATATGCAGACCCAAAGAAGAGCCTACAAATCCAACTACCAGGCAGCCACCTACCTCAGAAACCGGCCTTGGCCGTGCAAGCAGTGGAGTCAAGCCTGTCAGGGCACAGTTCAACTGCTTCGAAATCTCAACTCTAACATGTTATTAAAAAAGGTTAAACCCCACGGCCACCACTGCCCCTGTCCTAGGGCCTTGGTAGAAGATGTAAATCACATAATGTGCCTCAGTGGAGCATGATTGAGAGCTTGCTTTTTAACTGCACTTGCAAGGAACTTCTTCCATACCAAAGGTTGCAGCTACCAGCAAAATTGAGATTAATTCACTCTCGCCTTTCAACCAACTAAGTTATGCCCTTGAGGCCTCTAACATGTTATTAACATGCCCGATGAGATGTATACTAGATGAACAAACAGAAAATTAATGTTGTGCGTTACCAAACATTTGGTAACATGCCAGGTAAGTTTCAGCAATCTATAATGAAGTCAGTTCATGAATTGTTAACATCTGTAAAGCCCAATTCACTTTCTCCACTGTTTCTGCTAAAGAATGAAATTCAGGTACAGTAAAATGTAGAGATAAACCATCCATTACAATATCAATAGGCAAAAATTGCAATATAACTGGAAGTTACTGATCCAAAATCATACTCATACCAATTGAACAAGTATCCAAAAATCTTGTTACATATAAATAGATATTTAAGTTTATAATACTCTATTAGCATACAAGCGATGACTCGGAAAAATCACGCGCCCAACCTCAAAATCACCATATGCTCCGCTGTACTTTACATGATGTTTCAGATTAATCCCGGTGACTAAACATCTTTCCATCTTTGCATTATCAGCATCTACTACGTGTCCAATAGCTAAGATTATAAACATAAATGAATTCTTTCACACATATCCTTGTAATATTACCAAGATAGAAACCATATACCTTTTCAAGCTGATTACGCAAGCAAAGCAAAGTTTCCAACACAGATACCAAGTTGAAGTAATGAAAACTAGAATGAAAATATACTAGCTACAACATTAGCATAAAGCAAGCCATCAACCTGCACCAAACGTGCATGGGATTAGACCGCACTCAACATCTTATCTTCTTTTTGTTTCGTTATACTATATACCACTCCAATCCACTGGAGAAAAAATTTAAACAGGTGCATAATGGAGAGTACAAAATGACCTTTTCAAGGATGAATTATTCACTACCACGTCTTCTACGAGCTATTTAAGAATTACATTGCCAATAAGTATATATACATAATACATGATACAAGCACATTGCCAATAAGAGCATGAAACTGAATATGGATAAATATATATACATAATACATGCACATTGCCAATAAGAGCATGAAACTTCATGCCCCCAACCATACTATAACTCAATTTCACTACCATAATTCCTCAAAATGCGCTTAAAAATTTCAATTATCAGCATAAACTAAAAGTTAAATGTCTAATTAATGGAATAAAGATCATCATCAACCCACCAGATAAAAACATAAATAAATTTCAAAAAAGAAACTAAGTGTTCAGATTGGCACGTATCGTTTCAATGCCTGTTTGCCGGTAACCGCGAGCCCAACTAGCACACCGCCAATTGCCCCTGCCACGGCTGCAGAACGCGGCCCGGCTGCTGCCTTGTAGAGCGTCCCCGTGCCAAGACCTGCGACCACACTATTGATCACATCATCTGTATCCCTAAATGCCACCATACCGCTCTCAAGGCCTGCGTAGAGTAGTCCGATGACCCCGCACCGGTTTCCAATCTGACGGCCGGTATGACCCGACCCGTTGAGGACCCGGTTGATTTTCAGCTTCAAGGTATCCGTGGACTCGATGGACTTGACGCCGGATACAAATCCCTTTGCGGCACCGGCGGAGGCACCGGCCAAGTAACCTATGCCGGTGTAGTACGTTAGATTTTCTCCCCAGGAACGGCGTTGCGCGCGGGATTCCTCCGGGAAGAGGTACTCCGGGGAGGTGGGGATCTTGTATAGTGTTTGCATCGGGACCTGCAAGTCTTGATACGGATTGTAAAGTCGGCGAGTTGAATCGTTTTCATCGCCGCTGCTTTGACTCGGAGCTCGAGGTTGGTATGCCATGGCGTATTATCGAGTATGGGTTATCGGTTGCCCGTACAGACGTAACGGAGCTCCGAGAAAGAGGTGGCGATTATTTCTGGAGAGGGGAATGGGGGAGCCTTAGGTTTTGCGTCAATTGCTACATTTTATTATGGGAAAGTAATAAAAAAGGGGTCCGGTTAAGGTTTGGGTCGGTGGGAACGAACCGATCTGTTCTAGAAGACTAGAATTCGGATGGACCGGTTCGATTCTGCTGAATATTCGCTAGTCAGCACATTGTTTGACAACGACATCGTATCAAGTTTAAAATATCAGTCAACGTGGTAAATTTTGAAATTTTTTATGGTCTAGTAAAAACTTTTGTTTCGAACAAAATGAAATTATACACCAAACACTTTTTATCTCCCAACAAAAAGTATATCGTGGTTACGACTACAATTTTATTTTGTTTTACTACTTTTTAAGTTATAATAAAAGATTTTCAGTTTTATTTAAAGAAATTTGTCCTTTTCATTTTCAACTTTTGCAAAATGTAACAAATTTATCATTAACTTTTTTCTTTCAATTATGTAGCATAATTCATCATTGTCACTATTTTAGCCATTAAATAACGAATTTATCCTCATCTTTAAATAAACAAAAACAATAAAACAATAAAACAACAAATAAGAGAAAATTGTAAAGGAAGTTCTATAACTTTAAAATAAGTACAAATAAATCCACCTAAAACAATTAAATACATATTAACCTAAAAAATTATTTTAAATAAAATAAACATTTCATCTTTCCTAATCATACTCACCCCACTCCCTATCCCATCCCCATCCCCATCCCCATATGCAATCATGGCGGTGGCAGGGACGGTACCACCCCCATCTTCTAAAAAATTAATTTAGAAAAAAATAAAAAATTGATAGTAGATTATTGATTCGTAGAACTACCACCAATAGTGAACAGTGAATCCTTATTCACTCTTATAATATACTTTAGAAAATGTCAATTTTTTTTTTAATTGACACTCATTCAAACGAGAGAATGTAAATTTTACAGGGGTGTGCCGATTTGCAAATCTAAAAAACTTTGAAAATAGATTTATATTATAGAATTGAATTTTAATTAATTGCTGTCATGTTCAAAATTAAATGGCAATTTAGTTAAATATTTTCAAAAGTTGTCGTATTTTAAAATGAGTAATGGGAAATGGACATTTTCTATAATTTTCTGACATCATTCAAGATTTTTTTTTTTTTTTTTTTAATGCAAACCGTAGTAATAGTAAATAGCTTGAGCAACCGCTCAAGGTCGTTGCAACTCTTGGGACGGTCCTTCGCTTACTTCTCTGAAGTCAACCATGCCGCTTTTTCCCTCATGGAGACTGCTGGCCCTTAAGAGATACTTAATGCTCTCGGCCTTAAGAGAGATATTTCATCCCCTCGGCTTGCATTCCCCTTCAAGTATTCTAATTCATGTGGACCAATGCCCATAGCGAGAGAAGAATTAAAAGGAGGTTACCCTAGATTGAGGTGGAAAAAAGGCCTGTAGGGATATATTCCTCTGCTACTGTCTACACTTCTGAGCTTTAGAGGCTGCTAGATGTTTGACAAAAAATTATTAAGCCAAAATGTACTATGTAATTCTGTATGCTATTGCACTCGTAATGAGGGGGGAAAACTGAGAAGTGCATAGTAAGAAATGGAAAATTTGAGCCAGGGTGGTATTAGTAAAAAGTTTGCCGGGAATCCTCGCTACATTGCTAGTTAGTTTTCCGGGGGCCATGAAGAGTTAATCCGGGGTTTCACGTCTTGTAATTCTGCTGCTGGTTCTTTCAGACACATATTTGCGAAGATTTTCCATTTGCATCTCAGAATTGGTGCTTCTGGTTTCCTGCTTGAACAAAAAGGAAAAACTTAATATCGTGTTATGGTATACAAAAAGATTTCATTCATTGCTGCATTCGCACATGGTGTGCTGTTGGGGGAATACTTGACAATATTAAGGAAGAAAATGATGATGAAATCTTGTTTATCGTTTATCATACTTTACAATCTTGTCTAGTACTACGTAACAAACACACACGCAAAGTATAGAGGAAACTGGTCACTGACCTGGCTTAAAGCTAAGCTTTCTTGAAAACTTGGATATTGCAGATTCATTTGGTTGAATCCATCTTTGGCTTCATTTTCTAATCCTAGGTCTCTCAGTCGTTCAAGTTCAGGCAATATCACTGAATCGAGTTCTGGCCTGTCCCTCTTCCTCAGTTCACAACACTTCAAAGCCAAATTAGCCAAGGATAAAGCATCCTCAACTGGCCAATCTTTCACCGTTTGATCGAGTATCCCTGTAAACAGTCCTTTCTCAATTGCCCGCTCAACAATATAGGTCAAACCCATTGCAGGCATGGCAGTGATTATTTGCAACAAAATTATACCAAAAGAATAAATATCTGATTTTGTTCCTAACATTCCAGTCTGTTGATACTCGGGGTCAATGTAACAGAACGTGCCCACTGCTGCTGTCACTTGATATTGAGTATGATTATCGGCCAAAGATGGGGGAAGTAACCTGGATAAGCCAACATCACTTATCTTGCTCACATAGTTACGGTCCAATAGAATGTTGCCAGGTTTGAGGTCGCGATGCACAAGGGGATTTGGCCTTGTCTGATGGAGGAAGAGGAGGGCAGTGGCAATTTCAGCGGCTATTCGGAAACGGGTGCTCCATGGAATAGGTGGAGTGTTATTCTTGCGACAAAGCCTGTCTTCTAAGCTTCCATTTTCCATGTACTCGTATACAAGGCAACCGTACTCAGGGCAGGCACCCACAAGGATTACCATGTTCGGATGTCTTAGATGGCTCAACACCTCAAGCTACAGCATGAAAATATTAGAACAATTAGAAGATTGAATTGACATGTACACTCGTGAGATTCTACCAGCTGAAATTTTGTCTATTGGTTTCTTGCTTGAAGTCTAATCTTCTTTTTAATTACTTGAACATTTATTTTAATTTATGAATTGTATCATGTTCAAACAGCAGGGGCGACCTATTTACGGCTGACTGTAATCCCATGAAAAATTTCTTGGAAATCTATAGTGAATGACAGCACTTTACATAGGATGACGAGAACTGCTATCCAACAATATAAAAAGAAGGTTGAGATAATGCACAGATTGTTGAAATTTAACCAAGTGAAAGAGATGTATTCCTAAACCTGACCGAAACCAAGGAATTTTAGTTTAAATTTGCATCATAAAGAAAGAATGGTACAAAGTACCTCTCTCTGAAATTGTTTTTGTCCTTGTGAGATGTCTGGCCTCAAAACCTTAATGGCAACAGATGTTTGATCGAGAGTTGCTTTAAAGACAGATCCATATCCACCTTCACCTATCTTTTGTGATCTGGAGAAGCAATTAGTTGCAACTTCAATTTCGTCAATTGAGTATTTTCTATATCTAACTTCAATTCGCGACAATGCTTCCATCGCTTTCTGCTTCTCTTGAGACTCAAATTTAAACTTTAGTTCTGCACGTTTTCGCTTTTCAGACTCCATTTCTGCCATCTGTTGAGCCTTATGTGCTGCTTCAACAGCTGCCTTGCACTTTTGCTTCTCCCTCTCTACTATAGCCAATGCAGCCTCCTGGCCATGCTTGACTTCTTCTAACTTGTGTGCCTCCTCTGACTTCCATTGACCAATCTCTCTTACCTGGGACAAAATATACGTTGTTTTTTTTTTTTTGGGGGGGGGGGGGCAAAATATAAGTTATAAGTAATACATCGACAAAGGGTTATTTCCATTGGTATCAGGAGAAATATAAATAGACAGCAAGCTGAAGTCGTTGTGTTACCTTCTCTCTAGCAGTTGCTGCTTCTTTACAAGCCGCATTGTACATCAGTGTGATTTGCTTCAGTTCAAGTCTTAATCTCCGTAATTCATCCTCTAATTCTCCCTGTACACGCATTACAAGCGATAGAGCTAGTTCATATGACAATCAAAAGAAGACAAGTCGGGACTTTAGTCTGCGCATAAAGCAAACCGTCATGGGAAACAAAAGACATGAACAGCAAAAAATTTCTAAATATTTCTCACAATACAGCTTAACGTTAACTAGGGCAAAAATTTCAACCCACACAATTTGAGGATATTGTAGAAAACTAAAATCAGGATTACCTAAAAATATAGTTGGATACTTGGCCATAATGAAACTTATTAGTCCACTTCTTCAAGTAATATCAGCTTGATAGTGGAATAGCTGTGGAATTTCGAAATCTAAGCACATACGTGTATAGATGCTTAT
This sequence comes from Forsythia viridissima, assembly GCA_030279155.1. Taxonomy (NCBI): domain Eukaryota; kingdom Viridiplantae; phylum Streptophyta; class Magnoliopsida; order Lamiales; family Oleaceae; genus Forsythia; species Forsythia viridissima. The sequence goes on from CM059042.1 coordinate 11,134,086, forward strand.
CTTGCAGCTTTGGCCACAACATTAGACCCAACTTCTGATTAATTCATATAGCAAACTTGTACGTTCTGTATAAACATATTCGATTCATGAAGATGAATTATTCGATGCCGAAAGGCCAATGAATATTAGAATGACTTTAGTTTATTGTGAGTGGAGGGGCAGAAAGCATAGTGCCATAGCATGTTATACTCAAGTTGTATAGTTAACCTGCCTAATGAGTAATAAATTTCAGGACCACTCATTCTTTATAAGCCCTAAAACCAAGAATAATTTGAACTCACCGCTGCTTGGGAGGAGGTGGAGATCCTAGCAGCATCAGAAGTGTGGGGCTGATCTAGAGGTTCAAAGGATATGTTGGATGATTGGAAACTCGTCAAATCTGAAAGATCACTCGAGGGAGATACAAAGTGAAATAAACTCTCTTTAGCGCGAAGATGAAGATTGAGATTGTTCATTAGTAGAGTGTTCTGCATAGATTCATAGCTGGGGTCTGCCATAAATGGAGGTGTAGGATTTTTACTACCACAACGCCTTTCCCATGGAGGCATATGCAGAAATTCACTGCTATTGGTCACTGATTGAAGGGGAGATGAATTCTTACTAACAGAATGCATGTCATGAGTACATTCAAAGCTGGTGTCCGCCGAATATGGAGGTGTAGGATTTTTACTGCCATAACGCATTTCCCATGGAGACATTTGCAGAACTCCACTGCTGTTGGTCACTGATTGCAGGGGAGATGAGTTCTTGCTAACAGTATGCACGTCATGAGTAGCGTCTATCGACATTCTCTGGCTGCCTTCATCGATTGATGATGTCTCAGAGGTAGTAGATCTCCAACTACCCAGACCGAAAGTTGTGGATTAGAAATTATGAACGAAAACAAATACATACAAGCCACTTCGGCTTGGTAAATAGCTTATGTACATTGCTCACATGCTGTGAAAGTAGTGACAATTCAAGAAAATACTATACAGTAAGGTAGAGGAGTCTAAAAGGAATTTTCCAAAATAAATTAATAAGCAAACTATAAGATGACAGATAATTGTGATATCTCTATTTTAAGCTTTTAGATGAGGGGCCAAATTTATTCATTTAAATTTTGACTTCAACACTCCCCTCACATGTAGGTCGGATTAATTTTTTCATCACAAGCCTAACACGTACACAAATTTTCATAAATGGGTGACAACTAGACTTGAATCCAGGTCTTTTGCTTGCTCTGATACAATGTTGAACAGCTTAAGCCGTTGGGGAGTGTGTGTTGTTCATTTAAGTATATCTTAAATAGTCTCAAACTAGGTATAGATATGACATCGCACACTTCAGAATAGCAGAGCCACGAATTCCTCAAGTTATACCTATAAATATCTGCAGAACTGGCTGTATCTGGAGAGTATCCGGTATGAAATGATTGCCTTGTAGTATTGGGCGTAACAGATTTAATTTTCAGAACTCGGGTCTTGGATATAGCATATACTGAACAGGAATCAGGTGCAGATTTCCCTAGAGAACTTGGCACGTCTAGATTTCTAAATGCCCTGAAAATAAAAAACAAAAACTTTTATGGATGGAAAAGATGGAAAAAAGCAGTCAGTCGGGCAAGTAGAAATAGTTTCATACAAATCACAAGCATAATTCTATTATAAGGGCAACAGTAAATGAAGGTTCAAGTTCCCACTTAATGGACACTACTTTTGTTTTTCGCCTCTTGATTCCTGAACATATAGCAGGTGACTTCCTAGTTAAGTAATTAAATAAACATGGAGAGGGAGTGTGCAACAGAATTTACACAACAAGGAAGTGATTACGGTAAAATGTGTAATCGACTATCGCTTTTAAGATACTTGTTTGTCCACTTGAAGATTGAGTTTTATAACTACTTGAGAACAAATCGAGAGAATAAGTATCAATGAAGCATACCTTGTTATGTAACTCCGATTTGAAGCACCAAGAACAATGGTGGTGAGGGAGTTCTTACTGATATACTCAGCAAGGGCAGTTGCAACATCAGGCTCAAGGAGAATCACCTCCTTTGCATGGACCTGAAGTGATTACAATCAGCAATCAAGCATTGGTCATGTATGTGAAAAATAGTGTGAATTTCCATAGAAGACACTCATATGAGAGCATGTTTGGCTAAGTTTCAGAAGTTTACTTACAAGTTTTAAAATGAAATACATTTTTTATTGTTCAAAGTTGGAAATAAGTAAGATTTAAAGAGTTACTTTCAAAGTTAGAAATTCTCTTACTTAAAATGTAATCCAAACATGTTGGAAATAAAAAGTTACGTAAAAGTAACATTACTATTTTATAGGGATAATTGCATATTTGGTCCCCAACCTTTCAAAATCGTTGAAAATATACCCATAACCTTTAAAAATAGTACTATACATCCCCAACGTTTGAAAAATTTGGTATGGTAGGTCTTTTATGACGAAATTGCCATTTCTTTTAAATAAACAAAAAAACAAAAAACAAAAAAAAATTGATTGAAAACTAACCAAATGTACCCCCAAAAATAAAAAGTAATAAAGATGCCATTTTCTTTATAAATCAACTTAGGCAAATTTATGAATCAGAATGGTAACCTCAACCTCTACATCGGGTTCAATAGTTATTGAAGTGATCTCTTTAACCACATCCAGGGAGCTAAAAAGGTCAATCACGCGCTTGTGAACATGAAGCTCAAACCTATCCCACGTATTGGTTCTTTCACCACATGGGGATTTCCGTGTAGTAATGAGAAGAACTTTGGTGGGCATCCTAACCGGTACATTGACCCTAAGCATCTTGTCCTTCGTACCACAGACCAAATCTGCACACACTTTCTTGAGGTTCTTAACATTTTTTTAAGAAAGAATGATACGGATCTTGTGAATCTGCTCTTGTGGTTCCTGCAGCCCTGGCTTAGTCAGCTTCGTCGCTGCGTACGCCATCCTTTCCCTTTTCTCGAAATACAGAAACTTGGCAGATGCGAGAAGTGGATCGCGGCAGCGGAGTTAAAGAAAGGTTGCCCTTCCGACTTTTGGGTTTAAGATTTCGGTTAATGGTGTTTATAGTGAATAATTTGTTAATGACTCTAGTTTTGGGTGAATTTTGGGTTTTTAGGGGTAGTGGTGGATTTTGGATTTTGAGGTTTGATAAAGAAGATGGCCTATTTGTTACTTTTTATTTTTTGGGTACATTTAGTTAGTTTTCAATCATTTTTTTCTTTTTTCTTGATTTTTCTTTTTTTGTTTATCTAAAGGAAGTGTCAATTTCGTCATAAAGGACCTACCATGCCAAGTTTTTCAAACGTTAAAATGTCTGGTGCTATTTTTAAAGGTTAAGGGTACATCCCCAACGTTTTTGAAAGGTTGGGGACCAAATTTTCAATTATCCCTAAAATGTAATCCAAACATGTTGGAAATAAAAAGTTACGTAAAAGTAACATTACTATTTTATAGCCAAACATGCTCTCAACAATATGTAGACCACTTGGAAGGTATCGAGAACATAAATCTCTATTTAACCAAGTCAATTTCCGAGGATTAGTTCTAATCCCTAATGTTCAAGTTTCAGGTGATTTGAACATTCAGGTGCACTAGCTTTCAAAAAATTGTTGTGATTAACTTCCAGTCGATATCAGAATTTAATGGAGCCTTCATTTGTTGACCATTAAGTATTGGTGCCAGAGAAAATATAACTGGTAAACAAGCATTTATTAAGCTCAATAAAGTACGTTTAGCAAGGAGGATTGGCTAGTAGTGGGCACTATTAAGGAAGAAAAAAACTGTTTAAAATATTGCACAGAGAGCATGTATGCTTTTATTCCAGCATCCTGCTAAAGGCAGAAGATTGAAAAATAGTCGTATGGTGCCCACTTTACTATATATTGGTTGAACAAATTTAATTTCTTCGTGGTGGCACTGTATTATTAAATGCAAATACGGTATAAACTGTGAATAGATTTAGGATTACCCTCTTTCGAGCACAAAGCCCGCGATAGGGAAGGAAGAACTGCGGCATTTCAGCTAGAGTTGGTGAACTACCTACTTTAGGGACAGCACCTTCTGCATCAGCGTTAGACAACAAATTTTAAAACTCTTTTAAAAATATATTATATGCAAGCAAAAATAATATCAATGGCACTGGAATCAACAAGTCAATTCCTAATGCATGTCAATAAGAAAATGAAACAGAATCAACATTCTCAAAAGAACGATCTGAATTTTAACAGGATTTGCTTCTGTTACTATCGAGGACCCTAATTTAATCCCGAAATACTCAATCCAGGTTGTTTTATGAATCACATTCCTAGGATGTAACTTGAGTCTCCTTTTATTGACCTGTACTTTTTCCATCTCTATAGAGGATATAGCATATTAGAAGATTACTTAACATGAACGTGGATTGAAATTCTAAGCCCTAACAATTTAGCAGCCCTATCTCACACTTCCTCATCAAATCCCGTGAAGTACACTAGCTTCCAATATATTCTACCATTATCGATGATTCATTGCTTGGGGATAAAAAAAAAAAGGAAAAAAGAACTTGCATAGATTATTTTATAATTTTCATCATTAACATTTTTTGACAATATAATTTACCCATCAAATGTACTGGCGAAATACAATACTATTCAAATTCAATACAAAGAAAAAAGAACAAGATACTTACCAAGTTGCAAATTTTGTGGGATTGAAACATGGATAAGGATAATTTGATTATCCTTCAACGGTAAATTCTCAAGGGCCCATCTGAGGGCAAATTGACTGTTCTTGTCTCTATCAATAGCTACGGCGGTGGTAATGAAGCCTCCTTGAGAATGTGGGTAATTCTCCATTTTTCATCACGAGAAAATGATCGCGCACGGCGGCTGCACTGGGCGGCTGCACCACCAGCACGGTGGTTGCTGGCTTGGCGCTACCGGAACAGCTCAACCGTGCTTGAATGTAACCCACAGCGAAAAAGGAACGGGAAAATGATTCGAACTTCTTGTTTTGCATTTTAGGGCTATATTTGGTGACAATTGTTTGTCAATTTTCTTCTGTTAAGCCAGAGAATCTCCACCTCTCTTTTTCTTGCAATGTTTTCCCTCCCGAGTCCCAAATATGGATTTCTCATAAAAATAAAAATAAAAATTAGAGAGCCACAGAGACTATACTGATCACTAGCTCTCACTTGTACAATCTTTTGTGGGTTAATTATAATCAGGCTCTCCATCTTTTCAGTTTTGTATCATTTCATCTTTATTCAATTTTATTTATATCTATTATTCCCAATCTTTCATTAATTCTCACCTATAATCCCTAGATAGTCATTTTTTTTATGATTTTGTCTCGAACTTCAATAAATTAAAATAACAAAAAAATATATATATATATAATGAAAAAATTACAATTGAAGTAATGAATCCCGCTCGAATCGTCCCACCAGGTAAATTATTTTGACTTTTGGCTCTCCTTTTCAAAAGTGTAAACAAATCCTAAACTTTTTAATTTTCACAGTTTTCATTTAAAATAATAAAAAATGTATTATTAAGTCCCAAATTTTTTAATCCTAACACCTACGTCCCTCAGTATATGTGCATCGAAAAGACTTCTGAAGTCTAGACAGAATTCGTCCAAAAATCTATTAATTAATGAAAAGTCAACTACGTTATCTAATTTTGACCAATTTAACAATAGCAATATTCTCTTCACATTCTATTATTTAAATTTTTTTTTTTAAAAAAAAGAAAAATATGGTCACCCCGTGCAACTGGGGAGATTTGTTCCCCTGGTTTTAGACTCAAACTCACCGAAGTTTGGGTTTGACACCGAGTGGGAGAAATCTCCCAGATTTGCAACATAAATTTCAGTAGTTATTTCGCTACTCATAATGATGATAAAGATAATGTAACATAAATTCTTTGACCTCTTCTTCAAATAATGTTTTGTATTTATCACGTTGTTGTCTCAATCCAAACTCGTTGGGGTTTAGGTTAGAAACCAAGGGAATAAATTCTCTCGGTCGCGCACAGATCTAGCGACGCAGGCGGGGTTTGGGAAGAAGATGACAATTTTTCTTTTTCTTTTCACTTTTTGTTTTTGTATAATTATTTTAAATAACTGACTATATTGTCTTTGTTAAATTTGTCAAATTTAGATTACGGGATTATTTTTCATCAACTAACGGATATTTGGACGAAATTCATCCAGCCTCTGGAGGTCCTTCTGGCCTACATGTATTGATTACAAAGTTTGAGACTTGACGACACAATTTTTATTATTTTAAGTGAAGAATCAAAATTCATTTGCACTTTTAAAAAATTTAGGGATCTGAATTACAATTTTTTTAATTCTATTTTCTTTTTTTTAAATATATTTAAGTCATGGACAAAATAGTCAAAAGGAACTATCTAGGGACTGTGAATTACCGAAAGATTTGGAATGATAAATACGAATAAAATTGTTAAAAATTTAAAAAAATTGAGACTGTAAGTATAATTTATTTTTTTTATAACAAATCTTATATTTTTGCAATTCGTAATTATCCAACTTCATACTCTAACTCAGTCACCTGTCAAGAACCTATGTGATATGTCAATCCCGAGCCGTGTTAAAGCGGATGGACCAACATAAAATTACATGTCATATTGTGAATAAGTGCATACCGTGGATCAGTATTTCATTTTCCCACTTTAAAAAATAGAGAAAACTTAGAAAACAAATATGAGATTGTTTGTCAATGCTTATAATACTGATAAGCTGGTGAAATATAATTTTTTATATATTTCGTAAGACCCACAACTTTTATCAACGCATTCCATATGACATATACCCTCTAAACTCTCTAAAATCTTAAAAAAAAAATACCCTCTTTGATTTGACACTAGAATTTCTACCAAAGTTAAATATGCCCGACATTGATATCACAAAAAAATTGTAGCATTCATTCCAACGGAGCTCGATATTCTTTTTTGTTTTGAAACGAGCACCCTTCATTTCAAATAAATCCAACGATTCAAACAAAAAATCGCTATAATAGGCAATATTGATATGATTTTCAACTAGACAGTGATATTTTCTCACTTTCTCCATTTCTTTACATATCATAAAGAAGATTCAGTCCTAATATTTTGGTGGATTATTTCCATCAAACAATTGGATCTCAAATCAAATTCAGATAGACAAGGTGGGATGTGATTTAAACATCGATTACATTGACTTCAGTGAACTTTTTGAATATCATTAAGAGTATATTTAATTTTGATTAAAATCATATTTTTTGTTAAAGTTGATAAAAGTTGATGAAATATATGTAATTAAAAAGTTGTGAGTCTATGAGATGCGTGGCTAAAATTTATTGTTGACTTTAATTTTAATTTTTTAGCAAAATTTTAATTGATTTCAAACAAATCCTAAGATTATTTGCAAAATATTATCATAATTTTAGGAAGGAACTATCATTATAATTCTCAAATTTGGGTTTATTTTGATATATGCAAGGTGTATTACTACATCATGTGTCGTTTAAGCATGTTGTGTTCATAATTTTCTTTGATAAAGTAATGCATTTTAACATCAGATTATGTATCAAAGTGTGTTAGTGTATGTTATCTTAGTATTTTTTGCATGTAGGGACTTAATTTTCTCTTTGTACAAACAAAAAATTTTATTCTCACTTATGCAATAACGTCATGTATAGTTGTATTACTCTCTATGTTTATATTTTTTTCTTTTATCTTGTGTTACTTGTGTGTTATTTAGGAGTTTGAACATGTAGTGACTTAATTCTTTATTTGTGCAAATATATAATTTAGATGTGTTATTGTCTCTTGTCGAGATATTCAATTATATGGTGTTATCTTTCTTCTTTTCACATTGACTTGGAGGATGTACCAATTTTGAACTCTTAAGTTCAACTTTGTGAATTGATTTTGTGGTAATGGACCTCTTAAGATGCACCATTATGGGTATGAAATTTGGAAAAAAAATGTTGTTTAATTTGAAATCAATTTGGGAGATTAGAAAAACCAATTTCGAAGACACGAAAAGTGAGGGTTTAATTAAATTAGGGTAAATATTACTAAATATTTGAATAAAATCATGCATTTATGATTAACTATAAAAATTGGGTATTTTCATTTTATTTTATTTTTCAAATTTTCACATTTAAATATAAAATAATTTAAGAAACCCGAACCTAGCCCGGACTCACATTTTGTACCAGGTCAGTCCTGGGCCGTGAGGCGAGTTGATCATAACATCTTGCCCCCTGCGCCACAGTGTTGGTTTGGAAAAAATAAATAAATTAGGTCCATCAATTTTACTCACATTTCCTCGAGGCTGATAATTCAAACCCTTTACTTCTATTCTGTTCAATCAAGAATCATAATAAACTGATATCATTTGACTGATAAATCACGTGTTTTGTATGTCTATACTTAAATTATAATTTAAGTTGATCAAATATACTTTTTATTTACAAATTTTATAAGATCCATAACTTATAAGCATTTACAAAATAATTTCAGCACCACCAAATATAATATTTAGACAAGATTTTAGCTTTAAGATCTTAAGCTTAGATATCAATTGGTATGTAAAAACGAAACAGGGAAAATTCAAAATGCAAGCTTTATAGATCACAAACAGTTAGATGAGAAATGATAAATTTTCCAAGTATCCCTTAACAATGAAGCAGACAACTGGGTTTCACTTCTTGTCTTCCTTGCCTTGAAACAAAATTCTATCTCAAGTTGTGATGGAGGCACAAAATCAGTCTTTGCTGAAGACCTACCTTCTTCTCTTCCTTTTAATCGTTTGAAATTCCAGCGGGACTGGAAGAGTAGCCACCAAAACTTGATTTTCGCGCTTGAACTTGCAACCCAAGTATTCGTAATGGGGTCTTAGTGCTACAGGTGTCATTCTAAGATCCTCGGCTATATCTGATGGGTCAGATTTGAAATCATCCGCAAACATAGTGAGCACCAACACGTAACTTATGAGCAGCTTTTTTTTCTCATCCGGAATTCTTGAATCATTTGAAGTAGCAAATAGTGAAGAGAATTTCTGGGATAAGATACTCGGGAATTTATGGTGCTTTGCAGCTAAAACGCCATCCATAGAATGTTTATCCTTGAACTTAATGAGGTGAGTGATATACGAAAAAATGCCAGCCAACTTCCTCTTTTTTGTTTCATCCTACAAGTTGGAAAGGCAATAAATAAAGGAAATAGCAGTAAAGCAAAACAATGAATTCAACCAAAATGTTGTTAATTCACAAATAAATTATAAAACAACAATTGAGAATTTATCAAAACAGTACTCTATTATTATAAGTCTTCCGAGGAGAACAGTTATGCCGACTAAATGTGTTGTATCAAAGCAGCATAATCAACATTTTCATTTTCCAGCTATAGTTTTGACTTTTGAGTTCTGGCGGTATAAGCCAAATAATCAAATTTCGTAAAAAAACTGACTTTTCTAATCAAATAGAGCTTTCTCGTGTTAACCAACCCCTCATTCCAAGTCAAAAGTCGATTACTCAGATTTAATCATCTAAAAAGTCCAAATCTATTTGGTCTAAAGTTAAGGTGACAGAAGCCTCAAGGAAATTGTAATTTAATGGTATCAACAATTCAACTAGAAATGGAAAATGTTGAAGTGATACTGGTTACTTCATCCATGGAAGATGTGAAAAGCAATTAGAAAAAAGTAGAAATAGCAAGGGAAATTGTCTAACTTGCAATGTATTAGAGCATCTCCAAGAATTAACTTTTTCAAAATAGAGAGTGGGTTCTAAAATTAAATGCATTCCAAGAATTTCAATTTTCAATACTCATGTGTTAGACTAAATTAAATAATATATACAAAAGAAAATAGAAAAAAATGTAGGAAAATCATATAATAATTAGGAGGGAAACATGTTAAAATAAAATATAAGCAAAAATAATAAATACTTCTCCTAAGAAGTAAAATGAAGTATTAAAAATAAAGAGGCTGTTGGAGTATTTAAAAATTTTACTCTCTAAATTTATACATGCTATCTAAAATACAAAAGACGCTCTTTATAAATTGAGAGTCTCTTGGATGCTCTTAGGCATTTTGAAAATATTAAATAGCCAGGAGCTTAAAACGAACTATAAATCAGTACCTCGATATCTTCCAGTTTATAAACTCTGTTGCGGACAAATCTCGGGTAGATGTTAGGTGTCACTTCTGCCCCCGTGAGTAAAAGCTCAAAAATGTCAACAAGGTAATCCCACTCTCCTTTTAAAATTATCTTGTCAAGCGGATACGCCATGTCTGGTGAAGTGGCGGCCAAATCATAGTGTGGGATATTGAGAGCATTATCTGTTGAAGTAGCAGCTTCAAGTGCCTCTTTGTTTATCTTGACTCCTTGTAATTTCAAGTCCAAATCCTGTTGAACACCTGGATCTCCTGTTTGACGCAGTGCATCACGTTTCACATCCTGCAATCAAAATATAAAGAATTAACTATTAAGAGCCTCAGATTACACTTCTGAAGTTCTTCATTTTTTTCCTCTGTGAGTGCGTTTATAGAGATACACAAGGGGTGGGCAAAATTACCCAGTTAGCCCAGAATGGCAAACATAGACCACGGATGTTTTCACTTTTAGTGTGCAAAACCTTTTACCGCCACAAAAATAACAGGTAATAGAAACAAATTTACAATTATGAAGAATTACAGAGTAATAAGCATGCCAAACTTGTAAAATCAAAGAGAGGGGATGCACCTGTCTAATGTTCTTCTTAGTTGAATACATGAGTGTCAAATTTCTTAATTTATCAGCTTTTTCCTCCACGGCATCTTCGTCCTTAGCTTCATCCACGAGTTCATTTTCAGGTTGATCTGGCACTCCAACTTTTGTTTCCAATCTAAAAATCTGCAGTTACAGCAAGGCATATTGACTGGTAACAATTCACAAAAATCTAAATAGAGTCCCTACCCCACGGAACTGGTCTTCTTCCACGTTGCAATACATGGGACACCACAAACCATTTGCCAATACTGAAAGACTTTAAAATAGAATTGTATCTTCATCTGAAAATAAGTTATCGGCACACGACAAGAAAAGAAAAAAATCAAAGCTACAAAGGGAACTTACAAAAAGAACCAGATATCTAAATTCAATTAAGTCCCTAAACCCACTTTCAGTTTCCAGAAAACAGATAAACATGTGTCAAATCGCCTCTGTGATGCTTAGGAGTCCACAGGGTGAAATATCCTAGTCATGTCATATCAATAACATTCTTAAAAACCAGGCATTCTATAATTTCAGTATTACAAGCAAACAACCACAGAATCATAAACATCTTCATAGAGATTCCCTTTGTCTTTGTTAAGTAAAAATATCTATCATTAAAATTTTACCTTATTCGACTCAATGGGAACAATTCTCAATGTCTGGGTATCTTTATCCAGTACACCAAGGGCGTACTTGCACAGCTGCGGTGCCATTGCTTCACCGGAATAATTCGTCCCAACAAAATCCACCTGGGATCCATGGGGGCTCACCACCATCTGCAGCCGATTACTCTTCTTCACATTCCTGTAGACCTCGACACTTGGTTCTGCTTCACTGTGGTTCTTTAATGGATCATAACCGGAAGGGAAGTAGCCGATTATTGGGGAGATTTTATCTTTCTTTTCAGCAACAGTCTGGATTTTCACGTCTATTTGCCCCTTTTTAATTTTCTTCATCTTTTTTCTCGATTTTGTAGCAGGGATTTGTTCTTGTTCTACCTTTTCTTCTTCTAGTGATAAATTTTTCTTCTTCTCTTTCAGTTTGGCCATAATTTATAAAAAATGAAGTCTGCAGAAGGGATATCGATGGAGGGGTTTTAGGTGAATCAACAGTAAACGGCGCCGAATGTTGCAGAATTTCTGGTGGTGGAGCAGACGGGACGAATTACCTAGGTTTACATAAAAAAAAAAAAAAATAGCCGAGAAATCAACCAAGATGGCTTTAAACAGAAAAAACTATTTCAGAAGAAAATTAGTGAAATTTACACAAATAGCACTAAGTTAGGTACAAAACTTTGTACTATTTTGTAAATTTAAATATGTAGCACATCTTGAAAAGAGAATAATTTTCATTCCTGACGTCACTCTTATCCTTACGTCAGAATGAGTGTTGGTAAAGGAAATCTAGAATATTTAACCTTTAAAACCACACTTATGTACAAAACCAGTTTTGATTTCAATTCTGGTTCGACCAGATAAAGTCAAAATCAACAATTAATTTTAACCACACTTCATGAAACTCACAACTTTTTAATTATACACATTATCAACTTTTAAAATTATCTAATTTTAATCAAAATCAAACATACTCAAAAATAAAAATCTCCTCACACAAATCTTCTTTTATTTTTCAAATCCATCAAGACTTCGTTTTTCATTGTGTATGTTTGATAGAGTTTAAAACTAGTTTTTTAGAAGATTTTGAAAAAAATTTGGTAAAATATATAGTTGAAAATTTGTTAAAAATTGTGGTCCACAAAATATGTAGTTAAAAATAAGTCTCAAAAATATATATAAAAAAAAAACTAAGCCAAACACGCTTAACAATGACCCTAATATGTAAGTAAGATAATTTATATAAGACCTTAGTCATCTATTATTATCTTTTATTTTACAACACTTTGTCCTTATCATGGATTTCTTTGGACTCCTACAATTTCTTTTTTTTCAGCATTATGTGATGGGTTGACCTAATCTCTTGTTTATTTTATCTTTGTTATCCTTAATCACTTTCAAAATAAAACATAAAAATTATTATTTATTTTATTATTTATTTTCAGTGTTCTAAAAAACATAAAATATTACTAAATGTGAAAATCAAAATTTAAGCTTTTCAAGCCTTAGTGAAAAACCTTTTTCTTATTTTTATAGTATTTTAAATATGAAAAAAAAACGCACCTTTTTTTGTTAAAAAACAAAACCAACCACTTAATTGCGCGCCTATAACCTAATCGAGAAGTAGAGACCGCTCCTCGCACATAGACACTCTTTTTATAACACTGCTTATTTGTTAAACTTATCTTCCAACTACAAATCAACCTTTCAATAGACCCACAATCTCAAATAAAAATCCTGGTAAATTCATTAAAAATCCTTTGTACACATCAAACAAAAATGCACATTTATAAATCACCTGCATCCAGCCAACTATTCTTTATAACATGTTAGTTTCCTCCTCAATAAAAATACAGAACTTGTGTCCCTTGCTCCCCCCCAACCCATGACAAAAAAGAAGAAAAAACAACGCAATTTCTCAATGCAAATAAGACCCCTAATACAAATTGCAACTTAATTTTACAACCTTAAATTGTGATGTTAAGGAGTTAAGAAGGTAACCGGTTGTTCAATCTCCCTTGAAGCTCCTCTACGAGTCGACTTCTAGGAACCTCGTACTCTATAGAGGCTGTGACATCTTTCAACTTTACTATTCCATCGTTAAGCTCTCGTTCTCCTATGATTACCATCCAAGGGATCCTTGACTCTCTGGCACGATCAATGTGCTTCATCACTCTTTTGTGGACATTGAATTCGGCTTTCACCTTGGCCTCCCATAGTTCGCTTACAAGTTCAGCAGCTAATGATAAATCATCGCCTAGAATGCACACTAGGACTTCAGTTTCAGCCGCCCGAATATCCTGAGACGTATACAAAGACAGTGTTAGTGATTTTGACATTAAAGTCATCCAAGTCCATAGAAGAATCACACAAGCATGTTTGGCTAAGCTTACGAAGTTTATTTACAAGAAAATAAGAAATTGATCAAAAGTAGAAATAAGTTGCTTATTTGAGATTGAAGAGTAACTTCTAGTGAGAAAAAACTAACAAATCCAAACATTATTAGACACGTAGCCAATAAAAAAAAAAATCCAATATTGACACTTCAAAGATTTTGGCTATCAAAAACACTTGGTATGAAGAGGATGCCACTAAGAGAAGAGTAATATGTTTGCAGTCGGAAAATTAGAATGGCTTAGTGTTAATAATTTCTTTGGATCAATTAAACTTCAGGTGCATTTATTTCTAACCAAAAATAAAAAGGGTTCCAAATGAAAAGGTTGAACCTGGTCCTTGTCTCTTTGAAGCTGCTCCATTATTGCAAATACTCTTTCTATTCCTAAACTGATTCCAACTGCAGGAACCTGTTTGGTGCCAAACATGCCTATGAGATTGTCGTAACGTCCACCAGCAGCAATTGACCCAACCTGCAAACCAATAAAAATTAATTTTTTGAAAGATATTCTCATAAAAAAAAAATGAAGTAAATGCAAATCACAAAAAACAAAGAAAATTGGTGAAGGAGAGAAATTGAAGTATTTCGTGTGTCACTCCTGCAATCATCACGATCACAATGAATTGATCATAAAACTCGATTGCACAATTTTTCAACAAATTCATCTTTGCATCTACCCAAGGACAGGAAAAATTAAATTGAAAAAGATTAGTTTATTGCCTAAACATGCAATTTTTGGAAGATTTGACAGCAAACTAGCAGCTGTTTTTGCACCTTGTTCCGGTGTATGCACGTAAACAGCATACAAACTAAACACGTGTTAACACATGAATATTCCATTGCAGAATTATTTTTAAAAAAATACCTGTGCAGCCCCTTTAAAAGCAGCTTCGAATATGACTCCAGTATAGTAATCGAGACCTCTTGCAAGACTCAAGTCAAAAACCACTTTGTCTATACACTTTGACTTCAACAACGATTTGAACAAAATCTCCAGCTCATTCAATGCAAGCTCAGACTCACTGTTCTCCAAGAACTTGCTGCCTTCCTGTTTTAGCTTAGACAATAATTCCACAGGGGCTCCCCTTTCCCTAACAAAAGTTCCAATTTTATCTGCCATCTCCTCAGTCAAACCCTTCTCTTCCACCTACACAGGTGACAAATGTAATCTACAAATCTTAAACCGTGTTCTTTCACAAAATTCAAAATTCAAAATAACTGCACGAAATACAGCAAAGACAGTTGATTTTGTATATACAAAGGCAATAAACCTCAACAAAACTTGCTTAGAAAATTAATGATTCAGAATATTACCAAAAACAGAAGCCTGTGTTACTCTGTCATCACTATTCATGTGGTGGTGACCCCTTTTCCAACCCAACAAATATTCAAATATAACCATCCAGAATGAATTACAATCTCTTGATGAGCATATTCACATTGGAGAGGAGGATTGTATCGAATACTCCTGTCCGTATCCGGGCAACACAGACTCAAGTTATTAAGGAAAGATTTATTTTTAGCCCATCTCCCCACCCCCCCCCCCCCCCACACACCCCCTCTCTCCCTCCAAACTAAACTAACAACAAACTGCGTTACCCATATTGGAAAAGAGATAATATTCAATTCTCCCGACTGAGTCTAAGCAACATGGAAGAAGCTCTACAGAAAGACTATCTCCTTCTCTAGACATTACTTCCTACTCGAATTTGGGGGATATTAATTTCCACCTACTTGAAGGTTTAGATTAATATGGCATGGCAATCTATTTGAAGGTCTCATCTGATTTTAGAAGTTAGCTTTCTGTTGTGTGTGAAAACCAAAGGTTTTACTGAAAGTTGACAAGGGACGCAACCCATATACATATTTAAAGACAAAATGTGTAAATGCCACAGTAAAGGAACTATAAACCGCCATAAAATCAAGAGAACCTGACCAACAAATGCCCAATACTAATATATTTAACTCATCCTAACTCCTAGAATTACTTCCGGGCTAACTCTTCATGATATACCTTTATTTATGGATAAACAATGAAAAGTAAACTAACCAGTTCCATTATGAAAGGCACACAGAATATAGTAACTTCAAAAGAACCCAAACTAGAAAGCCGGGGGAAGAGGTGAGTGCTTTATCTTAGAATTTGATATAAAAAATATGACAAGTTTCTCTCATTCCATCCATGGCAGCAAGTGAACAGCCCCAATTTGGGCAATAGGCTGACTGACTACAACAGCAAGTCTAAACATTTTTAGCACCAGAACAGCCCCAAATTGGGCAATATGCTGACTGACTACAACAGCAAGTCTAAACATTTTTAGCACCAGAACACAACACTCACCATTTCCTTTTTTATCTGCTCAAATGTTAGCTTGTCTAACTTGTCAATACTCGAACAAATAGTTCTAAATTTTTCTTGTGGCACCCCACATATAGCCAGCATTCCATCAAGTAACTTCCGGTGATTCAACTTCACCTGCAAAATTTTGTGGTAAAAAGGTTAAAAAAGAAGCTACGTGTGTATCTAATCAAACATCTTAACAAGATTTGCCAAAAGATGTACGAATTTAAGAGGGATAAGGAAAACAAAGTAACATAAACAAAATAAAATGACCATTAGCAAATACATACATAAAAAAAATAAAACTAAACAAATAACATCACCAGGTAAAAGCCATATTCTACCATATCATGTCAGAAACTGAAAGCCATATGCCGATAGACCACCAGCCACTAAATCAAGATCAAACAACTTCCACTGGTTCTTATAAATTATAATTATCAACGTGATTCTATCACATAATGGCAGATCTTCAATTCATCATTAATATAGCGGATATCAATGGTTAGATAAGGCATATAACGATCTCTGGCACTGTTCAGAAAATTACCTCGTAATCCCCAATATCTAGTTCATCAAGCAACTCTGTCAAAATCTTAATGACCTCAAAGTCTGGCCCCATTTTTTCAAAATGACCAGCGATATCAAAATCACATTGATAGAATTCACGGTATCTCCCCTTAGATGGGTTGTCCCTTCGGTACACCTTCGCTATCTGATACCTTTTGAATGATGTCAGGCCATTCATAGCCACATATCGAGCAAATGGAACTGTCAGATCATAGCGAAGTGAACAAAGTTCTCCACCCTGTAAACAAACCAGAGAAAGTTAAAGCTAGAGAAGAAAACAAAAAATAGAGAGAGAGAGAGAGAGAGAGAGGGGTATGATGTGGTAAATTCATTACACATTATTCACTCAATGCTGCTACACAAATGAAATTTATGCCCCAGAGACCGTTCTCAGGAAATTTATTTTTCATCAAAATGGGATCTGTTTATACAAATTGTAACATGTAAAATAGATAAAAATTATGAGCGCGGAATCCATGTGCAACAGAGATCAAATAAAACATAATGTCCTGCTTAGATTGTCAATCAAACATTTCTTCTAGAGCTATGGAACATGATCGGGAACATAACTATTTATAAACCCATATTGTACAATGTATAGCAGTTACCCAAATCTTTGCAACTATTAAAAAGGTTGATGTGTTCTCAATCTTTGAACTGGAAGTGCATAGCTTGTTTATGGAGCAAATAAGATAACTAGTGGTAGTGGTGTATAAGCTGAATATAGACAATCCCATAGCACAATAATAAACTAGTATACCGCTTTTTTTGCATAGGAATCCGACCATAGAGGATTTTAATGCATCGAGGAGTTGAGAAGAATGAGAGAGAGAGAGAGAGAGAGAGAGAGAGAGTTTTTTTTAGGGGAGTTTGATTTTGTTGAATTTGGAGAAGAATATGGAGAAGTGGAGGAATTGGGAGAGAGATGGATTTTGGTTTAAGAGGATAAAGACGTAGTGATGGACAAAGAAGTACTTTTTTTGTTCTTGTAGCGGAGTAAACTTCCCTACGGTCGGTGATAAAGCGAATATGAGCAACAGTACAATACAGGAAAAAATGTTTATAAATGCACAAGCTGTTCAAATTGTATGGAAATTTCAGTAAAAAAATCTTGTATTCCCAATAATTAAGCTATATCTATATTTCTTCATATTTAGTGCCAAACCCAAAATTGTAAGAAGATTCCAAGTAGGTTGAAACGCATCATAATAAAAATTCTTATCTATGGCATAGATCCTTCAGAAAAACTTATTGGAGCATCTCGCAATGTGTTGCATTGAATTTTGGATATAGTGACAAGTGTCCATATACCGTAGGCTAGGGAATACTCTGTAACCAACAATGAATATTAGTGCCCTAACGTGTTGAGAGGAGTGCAACAATCCCGTCTAATGATCAGGTGCATAAATAGCGAGTCTAGGAAAATATAATTATAGTAGGGACTTCGAACGTGTAAATACTTAATAACTAGTGGATGTAATTCATAAGAGTGAAGTTGTCATAGCTTGCATAAAAGGTGAGATGATTGGGACATAAGGCAAAGGCATTCGAGAAGAGAGGCTAAAAATTTTGTAAGAAATCAATAATCTGAATTTAATAGATGAGGTATTGGAAGCTAAAAGGATCTGGGGGAATTACATCACTTAGACAAAAGATGGAAAAAGAGTTAATTAGTAGAATCAGCGCATATGAGGCGTACTTGAAAAGAGCGGTACTCACTTGATATTTTTCAGAAGTGGACACAAGTCTAGTCAAACAGAATTTTTCCTTGTCACAAAAATATGGTAGGTCAAGCAATGACTATAAAGTTATCTTTAAATATACTAGCTAAGCAACATGGTCAGTGTTGCTTTATGTGGTGATAGAATAAAAGTGCAAGATGTTCAAGTTGATTTTTCTTGATCCATCAAAAAAATAATTGTGAACAAACCATGTACATAAGGCCTAGCTTCAAAATGCCCCATTCGAAATACAAGAACAGTTCCCATCATCAATATGCACATAAGAAATTTGTGACAACAATCTATAGTTGAGAATGGTCCGCCAAAACATATAGCATACCTGATCAGCGAGGTCATAGATCAACTTTGAGTCTTCGCCATACTTTCCCATCAGAGTCTCTCTCAATTCAAAGGCAGGAGTATCTAGAGCCCTGGCACCGTGCCTTTTGAAAATGTCTACTATAATCGAGAAGGCTTTCTCTCTTATGGCCATCTGTTCTTTTGCAAAGTCACGAGTACCCTGTGTAATGCAAACAAAGTAAACAGCTATGTTGCTTAATGCAAAAAGCTTTCCTTTGAAAAAGGAACAGGGACCTTCAAACAAAAGGAGGCACCTAATGCTAGACGGGCTATCAATACTAAAACCAATCAATAAAGACCAAAACCACCAAGAGGGAAGCTTCATTAACCAAGGAAAAAGAACATCAATAAAGCCAACAATCAATTAACTGATGATGAAAATCTAGAAACGACTCACAAAATCGTGCCATTTCGAATATATCCTCTCAACCAACCAATAATTACCAAAATATTGAAGAACTTCCAGTTACCTTAATATCTCTTTATACTTAAGCATGGCTAAAAGTCACCAAAAACATTCTTGTATGAATAACTAGGACTAGAAGGAAATTGGACATCCTCATAGAATCAGAAGGGGAGTGAAGATGCAATGTGAAAATATTGAGCCTATCAGCAACATCACAGCTAAAGTACGGTCTGAAAAGGATGGCCCTGTGCTAATAAATTCTATGTTCATGATGTGACTTATCGTTAAAAGTACGTGATTTCCACTAAGAAATTCTCAAAATTTGGCATCTAATTGTAACTTACTTCTCTGCAACTCTAGAAGATTTCTATGTTCTTTTTGCGCTTCTCAGCAAATTACATGGTGCATTTACCTTAACAAAAAATTTTAGGATATTTCAGGATTAAGACTCCCAATTCATGAAGTTTGGGTTGAATCCTATCTTAAACTTCTCTACAGCAAGGGTCTTATTCTTTCGAGGGATATCATTTTTTACATCGAATGAGCTGTTATTTTGATGTACACATTTTGAATTTTGTTTCTTTCTCCATATCATGGATTTCTTGTTCAGTTATTGTGTATTTTTCAAGCTTATGTCAGGATGCAATTTAATGAGACTGCCAGACAGAGTACTTCTGGACATGCTGCTGGTTCCGCTTTACTAACCCAATAACATAAAACCCAAAAGATAAAGTGAAAAAAGTTGCTTGTGATATGATACCTTTGGGAGCTTTGGAAGTCTTCGACTTTCATTGCTTTCTACTATCTCTTTCACTTTCTTTAACAGACAGTCAAACCCCAGGTCTCTGGGATCCAATAACGAGAGGAAAGTTTGGGAGCATTTCTCCAGTACCGTGGAAACATTGACCGGGACTGGTTCCGATGCTCCGCTCAGCAACCTGTTCTTAATGAATTGCGTGAGAGCAGTAGTTCCTTTTCCCAGAACCACCTTCTTTTTCTTTTCACCTTTCTTATCTGTTTTTGCATTATTCTCACTCGAAGGCACACTCTCACCCCTATTGTTGACTTGGACTTTCTCAACCAGGTTACTTCCCTCAAGCGAAACAAATGCAGCTGTGGCCTCCCAAGAGACCATTTTTCTCACCATGTCTGATAAACAATAAATTTCGTGCAAAAACAATATGTAATCCTTCTTGGAAAGTGCAGCTTGTGCAGACATGTATAGCTTTTCCAGAGAATGAACACCTGGGCATTTGGCATCCAACATTTCCATCATACAAGAACTCAATTCACCACGAGATATTGAGTCGCCAACAACAAGCTTGGCACGCTGAAAACTGAGATCCCCCAAATTCCACAGAGCCCCAGCCAATGATAACAGCACAGGGGACATGGCATTGGCAGTGCCAGAAGTAGAAGCTCTGGAACCAGAATTCAACTGAACCCGAGATCTGGAATGGAGCCATCGCAAACTCTCCCGGAAACTACCATGGGCGCTGGGAATCTTGGTCACAGCAGGATCCACAGGATTCTTGCTGGAGTTAACCAATTTAGACCCATTGAGAAACACCTTCAAGTCAGATGCCACAGCGACATCGTCCTTGGCAGAAGAACCATCGCCAGAATCGATCAAATTGAAACAAGACGCGTCAGCTCTCAGGGCCTCGCAGGAGAGGGCAGCCACTGCATCAGCGACAGCTGACAAAGCAGAAGACCGGTGATCAAGAATAGCAGAAATGCCATCAATAGCAGCCATTGAGTAATCCAAGAGAACCACGTCATCATTGGGCACGTTGTCAATTGTATAATCAGGACCAAGGGACATTTCCTTGAGTATATCCTGCAACTGAAATGCGGCCGGAGACATGGAAAGCAGAAGCTTATTTAGGAGCAGAAGTAGTGAAGCCCTAGCCTCTTCGGGGCTCAGATAGTCAGGAATTGATAATGCAAACTTGGTGGTAGTAGCGGATTTCGAATTTGAAGAGGATGAGATCCTCGAAAGAGCTGATGATTCAATGTCAAAACGAGCAAGGCCATTGGCCACCTCAAATACCGAAGAGGACGTAAGTGAATAGCCCTTGCCACCCACTGTTACCGCTCTTCTCTCAGCTGCCATTGCTGCCTCGGCAAGAGTTTTTCCCCAATTTCAGGAAAGAGAAGAAACTCTGACCAAAAAAGCACAATCAAGGAAAACTAAAAGAAACGCAACTATTAAACTGAATACGCGTAGCCCTTGAATGGAAAAAAATAGCCCTGCCCATGGCGTTTTAAATTTATGCAATCAAATTAGAGAAAATGAGGGTCACTTTCGATTGCTCAAAGAAAAGGTGAATGTCTGTTACCAGTTGCGAAGTCGCCGATAGTCCGCCGCCGCAGCCGGAAGTGGCAGAATTTCTTCTGGGCAGACGGGTCGAATCTCTGCAGACAAATTAGCTTCAGTCAGTATTTTGATATTTTTCTGATTGATTCCTAGGTTTTGTAGGTTTATAGTGTTGGGGCTGTACAAAAAATTGCCCAACAACCATTTCAGCCCAAACCAAATGAAAAGAGCTAAATTTACTGAAATAATACTAAATTTGGACAAATACCGTTGTAGTGAATGTTTGATAAATTTTTTGGTAAGTTATAAATTGTGGTTCTAATTGTATAGATAAAAAAGTCAATAAAATTTATGAATTTCTACAAAATATATTGTTAAAAATAATGTTTATAAATTTGAAAAAATATAGACAAATATGCTAAGGCTGTGTTTGATTCCCTATTTTTTCAATGGAAAATAAAAAATTTTTACCAATTTTCCGGCTTTGGACTGTTTGATTGACAAAATTTTCCATGAAAAATATATTTTTCCACCTATTTTTCTTGTTTTGTTTGATTGCAACTTTTTTTTTTTTATAAAATTTTTTTTCAAAGTTTTCCACTTTTAGCCACATTTTTCTTGTTTTCAAGGAAAATATTTTCTTTGTGGGATAGGAGAATTTATTTTCCATGGAAAATTTGTTTACCTTTTCCAACCCATAATTTCTTGGTAATTCATTTCTATAGAAAATATTTTTTTTCTATCCAAATTTTCCACTTGCAATCAAATACAGCCTAATACTATTTTGTGAACTTTTATTTCATCATTGTCTTTTGGATATATATCAGTAATTAATGGATGGAAAATTTGTTATTTTCTCTCTCTTAACACATCGAGTGTTAACAAATGAGGTACGAAATGTTGGTGTCAAAAAATAAATAAATTTTGAGTAATCAAGATACTTGATATTTCTAATTGACAACTATATTTTTTAATTCTTAGTTTTTCTTTTTCATTTTTCTATACCACGAACAATTGAGAAGTAAGTTATATGAATTTTTTTTGATAGATATGTATTTTGTTGTTTGGTTATATATTTATCTAAAACAAAATATAAAGCAATCTAATAAAAGTGGGGAAAATTGTTTATATTGGAGAACGAGCAGATCTGTGTCGATGTTTATCGACATAAATGCTGGCTAATGGTAATTTATGTCGATGTTAATCGACATAAATAATGGCAATTTATGTCGAATTTATCGACATAAATGTCCTACATTTATGTCGATTCTAATCACTTATGTTAATTCAATTGTTTTGTTTAATTTTGTGCTACATTCTCTTAAATCTAATTCAGCAAGTGGTGATGAGTTGTTGACATAATTGTTGTTGTAAATGTATATGAAACAATTTATTAAAAATTGTGCATGTGCTATGTCTTGAATGGAAAAAAAAATAGTCCTGCCCGTGACGTTTTAAATTTATGCAATCAAATTAGAGAAAATAACTGTCACTTTTGATTGCTCAAAGAAAAGGTGAATGACTATTATCGGTTGCAAAGTCGACGAGGGTCTGCCGCCGCAGTCGGAAGTTGCAGAATTTCTTCTGAGGCAGACAGGTTAAATCTCTGCAGACGAATTAGGTTCAATTAGTATTTTGATATTTTTCTGATTGACTCCTAGGTTTTGTAGGTTTTTAGCGTTGGGGCTGTACAAAAAATTGCCCAACAACCAATTCCCATAGAGTGTGTATAAGTTGTGACCGCATCTAGATTTATCTGGGTGGCGAACTAGGAGGGAAGGTCGCCACTTCCCAAGATTAGTCAAACGAAACTTGAAACACCTGAGTCGTCAAAAAAAAGAAAAAAACTATTTCAGCCCAAACCAAATGAAAAGAGCTAAATTTACTCAAATAATACTAAATTTGGACAAATACCGTTTTAGTGAATGTTTGATAAATTTTTTGTAGATTATAAGCTACGGTTCTAATTGAATGTATAGATAAAAGTGAATAAAAGTTGTGGACTTCTAAGAAATGTATTGATAAAAATAATGTTTATAAATTTGAAAAAATATAGACAAATATGTTGATACTATTTTATGAACTTTTATTTCATCATCGTCTTTTGGATATATATCGGTAATCTCTGGGTGGAAAATTTACTATTTCCTCTCTCTTTACACATCAAGTGTTAGCAAATGAGGTCTGAAATGTTAGTATCAAAAAATAAATTAAAATAAATAAATTTCGAGTGGTCAAGAAACTTGAGATTCCTAATTGAGAACTATATTTTTTAATTCCTAGTTTTTCATTTTTATTTTTCTATACCACGAACAATTGAGAAATAAGTTTTATGATTAATTTTTTTTTTTTGGCAACGTATTTTGTTGTTTGGTTATATATTTATCGGAAATGAAATACAAAGTAGAATCTAATAAAAGTGGGAAAAAATTGTTTATATTAGAGAAGGAGCAGATCTATGTCGATGTTTATCGACATAAATGCTGGCTAATGGCAATTTATGTCGACATTAATCGACATGAATAATGGCAATTTATGTCGAATTTATCAACATAAATGTAGGACATTTATGTCGATTCTGATCACTTAAATTGATTCAATTGTTTTGTTTAATTTTGTGCTATATTCTCTTAATTCTAATTCAGCAAGTGGTAATGAGTTGTTGACATAATTGTTGTTATAAATGTATATGAAACAATTTACTAAAAATTGTGCATGTGCTATGCCTTAAATTGGAAAAAAAATAGCCCGACATTTTAAATTTATGCAATCAAATTAGAGAAAATGACTGTCACTTTCGATTGCTCAAAGAAAAGGTGAATGTCTGTTACCAATTGCGAAGTCGCCGATAGTTCGTCGCCGCAGTCGGAAGTTGCAGAATTTCTTCTGGGGCAGACAGGTTGAATATTGCAGACAAATCAGCTTCAGTTAATATTTTGATATTTTTCTGATTCCTAGGTTTTGTAGGTTATTTGTGTTGGGGTTGTACAAAAAATTGCCCAACAACCAATCCCCATAGATAGAAAAAAAAACTATTTCAGCCCAAACCAAATGAAAAGAGTTAAATTTACTGAAATAATACTAAATTTGGACAAATACCGTTTTAACGAATGTTTGATAATTTTTTTTCAAAGATTATAAGTTGTGGTTCTAATAGAATATATAGATAATAGTGAATACAAGTTGTGGACTTCTGATTAGAACCACAACTTAGATATCGTTAGTTGGCCACCATTTGAACTCTAATAGTCAAGTCAATTCCTAAAAAAGATAAAATTTAGGTGTAGGAGAGATAAATTGACAGAGTTTTAGCTAGTGTTTGAATATTACATACATTTCTTTGATTCTACTTGGAGTATTTATATGAAAATAAAGCGAATGGCGGACCTTGTATACCTTTTCGACACGTATTAACCACTTATTGGTTGAGTTATTGTCATAGTTTGATTCTATTTCATTTATAATGGTTTTTGCACACGTGGTAGTGGGTCGTTCGCCATGTGGTGCACAAAATTTCCAAACATTCCCTGGTCCTTCCAAATAAGACATTATGTAGCAAAGAATATGGGATCACAATATTTTTTCCTAAATTTCCTGCGGGCACTAGCCATAACCGCTATTCTTGGAGAGGAAAGAAAGAGAAAAATGAGATTTCTTCAAATTAAACAGGCTCTCTGTGCTTCACCTCTTAAGGCAAACGAGGTTTGGACTCATTCTCTTTTTTGTAGCCAAGAGGTTCGCCAGATTATGAACTACCTCATGGGCTTTCCCTCGCATATGGTATATGTACGATGAAATAGTTCTTAGCCAAGGCGAAGTGTTCATGTGCATTGATGGAACTCGTCGCTTCTAGCAAAGCACTTATGGTTCGTTCAAAGTTCACCAAAGAGGTTTGCTATGACGTGGCAGATGCGTCTTACACAACACCCCAATTCTATATGGTCAGTATGTAGAGATCACGTGTAGCGAAACAATAAGATAACTGTATTTTGCCCTTTTTTTCTAATAATTTCTTATTTTTCCACATCAAGTGATAAATTGCATTCTATGTTGAGATCAAATAATTGAAGTTATTTGATAAGTACAATTTTGTACTTATCTGGGCTCACAAAAAGGGACAATTATGAGTACTCTTAGTTGTTTTCAGTTTAATTGCATGTTGTTTTCTTGTCAATTTAGGAAATAATCAAAGTCAAGTATCAATTGGATGAAAAGAGAGCAAAATGAAGACAATGGGACCAATTGCTAAAGAAATGAAACTTCAGGGGTTTGATGTGCAAATACCAAGGCGGGAAATTCCAATTCAACACAAGAACTACCATGCGATCGCAAGGAAGTATCTAGGTGCGATCGCAAGGCACTGGAAAAAATAACAGAATGTAAAACCATAGAACCATGCGATCGCAAGGTTCTAAACCATGCGATCGCATGGGCATACGGGGCACCAGTTTGGCAGTTTTCTGATGGGATTGAAACTCTACACTTCCAAGATAAAACAACAACTTAAACACACGTCTTGGAGTCTTTTTGAGAGCATTATAAAAGGCAGATGATAGCCATAACAAAGGAGACGAATTTTGAAAACAAGATACAAGAGGGGAATAGAAGATCAAGGCACGGGATTGAAGATTCTTCAGCCGGAGTCACGGGTTATAATTATTTCTTCTTCTTTTTCTTTTTCTTTCGCCGGATCATGATGAAGTCAATTATTGTTATAATTGACGAAATCATGGCCGGCTAATTTACTTTTTCTAGGATGAACGATGAAACCTCGTGATTTTTAATTAATTAGAAGTTATTCTGTTTTAGTAATTAATTGCTTTTGGATTGATTATTCTTTATACAGTTTTTCTATTATTTTAATGCCTGATCACCATTAGAATATATTGTGATCTATATTGAAGTCGAGAGATTCAATATAGATTAAGCACGTGGTATTGAATAACATAGGGTCCAATAATAGATAGAGATTACTATTATGCTTTATGAAATCTATTTAGGTGTTCTTGAGATTTTAATGCATGTGTTTATGTTCGAAGCTTAATTAGAGATAATGAAGTTCGCATAACATATAGAATTGATTGACCATCGAGAGAGGCTTTTGATTAATTTAGGAACGCTGATTTTCAATCTATGGTAATTATAAGCTAAAACAGTTAAACGGATATTTGATTAAGGAAAGTGTTGGTGGATTCACAAATCCTAGAGTTAGTAGATCTTGAATTCGTTCTTGCCTTTTTAAAGTTATTTATTGTTTAATTAAAATAGTTAAATTAGTTTAGAATCACAAAAATCAAATTGAATCTGTGTTTCTTTTATTGTTAAAATTTAGGTTATAAATTAATTGGTTAAATTAATATCTGGTCCTCGTGGGTTCGACACTCTATTTATCACTTTATTACTTGTCAACGATCCGTCCACTTGCGGAATTATAATCGCACAACATTATTGAAGAAGAATATCATTTTAGGAAAAGATAAAACGGCTAACTTATAGCAATACTATATATATAACATAATAAAAGTGAAGAAAGCACCCCAAAAAAAGCATCAAAACAATTTGCCCCCATTTAGTATTATTTTTATAAATTCCCATGACATTTTGGGGTGGGCTTATTTGGGCTTATAAGCTACTTTTTCTTTCTTCTCTTTATAAGTAAAATAAGTGGGCACACTAAAGTAAACAAACCTATTGGCCCACTTAAGTCGTTTCTTATGTTCTTATGCAATAAAGTATTAAAACACTCTTTTTCCTCTAAAATTTAATCAAACTCTAATTTTACATAAAACTTATTATGTCGGTAGAACTGGATAACATGTAAGGTGCCTGTAGATACATTATTTGGTCACCCAAAAAAAAAAAAAAAGCCTTAGTCCCAACATTCCAAGAGTTCATCTTACATACTAAGAACTATTCTCCTCCATTTTATGTCTATTAACATTGTACCCTTCCCTCAACCTATCAGACTAGTGAATCTTACAAGCTAAGCCACCTAATGCTTGTTCGTTATGCTACTTTGAGGATTGGTCCGGTGCAGTTGCAACAGGGCTGATGCTAGGACCCGCACCATTTTCTTGTGGAGGCGCCATACCCCATTTCCCTTCCGTATCCAGGGGCTCTAGCACGTGAACACTACCATCGGTAAGTCCCAATGCAAACTGATTAGGCTCAGATGGATGAGCAGCGATGACAATTGGATAAACCCTTGAGCTGCGATGAAACAATAAGGTACCATTAGAGTGGAAAGCGAGATCATAAAGGACATGGTTACTTTATGGTACAATAAAAATGTTTCAATTTCTTTTTCTTCCTTAACACTATCCGCTACCGTCTAGTCAAACATACCAAACATTTTAAAATTACTTGCACATTTGCTAAGGGCAATGTTGTATATACCTTAGACTGGATGTCAAGTAGGCAGTGGCGGTGATCTGACACCTTAGTTTCAGTCCCGTAGCAGTGAAGACGTTCACGCTCCCATCTTCAAAGCTTGCATAAACTGACTGGCTGTCGCATGAATACGTAGCATCTGTAATTGCAGCACTTGATTCTGGGGGAATCCACTGCCATAACCGAAACTCTTCTGAGAGTTTAGAAATTTCATTTTTCTTACATCCTACATTCTTTATATTCCTTTATGTGATTGAAGACAATTCAATCTTATTAATAACAGATACCACGTTCATTCGAGTACTCGTGCTATTTCAAGCATACAATGTTCAATGCACAGACCATAATTATCAAACTGATGTTGATTATGCATTTAACCTATGACCATAAAATCAGAATATCCAACAGAATACTAAGAAGAAGATCACGGCCAACAAGTTTATTTCGCACCTGCTTGATGCATTTGAGTTTTGATCCCTCGTAGATTGCTATCTGTGTCTCATGAACAACCAATACCTGAGTCTGA
This sequence comes from Forsythia viridissima, assembly GCA_030279155.1. Lineage (NCBI taxonomy): Eukaryota > Viridiplantae > Streptophyta > Magnoliopsida > Lamiales > Oleaceae > Forsythia > Forsythia viridissima. The sequence continues at coordinate 11,162,469 of CM059042.1, forward strand.
TCCTGATGAAACTGAACACGTGTCTGTGCTAGAGGATTTGGCGTACGTCCAGGAGGAATCTGCAAGAATGAACTTGCCTTTTTCTCCCACCCATCTAGACTCCAAACACATAGCTGGAATAAAGAAGGCAAAGAATAACTAAACTGAAACAAAATTGAAAGTTCAACGACTAGTTTTGAAAAACAAGAAATGTCGGGTGACCAAATGAAACAGTGCTATAAGTTGGGCGAGTAACAGAGTTTTTAACACGACGAGTAACTATTGCGATTCTGATTTTCTTGGGATTGCGGAACTTACCTGAGCATCGGCTCCCGATGACACGAGAACATTTAGAACGTTCGAAAAAGCAAGGCCAGTAACTCTCTTCTGATGACCTTTGAGCTTAATTTTGACCTGTTCAACAAAATAATCAATTAAGAAAACATATGCGTAAAAGCTAACTTATATCCTGGGTAGTAATTTAGTTTCAGTTCACCAAAAGACCTCATCAATGCGAACGTTGTAAATTTGTATAGAGGAATCTTCCATGCCAATAGCAATAACGTTGTTGTCCTGAGGATGAAAGGCAAGATATGTGGATGCAGGTGGAGGAGGCATAAATGTCGTCATTGTCTGAAAGGAGAAGTATGAGGATCTATACATGCAAAAAGGCAATATATGTAAACAATAAAGAAATATCTATTACGACATATAATAGGATAAAATACACTGTCAGTCACTCGACGCATAGCGAAGTTTCATGTTACACATCAGACTTTGTTTTATTTCAAAATAGACACATTAATTAACATTTTCACAGAGTTAAGTATCCCTCGGTTCTTTTAACATAACGGATGTGGTGAAAGGCCTCAATGTAAATGCCATGTAAATTTCCGTTTTCCACGTTGGACATTATGTTAATGACCAAACTAAAACAAAAGGCAAACTTTGAAACAAAATAAACTTCGTGACCAACATGAAACTTCACTCTAGATGGAGCGACTAAAAGTGTTTTTAACCCACATATAATACATCACCTTGAATGTCATCATATTGAACAAGGAAATTTTCCCACCCGATGCTGACATAACATACGAATCATTCTTTGAAAGTGCAAAGCACGGGACAGATTCCTCGAGGTTTGTCTCGCTTATATCATTGGTCATTAAGATTCCACTAGAAGGTTGCCAAAGTTGAGGTGTCACAACAGTTGTCACCTATAGAAAGAAAGCATTATAATAACAACAAAAAGGTAAGGGTACATTGAAACAACACCTCAAAGAAAATTTTCAAACCTTTCCCGTAACATTCCTCTCATTCCGTTGCCATTTCCAGAGTTTATGAACAGCATTATATGCTAAAGCTAATATAGCACCTCCAGAATTAGTGTATATCAACCTAATTATCTGAATTGAATAATGGAAGTGAGCAAGGAAATTACAGTCTATCTATAAATGTAAATACTCAAAACTGTACACGCCGTAGAAAGGAAATTGATGATTTAGTTATTACACCAAATACATCCAAGCACGACATGATACAGATAACTATTGAACATGTGATCCCGCAAATGTGAGTCAATAAAATGCAATATAACATCAAAAGTAGAGTTAACTATCCACTTATAAAATATAAATTAAAAATCTTTTAATTGCGTCTTAAGTTTTTAAAAGTTCAATATATAGTTACTTCTCTGAAAAAGAAGCTGATGGAACCACACCCAGTGTACCAGAGGCAGATCAAGGAAAAACCCTGGGACCCAAAACTAACAAAAAAGTTTGGAAACAGATTCACATTGGGTTTCTTAAGATTTTAATTCTCACTCCCCCCCCCCCAACCCCAACCCCAACCCCAACCCAATAAAAAAATAATAGTCACCGACCGTAAGGGAGGTTTTCACCCCCCCCCCCCCCTCACAAGAAAAGTGATATACGCCTATCTTTACCTTTTCAACAAATTTTTTTCAATCTTCTCAAATCTCTCCTTCCCAATTCTCTTTTTCTTCACCATTGTTTTCCAAATCTTTCCTTCTCAACCTTGCTACTCCTCATTATTCACCATCGGTCACACTTCAACTTTCATCAATCTCCATTTATTTTTCTACGGTCGGATTCCACCGATAAGCGGTATATACTAGTATTAAATACATAAATTATTAAATATGAAAAAAGGTCCCTGAAGAGGGGAGAGAAAATAAAGGAAAAAAGATATCTAAATTTGATAAAGGATGGTGAAAAGACCGACCTCACATGAACAAAGACACAACATATACCTTTGAAGATACTAGGCTAATTCTTACCCTCACTGACAATAAACCATCAGGAAGCCTCAAAGAACGAAGCTGAAATGATTCGCTAATTTCAGTCCACTTCCAAATCTTGGGTTTTTCTAGATCCTCAGAAATTTTAGGCTTTATATCTGGCAAATTCCTGCCATCCCCGTTCTGTAAGACACTCATGTAAGTTAGTGTCCAAACATAAACATCTGTTAAGAGCTTTCATAAGACCACAAAACAATGATGCGGATGAGGTAATTAAATGGGAAATTCAAATTTTCTCAAAGACTGACAGGGGCTAATACTCACCAGCGCAGCAATAGCCGTCACCGGTCCATTTCTATCAGTGCTCGTGCTTGTCCCTGTAGCTGAACCAGAAGCACCAAATTGGCCGACCATAGGCACCTGCATAATAAATGATGAAAACATAAGAACGTGGTCATCTTAAAGTCTGCTTCTATATACCTACTCAGTTTACCTTGGCAACAGCTCCAGATGCACGATTTTCCATGGAGCGCATCAGACGAATACCTTCGGAATTTGCAAGTACTTTAACACCATTCTCACTAGTTGATACAGCCAATAGCATTCCTTCCTTATTAAACCTAATGCAAGGTGATGCCTGAAAGATGAATAAATGGAACACTGTTACCTCGTACAAAATGGTTCTCCAAAACTAGCATGTAAAAGAGTTCAAAGTCAGCAGTTACCGGCAGACCACCATCCACACCACAAGTAGTCAAGAGGTTTACATTATCCATGTCCCAGTATTTTATTGCAAACTCATCACCAGCAGCCAAAAATCGATTCTTTGTTGTGTCAAATTGCACCACTCCAACGGACCGTTTTCCAAGACCGAGGTATGTCCGCTTTACGGCCCCTTCACTCTCATTCCACTCTACAATGTATGATTCACCATCTTTGCTAGTACCACATGAAAATAGCCTACCATTCGTTCAATAAAATAAGAAAGATATGTATGTTAGCGAACGCTTAAGTACACCCACTTCAGGTGATTAGGAGCATGATTGGCTGTGCTTAAAAGTAAGTCAAACTTACTTTTAAGTTACTTCTTTTGTTGTGAAACGTGATTTTCAAAGTCATTTTTTTTCTCTAACAAAATAAGCAGAGTCAAACATGCTATAAGTAGGACAATACAGGAGGCAGGACAGCAAATATTATACCTTGTCCCATCAGCACTATAGGCCATTGTAGTACAAGAGTGACCTGGGGCGTCATAATCAACTCTCGAACCCATATTATCATATAGCCAGGCCTTGATCTTCCCGTCAAAAGCAGTTGAAAAGATGAACTACAAAAGTATAACATATAAAAATAAAAGGAATGGGTTGTAGCAAATATAACAAAGAAATGAACTAGACCTGTTCGAAAAACTAGGCACCGGAGGATAAAGTGTCACTCTCCCCATCTCTTCTTTCTTAAGAATATTGATACATAGTATTAGTTGAAACCGGTCTCATAATTCTTATTTGAGCACACAATCCTTTCAGAATCAAATATCCATCAAAATACTAGAAGGTTATGAGTAAAAAGTCAGAACGCAATCAAAATCAAGACATATAATATGCCAACTTTCACTCAAAGTTAAAGATATTAATGAAATATCCATTAAAATACTAATGTAGAACATCAAATAGTGCATTGTCGTTTATGCTTACTGCATGTTCGAGCAACTTCGCATCCTTAATTCTTGAGAAGCTACAACTCATAAATCTTGAAAACCCTATGGAAAAAAGTACCTGAATGTTTTCCTTATAATGTGGGCATACAGAATAAACAGGTGCCTCGTGACCCTCAAAAGTGTACTGCCTAGCACCAGTGGCTGCATCCCACACCTGCACAAATAACCTTCTATAGTCACTGCCCACAGACCAAGTTCATCAACCTGTTCTCATTTATTGAAGTGTGCAAACCTTAATTGCCTTGTCCTCCCCGCAAGTTAAGACGCACAACTGCTTGTTCGGATGAGAGAACGCAACATCATTGACACTACCGACATGGGCATCAATCTGAAAGAATAACCAAGAGAATTCAATCCTTGTATTTTAATTCTCATTTATACATACAGAGAAGGTCAACGAGCAGAAGGTGAATGTACAACACAAACCTCAAGGTGATTCCTTAAATCATCAGCGCTATTATAAGCATATAAGTGAACAATGTGCTTCGAATACGCAACACCTGAATCAAAATTGTAACAATCATAACAAATAACCAGGACTACTGCGCTATCTAAGCCTTCGATAGTTGACTCATTTATCTTTCACAATGAAAAGATTGCAACCAAAGCTCTGGTACACATAACACTAAATGCACTTATCAAAAAAATAACACCGGATAATTGAGTGATAAATTTTTTGAGACCCCACTACTTAGAAGTCAGTACCGAAAAGGTTTCCATCAGGGCTCCACATCACCCGGTTCACTGATGCAGTATAATCATTAGCCAAAGAAGCCTACATGGGAAAAGCAGAAAATTACCCTCAGTAATAATCAAAAGTAATGTCCAAGGGGGGGCAAAAAAAATAAAATAAAGACTTCTTATACCTGCAGAGTCATTGAGCAAGCTCCAAGGTCCCAAACCTTGAAATTTCTAAATGCTAGCCTCTCCCTGCTACCCACTTCCCATATAGCAAGGTCACCAATATTTGTTCCCACTGAAATGTAAAATATAAGCAAAACAAATGAAGCACCCCAAACGAAGTGGTAGATGAGAACATCATCAGTTATCTCTAAGTCATGCACACACACACGTAGCATTCTGACACAATATATCATTTGTTAATACAAGGAATATTCCAACCTGTAGATAGATGTATGTAGCATCTCAACTTGGTTTGTGTGTATGTGTATATATATATATCCAAATTGGTCAATGCATCAACATATATGGCAAAAATTTCTGAAAAAAGTGGGAGCCAACCAAGAAGCAGAGTTTGTTGATTTGGATGGAAATCCATGCTCTTCACAGCAGATCCCTGATTCAGATTTGCCACCAGAGTCTTGGGTAAGTCGTCAGCAGACTGCGTGTTATGAGGATGATTTTGTCCAGGATATGTGACTGGCAATACGTTAATACCCAATTTTTTGGCCTGTGAGGAGATTATCCATGTGAACTAGAAATCAGTAACATGTGCACCTCAAAGTAGGAGAGGAATCTGAAATATTAATCCACTGGCAAAAAATTATTTAGAATCAAGGTATGCAAAAAAGGATTCACGTAGCCGACCCCAAATTTATCGGGATAAAGCATAATTTGTTTTTGTTGTACACTGCTATCATGGCAATGCAACCCAACAACCAATTACGACAATTTTCATCATATTCAATGACTTCAAACAGTGGCAAGCCAAAAATAGCAATGCACTTGATAGGAATATGATATACCTCCTCAGATACGGCAAAAGGTCTTGATCTCTTCAGCACATGTTCGGAATCTGCAGTTTGATAGTCCAGGGCTGGATTGTTAGTAGTAGGAGTCCTAGGACGCTTTAGCATAGACGCTATCACAACATTTAGATAAAAATGAACGGTGAGAATTAGTTGAGGAAGTTTGGTTAAATGACTAAGGAAATTATGTTATGATGGCCATACACGAAAATAAGTACAATTCGTTTTATCTGATGCAATTCCATCTTGTAGGCATTAAATATCCAAATGAAAATTCTTCTGCAACTCATTATCCAACCTCAAAATAATAAGTAGAGAACACAAACAAACATATAATCAAACACAAGCAATATGTAAAAATCCAAGATATTACCTGCATTATTAGGAGGGGTCAAGCCCATGGACCCAACAGAAACAGCTTGGTGAGGCCCAGGGGATGGATTCGCCATCCACCCTGCAAGTGGTGCTGTTAAAGGTGTAGGAGCATGCTGGAATGGCTGTTAAAATGGAGCAACCAATTACAACAGTAACAAAGAATATATCTGTGCTATTGACTAATAATAGGAAATAGAGAAATTCTACTTGGACTTACTCCTGGACCACCAATTGACGGGAATCCCCCAACTTTAGGGATGGAACCCATCAGTGGATTAGTGACAGGGGATGGTGCACGAGCGCCGTTAGGTTGTGCACAACTATGGTCCACGAAGAGGGTTTTTATATCAGGATTAGGCTTTGGATTCTTGCAGAGTTGGTGCTGCCAGTTTAAACTACAATTCCACAAGCAAGCATATTTATACCACGATACTTTGGTACACACTACTAGACAGGATTCAACAGTATGATAAACAATGTTTTAACTTTTTTTTCTTATTTAGTACTTGTTAGTCTTGTCTAATCCACTTTATCAAACATGCCATAAGAACACAACATTCCCATTCACGGAGTGATCGAACGACGATAGATAAGCCGTATTATCTGCTCTTTCTTAACTTACCTTTGGTTGATCAGTGTACGCAATCTTGAGCTTCTTAAGGTGGGAAACTGAAGCTTATCACGAAAGAGAGGATTTGCTTCTATCAACTTTTTTAGCTCAACAAGCATTATAGCCCGAGCAGACTTGGTATCTCCGTACTTAGAAAGCTGTTCGTTCTCCCTGGAATTAAACGTTTAGCATAAAAATGTCAGAGATGAGCAGGTAAAGAGAGAAGCCAGTAATTGAGAGTACCAGTACATGCCCAAAAATGGGAATCAAAGGCAGAGAACAGTCTTGGAACATGTTTGGCTAACATTTGAAAAGTTAACTTATAAGTAACTGTCATAAAAATATATATCCTCTAAGAAATTTTCATCAATATAATCGAATTCGACAATTCATGGTTAAGTTCCAATAGTTTCACCAATAAAATTATACCTAAAATTCTGCAATGTCAGAAGCATTGTCATTTCCTTGAAAAGGCCCTCGTTGAAAGTCGAAAACACTTTCAAATCCTTCGTAAGAATCTCCACTGCCTTGGCGTGATCGCCCCTAACATAACAGGAAAAATTAAAATTCCAGTAAACAAGATTCAAACAAAAGCATAAAAAATCATAGCAATCGTAATCATAATTTTTATAAATAAATGCAACAAAAAATTGAAAGCTTACTTGTCAAGGGCTTCAAGATACTTCTGCTTTCGGATCTCGAAGAAAATTTTCATAGAGTAACGGTTGTCGTCTGCCTTTGTAAACCCTGATAAATACTTTTCCACTTCCTCCCATTCTCCATTTGTCACTGCATCCTCAAAGTACCTGATATTGAAGAAAAACCCTGACTCCTTCTCCAACCTAAATCATTTATTTGGAACGTCCAAAAGAAATATTAGCAAAAATAATTCAAACAGAAAAAATGAACACCCAAATAAATTATAAAAGCCTTACTTGTGGACAGTTTCCTTGAATTTCTCTTCATCAAGAAACTGAAGTATTAAGAAAACGAGCTCTCTGCTTAGCGAGGACATCTTTTGGTAGGATTAAACAATCCAAAATTCCCGAATTACTCAGATCCACTAAAATCAATTCAAGAACCAAGAAAATCACATCAAAGTAATAATCCCATCACTAATCACCCATAAAACATACCCATATTAAACACCATCAACGCTCATAACCTTGAATTCCGTGAGTGAAAGAAAAATAATCGATCGAGAATCTTGGCTTTATAGGAACTTTCTTCTCACTTTCCTTTCTTCTTTTTACGGGCTTTTTTTTGCTCTTTACAAAGTGATTGAAAGTGTGTAGAAAAGAAAACACCAGGAATTAGTGCGTGTGTGTGTGTGTTTCTCAAAACAAATTGACGTTGAAAGCGAAAGAGAGAGAGGATTTTAAATGAATTATAGTATCGCTCACGCTCCTATAAGCGCGTGTAATAAATGTGTGCGTTAGAGATGCCGGTTTATTGCACGTCTGGTTCACCACGCCTACTTCGTTACGTGGGGAATAACAAAGAGTGGCAGGCGGTGGCAGGTGGGTGTTGGAGTGTAAACGCGCGTGGCTCTTATCATTTTCCCTTCCTATTAAATACGCTGATAAGTCATATTGCTTATATAATTGAACACAAGTTTTTATGATACGGTGATATGCCAAATGGATTATCATTCGGTAAGTTTTGTCGGCTTCGAATAGAATAATTAGGATGGAGTTTGTTTTCTACAAGTTTGCACTATAAAAAGGTGATGTGACCAAACGTGAATGATTGTACTTCTATTGATTATTTAATATTATTTTCTTTTTATATATGCTTCTTCTCTTTTTTTTTTTTTTTTTTTTTTTTTTTTTTTGTGTAAGATGACTATTTACATCATCAGTATTAAAATGGGCTTATTTGCACAAATGGTCCCTGACTTTTGCACTTACTGCGGGTTGAGGACCTATCGTTTTATTTTTGGCAATTTAGCTCTTATTTCAAATGTTTTTGGCAGCAATGGTCCTTTTCATCAATTTCTATCCAAATGGCCATGAAATTTGACGGTGGCCATTTTTTTATTTACAAAGGGCTTATTTGCACATATCGCCCCTGACTTTTGTAGACTTTTGTAAAGAAAAATTTGCAGCAAAAGTTCCTAATCTTTCAGAAAGTGTTGAAAAGTCTCATAACCTTATAATCCTAACACATATGACCCCAAACCTTTTTGACAATTTTACCCATAACTTAAATAAATTAAAAATAACTCATAAACCTTTTCAAAAATACAAATAAGTCCTAAATATTTTTATTTCTTACAGATTTACACTTAAAATAATAAAAAGTGTGTCATCAAATCCCAAAATTTTTAATTTTGTTCACCAAAATGACATTTAAAATATGTTTGATTAAAATCAGATTTTTTAGTATGTGTGGTTGAAAAGTTGTGGAATCATGTGTGGTTAAAATTAATTGTTGATTTTGACTTTAATTTTTTAGCAAAATCAAAATTGAAAACAAACGGGCTCTTAGAGTTTCTACAGATTTTGTTCAGTGATCCATTAATTAACAAAAAAATTATACCCATGATCAAAATTTCACCAATTTAAAATTTTAATTTATTTTTCATACAAAAAAAAAATTAGATGGGAATCATGCCCCAATTTTACATGAGCTAGTATTTGCTGGGTCAACCCAGCCCGATTTTGGGCTACATGGCTAATTGGTCAGCCCAACTTACATTTTTAACTTATTTTTTTAAAATAATTACTTATAATTTTGTAAAAACAAAAAAACAAAATAAAATCCACCATCTTCATCCACCACCACCTTTTTTTTTTAATTTGTACTTTTGAAAAGGTTAGGGTCCCAAAATAAAATTATCGGGCCAGCCCGATTGGCTAGTTGTATCGGGCTAAATTGGCCTAATTTTTATTTGATCAATATTTTATTGAACCAGCCCAGTCCAGTAACTGGGCTATCCATTTTGCCACCTCCAGTAATTGATATGCAAAATAAATTAAAATTTTAAATTAGAGAAATTTTGATCATAGATATAATTTTTTTTGTTAATTAATGGACCACTGGACAAAATCTGTAGAGATTCTAAGAACTCGTTTGTTTTTAATTTTGATTTTACTAAAAAGCTAAAGTCAGAGTCAACAATTAATTTTAACCACACATTTTATGGTCCCCACAACTTTTCAACCACACATTTCAACAACTTTTACTAAAAAATCTGATTTTAATCAAACACATTTTAAATGTCGTTTTGGTGAACAAAATTAAAAGTTTTGGAACTTTATGACACACTTTTTATTATTTTAAGTGTAAATCTGTAAGAAATAAAAATATTCAGGACTTATTTATATTTTTGAAAAAGTTTATGAGTTATTTTTAATTTATTTAAGTTATGGGTAAAATTGTCAAAAATGTTTGGGGTCATATGTGTTAGGATTAGAAGGTTATGGGACTTTTCAACACTTTCTGAAAGATTAAGGACTTTTGCTGCAAATTTTTCTTTACAAAAGTCAGGGACCATTTGTGCAAATAAGTCCTTTTTAAATTAAAAAAATGGCCACTTTCAAATTTCACGGCCATTTGGATGGAAATTGATGAAAAGGACTATTGCTGCCAAAAATATTTGAAATAGGGGCTAAACTGCCAAAAATGAAACGATATGTCCTCAACCCGTAGTAAGTGCAAAAGTCAAGGATCATTTGTGCAAATAAGCCATTAAAATGTAGGACAAATAAACACCCAACTACCCAAGAGTACCATTATTTTTCATTATTATCCACCGTTAAATAGTTGCTATATGTTATTTAGCTATGATGGCACGTTTTGGCATGCCCGCCTCAACAATTTACTCGCCTCACTGGCTTGCCCATCTCGTTGGTCTCATGAGCACGCTTCTGACAGATAGACTGCAATAATCCAACTGTCATCAGATTAGTCAGGCAGGCGATTAACGCTATGAAAATTCGTATTTCCAATTTAAATATGAAAAATAAAATAAATCGAGAATTTAGTTGAATTATTCCAAAAATTACTTCAAAAGTCGTAACACTTAGGATTTAAATTAGATCCGAATAACAAATAAAGGAGAAAATCGGATTTAATGTGTTATAAGGGCTAAGTTGATTTCATTTAAGAGTTATTGACTTTTATTAAGGCTTGTTTGGATAAAAGTGAAAAAGTTGGTTAAAGACTCAAAAAGTGAGAGAACAAAGTTTTGAGCCTTTTTTATTAAAGTCAAGTAGCCATCTTTAGTGCGCTCTTGTGAGTAAAGCATTAGTTGAAATTCTACGACTCTTATATTGTTACGAAGTACACATCGAGACCTTCGAAATGGTACCAAATATGCATACTTTCGACTATGAAAACAGCCCAGCAAACCAGTTTCGAGTAGCCATCTTTAGAGTGATGTTTTAACCTCTGTGTTGGTCCGTTTTCTACGATTCAAAGTTCGTTGTAAAGATCCCCGTGAGATCTTCGAAATGGTATAAGAAACGTCGAAAAATGAGCACGTTTCGACCTTCAAAACTCGACCCAAAAACAGGTCCAGAAATCTGCCTTAATTGGAGTTTAGCATTAATTACCCTATAAGATATACCTAGTGCCTTTATTATGGATAGTTGGGAAGCGCCTTAAATGAAGGCCAACAAGGAAATCTTGAGCAAATCTCTCCAACTTTACATGTGTCACAATGAGGATGAATGCAATCATGAGGAATGAATTAAATTCTTCCTATAAATACCCCACAAACTCAAGCTACCACTTGCCCATTTTCTTCTCTATAATCTCCATAACACTTCCACACACTCTCACACATTTTCTGGTAATAAACAAAGAAGGGAAAAACCCACAACTAAGAGAGAAAAATCAGAGAGAAGAGATGAGTGAGTCGATTAATGAGAAAGCTCAGGAATGAGGCTCTCTAATTCAATAGAGGAATCTCCAACCCAAACACCATAGCCCCATTTCGGGCAGTAGCTTAGAGGGACCAAGAAACTCAGATTTCATGGTGTAGAAAGTTAGATTCCATGGGCCGAGAACTTAGTTTTTAAATAAAATATTTTTATCACATCTCTGCCCCGAAAGGTATTGATACCCTATATTACAGTTCTGCGATAGGGTATCAATACCCTAAAATCTCTGCACCAGAAATACCTGAAGCCAGTTTCTGCGCGGTCCTAATACCCTCATTTTCATATTTAAGAAACATTCACCTCATATAAGATTATAATGTTTAGAATCTTTTATTTTCAGATGGATCAAGGTTAACAACAAGAAGTTGTGAGTAATCTACGTTATATGTCTTAAGTGCTATACGATAAGTATATATATATAGATTTCATAAATATATGTGCTCTAAAATGAGATATGCCAATGATATTGATTTAAGTAAAGATATGACAAGTTGTGAATGGCTCATATTATTTGCCTTATGTGTAAGAATGATAAGAATGTACATCTACATGTGTGCATAAGTTATATGTGCTCTTATGTGTTCCAAATAATTTTTATCAATGAGACCCATGAGATGTTATGAGCATCTTGAGCCTATTGCTATTTATGTAAAAAGAAGAAAGAATGAGAATGAGAAAGTTATTTTATGTTATTTATGCTCAACTTGAGAAAACAAAGTTCATATGCAAATAAAGACAAGTTATGTGATAACACAACAAGTTTTCCCTAGCCTATTTGTACACCATCGAAGGGGCAATTGCAACTCATAAGGGGACGATTAGGGTCCCAAGAAAGGAGTTGATTCAACTTTGGCTAATGGTTAGAGCGACCCACATGAGGACATGATGTCCTATTAAAGTACGGCCAAGGGCAACAGTAGCCTATATTGGGATGGTAAGGGTTCCATGAGTTGATCAACTATAACCAAGGGCAAAAGTAGCCCATAGAAGGATGATTAGTGTCCTAAGAAGTTTGGCTATCGTGCTTATGCACAAAGAATATTTATTTTGAGCGCTCGGTGTACAAATATTGCTTGTGGAAAGGGCTCTAAGAAAGATAAAAGATATATTATGTGCAATATCACACACGCACCGTATTTTACTCATTGAATGTCACCATTCATAGTCGTTTTATGACTCTTGTAGGAAATGGATCAAGAAATCTATGACTAAGGTGGGAAGTAGTTTCGGATGGCCAAGAATACCATTTGATCACCAAGATTGACGTATGGTCCTCCAATCCACATGTACCCGGATTACAAAAATATGAAACTACCTACTTTGTTGTGGACGTATTCGATTATTGGACCATGGAGTACCTCACTACTCGTTTCTATGAAATGTAATAAATTAGGTGAACTCGTCTTTAACATTCAAGCACCTCCCTTTTTGATAAAGTACCTAGTAGCACTTTTAATTGGGTTCAAAGCATTTGAACCATTCTTGAGACGTAATGATTTGTCATGACCCACTTTGAGACAAAGTTATAAGTAATGTACTTTCTTCCCTTCCTTAAACATCTATTTTGAAGTAACTTAAAATGATGGAGGAAGAATAAATAAAAAGACGAGATTCACATGTTTTACTCTTCCGCTATGTTTAAATGATCATGCTTTCGTTTATGGCTTTTCATCTTACTAAATATCCATACTTTTACAACAAATATAAAAAATGAATCCGAAGCATAAAGAGAAATGGTGATCTCCAAATCCTGTCTAAGATTAGTTTCTAACTACTTTCCTCAAAAGAAAATGAAGAAAACATGTTTCAATGCAGTTTTTAATCAAACCAGAGAGTTGAACTGCTTTCTGCGTAAAAGGGTACTAATACCTCCAAATATGGTTACCATTACCCTACTGGACAGAATACAAAAAAAAAGTTTATGCAGAATTTTGAGGTCGCCTGTGGAATGACAGCTACCATCAGTTATCGGAAAGATGAAACATCCTCATTAACTCCTAATAATGAGGGAGATGAAAGGACACCTGTTATCAAATGATGGAGATGAAGGGACACCCATCATCAATAACTACAAGCCATCCCTATAAAAAGAGGCCAACCTCCAGGTAAAAACAGAAGACACAATTCTCATACACTCTATATTATTATTCTATATATATTTTTTAATCATATACTGATTATCACATCGGAGTGGTCATGGGAGAAAAAAGTCCCGCCACCTTTTGCAGGTCTCCACCACTGTCCCTGTCGTGCTCGGAGGTGGAGAAAATTATTTATCATCATTTGGCACCGTCTGTAGGAACCGCACAAGAAATTATAGCTCGAACCAGAAGAGCTAGGAATGTAACTGCTCCACCAGCCCCTGTCGGGGATGTAACACCGAGTCCAACGCCGCCACTAATCATCCACAACAAGAATTTGCCTCTGCCGCTCAACTTGCGACACTGCAAGCTCAGGTGGCGGCCTGAACGGCTCTACTTCAAGATCAGAACGTTGCGGTTTCTCAGCTACCACAAGGTCTTAACCCTCCGCCGGTAGGATCTTTACTACCAGGGGCTCTATCCCAGGATCCTAACCCTCTGCCGGTAGGATCTTCACTACCAGGAGCTCTGCCCTAGAGTCCTAGCCCTTCACTGATAGGGCCATCACTGCCAGGGGCTCCTCCCCAGACTCCTAACTTTTTAGCAATAGAAACACCACCAACGAAAGTTCCACTGCAGGCTCCAATTTCTTTAGCTCCACCTTCCGCACCCCACTTTTATTTGTTGACATCTGACCCAAATCCATACAGGGGGCAACCATCATGGATGCCCACGTCTACGCTAGTTGAGACACCAGTGTTAAGCATAGAACAGAGATTAGAAGAAATGATGGGTCGCAAAATAGTTGAGGCTATGTCCAATAAAAGTAGTAGGCAACAATCCATGGTGTTGGAAGAAGACCCTTTTTTCCTAGAAGTGATAGCAGTCTCTTTGGCACGAGACTTCAAACAGCCAAAGATGGAGAAGTACGACGGATCCTCTGATCCTGTTGATCACCTCAGATGAGGTTACAAGCCACCCTTGATGCAATTATGTGCAGGGCTTTCCTGCCAACGCTTAGGCCGGAGTCCAGGGACTGGATAGCCACCATTATCCCAAAATCGATCCGTACGTTTGTCGAGTTTTCCAAAAGTTTTGCTATACACTTTGCCAGCAGCAAACGTGTTAAGAAAACTGCTATCAATCTGATGCAATTGACACAGGACAAGGACGAACTGCTGAAAGATTTTATTGCCCGGTTTAATAGAGCAACACTGGGAATCAAAGATCTGTAGATGTCTGTTGTGGTTACTGCTATGATGAGTGAAACTAGAAGTCGTCCTTTCAAGATGTCACTCTCTAAAAATCTGCCGGATACGATGCATGAGTTACTAAAGAGGAGAGATAAATATGTGGACGCTGAAGAAGCATATCTCATTACCAAAAGTATGAAAGATCGAAATGAATCTGAGTCTAACAAAAGAAAGATTTGGGATGAGCCTGAACCTCGAAATGATAAAGACAAGCAGGAAATAAACCATATACGGGGGATAAATGATGAATGTACCATTGAATGATCTGACTAGCTGGGAAGTTCTAGTGTACCTACTGGATCCAACATGTGACAAAAATATCCTCAACTACTGCAAAGGTCAGGCGAAGAGACAGTGTCTTGGCTTTTAAAAAAATTTGCCAAGGCGAGGCGATCTCGCCCAATCACGAAAAAAAAAATTTGCCAAGGTGAGCTCACTCCAGGTGAGGTGACATCGCCCAAGCACAAAAAAAAATTAGAAATGAGCAGGTGCATTAGATTACTTCTACTTCTCATTAACGATAGTATATGAAAAGTAGAGGGGCTTATAAGACCAGAAATAAGGTCCAAAAATAAGGTCAGCTGCTACTGTCTGAAAAACAATGACAGCTTCTACTGTCTGAAAAACAATAACAGCTGCTACTGTCTGAAAAACATGCCAATGAGCATCTATCCAAAAATCAAGGCGATGAGCCTATATTTAAAAATCAAGGCAACATCCACTATTTAAAAATCAAGGTGATAGTCACCATTGAAAAATAAGGCCAGCCTATGTTTAAAAATCAAGGCAACAACCACTATTTAAAAAATCAAGGTAATAGCCACCATTGAAAAATAAGGCGATGAGCTTATGTTTAAAAATCAAGGCGATGAGCCTCTGCCCAAAAAACAAGGCGATGAGCCTCTGCCCGAAAAACAAGGCGATGAGCCTATGTTAAAAATCAAAGCGATGAGCCTTTGTTAGAAAAACAAGGCGATGAGCCTCTGTCCAAAAAACAATGCGATGAGTCTCTGTCAGAAAAACAAGGCGATGAGCCTATGTTTAAAAATCAAGGCGATGAGCCTCTGTCAGAAAAACAAGGCGATGAGTTTCTGTCTGAAAAAGTTAGAGAAGAGCAGGTGCAGTAGATTATTTCTACTTCCCATTGACAACAGTCTATGAAAAGTAGTCTATGGAAAGTAAAGTGCTTATGATGATGTAATTAATGACAGTTGCTATATGTTATTTAGCTATGGTGGCACGCCTCAACAATTCGCCCGCCTCACTGGCTTACCCACCTCGTTGGTCTCATGAGCATGCTTCTGATAGATAGACTGCAATAACTCAACTATCATCAGATTAGTCAGGCAGGCGACCCATGGAATGACAGCTACCATCAGTTATCGGGAAGATGAAGCATCCCTCATTAACTCCTAATAATGAGGGAGATGAAAGGACACCCGTTATCAAATGATGGAGATGAAAGGACACACATCATCAATAACTGCAAATCATCCCTATAAATAGAGGCCAACCCCAGGTAAAAACAGAAGACACAATTCTCATACACTCCATATTGTTATTCTGCATATATGTTTTAATCATATACTGATTATCATATCGGAGTGGCCACGGAGGAAAAAAGCCCTGCCACCTTTTGCAGGTCGCCGCCGTGCTCGGAGGAGGAGAAAATTATTTATCATCAAATACTGTTCACTTTGACTTAGCACGTGTTTGAGATTGCTTAAATTATAATTTCAGTTGGTCAAATTAGTCAAACATATTTTTTAAACACACATTTCATAGGATTCTCAACTTACAACCCACTTTTTATCTACACGTTCACCAACAACTTATAATTTCAGCACTTAAAAAATAATTTTAACACTACCAAACATGCGCTTATAAAATGTGTCTAAGAGAGTACTTATAAATACTTATAAGTTAGTTAAACATTATTTTTATCTACGTATTCTGGAGAATCTACAATTGTTATTCATTTTTTATCTACATTTTTTTATAAGACTCACTGCTTATAATTACGACCGTAAGGAGTTTTCTCTGCTACGGAAAGAAAAAACACGTCTGTGTGTCACACTGTCACTACATCTTCAATTTCATCTCCTCAAAAATTTATTGTTCTATCATCTTCTTCAACGAACCACCTCCAAAATCTGTTCATCTTCTCAATCCATCATCCCTCAATCGATCATCTCTAAAATCTATTCACCGCCTCAATCTATTATCATATAGAGCCTACGGTCGGATTCTACCGCAAAAGAAGCGGTATATTAGTTTACAATTTTTTCTTTATCAAACAAGCACTAAATAGATGAAACTATATACATTAACCTAATTTTTTGTCCTTTTCTATTGTCATGCTATTGTCCATTGTCACATTACAATCAACCCATGAATAGTTTGGTAGTATATGTTCGGCTAGGAGCGTGTTGTGGTTAGCATTTAGCATCGAGTCCGTATATGACTTCGAATAAGATCGGAGGCCTAAAAAGGAATGTCGATTGCTTAGTCAATTGTTGTGGATGCATGAGTTCGTGCACGTATGCCATGTGAAGTAGTAGTGTAACAATAACTATTGATGTATTAGATGGAGTTGTTGATGGTATGGTTTTGAATCTTAAGAATTTATTTGGAAAATGAAGTTTTTATGGGGTTCTTCGTGTTTTTAGGCCTAGGCGTTGGGTGGGTCAGTCCGAGTATTTTAATACCTAGAACCACTCGTTACAGTTTGGGTATTTTGTAAATAGAACCATTCAATTCCACGTAATTATTGGAACCAAACCCAAACCGGACCCGTTGATTTCGGTTTAGTTCTATCCATAACATTTTATTTTAAAATCGTGAGTTGACAACATATTTTGAAAAAAAAATTAAAAATTACAATTTCGTTAACTTTAAAGTACATTAGATATTAAAACAATTTACGAAAGATATAAATATTAACAAAAAAAATAGACACAAAAACTACAAACTCATAAATTAGGGTTAGAAATAGAAAAATTATCTTTCAAAATTGAGGATTCGTTTTGATTACCGAGGAGTTTTGCCTTCACCGTGTTACTGTGTATTGAGCAAGAGAAAGATGGGCGAAAGTACAAGACATGTAGAGATGTCAAACGGACCGGATCGCCTGTCGACCCGACGGTTCGATCCGTAAAAAGACGGACCTGGCCGTAAATTGACATACGGGCCAAGCCAAGCTTGACCCGTGAAGTCCACGGGACTAATCCGTAGACCACGGACTTGGCCCATGGTCCGTGGTTCAAATGGGACCAAATTGGTCCCTAGCTTTAAGTTGGGGACCAAAAATTACAATTAACAATTATATTTCCATAATTTTTTTTTTTTAACTTTACAAAAAAAAATAATTGAATTTCACGTGGGTCCGCGGACTGGCCGTTGTGCCTGCGGACCACGGGCCAGTTCGAACCCACCTTTTTTACACGGGCCGAGCCGGGTCTCTAAAGACATGCGACAATATTTGTATTGAACATCTGAGTAAATAGCGATTGAGAATTTAAGATTTGAGTAATTGGAATTTGTTCAATTGAGTTTGAGTTTAAGAGTGGTGGGTTTTGTATTTTTTGTTTGGGTCTTGGACAGTTGGACTCTTGTCTTTTGTATAGTGTTGTTGGATTGTTGGTCATTGGATTAGAATTAATAAATAGTAAAAAATAAAAAATTTATAAAAATGACAAATTCGGTTTCAATCGGATACCCACGGTTCTAGTTCACGAATCAAAAATCGACTTGGACCCGATCGGTTCTCGGTTCTTAGTTCCGGTTCTTAATCTTATTTTTTTGGAACCGGATCGGAACTTCTGATTTTGGTTCGGTTTCGATTAAAATGTCCACCTCTACGTGATTAAATGTTGTGTTACATTACTCTCTCTCTCTCTCTCTCTCTCTCTCTCTTTCGAGAGGATGCTATTATTATAATAATAATAAAATAAAATAAAATATCAAAGTTTTTAGTTAAATAATTTCTCAATGCCTGATTTTTTAAATTAATTCTCAAATTTTCAGAAATTGGAATGCAATTTATAGCCTATGGCAACCTTAAGGCTTATTTGCACAAATGGTCCCTAACTTTTACACTTACTACAAATCGAGGATCCATCTTTTGATTTTTGACAGTTTAGCCCCTATTTCAAATATTTTTTACGACAATAGTCATTTTCATCAATTTCCATCCAAATGACCGTGAAATGGAAATTTTTTTGTTTGAAAAGGGCTTATTTGTACAAATGGTCCCTGACTGTTGTAAAGAAAAATTTGCATCAAAAGTTCTTAATCTTTTAGAAAGTGTTGAAAAGTCCTATAACCTTCTAATCCTAACACATATGACCCCAAACCTTTTTGACAATTTTACCCATAACTTAAATAAATTAAAAATAACTCATAAACCTTTTCAAAAATACAAATATGTCCTAAATCTTTTTATTTTTTAAAGATTTACACTTAAAATAATAAAAAGTATGTCATTAATCTTCAGTCCACCACCGCCTTTTTTTTTTAATTAGTATGAAAAATAAATTAAAATTTTAAATTGGTCAAATTTTGATTATGGGTATAATTTTTTTGTTAATTAATGGACCACTGGACAAAATCTGTAGAGACTCTAAGTGCCCGTTTGTTTTCAATTTTGATTTTGCTAAAAAGCTAAAGTCAAGGTCAACAATTAATTTTAACCATACATTTTATGGTCCCACAACTTTTCAACCACACTTCAACAACTTTTACTAAAAAATCTGATTTTAATTAAACACATTTTAAATGTCATTTTGGTGAAGAAAATTAAAATGTTTGAGACTTAATGACACACTTTTTATTATTTTAAGTTAGGGGTAAAATTGTCAAAAAGATTTACACTTAAAATAATAAAAAGTGTGTTATTAAGTCTCAAACCTTTTAATTTTCTTCACCAAAATAACATTTAAAATGTGTTTGATTAAAATTAGATTTTTTAGTAAAAATTGTTGAAATGTGTGGTTGAAAAGTTGTGGGACCATAAAATGTGTAATTAAAATTAATTGTTGACCTTGACTTTAGCTTTTTAGCAAAATCAAAATTGAAAACAAACGGGCTCTTAGAGTCTCTACAAATTTTATCCAGTGATCCATTAATTAACAAAAAAATTATACTCTTGATCAAAATTTGATCAATTTAAAATTTTAATTTATTTTTTATACCAATTAAAAAAAAAGGTGGTGGTGGGCTGAAGATTAATGACACACTTTTTATTATTTTAAGTGTAAATTTGTAAAAAATAAAAAGATTTAGGACTTATTTGTATTTTTGAAAAGGTTTATGAGTTATTTTTAATTTATTTAAGTTAGGGGTAAAATTGTCAAAAAAGTTTGGGGTCATATGTGTTAGAATTAGAAGGTTATGAGACTTTTCAATACTTTCTAAAAGATTATAGACTTTTGATGCAAATTTTTCTTTACAAAAGTCAGGAACCATTTGTGCAAATAAGCCCTTTTTAAATAAAAAAATTTCCATTTCACGGTCATTTGGATGGAAATTGATGAAAATGACCATTGCCGTAAAAAATATTTGAAATAGGGACTAAACTGTCAAAAATCAAAAGATAGATCCTCAACCCGTAGTAAGTGCAAAAGTCAGGGACCATTTGTGCAAATAAGCCCAAATAAATTTGATAAATATTAGTTAGTCTCATAAAATGTGTAATTAAAAAGTGGATAAAAATTGTTTGTAGAATAAAACGTGTGGTTAAAAATAAAACTTGATTAACTTTTTAGAAAAACAAATATTTATATCTAACATGCACTTGATGATAATTATGATTGTGAAGGGGGTAAAACCTTAAATTACCATAATAAGGAAACTATGCGCATTGTCTTTACTTGTGGTCGAAGGAAAATAAAAAAGAGAGCCCCCACTAAAACTTTAATTTCATGCCTTTAATTTGTGAGTGCATAAAAGAGATAACTTAATTCAGTCACAAACCATGGACAAAATCTGAACAAAATTTCCAGAATCTAGACAGTTAATGCAGTGTTGATAAATCATTATATCTCAGTGTTTCGTAGTCTGATAGTCGTGAAATTTGGACAACAATTACAAAATCCATTATTCTTCAAATTCAATAGTAAAGATCAAGATCCAACGGTTCCTTAAGGATGAATCATAATATGAATAGTCCCAAATGTAAATGACATTTATTTGTTACATAGAATGATTTAACAAGTGTCTACTCGAAATGAGTCACTGTTTTTTCTTTGTTTTTTCACTTGCAATAATTGTTGTTGTGGTTGAAATTTTAAGATTTCACGAGATCGAAAGATGAGAGGATAAGAATGTCCAACTAGACGTGCCAAAAAAATTGTACAACAAATTTCGAGTATTATAAAATACATAAATGGTTATAAATTGAAATTTGAGAATATAAAGTGGATTGATCCAAATGTGGTTGCGAAGTTTTACAATCATTTCATTAGTGATCAGAGTGTGAAAGATGAGAGATCACGTTGCTGGAATCTTGGTTTTGAAAACTTGATATTTTGATTCTTTGGAGTTTGAATTCTTTGATCCAAAGAAAAATTATAATTAATTTCAATATTCAATACTTGAATTAGACTTGACTTTGAAATTCTTTTAAATTTGTAGACTTGGATTTCTTCACTTTTTTCTCGATTTTTTATTTTATGCATTTATCACTTATGAAATTTTTTTTTTTTTTTGGATTACATGTCTTATTTATATAGAAATCCTGTAACAATATTGTTTATTATATATTAAATTGATTCTTAAATATAATTTTTGGACTCTGAAAATAGGATGAAGTTTTAAAGTAGGACAGACTTCCTACAATTGATTGGACGTTTTAACAAAATCAAATAGACTTTTTGTAGACTTTTATTCGACTTAATTTGACAAATAACCTTTTTATGGCCCAAATCCATTTTATCTATTTATTTCTCTAATTCTCTCTTTAAATGCCTACCCTACCCTGCTACTGTCGGCTGTTCGTCCATAATTGTTATACCTATTTAACGAAACTCTTGTACATAATAAGTTTGAGCGTCGAATGAATCATTTCGAATATTTTCGAATATTTCAATACTCAGAACTATTGATTCAGATTTAGATATTTTGTAAATAGAACTTTTTGGATCCACGTAATTTTTGGAACCGCGGTTCGGATTCGAGTTCGAGTTCGGTTCTACCCATAACTTTTAACACTTTGTTAATCTAATGCACAAAATATGAATATAGCACTCAATAAATAACATAATATAGCATCCAATATCTAGCAACATAAGCCACCAAATAGCATCCATTAGCAGATTATAAACATTAAACACCAAATTACATACCAAAAAAACAAAAAAGTACTAAATTTTATAAATGCTAAAAATAACATAAATTTTTCCTTTCAAAACAACATAACAATAAATATTGTAGAATTTTCTTTCCATCCCGTCATTTTATTTGCTTTACCATTCATCAACCTTTTAAAAAAGAGTGAATTGTAAAGTTAGAAACAATATAAATGAAATATTTTTTAATTTGTATAAAACTACTTAACATTTATCAACCAACCATTTAAAGACCCATATTAATTATCTTATTTAGTTGGTGTTGGACCATTGAATAAATTGTAAATAAATAAAAAAAAAATCGGTTCCAGTTCGGGTACCCATGGTTCTTGTTCAAGAATCGACCCGAATCCGATCGGTTCTCGGTTCCGGTTCTTAATTTATTTATTTTTGTTCGGTTTCGGTTAAAATGCCCACTCCTAGTACATAATCACCAAGTTATATAGAATATAGAAATTGAGATTTACTGGACAAAAATAAAAAAATTATAAGAATACCAAATTTAAAGAATATTATATTAATTATACTGAATATTAAATAACCCTTAAATTATTCTAAATGATGCATTTTTACCATTCAAATTATTCACTAATCAATTTCAATTAAAGTATCTCATCCCATAATATCATCTCAAATTTAAAATACAAAAAATGAAGTCTCTAAATCATCAACATATCAAAATAGAACTCGTTGGATGTATAAAATATATATTTCTGCACACACAAAAATAGAACGCACTAGATTAGCATGTGAAATGATCTAAGATTTCCCTACAAATCTCAAATTAAATAAACAATGTTTAAATAAATTGAAACAATTTCATATAAATCAAACTATGAATTCCAAATAGTAGTGTACATAATTTACAAATTGCACGTCGTATATAAAAATATTCTTATTATTAAATTATCCATTGTATGTGAACTGATAAAATAACACTTTTCAAGTCACAATAATATTAAACAATGCACATTAGACAAAATGATAACAAAGAATAATAACATTGTAAATTACCGATTTAGGATAACAATATATAAATCGTAATAAGATAAATTAGCAAGCATGAAAATATATGTTGTTTGAGATTTGAAAAAAATAATGAATTGATTTTATCTATACACATCCATTATATTGAAATGTTCATATTTTATCACATTAGCATTTAGTAAAACACCAACAATTACCATATTGCTGATACATTCACTGGTAACAAAGTTTATTGAAAAATAATTAACAACTAGTATTTGACAAAAAAGTGC
Source organism: Forsythia viridissima (assembly GCA_030279155.1). Classification (NCBI taxonomy): domain Eukaryota; kingdom Viridiplantae; phylum Streptophyta; class Magnoliopsida; order Lamiales; family Oleaceae; genus Forsythia; species Forsythia viridissima. Next base: position 11,185,947 of record CM059042.1, read on the forward strand.
AGATGATGACAAAACAATATTGAATAGAACATAAATGTTTTGATGCCCACAAAACTAAAATTTGACTTATTTTGTTAATGACGAAAAAAATATTCAATAGGTATGAAATAACTTAAATTTATCGTGTTTTGTGTGAAACGAATTTCATTCACAAAATAACCCTAATTATTTTGAAAAAGAGCACCAAAAATTTGTAACTTTTTTGGGATCCAAAAAGCAAAACTTAAAGGAAAAGATAATATGCATAGCATAAAAAAAATTTACATTTTCTCCTACGAGAACTGATATGGTAAATTTCTTCTTCGATGTTTGGAAAAACTTTTTCTTCTTCATGGCTGAATTATTTCGTCTTTTCTTGCTTTTACGTCTGAAATTGTTACGGTTGTATGTGAAGTCATTGACACTAAAAAAAAATAATTTAGCTTCTTCAAGCCATTGTATAGATTTCTTCTTCTATGGTTACAAACTCAGAAAGAAGTTTAGAAATGGTAGACTATGTGTTGGAATAGAGATAATTTAGTAATTATTTTTAATTACTCCACTATTTATGGAATGATAGGATTTGATTCCTGAATTATAGGTTGAAATCGATATTAATTGATATGTTTAATTAGTGTATTTCTAATATTATTAAAAAAAATTAATGTAGTATAATTCAAACTTAAAAAAAAAATGTAGGTGGAGAATATAATTTTTTCTTAACTATCTTCATACGGTCAATTGGATATTCTCTTGGTGGACCATTTTTCAAAAACAACACAAAAAATTACTTACACGGTTTCAATACCAGCCAAAGGTGTAAAATTAGAGTCAAAATCAGTAATTAATTTTAACTATATATTTTTATAAGATCCGTAATTTTTGTTAATTTTTCAACAACACATTTCATCAAATTTTTTTTTTACTAAAAAATTTCTTAAACAAGCTCTTAATCCTTATTTCGACCAATCCGAATCCAAAATGGTGATCAGGTTGATGGGCCAATATTTATTTTGATTTATTTTTTATTTATAAAAAATGACTAACTAATTTAAAAAATCCATCAACCCAAATTCCTGATGTTTCAGACATTAACCTAGCTCTATTGAAATGTCTTTTATTTGTCGGTAATTCACTTGTCTTCTTCAATCTTATCTAATTAGTTGCGTATGAATTATGATTGTTAGCAATGCTGCCTATTATGCTGCCCATTTGGCCCATCATGTACTTCAAGCCCAATAAGTTCATTTGGTTCTATGATCCGATGAGGCCCACTAATCAATTGCCTAAATTGTGTATACTGAATTAACACTTATAATTAAAAGTGTTAATATATCTAGATGCTGACAAATGGAGAATTGGACGATTCTGATTGAATTTTTGGAGGCTTCTGAAGATTAAAAGACTGAAGTGTATATGGTACGCAAATAGTGTTTTACATTGGGATTCTGAACTCTCTTACTCTCTATCTGGTTCTACGCTTCATCTTCTTCCTTTTTTTGTGGGTTTCTAAACCTTTGGTTTACAAATTTTCAGAGTGAATTAGAATTAAAGAAGGGTTGGTTTGTAGTGTTACTCTGTGAACAGTAACTTGGGAGTTATAATCTCGATTTCTTGGTGTATTTCAGATTAGAGAAAAGAGAGTTATATTTTGAGAGGTTCAATCTGTATTCTGTAAAACACTGATTCTTTGCCGTTGTTTTAAGGCTTGTGCTTAGTGCTTGAGCGTTATCCTTTGGTGGATGCTCAACGGGTGATTACATCATTAATTTGGCTGAACATCCGGGCCTTTTTTAGGGCAAAACAAATTCTTGTGTTTATACCGTGTTTGTTTACTTTCTTGTTTCATCTTTGGGGCTGATTGGGATGAAAAGGGAGGTATCAGAGCTGGAATCCCTAATTTTTTGGATATAAACCTTTAAGATCTTTCGTAGATTTAAAAGCATTCTTGGTGAAAATCTGAAAATCTTTGATTCTCTTGGTGAAAATCTTAAGCCAGTGCTCCTTATGGCTCTGGATCCTTTGTATCCTTACATTCACTTGGTGAAAATCTATCGAAAAGTTAAACTTCTTCTCTCCAAAGTTTTATTGGTTACTCTTTCTGCTTTCTCTCATTTATTTTGAGAAACTCTGGTAACATCTCTAAACTTTATCTTGTTCTTTTGGATTAAGTAGTTTTGTTGAAAGTTCATAACACAGAAACCGCCAAAATATCATTTGTCTAAGATCTCTTACGAGGATCTTATAATCTGAGGGTCATTCTGGCAACGCTTAGTGTTCTGTTGAACTATTAAAGTTACTTAGTTAACATTACTTTAATCTAACTGAAAGTGTTGCATAGATAAGAGTCCTTGTACGTCGGATGTTTCTTGATTTGTGAATACTTTTCTTAAAAAGAGTTATAAAGGAATACAATAATATTCTGTTTTTTGACAAATCAATTATTGTTTTTCAAAATATCTGTTTCTTGAAAGTTGCTGTATAAGATTTCTCCAAATAAGTTTGAGGTAGAAGTGTGGTTTGGCAATGGAGACTTCAGTCTCTGGCGCCGAAAAATGAAAGCTGTATTGTTACAGCAAAGGTGTGCTAAGGCCATTGATGAGTCTTGGCCTGAGGATCTTGATGATATCAAGAAACAGCAAATGGATGAGATAGCATGGAGTTCCATCTTTCTCCATCTATCAGATAGTGTCCTTAGACAAGTAGGTGATACTACTACTGCTGCTGCTCTTTGGGCTAAGCTTGAGACCATTTATATGTCTAGGACCTTCCAAATAAGTGCTATCTTTTAAAACAGTCTTATGGTTTTAAGTTTGACCAGACTTTGAGTCTAGATGTTAATCTTGACAGATTTAGTAAGATTGTAAAGGACTTAGCCAATTCTTAATCAGAAAATTGTTGCCCTCTTAAATTCTTTGATTGAGAAGTATAAAGACATTAAAAATGCCTTAGAGTATGGTAGAGAGAACTTTACTGTTGATATTATCTTCAATTGCCTGAGAAATAAGGAATTAGAATCCATTAGTGATAAAAAAGAGCACGTAATGGGAGAGAGTCTAATGGTTAAAGGTAAAAATCAATTTAGACATAATACCATTAGTAAGTCTCACCATAATAATAAGAAGGGCCATTCTGAAAAAGGTAAGACAAAGACTAAGGCTAAGTCTAGTGCTAAAGGGAAAAAATGCTATTTCTGTAGTAAAACTGGTCATTTTATAAAAGATTGTTATAAAAGAATAGCTGAGTTAAAAGAGAAAAATGAGGTTGAGGGTGCAGCTGCAGTGGCCTATAATGAAGCTGCAGTTGCAGCTGGTCAGGTTTTTGTGTCATCTCTGTTATCCAGTTGCCATTATTGGATTATTGACTCTGGTTGTTCTTTCACATGTGTCATGTTAAAAACTGGTTCTCTGAATTCCTTGAAGTAAATAGAGGGCAGGTAACTATGGAAAATGATGTTTGTTGCAAAATAAAAGGAATTGGTAAAATTGTTTTAAAACTGGAAAACAACAATCTCTTGATTTTGGAAAAAATCAATTATGTGCCTGACCTTCAAAGAAATTTGATTTCTTTAAGAATATTAGATGACCAAAATTATAACATTGTTTTATCAAAAGAAGAACAAAAGTTTTTAAAGGAAATTTTGAAATACTTAATACCCCAAAAGAAAATGGTCTTTATACTTTGAAGGCTAAACCCTTAGTGGGAAATAGTCTTGCAGCCATTACCACTGATAATGACAAGTCTGATTTATGGCACAAAAGACTTGGTCATATTAGTAATAAAGACCTGAAATCTTTAAAGAATGAGGGGGTATTTGGCAAGGACAAAATTGAAAAACTATCATTTTGTGAACAATGTGTAATTGGTAAACACAGATTACCATTTAAAATTGGAACACACAAGTCAACTTCAATACTTGAATACTTGCATGCTGATCTTTGGGGACCTACCCCAATTAATACTTTCACTGGATTCAAGTTCTATTTTCTGATTGTTTATAATTTTTCAAGAAAGGTATGGATTTTTCTTCTAAAATCCAAGTATGAGACTTTTCAAATCTTTAAAGATTGGAAAACTCTGATAGAAAACCAAACTAATAAGAAAATAAAGGTTTTAAAAACTGATAATGGTTTGGAGTTCTGTAATTTTGAGTTTGACTCTTTCTGTAAAGTTTTTGGAATTCTTAGATATAGAACCTCTACATATACTCCTCAGCAAAATGGAATTGCTGAGATGATGAATATGACTATCCTAAATAAAGTTAGATGCATGCTTCATGGTTCAGGTCTTCCAAAATTGTTTTTGGAGGAAGGCTGTAATGACAGTTTCTTATCTCATAAATTTGAGTCCCTCTAGTGCTCTGGATAATAAATCTCCAGAATCTGTCTGGAAAGGTCACATACCTGATTACTCATTTCTTAAAATTTTTGGATGTGCTGCATATGCACATCAAGATGGTGGAAAACTTGAACCAAAGGCCTTGAAATGTGTTTTCTTGGGTTATGGAATTGGAACAAAAGGTTATAGATTGTGGGTAAAAGAATTTAGAGGTTTTAAAGTCATAGTCAGTAGAAATGTTGTTTTCAATGAGCAATAATGCCCTGTCTAAAAATGTCAAATTCTGAAAGTGAAGTTGATAATTCTGTTCAAACAAGTCTCTTAACTCCTCTTTAGATTGAGGTGGAGCTTACTGAAAATGAAGTTCAGACTGATAATCCTGTTGAAATAAAAACAGAGAACTCTGTTGATGATCTTCAAGCTGTTGAAGATAATGTTTATCCTGACTTAACTGATTATCAACTTGCTAGAGATATGGAAAGAATGACTAATATCAGACCCACATCAAGGTTAGCTGACACTGACTTTGCCTTAATCCTCTCTGCTCAATCTTCAATAGGTAATGAACCTGCCTCTTTTGAAGAGGCCATGACCTGTAAGGATTCAAAACATTGGCTTTCAGCAATGAAAGATGAAATGCAATCCTTAGAAAGAAATTCAACTTGGACCTTAGTATGTAGGCCTAAGCTTCAAAAGATTGTTGACTGTAAATGGCTTCTCAAGTTAAAAGAAAGAGATTCCAAAGATGGGATTCCTATATATAAAGCTAGATTAGTTGCAAAGGGCTTTACACAAAGAGAATATATTGATTATAATGAGATCTTCTCTCCTGTAGTCAAATACACTTCAATTAGAATTTTGCTTGCCTTAGTAGTCCAATACAGCTGGGAACTAGACCACCTAGATGTAAAAACTGCCTTTTTACATGGGGAGTTAGAAGAAACCATCTATATGTCTCAACCCGAAGGGTTTGAGAAATCTGGTAAGGATGATATGGTTTGTCTCCTTAAGAAGTCTTTATATGGTTTAAAACAAGCCCCAAGGTAATGGTATAAAAAGTTTGATTCTTATATTCAAAGTATTGGTTTTAATAAAAATAGTTATGATCCCTGTTTTTATTATCAAGGTAAAGGTGGGTCTGATTCCATTTACTTGCTTTTATATGTTGATGATATGCTTCTTGCTGGTTCTGACAGGAAAGAGATTCACATTGTAAAATAGAAATTGAGTAATAAATTTGAAATGAAGAATCTAGGTCCTGCTAGAAAAATTCTTGGCATAGAAATCAATAGGAATAGAAATTTAAATACTTTGTTTCTGAATCAATGTTCTTAAATTTCTAAACTTCTTAAAAAGTTCAAAATGAATGAAGATAAGTCTGTCACCTTACATTTATCTAATAATTTCAAACTCTCCTCTGATCAATCACCTAATTCTGAAGAAGAATTAAAAAGAATGGAAATGATCCCTTATGCCAATGTTGTAGGATCTATCATGTACTTAATGTCTTGTACAAGACCTGATATTGCTCATGCTGTAAGTGTTTTAAGCAGATTTATAAATAATCTTGGTGAATGTCACTGTGAAGCTATGAAATGGTTATTTAGATACTTAAAAGGAACTGCTAGTTTAGGTTTAGAGTTTAAAAAGGAGAAGGAGGAAATTTCTCTATGTGGTTTTGTGGACTTTGATTTTGCTAGTGACATGGATAACAAAAAATCCACATCTGCTTATGTTTTCACAATAAATGATAGCTGTATAAGTTGGAAATCCCAACTTCAGAAATTGGTAGCCCTTTCCCCAACAGAAGTCGAATACATTGTTGCAACAAATGTCATCAAAGAAGGTATTTTGTTAAAAGGTTTACTTAGTGAATTAGGATTTATTAATAATCATGTTGTTCTTTACTCTGACACTCAAAGTGCAATTTACTTAAGTAAAAATCCTGTCTTTAATGACAGAACAAAGCACATTAAGGTAAAATTTCATTTCATTAGAGATGTCATTGAGAAAAGGATAATCAAGTTGAATAAGATATCAACTTTGGTTAATCCGGCTGACATGGGAACAAAAGTTTTACCCCTCAATAAATTCAAAAATTGTTTAGCTTTGTTGAATACGGACTGTGGCTAAACTAGTCTCTTTCTTACAGGTACTTAAAGCAAATGAAACTCAAGTTGAGAGCCTCAAGCACTACTCGTATGGCCTAATAGACAGCAAGGTGGAGAATGTTAGTAATGCTGCCTATTTGGCCCATCATGCACTTCAAGCCCAATAAGTCCATTTGGTTATATGATCCGATGAGGCCCACTGATCAATTGCCTAAATCGTGTATACTGAATTAACACTTATAATTAAAAATGTTAATATATCCAAATGTTGACAAATGGAGAATTGGACGATTCTGGTTGAATTTCTGGAGGCTTCTGAAGATTAAAAGGCTGAAGTGTATAGGGTACACAAATAGTGTTTTACATTGGGATTCTGAACTCTCTTAGTCTCTCTCTGGTTCTACGCTTCATCTTCTTCCTTTCTTTTATGGGTTTCTTTCTCTGTAAACCTTTGGTTTACAGATTGTCTGAGTAATTAGAATTAAAGAAGGGTTGGTTTGTACTGTTACTCTGTGAACAGTAACTTGGGGGTTACAATCTCGATTTCTTGGTGTATTTCAGATTAGAGAAAAGAGAGTTATATTTTGAGAAGTTCAATCTGTATTCTGTAAAACGCTGATTCTTTGCTATTGTTTTAAGGCTTATGCTTAGTGCTTGAGGGTTATCATTTCGTGGATGCTTAACGGGTGATTATGTTATTAATTTGGCTGAACATTCGGGCTCTTTTTAGGGCAAAACAAATCTTTATATTTTTAGCATTTTTGTTTATTTTTTTATTCCATCTTTGGTGCTGGTTGGAATCAAAAGGACCAACAATGATGGTAATTCAAATTTAAATACATAATTACTTCAACGAATTTTGAATATATTATTTCTCCAACTGCACAAAAATCCAATTCCCACGATTGATTATAATTAAGTTCATGAACATTGTCCAGTCAAAGTGGGCCAACTGCCATTCCACACCAAATGAATTTTTAATACTCATTTTTTGCACTAACTTTTCTTCTAATCTTTTTTGTGCTTTATAAATCTATTATTTCTAATTCACTCCTCCATTATACAAATTCTTGTTATTTATATGCTATTCAGTTCAACACCATACATAAAACTGTAAAAATAGATTGAGCGTTTATGTCTAATATTCTAAAAAGTATAAAGTGTGGCTAGGCGTGAAGGCTAAACTTCAAGTTTCGGATAGGCAAAAACGAGATAAGGGTAAGGCATGATTAGACGTGGATGGCGAGGTTCATGTCTAGACGAAGTATAAGCGAAGTTTAGACAGACTTGTTAGAACAATACTCGTGCCCAAGCAATTGAATCTACAAAAAAGAAAGATTTTAATGGGTTTGGCTCTCTAAACTTACAACTTGAATAAAAGCGATCTTTTACTTTTAGTTCAGTTAAATCATACACATCGTAATTTAAAACTTCTGTAATGATAGTTAGACTCAATTGAATTTATTTTACATTTCTAATTTTAGAGACGCACTTTCAAAAGGGAGTCCAAGAAAAACAGTTTCGAAGGATCGGACCGGAAGTATTTATAGCAAGTCGAGAATAATAGAACTAGAATTTCCGTTGGTTAGGTATGAAAATTGGGAATATGGAAAACAATGATCGGACAAATATAAAACAAAGTCCAAGCATTACACACACAGTGACCCACACACACACCACTGTCATAACCAATATTCCAATACCTGCGACGCCCACATGGGCCATATCCAATCAATTCTACGTTTCGCGTAAATATTTTCTAGTTTTCCACTCTTTATTCTGATATTCCATCTCAATCGCTTTACTCAATCAACAAACTTCTCTTTCAAGAAATCATTAAAAACTAGTACTGTAAAATAATTTCCACAACAAGGGTCTGTTTCGCAAGCAAAAAGGGTGGGTCCCCATTTTGCCAAGATTATTCTCTAGAACACTACTAAGTGGTTTCGACTTGCGAGAACTAAAATTTTGAAGTGAAGGGTTTGTGTTAATTTGTTAATAGGTGGTAGAAATACAAGTGAAACTCTGTATGAAGTGAGGTGGGCTATTTGGAAATTTTATGGATTTTTCCACCATGTTTTGTTGCGTTAAGGGTTCGGATCGGTAGGTGCTCCATTTTTTCTATTTGGTCAATGCTCTTTTTTTTTTTTATGCTATTTGAATTTCTTGAAAGGTTTGCTTAAGTCTGCTTTTATTTGCTTTATTTTGATGTGCATTAGAAGTATGTTTTGTGAGATATCAAGGCAAAATTCACTGTTTGATTGATTAGCATTTTAATTTTTTTTTTCCCCCCTATTTTGCTTGGCTGGGTAAATATTTAGGAAGAGCAAACAAGTTAGTTTATTATTTTTGGTTGTGCTTTAAAGTAGCTTATAAGCTATTTTTTTTTTTTGAAGTATGTAGAGTTTTCATTCTCTGACCTTTGTTATTAACCCCGAGCCATTTGCATTTTTATAAGAAAGGAAATTGGTGATGTTTTCTTTTTAGGTGTATGGGGTTAATTCTATTGTTGGAAATGTAGTTAAATTATATGGACTTGTGAATTTGTACAGGAAAAACCAAGGGAAAAAGGAGTCGACATGGAGGATTTTTTCTCTGAAGGAATTGCAATTGGCGACAAATAATTTTAACTATGACAACAAGCTTGGAGAAGGTGGATTTGGCAGTGTTTATTGGGGTCAGCTTTGGGACGGTTCTCAAGTAATTTTACAGTGATTTTTATTTGTTTTGTTTAAAGCATATATGTTTGGTTACTTTGGTAAATTGAGTTGGCCAGTACGAACAATAATAATGGAAATGAAGCTAAATTCTTGTCCTTGTTCCGTGCACTACTGTTCAGTACCAAACATTGCATTTGTCTTTGAACCGTTTCTCTTTGCTACGTTAGATCAGTTTTACCTCTGCATACTTAAGGTGCATCCATCAAGTAAAATATATAAGAAAAATAATTGGTTAAAGTGATAGCCATTTAGCAAAGGAAGACATATTAGGCGGAAGTGTTATTCAGGATATTGGTAAAGTTAATGCACCATTAGTTCTGATTGTTGTTATTTTGTTATGTGTGTTGATTTTCATTGAGAAACTTGTGCCAGTGAAACCATGGTTATTTACAAACTAGGTAACACAATTGAGCTTGTTTTGCCAAGGTTAAAAGTTACTTTAGGTAACTTTTTGGCCAAACATGTTTGAGCTTTCTTAGAAGTTAACTTTTTTTTTTTTCCCGCATGTTTTAGTTTAAAAGCTTACTTTTCTAGAAGTAAGTCTTTACTTACTTTTCCATAAAGTACTTTTATTTCTTTTAAAGCTTAGCCAAACAATCTTGTGGTCTCACTTTGTTAGGGGTGGAGCCAGAATTCTAGTTTAGTGTGGGCGAGATTAAAATGTAAAAACAAAATGTTAGCATAACTTCAACATTCAATATGTTAAAGATAGAAGTTCTAGTCGTACACTTGATTCGCCTCTAACACTTGCGCAGGAGGAAGTTTAAAATAAAGCCAAATTCATGGTAAATATAAAAAATCGAGAGCAAAAACTCTAAAAATACTTTCTGTATTATTCAATTTTGATCCACTTTAAAGAAAAATAATAAATTCTTACTTGGGGATTTAGAGATACAATTACCTTATTTTTTAATTTCTCAAAATTCAGGGAGCATCGGTGAAATTTTGAAATATTCTTTTTATCTCTCTTTCACCTTCATTAACTTTTACACACACACACACACACACACACACACACACTCTCATGCAGAGAAGCTCACACACAAACTCACACACATATACACCCACTCACACCCGTCCACACACACTCAGTGCAGGAAACTTTTCTTCTTCCAAACATTTCTCAAAACTCAGTATAGGCAGCCGCCTGCACTCGGCTCCATGTGGCTCTGCCCATGCACTTTGTGACTGTCCCGTGCCAGAGAAACTGACGATGTGTATTTCATCAATTCTTTAAGATAATTAAAACTAAGTTTTTGGTACATGAATGGCTTGGAGCTCTGTTTCTCTAGTTTCACAGCCTTGAGAAATTATATTACATGAATGAAGATAAATAATCCAAACAACTTCTGTTACCTTTTCCCCCTTTGTTTATCTGGACATTAACTAGCAAATGAGACTATCCAACTTGCATCCTCATCCATTTAGTTATGGAAAACAGATTCTGACAAAACCACGAGGCAGTACATTTTATGGTCTCGATATCAGTGTCACAATAATGCTATTTCTACCACTTGAGCAAGATGTAGAGTGGATTGAATGTTCAAAGTTGTGAAGGCCTGAAGGGGCATCGGAAAGAGTAATAAATATGTTCATATTCAGTTGGTTTATTAGTCTAGTTGAGAACACCATGATCTGTCTGTATTGAAGGTTTTTGTAGAAGAAAAACAAAATGGATACTTACAGAGAATTGAACAGTGGAACTTTATCGTAGCCGAAACTTAGCAGTGAGCTACAAGCACTTGGAACTTTTGCAGAACTTTTGAAAAGTAATCAAGTGCGCATATACTGGGATGGTTTGCTCAATATCTTTGATTTGGTGGTAGTTAAAGTTTTTACAAGATCAGAAACGCAATAGCCACATTATTGAGAACAAACCAATGGAACTTTGCTATGGTTGTGTATTAAAAGAACTTGAAAGCATAATAAAACAAGTAGATTGAGCATTCATTTACAAACTTTAGGTTTTACTTAGCAGTGCTCTTAATTGATAAAAATGCATTTATATGAGCACTAATTGGGCATGCCACTCCAAGCCCCAAGCAGATGATTTTATCAGTTGTCATAGATTAGATGCCAATACAGGATGAGCTAAAAGAGTTGAATTTTAACTTGCTCATTTTCTTCCGTGCTATGATCGGGTCCTTTTGGTAGAGCATACCCGTCTCTCAAACATGATGCTAGGAAGAGTTGGATATTATAAAACAAAATCATTTTCTCATATGATTGGAAAAAGCTAATGTTGTTCCAGGTGGTTAGTTTGTGGACTAGTTTGGTTCGTCCGTCTTCCACTGTCTGGAAGTTCTGTCTATGTAATGGAGTTAAAGTTCTGTGAGATTGTGAAGTCAAGGTTTCATTCTTGACTACCTGAGTTCGCATAATCCAATCGGTCTTGTAAGGTTACATTGGTGACCTGTTCCTTGCCAAGAAAATGTATCTTCAATCATCCGCGGGGGTACCTGACATTGTAAACTTGGAATGTACTTCTAAAAGAATTAAAATTTAAATTAGCATATGCTGAGTGGATCAAGTGAGGGTTATTTTGGAATTGCCTGATTGGCATATCCTTGGAGTCAAATCACTAATTCTTTTACTTTTTACTAGTTCTTTCAAGGTTTATGCTACTGGCTTCCTCTTTCCTTTCTGATACTATGACTTTGTTACTGGTGATTAAACCATGCTTTCATCACCTCTGTGAGATACTTAATGTGCCCAATCAAGTTTGTTTAAATATTCACGTTTATAGAATTCGTAGCATGGATCATTACTTCACTTGCACATCTCGTGACTCTTTTCCTTTTGTGGATGAAACCACACACTCTTCAGTAACTGTTTGTTGTTATGTAATTATTTAAGATCATGTCCACCATATTGAGCATATATTGTGCAAGTTTCCTTCGTGTCCGTTGATGGCTGATACTAGTTTATGAAATTTCCGTCTTCTTTGTTATAGATGCTATCATGCTATAATTCTTCTCACACATGCTTTTGCAGATAGCTGTGAAAAGGTTGAAGTCCTGGAGTAACAAAGCAGAGATGGAATTTTCTGTTGAAGTCGAGATACTTGCTCGAGTACGGCACCAGAATTTGCTAACTTTACGTGGCTATTGTGCAGAAGGGCAAGAACGTCTTATTGTCTATGATTACATGATTAATCTGAGCTTACTCTCTCATCTTCATGGGCCGCATTCTGCTGAATGCCATCTCGACTGGAGCCGGCGGATGACCATTGCAGTTGGGGCCGCCGAGGGGATTTTGTAAGTACCGAGAGCGTGTTAGGCTAAGCTTCAAAAGTTTACTTATAAGTAAATAATCAAGTTTCAAAATAAATAATTTTTATATTGATCAATTTTGAAAATAAGTACAAAGAAAAAAAGTAATTTATAGAAACATGTATGGAAACAAAGAGTTATTTAAAAGTAAATTTTACTTTTTTAAGCTTAGCTAAACAAGCACTGAATCTAACTACAACTTCTTTCATGCTCCTCTGTCCATTGAACTAATAATTCTTATATTCCAGCTATTTACATCACTACGCAACACCCCACATAATACACCGAGACATTAAAGCTAGCAACGTATTGCTAGACGGAGATTTTAAAGCTCAAGTTGCTGATTTTGGATTCGCAAAGTTAATACCTGATGGTGCAACACATGTAACCACCAGAGTTATGGGTACTCTTGGCTATCTTGCCCCGGAATATGCAATGTTAGGAAAGGCATCGGAAAGCTGTGATGTTTACAGCTTCGGTATTCTTTTGCTCGAGCTTGCTAGTGGGAAGAAACCCCTAGAGAAGCTCAGTTCGACAATGAAGCGATCGATTACGGATTGGGCCCTACCTCTGGTGCGTGAGGGGAAATTCAATGAACTTGTGGATCTGAGGCTCAATGGGAAGTATGTAGAAGAAGAGTTGAAAAGGGTTGTCCTCATAGGGCTCATATGTGCTCATAATCAATCCGAGAAGAGACCAACAATGCTTGAAGTGGTTGAACTTCTGAAAGGAGACAAAGAGAAGTTTGCAGCTCTTGAAACCCACGAAATGTTCAAGAGCAGTCCGGGTTTAGAGGACAACTTGGACATTATATCAGAAGAAAAGGAACCGAAACAAGAAATTGAAAACGTTCAAGTTCCAACCACCGGAAATTAATATGGTGGCCAAGAAAAATGATTGGGTTTCTTCGTGGTTTCATGTTGAAAAATGAACATAAACTACATTATTGAATGTCAGGGAACATGGGTTCTTGTTAAGGTGAAAAAAATATTTGAATTTGTTGCGTTTTTTCTTGGATGTTAATGTAAATCGAGTGTCTTTTCTTTTCCCATTGAGTACATTTCTCGGATTTCTTGATTTTAGGCTGTAATATGTGCATGTTGATTGAGTTGGAAAATTCCATATCTTCTGAAATATATGCTTGCCAAGTGTTGTATTGTATACATAGACTTCATCTTGTGAAACTCTGCTTAAAAATGTAGAAATTGTTTGGATTATGCTTTATTTCAATAATAAATTGTGAAGTATTCTAGAAATAAAGAAGAATCCTAAGTCGGGTTATGCTATTTTTCGATTAACTTCGCTAGGGTAGTATATATAGATAATAAGATTATTGAATTTAGATAGTCTTTTCTCGTTTAAGAAAAAATAGATTTCATATCACGATTTTTGTATACACAATGTATTTATTTGATGGCTGTGTTAATTTGGAAGATGGAAGAAAACAAATGATTAGACCAAAATAAAAATAAATGAAACTTGTGACTATAAAATGTGAAACGTTATAAGCTTGGTGAGTTAAAGAGCTTCTAACTCTAGCAATTAATATTTAAATTTTATTTTTCTACAGGAAAATTGATTTATTTTTATGATAGTATTTAAAACGTGATCTGTATGATTTCTAAGCGCGCTGCACCACAATTTTTTTGTCTTCCCCCGACTTTCTTCCAGGTCCATCTACGCCTACTCCTACCCCAACCTCACCCCGCTCTCAGACGCTGCTAGCACAATGAGCAAAATCAAACATTTCTCTGCATTCTCTTAGAACATTCAGCAAACACATCCAGTTCAAATCCAAAACCATTTACTGTAAATTTGACAAAAACTTTTTCAAACAATTCCAAAATGAACACCGCCACTGCCACCATCACATCACTCTTCTTCATTCCCCAAACCCTGAGCAATTCAATTCCCCCGTTTTCTTCTTCATCTTCCTGTTTCTTCGCTGGTGGGTCCCGTTTGTGGACTCACCAGAAGTTTCTACCAGATTCTTTATCTTCTGCTTCTCAGTTCAATAAAAAAATATCTGCGAGGAGGTTTGGGAGAGTGGTCGTGGCCGCAGCTGATTATTACTCCACTCTCGGCGTACCCAAGTCTGCCAATAGTAAGGAAATTAAGGCTGCTTATAGAAGGTTGGCCCGGCAGGTACTGAATCCAGCTTAGAATTTTGGGTTTCTTTTCTATTTTTCCAATTTTCTATAAAGTTTGGCACTGTGTTTCTATGTTTAAGTGATTGTATATTTTGAAAATATTTGATGGTTCTTAAAGGTTATTTTTCTTTTCAGCTGGTCGAAGTGTGATAATTTCTCTAAACTAAAAGATCGTGATCTGTGCAGATTATTGGAAGCATTGAAATACTTGCTTTATTTTGAAATGCTACTAGTTCAAGTTTTGTTTGTGGTATTATAACATCGACCCGTAAATTGTATTATTTTGCAGATTGGGAATGGGTAATGCTTAAATCGATAGAGGCCCTTAATCAAACATTGGTACCATAAAAATTGTGAGCCATTGTGTGCAAATGATTTTTTAAGAAGACATTAATTGGGTTCTTGAAAGCTTTCTAATGTTCACTGGTGTTAAGTGTGAGTTTTCTATGGACTGTTTATTGGCTGGTTAATGGTAGTTGATGACTTTTCTCTGATTTGAATTCTATGCATTTTTTTCCTATAGTTTGGTTAGTACATATTGGAAATATATGGTCTGTTGGGGGTGATAGAGTAGATGAAGAGAGATATAAGAAATTCTTGAAAAGAGCATAATGTTGCATTATAGTTTATCACACATGAAGGATATGGACTTCATCACCTCTCATAGAGGAAAAACTAGTTTGTGCCACAGTATTCTCACTTGTTGGTTTACTTGAGAAGAATTCATCAGGGAAAGAATTAGGGGCCTTCACTTTGAATTGCCATCTGCACAGGGAAAAAAATGAAAAAGAAAAAAAGGGATTGAACTTTTCACTTATCTATGTTTAGGGATCTCCCTCAAAGGATTGATGAGAAACAGTTGCTTGAAGCTTGCATTCAGGGTTTGGACACTGTATTGAAGAGTTTGATTCAGAAATCATAGTAACTAATGCTTCACATTTCTGTTTGTTTCTTACCTGTATGATGATATTGGATTTGAAACTGATTTTACTGTACTCAGCTAACCAATTTCTTTATATATATATAGTACTACTAATTAAGATTCACTCCTTTTCAGCTGTAAGTTTTGACACCTTATTTTTCATGTTGATCTTTAGTACCATCCTGATGTCAACAAGGAACCTGGAGCAACTGAAAAATTTAAGGAGATTAGTGCTGCTTATGAGGTAAGGATGGGAACCAACAGTTGTATCATCTGATCTTTTTGACCATCTTCTGATTATTCATTTTCAACTACAAACCAATATTATTCAGCTCATGGGACTAAAACTCGTCGAACAATTTCATAATTTCAGTGATAGGAATGTGATGGCTTGATTTTTTCTTCTATTTATCTATTGATCTGCTGTAATGGCCAACCTTTATTTATTTGGAATTCATGAATTTATGTTGTCTGACCATGTACACGTGACTGCTGCATGTGTTATATGGAAAGGCAAACTGTGATCAAGTAAAATGTGAAAATTTGTCAATTTACTATCACAATTTTCCCAGTATAGTATTCAATTCGCATGTGAGCTTTCGAATTTTCTTTATTTGTTTCATCTTGGTATGCTCTGGAATAGCACTAAGTTCAGAAAGGTTTAAAGTTTAAATGCATGATAACTATACCATTTGCAACTTCACTTCATGGTTGCAGCCAAATTTCTAATTCAATCCTGACAACGACATCATAGTCGCAAAGCTTCATAAGTTCAGAAAGCTTTTTCTAGCTCTTTCCACTCAACCTTTCCATTCAAAAGTCAGTCCAAGTTATCTTATTAGACAAATTACTACCATAATTTACTTCTCCTGTTAGCTAGAAAATGGTTAGTTGAAGGACTAACCTCTGATAGAAGTGGGTTCATTTTTTGCGGGTCAAGCTGTTATTTGGAGCAGTTGTGTTGCTTCATAGTGAACATTGTCATTTATGCAACTTCACATTGGCAAACATTAGAAAAATGTTTTCTTTGCAACTTCAAATTTTACATTTAGTGTATTTCTCTTGATTAGATTTTAGCAGTCAAGGACTAACGATGTATATACAATCTATGTTGCTCCACCTCTTAAATTCTTGATATGCTCATTTTGGACTGTTGACACTTGGACAACAGCACAGGACACTTGTCCAACATTTTGAAATGATTACAAATTTAGGAAGTATATCAAAGATGTCTAATTTGTTTTATAGGTGTTTCATACTGACATGTGCATACCATTTTGATTATATTAAACATCGCTTTACCATAGAAATAAAGAGAAAAGATTGAAAAATACTACTATTTTGCTGACTTCATGTACCCAAAATCCATAGGTTTGGACAGATACTCATTTCCGTCTCTCATCCCAGAGTTTAAGTACCGTAGGATGCAAGTTCTCATTAATGTTTGACTTCCATTATATGAATCATCCTTCCTATATGTATATTCTTTTAATATTTCTCTTTGGAGTATTTTGGTTGCTGTGTTATATGATTATTCACAGTTAGGATATCTCCTTGAGGCATTGTGCTGGTGCATTTGTATTTTTCACCTCTGTATTCTCCTGCAGAAGTCTGGTTTGGATTTTCTGTGGTGCTCAATTTTGTGATTATTCCTTGCGTTGATCTCCTTGAAGCATTTATTGCATGGGTTTCCATTCTTTGTGATGCTATATTATTCATGAAAAAATTCCATGTCACTGTGTACTATATTGTTTAAAGACGAAGAAGCATACATTGATAGTTGTTAGACTGCAGTATCTTTGCTCAATGCTCACAAGCGTTGGTGTTTGTGCGTATTTATGTATTGAGCGAATCCTGAAGTGTATTATTGTCAGGTACTATCAGATGACAAAAAAAGAGCTTTGTATGATCGATATGGTGAAGACGGAATGAAAAGTGCTATGGGTGGACAAGCTGGTAGTTACACGGTATTCATTTCTGAACTTTCTAGAGAGTACGGACTAAGAATCACTGTCCACACAAATTACTGAAAAACCTGTGTTAGTGATGTATGCATGTAGTAGGCTTTGAAAATAAAGAAAGAAGATACCTAAGATACCTTTATGTCTAATTAGTAAACATACTTCATCTTTTCTTAACATGTGAATGGATGTCATTGGCAACATTGAGAAGAAACGGCATGACATGAATCTTTGTGTACTTATATTAGCATTTTCTGCTATCTTAACGATGCATATATGTATTTCTTTCTGTTACAGACAAATCCTTTTGATCTATTTGAGGCCTTTTTTGGCCCTAGTATGGGTGGATTCCCTGGAATGGATGGAAGTGGATTTGGAATGCCTCGCCGTAGTACTGTTACCAAAGGTGAAGATTTACGGTGAGTCCAACTGAGTGGAGTATTTTAAAATTAAACATATAGCTCCTTGTGAAATGATTACAATGGTCATACCCTCCAGGCTAGTTCCAAAGTTTTAAGCATGTGTTTGAACAAGAGTGCTGGATTGCTGCGAAGATGGCCTCATATACTAGCATCTCTTATGATGTTTTGACAAATATGTTTATTACTTTTATGTGTCATGATGAAAGTCTTTCAACTCTAGTGAAACCTATTAGAGAGGACTAATTGTTGAAAATGTATTTCAGTTATGACATGACATTGGAATTTTCGGCTGCCATATTTGGAGCAGAAAAAGAATTTGAGCTATCCCATCTTGATACGTGTGAAGTTTGTGATGGTACTGGAGCAAAAGTAGGATCCAAAATGAGGATATGCTCAACATGTGGCGGTAGAGGACAAGTTATGAGAACTGAGCAAACACCTTTTGGCATGTTTTCACAGGTATCCATCCAAGTGCTCCATTGACCACTTGCTTCTAAGATCGTGATTTGTATGACACCAGTAGAAGTGGTGGACAACTTGCTTTTACTTCATTTGACAAAGATGAGCAATTGACAATCCAATGGAAAAGTGGGGAAAAAAACAATAACAGATTTCAATGACAGATGAGCATTGGTGTTATATAGGTCATTTTCCTGAAAAATAGTTCTTTCTTATTGAAGTATTATGCTAAAGTCTGGAAACTGTGAAGCTAGTAAGCTGTTTTTACTTTGATGCGTACTTGGATGTTCTGCGTAATGAAACACTGGGTTCACAAAATTTATATCCTGTGCTTCCTTTAAGTGTAGGTCAATGGACATGCATGTAAGAAAAGATCGTTTACTAGTCTTTAGTATCACTTGACTGGATAATTGAGTACGATGCAATGACCAGTGATTTGACTTTTATTTGATCAAAAATATTATTTTCAACTTGTCTCTGCTAGTCATGATTTGCAGTAACTATTCACTTATAAACTGTACTTGTTGGATGCTTTAGATCTGTTAGATTAGCTCATTTTACCTTTTATTCATTATGTTGTCTGAAGGATCATGAGATCCAATGTAGCATATAAAGGAAATTAAGAACAATGTAATTAGGTGAGTTTCTGTACAAAAACATACTAATATGTTATAGACGTTTCAGGCCTATATTAGTTGCTTGAAGAAAAGCAAAAATTACAGCTCTCTTAAGCAAGGAAGGATAGAAAAGTCCAATACATTCTCTAAGTTATCATTCCTCTTCCTTCCAATATAGGCTTAATTCTTTCATTTTCATCATTAGTCAGTCGTTCAACTACTTCACTTGATATACTATTGCATACTTGGAATGAATCTTTTAGGTTTCTGTATGTCCAAATTGTGGCGGGAATGGTGAAATGATATCTGAATTCTGCCGCAAATGCTCTGGTGCGGGCAGGATACGGGTTAAGAAGGATATCAAAGTTAAAATTCCTCCTGGAGTGAGCAAGGGCAGTATTCTCAGAGTTGCTGGAGAGGGCGATGCAGGACCAAAGGGGTATATATTATATTGTCTTCACTCTTTTGTGCTTCTGATACAGGTCTTGAGATCTAGCTACCTCATTGATATTTGAATTTTATACTGTTGCCTCCGCATTGTCATCTGTTGTTAAATTTTAAATAACTCGTAAGTGCATGAATGTATTGGAATATGGAAAAGTAGCAATAAGGTCGATTCCATACGGACTGCATTGAAGAAAGTATAATTTAATCCAAATTAACTATTATTCTAGATTAGTTGGGTCGAAAGGAGTTTAGTTGAAAGAATTTATCTTAAAGAAGCTCATTGAATGAGCAATTCAATAAGAGAGCTCGAATCGAATCGGTATTGATATACCGATTCTTCCCAGATTGGGTAAAAGTGTAAACATATAGCTGCAGAAGTAGGAATAATGGCACCTGAGATAATATTATTTCTGTAAACTGTAAAGTAAAGATCCAGTTAATTAACTATGCTAAAAAGTTAAGTTGAAGGTTCAAGTTAGTGATGGCAACAGGCCGGATTCGGATCGGTCTGATCCATATTTGCCCCGCAATAATTGTAAGATATCCAAATTTGCATATTGATTCGTTATTGATCGGGACGGATCAGAACACTGATTCATATACTAATCCATTTTTTTTCCCAATCGTCATTCAAAAAATTTATCTATAAAAAAAATATCACACATAAAATTTTATCTCATTTGTTGATTAGTAAAAAAAAATAAAAAATAAAAAGCGAATAGAGACATTTATCTGCATATTCAACGTTTATAATATAAAAGGAGAAACCCAAAACATATAATTATATTTACAGCAAAACTCAATCTTTACACACTAAATCACAATTTACATAAGTGTAGACATATACAAAAGAGACATTAACTCAAAAGTATTCAACATTATGAAGCAATAAAAATATTATTGAAATCAATAATATGCAAAGCCATAAACATAAAAAATAAACGCAGCCAATATTTTTCATTGAATATGTATTTTAACCAGAGAAGAAGAGGTTGAAAAAATTAAATAAAAAAAAAAGAACGAAAATGGGCTGAAAGTTTAGAAAATCTTCTTCGGCTGGTGGTGGTGGGAGGGCGGTTGTTTATGTGGGTTGGGATTTTGTGATTTGTGGAAGTGGAAGACAATATCAAATTATCAATTAGGTATTTTAAATTTTAAATTGCAATTTCAGCCCTTGTCCCAAATCTTTGATTTTTTTATTATTTAATTCCTATTTTATTTTTAAACGGGGCCCGATCTAATCTGCCCTCGCCGACCCACGAATCGGGAGTTTTTCGCTCTACTTGGATTGGGTATTCATCGGATTTAGGACGGATCAGATATTTTTGCCATTCCTCCCTAGTTCAAGTTGTTTAAAGTACCAAGTTTTGGAATCCATCATTGTTTAACTTAACAATTATCTAATTATTGATTAATTCTAAAAAACAAACGACAACTCGAAATCAATCTATTGTCGTCTTAAAATATTTATCAATTAAATCCAAAAGAAGAAAATTCAATATCGGCTCTTCTTTGCTTCAATCTTAAATTACTTAAGCGTTTTCCGTATCAAACTCAATTAAAAAAAAAAAACAAAGAATCAGCGGTTTTGCATCCTAAGCATTCTATGTATTTCAAATTAATAACAAAATAACAAAAAATCAAAAGAAATTAATAGAACAAGTTCAAGGACAAAGTACAAATTAATTAAATTAATTTCTAAGTATCAAGAATACGTGATATTTAAGATGAAAGAGATTTTATTTAATTAATCCAACAAGAACGAACTATGAAAGTTAAATCCCGAAAACGGAATTAAAAGGATAACAAGATAGTCATTTCGTTTAAACAAGGTTTCATCTTCTACCTTGACTCAAGAAAATTAAAAGAACATAATTAAATTAAAAACAAAAGATTTGATACAACTCGGCATGAATTGAAGAAGAAGAAATATTCCAAAAGTCTTCTTTATAACATGATACTTTTCTCTTTTTTCTAGCCATTGTCCTTCCCTAATTCAACCTAAATTCGGTCTTTATATAGTGTTTTATCAATCTTGAAACTGGTGTACGTGAAAACATGGAAAATGCCCCGACTTAAAATTGAAAATAAATAAAAAAGTCCAGACACGTCGCAATTTGCTTGCCTCGGAATAGTGAAATTTTTAATTACCGCGGCAAACAGAAAGAAATTGCCCAAAAATCAATTCCAATTTCCATTTTGCATGCTTGGTCCTCAAAGTTTCAATAGTTTTGTAATTTGGCCCCCACTTCAAGTTTTATTTGCAGATTTAGTCCTTTTTGCTCCAAAGTATTAAGCTTGGTCCCATACTTTAAAAAAATTCCATCTTGGTTCTTGAATCTTCATAGCCATTCATAATTTATCCTAATCCAAATAAGACATTAATTAGTACTTTTATGAATAAAAATTTACTAACAAAATAAGATAAGCGGGTAACATGTATACCAAAATTGTGCTCATTATCATCCTAAATTGATTACACATTATCCACTGCATTGAAATCTGTGCTTCATTCATTGATGATGTTATCCTTCTGCTCATGCTCATAATTATAGTTCAAAATATTGTAAATATTGTTTAGTCTCTAATGTATGTTAACTCAATAATTTTCTCCATAATCAGGTCGTTTGTTTGTGGTCACATTTATGATTTAACAATAAGAAAACCCGTAGGATGGAATGTCTTTGTCAAATGGGACCTCTTAATGCGACATCATTTTTCTTAGGCAATTAGGCATTACTAGCTTCTACATTCCGTGAAAGGGTACAAGTTTGTGCATTAAGATGTCCAAGTAGTAACTTTCGAACCGGTGGTCATTGTCTCATTGAAGATATCTGAAGCACAGAATTGCATTTCAACTGTACTTTTTTGTTTAGCACATCCTTTTTCTTTTGTTGTACAATGTTTGTGATCTGATTGCAAGGAATAACCATGTTTTAATATTTTTTGTAATTGCTAACACACCAGAGACACAACCACGATGTGTGAAGGACGTGACAAGCTCCATTTTGTAAATCTGGAATATAGAATTCAAGGGAAAATGTTACTTATTAAAACATTGGGTAAAAAAGTGAAAAACAACATGATAGAAGTTTTATAACTTCATGTCAAATTTGTTTTGTATTTGCTATATGCACTTTTTGATACATGAGGCACTAGTAATATCTGAAAGATACTAACTCCTATATGCATGGTTTTTACTGCTACTGGTTCCTTCTCTCCAATAGGGGGCTGCCTGGAGATCTTTATGTCTATCTTGATATTGAAGAAATTCCAGAAATTCAAAGAGATGGCATAAATCTCTCTTCAACAGTTTCAATCAGTTACCTGGATGCCATACTGGGGACTATTGTTAAGGTGCATCTTCTCGTGATTATGATCTAGAATTGAATATGTATCTTCTTTGGGAGAGAAATTTATAGAGCAACTCTATGTCACTGAGTATTTCTAATCAGTTATCTACATTATTTGGAAATGTCAGTCCTATTTATACTTCAAATCCCCGACAAAATAGTTGCCACAGTAACAAAAAGAAAATTTTCTTAACTTAAAACTTATAATTATGGTAAGAAAATAAATAAAAATAGAAGAGAATATTTTCAGAATCTATCTTTTATTTTGGCATATCGCAAATTAAATCTCCATCAGGAACCTGTAAAATACATTTTATTAGTTTTTCTTTGAGTTTGCTTTAAAAGTTTAGTATTGCAAAATAATATAATGGCTTACGTTGTCTTCTAGCTATAGCAATTCAAACCTTCTCCCTAAAGTTGAGAATCTGAAAGACAAATTGATAATAGCAGACATTTATTTGGTGGGAGCTATTATTTAAACTTGTAAAAGGTGAATGACTTGGAGCCAAAAGTATTACTTTTTCTACAGTAGTACTCCACAAAAGCTCAATGTGTAAACCATGGGTAAAATTCGTGAATTCTCTTGCTTTTTCTTACTGCATCTTTGGAGCATCATATAAAATGAAATAAGCAAGTGGAGTGAGATAATATGACCGTTGAAGTTTGATTTTTCTTTGAATAAGTGGAGTCACCATTGTTGTCAAACTAGAACGTCTCATTGAGTTTGTGAAAAAATTTAATAAATAATTTGGTTGGAATAAAGGATTATCAAAGCTAACGTAAAACAATGATAGTTGCTAAATTCGTAAAGTTGCACTCTCACTATGGAAGCACGACTTTTCTTGGGAAAATTAGGTTCGGATCAAAACGGATATTCTTTCTGTTTTTACGGGTGTTCACCAAATGACAATCTCTTGTTCTGTGGAATTTGAAATAGGTTAAGACGGTTGAAGGGACTACTGAACTGCAGATTCCTCCAGGTACTCAACCTGGGGACGTGCTTGTCTTGGCAAGAAAAGGTGCACCTAAATTGAACAGACCATCAATACGTGGTGATCATTTGTTCACTATTAAAGTTAGCATACCAAAGCGTGTCAGGTAAGTTACAGCCTCTCTTGTTTAGTCTACTGTATGTTATGCATCTCTAACGTGGCTAAATTCCTCAGCAAATCAAAGACTTGTTTCCATATTGTTCCAGTTATTTCTGAAATCTCACAATATTTTCCATCTAATATTTGCCTTTATGCTCACATGAGTTAATATGTCTGTGTATATGTGGATTGAAATTACTGTCTCTAATTGTGCCCATGGGTGTCGATCTTCTTGTTTGCATTCAACACAATGCAAAATTTAAACCTACTTTATTCACATATTTATTTCTTCAGATCACCTCTTTCCCTTAAATGTTAGTGCCAGTTGTATGGGATATTTGGACAAGAGTTAAAAGGAACTAATATTCTATTATGCTTTGTCTCATCAGCTGAATTAAGTGTAAATAATTATGCAGAGATTGTCCTGCAGTATTCATACCGTCATATGTGTACCTTAATCTTGTATAGTCGTTATTGTCATCTTTTCATTAATGTTTTGGTGTGATGGTGATGTTATTTTCTAGTGCTACGCGATCTATGCCATGAGAAATGCTGTTGATCGTTCTTTTGGCTTCTAATAATTGTAAAGATGTGCTGCTCACATATTTTACTTACGGTTGGTATTCTGTTCTCATTTTAAATTCTCAGCACAAAGGAACGTGAACTGCTAGAACAACTTGCTTCTCTTGAAAACGTCGCAGTCAACCGTACAAAAACTCGTCCAAAGGTTCAACAACCTGGTATGCAGTTCTTTTAATATATCCAAGGAAATTAAACTAATCAAATAGATCTCATAATCTTAATGAATCTCGTATGGATTCTTTATTCCTTCAACTTTTTTGTTTAATTTTCTCCATAGAATTTTTTTTTGTACATGTGAATAATCTCAATGTTCCCTAATGTCACTGTCTGATCTGATTTCTGCATTGCAGCTCAAACTACAGAAAGTGAAGCAGAATCTATTACCGAGAAAACTGATGAATCGGAAGACCAAAATGACTTGTGGAAGAAATTGAAAGATTTTGCTGGGTAAATTTTTCCCTCTCATCATTTATCCAAGAAGTTTTTCCTGCAGATGCTGCATTTTCCTTTTGACAATTTCTGATCCTCTTCGGTAATAAAATGTACTAGATACATTTGACTTTCAAATTTTCGATGAGGATAGTTACTATTTTTTTTTATGGGTTGAAGCTATCACTTGGTCAATATAAATCGTGCACTTACTAGTTTCAAGGTTCACTCTCTTTCTCTCTCTTGCATCTCCACGTACGTTTCTTCAGAGCTGGTCTCAAGGCTGAATAAGTGAGATATGTTGCGATAGGTTATGTATAGAACTTGTCACGTGTTATGACACAAATGCCTCTACATTTCATTGGGACATCCGCTCCTAGTATTGTACTAGATGTGGCTATGGATTGAAATAAGTGGCCAAAAAATGATTCATGAGGCTAACCCCAAATTTACAGGAAATAAAGCTCCTTTTGTTTCTGTTGAATATCTACATGACATCCGCAGGCAAATATATTCCCATCAGAAAATTTTGATTTTTTAGATGCTAATATTTGTGCACAATTGCATGGATTTTATGCCAATAAAACTGCAGCTGCGTTTTCATGCTCCTTTTCGTTCTTTTGCTCAAACAGATTGGCATTTCTGCCTGGAAAAATAGGGACTGCCATCTTTGCTGCAAGTATTATTCTGCATTGACGAAAAACCTTGTTCTTGCAGGTCTGTAGCAAATGGAGCTCTAAAATGGTTCAAAGACAATCTTTAATTCAACAGGCTGATAAAATGCATTTTCACTATTTCCACACCATACAAGCCATTGATTTTGATGACTTACAATGGCCATTAGTGGATTCCGTTGCTTATTACACTCTTTAATTGCACGCTATTGGAATCTGCTCGAGAAATTAAACCGAAATCCGGTGGGAATTCTTTGATTTTTTTACATTGTTCAATCCTGTAAATTATGGCATTTCTTATTTGGATTTACCTGTTCAAGTGTATTGATTTGTATTTCTCAATGGCATTAGCTAGAATATCTATTTGAGTTTTATACAAGTAACAAAATTCTCTTTGTTCTTCCGTGCTTCCTTGGATTGTTTTACCAGGTTTTTAGATTGCCCAATGT
Organism: Forsythia viridissima; assembly: GCA_030279155.1. Classification (NCBI taxonomy): domain Eukaryota; kingdom Viridiplantae; phylum Streptophyta; class Magnoliopsida; order Lamiales; family Oleaceae; genus Forsythia; species Forsythia viridissima. The sequence goes on from CM059042.1 coordinate 11,211,923, forward strand.
TTCCACGAATGGATCTCGATGATACGCAAAAAAGCAAAAAAGAAGTGTTATGCTTTTTTGTATGTTTGGTAGGGCTCTAATCTACCCTCCTCCACCACAGTGAGTTCTTATAACCCCCCTCCCTCTACTAGACAAGTGTCTGGTAGAAATTGGACAAACAAAAATGGTTAGAATTAAAAGTCAATTGCTTGTCTAATCAAGTGTCCAGTGGGGGTTTTATAAGAATTTTTCATGGTGGAGAGTAGATCAAAACTCATGTTGGGTGGTATACTAGATTGAATAATATAACTAGTATATCGCTTATTGGTGGAATTTGACCGTAAAAAAATAAATGGAGATTGATAAGAGGAAGAACGTTGAGTTTGAGAGGGAAAGATTTGGAAAAAAATGGTGAAGAGAGAGAGAGAGAATTGAGAAGGAGAAAATTGAGGAAATTGGAAGAAAAAAAAATTTGAAGACGGTGAAGACAGATGTATAGTAGAATTTTGGGCAAGTAAAGGAGAAACTTCCTACAGTCGTGATAAATAAGATTGTAGTTTTTATTTTTTCTTTCTTAATGTTGTCGGGTACTATTGAACCTCAAGTATATATTGTTGCTCGATTGTGCGTGGCTGCTCATGACTTGTGCAAGTGTTTTATTAATCTCATTTTGTTCTTAAAATAAGGAGCTCGAAGGCAAGGGTGCGATTGAATGGTTCCACGCGCTGAGAGAGTACAAGGGAAATATAGACATGCTTGTTTGGTAAATGTTTTTTAAGTACATGTTTGGAGTTGTTTAAATTATAATTTTAGCTTGTTAAATTAGTTAAACATATTTTTTATCTACACATATCATAGGACTCACAACTTACGATCTACTTTTTAATTTTTATTCACACATTCACCAACAACTTATAATTTTAGCACTTAAAAAAATAATTTCAATATTACCAAACATGTGCTAAGATTATAAGTAGTGGGTTCTTATTTGTTGGGGGAAGAACATTTATTTGTATAAAATAAAATAGTTTAGGATTTATTTGTACTTTTAAAAATGTTAAGGGTCCTGTTGACGTTGGAAAATGATTTGTATCAACTCCAAGCCAACTTAAAGCTAAGTATTGAGGTCGGTTATGATCGTAGTAAGTGGCAAATAGGTAAGTATATGTAGGAAGACCTGATTGTATGATCTTTGTAAGAGTGCTTTTATTAAGCAATCCATGTCCGAACTGTTGGGCATTTATGTCTCCTATTTATAGGAAAATATGTGATGATTACATGCATTAAATGTCAAGCTAGGTATTTAATGCTTACAAGACATCTCCTTTATGGAAATTCAATGTGAAGTGATATCACTGTGATGGGCGACTAATCTGACGTCTGACACATGAGAAGACGTGACATACTGGTGACGTGAGCTTAACCGTAAGAGATGGGAATGAGGTCCGACCTGGAGTAAGGCCCACCTTGGGACGAGGTCCGACCTAGAGTAAGGCCCACCTGGGATGAGGTCCGACCTGGAGTAAGGTCCACCTTGGGATGAGGTCCGACCTGGAGTAAGACCCACTTGGGATGAGGTCCGACCTGGAGTAAGGCCCACCTTGGGATGAGGTCCGACCTGGAGTAAGACCCGTTTGGGATGAGGTCCGACCTGGAGTAAGGCCCACCTTGGGATGAGGTCCGACCTGGAGTAAGACCTAGATGAGGATGACATCCGACCTGCTCTTGTAGCACCGGTGAAGAATTACTTAGTTGATGTAACAGATCGAATTGGATATCAACAGGTCCAATTGTAATATTTTCATTGTATTTTTTTTTTATCATTCTAATTTATTTAAGTTAATGAGCAAAATTGTCAAAGAATTGTCAAAATTGTGAGAAATAGTGATTTGGGACCATCTGTGCAAATAAATGAAAGAATATGGATGATATCTGTTAAAAAAATTGAATATGGATGAAATCGTTACAAACTTGAAAAAATGAGGACCATTAGTATAATTAACCCTAAAATCTATTTGTAACTAGAGTTTTCACTAAATACCGTTGAATTGAGAGTGACAAAATTAAATTACGTAAATGATTCTGGACTTATTAAGAATAAGATTTATGCACTATCGTTATTGTTACTATATATTTAAGTAGTCTCGTCTGTGATAAATTATTATACTTCCATTCCAACAAGTCAAAACAAATAAAAAAATTTATACCAATAATTGGGGTGAATTTTTTAAATTTTCAGAATCGCAGAAGAACTTAATTTATATTAAATAAGTTTTAAATACCTCTTTTACACATAAAAAACATAAATACCCTTACTTACTCACGACTATTAACAATCATCTGTTAACCGACCATCTGTTAAGTCGGTTAACAGACCAAAAGGGCAGGCCCTTTTGTCTGTTAACAAGTTCTGTTAACATAATTTGAATCTGTTAAGGCTGTCTTAATAGGTGATTGTCTGTTAATAAGTGTGAACATATGAGTCTGTTAACGTAAATTTATATAATTATAACTGATTTTTTCAATTAATTCACATAAAATGAACCTAGAATTACAGAAATTTAAAGAAAAAATTACAATTCATACTCAGATTTATACAATTTTCATGATTTATACTACAAAATCCATAATTTTTACCGTAAATTAAAAGAAGAAGTTAGAGAATAATGAATTTCTACTTTGAAATTAAATTTCTTACATAAATGAAATGAATAGGATTCTAACATAGAAATGAGTTGGATTATAACCTTGAAATCTTCTCTTTTTTCACAGACAAATGAATTTGAAATTGTTTGAAATGATTATAAGCGAAAAAAAAAAAACAAAGTTATATTTGATAATTTACACATCAAAATAGCTCAACGGCCATTTTAAAAAATTGGTTGGCTATTCAGCACCATTACCACCAATAATTGAGAGTTGGGCCTAGCCCTTGTTCTAGACCCAAACTTGAAGCCCACCTCTCAAGCCAGGCCTCATTTTCCTTGCACGCGCATTTCATTCTATCACCATCTCCACCTCAGGTGAATCCCCAAACATTTCTTTCCCCCACATAGATTCCAACCCTCAAACCCTAACCCTAATTTCTTGATCTTCAATCAAATCCATTCTATCACCATCTCCACCTCAGGTGAATCCCCAAACATTTCTTTCCCCCACATAAATTCCACCCCTCAAACACTAACCCTAATTTCTTGATCTTCAATCAAATCCATTCAATTAGAAGAAAACCACACAAATCAATCGAGATGGTGCTCGCACAGTTAGGAGGGAGTATATCGCGGGCTCTTCAGCAGATGAGCAATGCGACGATCATTGATGAGAAGGTTCTGAACGACTGTCTCAATGAGATCACACGAGCTCTCCTTCAGTCTGATGTACAGTTCAAACTTGTCCGCGATATGCAGACCAATATTAAGAAAATCGTCAATCTCGATGACCTAGCTGCGGGACACAATAAACGGAAAATCATCCAACAGGTAAAAGAATTGAAAAAAAAAAGAGGAATGACTTTTGATTGAGGAAATATTTGTTTTGGTTTTTACTGAGTGTGAATTTTGAAATTTGAGGTCGTGGGAAGAAATTTTAGGCGTAGAAGGTTTTCATGACACAAAAGTTAGTCTTTAAAATAATTGTTTATGACAAATTCTAGTTCTGATTTTTGAGTGGTATCATGGCATCTGTATTAAAAAATGAAGTCTGAAAATGTCTTTTCTGTAGGCTATATTTAACGAGCTTTGCAAGATGTTGGATCCAGGAAAGCCTTCATTCACTCCCAAAAAAGGGAAAACAAGTGTTGTTATGTTTGTCGGTTTGCAAGGTATGTTTGTATTCCTGAATGACTATATATTGGTTACTTTGAATTCATGTCGTGCCATATTTTGGGGTTCTATTTTATTTTGTCTGAGCTGGGAAGTCTATGATCTTTTTGAATAGTTTTGCAAGTCATGATCGACACATAATATCAATGCTCATTGTGGTGAATTCTTACCCTCGGAGCTTTTTGTTATCTTTGAGAAAATAGATGTAATTATTCATCTGAACTTTATTGTAGGATCTGGGAAAACAACCACGTGTACAAAATATGCATTCTATCATCAGAAGAAGGGCTGGAAACCAGCTCTGGTCTGTGCAGATACCTTTAGGGCTGGTGCTTTTGACCAGTTGAAGCAAAATGCCACTAAAGCTAAAATTCCTTTTTATGGAAGGTCTGTTTTGATTCTCGATTCAAATCTTTTAATGGCTTTGTTTCTTCCCGAGTTTCACATATTGTTGCTTTGACACTAGACTGATGCTTGAAAATTTGACATATGTTGTCACGCTAGGTTGACAATAATTCTCTTTTTGCCCCTTTCAGAAAAGGAGGTCATGATTTTTGGTTTTCATTACCTGAGAGCAGTGCACAAGAATTTCTGTTTTTCTTGAATATCTTTAGCCATTGGAATACATTTTCAGGGCCACAATATAGCTGTACAAAGAAAGAGAGGCAGGATTATATATGATTTTGATGACGCCGGAGGAATACTTAATATATTATTCACTTAGTGATGTGGAGTGTATGTATGTTAATTATGCTATTTTGTGTTTTTACTGATTGAAACCTAATAGTGGAATCTGCATCTGATGTTCCTTTGTCTTCATTTATCAATTGAATTATTTGAGGCGTGCATTGTGTTTCTCATGTTTTTCCTTTGGCTTATCAAATCAATATTTTCTGTGACAGCTATACAGAGTCAGATCCTGTAAGAATTGCAGTAGAAGGTGTTGAAAGATTCAAGAAAGAAAATTGTGATCTCATAATTGTTGACACCAGTGGGCGCCACAAACAAGAAGCTGCTCTTTTTGAAGAGATGCGCCAAGTTTCTGAAGCGACAGTATGTTACTTTGCCCTTCCTATCTTCTTAACTTGGAGTTTGGACTTCAAAATACTAATATCTTCATTCTAATGTTCCAGAAACCAGATCTTGTTCTATTTGTTATGGATAGTAGTATTGGTCAAGCTGCTTTTGATCAAGCTCAAGCATTCAAGCAAAGTGTGGCAGTTGGAGCTGTGATTGTTACTAAAATGGACGGTCATGCGAAGGGAGGGGGTGCTCTTAGTGCGTAAGTTCCAATGCTATTGATGTGGAAATTAACTAATAGTTTGGAAGAATTTTTTGAATGGTAGCCTTTGAAGTGCATGTTGGTTTCATATATAATGTGTCCAGTGTATAAGAAGTGTGCATGTATATAAGTCATTTTGATATACTTGTTGAAAAGATATCTCCATTCTTCTGTTCTATTTGCAGAGTTGCCGCAACAAAAAGTCCAGTCACATTTATTGGTACTGGTGAACATATGGATGAGTTCGAAGTGTTTGATGTGAAACCATTTGTGAGCCGTCTTTTAGGTTTGCATCCCTTTTCATAGTTCCATTAACTCTATTTCAGGTGTAAATTTTATTAATAGGAATAAAATGTATGTTGTAGATTTTTTTGTTGAGTTTTGGTTCATAATGTATAATTATTCAATTTTTATTAGGTATGGGCGACTGGTCTGGATTCATGGACAAAATTCAGGAAGTTGTTCCGATGGACCAACAGCCTGAGCTTCTCCAAAAGCTTTCAGAAGGAAATTTTACTTTGAGAATTATGTACGAGCAATTTCAGAATATACTTAAAATGGGTCCTATTGGTCAGGTATGTCAGTTGCCTATGTTACTCCCTGGTGGTTTAAATACGTGCTGTATTGTATTTTTTTAGGTAGTTTATCTTTTTGTCATCGTTGCTGTTCAATTTACACTACTTCTTCTCCCAATCCCCAACCTGTCACATACAGAACAAAAAGAAAAAAAAAATCCCTTATTTTTTCAGCTTAATGGATTTTGGCCGATTATTATGGGAATTCAGCATGTCTATGCAGTTTTTATAGTGAAATAAATGAGATACATTTTCAAGTAGCAAGAGGTGCTTTTGCTCATTTAGTTTTCAAATTCAGCGCCTTGATGTTATAGCTTGATCTCGTTACCAAATGACGGCTTGAAAAGAATTGATTTTAATTGAATATTATTATGACCTGGTAATTCATGGATTCATGTAGCACTTTCTACTTCCCTAGACATTTGACGTGGACTTTAGATTCTTTCTGGCTATGTTTTTCTTTTATTTCTAGTGGGACCATAGGTAGTTCCCCAGCAATGGAAAAGTTTTTGTATATTTCTCTTCCGCAGGATGTGTTATTGATATTAATGGAAGTTTCAATAATTATGTATATTTGCTAAGATGCTTGTTTCTTTGTCAGACTGCTTAATGCGTGCGCTTGAGCACTTAGTATTTGGATGTTTGTTGAAGTGACATATTTGCTAAGATGCTTGTTGCTTTGTAGGTATTCTCCATGCTTCCAGGGTTTAGTGCAGAGTTGATGCCAAAAGGCCGTGAAAAGGAAAGCCAAGCAAAGCTTAAAAGATACATGACAATGATGGATTCAATGACTAATGAAGGTGAGGTTTGCCCTGTTATATTGGGATTACAAATAAATGTCAATTAAGAGCATGTTTGGCTACCTTTAAAAGGTTTACTTAGAAGTAAATAAGTTTGTTTCAAAATAAGTAAATTTTTTTTAATAGAAATGAAATTATTGATTATGGCAGCAAGACGAGTTACTTTTAAAATTAGTAACATTTTTCACTTAAAAGCTGGACATGTTTGGAAACAAAAAATTACTTAAAAGTTAAAAGTAACTCCCACTTATATTTAAGCTTAGCCAAAGATTCTCCAAGTCCAAGACCGACTTGTTTTTAACAATATAGTTCTAATTGAACTTCTGTCATATTGTAGAGTTGGATAGTTCCAACCCAAAGCTCATGAACGAATCGCGAATCATGCGGATAGCAAGAGGTTCAGGTCGACACTTGAGGGAAGTAATGGAAATGTTAGAAGAGTACAAGCGGCTAGCCAAGATTTGGAGCAAGATGAAGGGACTTAAGATTCCGAAGAAGGGAGAAATGAGTGCCTTATCGAGAAACATGAATGCACAACACATGAGCAAAGTCCTTCCACCCCAGATGTTGAAACAGATTGGAGGCATGGGAGGTTTACAAAACTTGATGAAGCAAATGGGTTCTGCTAAGGATATGATGGGAATGTTTGGAGGTGGTGATAAGTAGAAACGATTGTTTGTATCCGTAGACAGAATTGCAAACGCAAATGGGTTCTGCTAAGGATGCGACAGAGTTTGATTTTCTGGAAAGCCATTGAATCGTATCCGTTTTGTAATGAAATAGATTTTCCATATTGTACATTTCTGCAATAGTTGCTCTTTAGACTTTTTATGTAATTAGTGGTTAATTTATTTGCTCGAACTCAAAGGATTGGAATTATTTTCATTTCACTGTATCTTTCAATAAGGGAAATAGACAAACGATGATTTACTCAAACCTAACTTAAGAATTACTTATCTGTGTTTCCCTTTCTTCGTTTTGTTTCTGTGTTTCGACCTAGTTGAGTAACTCCAACAGTAGTTTATTTACGAGTTAGTTTAATTATTTATCCAAGAATAGCAGGCAGAAGCTCCTCTGGGGATTGCAAGAGAGATTGAGAGAGAGTGGCGAAGGGTAGTAACGCTTCACAGTTCACAGGATAACTACAATAATTGAAACCTAGCTAGTTCTATTATTTCTTACGTCAATTTTTCATAACATTTATTACGAGAACAATCATATATGCTAGTGTCTCCATTCTAGCATTTGAAAGTGGTTTATATAAAAGTCACAAATTCACACGTCAAAATAAAACTTGTTTCACTTTGAAGAAAATTCTAACACTGGAATTTCAGATATGCACCATTCTACTATAGTACTATGATATAGATTTGCCTTTACTTTTCTGAAGCCCGGTAATTGTTTTCAATTTGACCTTAAAAGAGAAGGTCAAATTTATCAAAAAGTCAATTATCGCATATTCCGAACTGACCCCTAAAATGCAAACTCTATTCCTACATCTGTAAGTGCCTGAACAACATTGCAAGTCTTCAAGAGCAAGCAGACCTTTAAATATGGATTTCAAGGCAGAGAACTTGCCCGAAACCACCTGTAATAAAAAAAGGGAAGGGTTTTTCTCCTTATCAAAATGAAGTAGCATTGTGCATCTATATTGAGTCGACAACAAACAACATGCTAGATCTTTCAATGAAGTCATAGGGTGTTGCCCATAACGGCCCTGACATTTGAATTCCAAATCACGAGAGCCTAACTCCGTTGGCCAAACTTATAGCCGTTTCTATGTTCTTGGCCAATTCCACAGCTGCCCCAACATAAGAATGGGGCGTCAAATTCAAGAGGCCTGTTTTTGCCTCTGTTGGTATATCCAATCCCTTGATGAACTCTCTTATGCTTTCTTTGGTCACTGCTCTTCCTCTAGTTAGCTCCTTTAGTTTCTCATAAGGCTCTGGAACACCGTATCTTCTCATCACCTAAAACATAAAAAATAAAATGAAGGTGCTAACAAGATTAAAGCAAATTTCTTTACAGAAGTTTGTGAGTTTGGGTTTGGGAACATGATCACATGAAAGAAAAAAAAAATTCTTCATCCAAACTAGGTTCTAAAACTAGTTATTTCTACTATCATTTGAGTGTAGCTTGTTGCAAAATACACTGAGATCAAAGGGTGCACAAATGATAAAACTATTCTTAACAATTGGCAAACATTCAGCATAGTACTACCCGCATGACCCCATCCATGACCTAAAGAAATGACTTCATATGAGATCATGAACGAAGGGTAATCATGGAGTAAAAGCAAGGTCATTTGCCCTGATACATCAAATATTGAAATTTTCATATCAATCAAAGACTCGCCTTGAAAACAAAAAACAAATGAATGATAGAATTGCTTGATAATGATGATAAAAATTTCTGTAGTTACTGAAAAACAAGAGACCAAATATCATAGAAGTCACATACAGTTTGTATTGGCTCGGCAAGCACCTCCCACGTTTTGTTCAAGTCTTCAATCAATGATGTTTCGTTGACCTGTGTTAAATAAAATAAGGAGTATTAGACATGAAATCTGCATTTGTGGATAATTTATTGAGTTTATTAATTATTTTGAAAATATTGTTGACTACATAAGGCAACAGATTATACATCCAGGATTTATCAGCAAAATATGATCTTGCTAGTTTAATCTTATTAAGAAACCTCAAAAAAGGAAAAGAAAAGACAAAACAAAAAGAAACAAACAAGATAAATGAAATATTTTAATTGATACTACTCGTGCTTTAATGTCTGAGATCCATTCCTCGAATGTGTTGATGGGGTCAGTTGAGAGTGACAGCTATTGCACTTGGCAACATTTCTATTATTTTGTCTCGTGTTATTTTACGATACAACCTACCTGTATATTGACTTCCTCAGACTTTTGTAATATGGATTGGTTGTTGTTTTGCTTTTACTGCTCAATCAATAAGCTAGAAAATGATAAAAGTAGATGATTCGCTAATAACAAGAAATGGCCATACCAGCAGAGACTAATATTACAATGTGAATTTTTTCTTTTGGTTATCTGTCATGGGTTTCCCCTGGTCAGATCAAACCAATAGCAAAAAATTGGCATGTCACAACAAAGCATGACTATAAAATGTTTTAGCCGTTAATGCACATTCACTGAATCACAACGGACTTCTCTTATGGTATAGAGATCGTCATCAAATGAATAGAGTTCGAAATTTATTTCTCACCTGAAGCTTCTCAATTCCCTGTAATGCACTTTTGTAAGCAAGAAGAGAATGACCTAATCCCACACCCATGTTCCTTAGGACAGTTGAATCGGTTAAGTCTCGCTGATTGAACAAGCATAACAAAACAGTTAGAATACACATACGCCGGGAGCATACCAAGAGCAATATATTATCTCAAGTCGTCCCTAACAGGGCTTAGATGCTTTAACTGGATTCGTAAGAAAAGTACAGAGTTCACATCCTTCATGAGATTGAAAAATGAAACCATCAATTTGTACTGTGCAGCTCAATGATGTCGTATAGAGTTTGGGATAGAATAGAATGAGCACCTGCCAGCGTGAAATGGGCAATTTTGTACTTAAATGGGATAGTCCTCCATTGGCAATTCCCAGATTGCCTTCGCTATTTTCAAAATCAATGGGATTCACTTTATGAGGCATCGTCGAGGACCCAATCTCACCAGCTTTGGTTATCTGCTCAAATTTGAGGACAATTAAATTCTTTTCTTTAATGAAAACCAAATGGAAAAACATGAACAACATATAATGACCTCACCTGCTTGAAGTAACCCAAAGAAATGTATCCCCATATGTCCCTATCAAAGTCCACTAAAATGTTGTTGAACTGGATGATAGAATGGAATAGTTTGGCCATATAGTCATGAGGTTCAATCTGTATTTGGACAATAAATCAGAACCACAAGTTCAACTTGCATTAGAAATGTATAATTTGTCAAATTGAATCAAATATCATGAGGAAATGAACCAAAGCATGCAATTCATCCGCATCAGAGGGTATGGTAAAGCCAGGGGAACTTTCGTACGAGAACACGATCTCTAGTATACTTCCTACTGTACCGTAGGCTATCTAGACAGATATTAGTATAGTTAAAGCAGAGCCCTAACATTCGAAGGCTGCCTGAGCAAACAAGTAGGATCCAGAATAAAACTAAAGCAATTGTGTGTATGCTTATATTTCTCCATTAGGCGGCATGTCTAAATTTGTATATTTATTTTGTCAATGAGTTTATCTCTTTTATCTTCCTATGCCTGTGATTGTCAATCTTTTCAAAGATAAACATTCATTTTATTCTATTGAATGAAGTAACGATGTAATGTACCTGGACTTTAGGACGATCAAGAAAATGATGAAGTTACGAGTCAAAATATTGCTTTGAATATATCATGATCAGCTAATTTCAAATCTATATATATGTATAACTACACAGTATATATTTTAATAACTAATATTAGGAATTACACATTCTTGAAATGTTAAGATAATATATTATCATCATAATATATTATCATGTATGAGCTGCAAAATTAGCCATTCAAGACTGAAATATAGAACCAAGATTGAACATCTACAGTTCTTGAAAGAATAGGATCAGTTTCCTATGAGACAACTAAACGAGAATTTTATATAAGCCTTGGCACTTGTCAAATGGCAAAGTCTTTATCGAAAGCAACAAATTGCTCAGGAATAATATGGAAAAAGAATTCATTTTAACGTATGTACCTGAGGCACATAGGGGTTGAAACTTATTCCAAGAGATGTCACAAACTCCTCTGCAATTTGTGGCCAATCAATATCAGGATACGCAACTAGATGTGCATTGTAGTTTCCAACAGCACCAGCAAACTTCCCTAAAATTTCAGCCTGAGCTATTTCCCGCCATTCCCTACCTAACCTGTATGCAAAAATTGCCATCTCCTTCCCTAATGTTGTAGGTGTAGCTGGCTACAAAATACTAACTTTGTGAGATATTCATTCAGGGTATATTAGTATAAAGACAAACTATGTCCACCACTTTTTCCCATAATAAGCAAGGAGAAACCAATTTGACTATTTAATACCAAGAAGATATATCTTAAATTGAGTACCAAATAAAAGATAGTCTTCAAATTTCAAACTAATCTTGCTCAAAAATATTTCTTTATGTAGCCCCCATATCACCAATGAAAATAATACGAGCTGATGCATGCATGCGTATTTGGAGAGAGAGAGAGAGAGACCTTTTAAGTGCACAACTACCGAACTATTTAAGGTGCATAACTATTTACCTGTCCATGAGTTCGAGAAAGCATGGGAATGGAAGCATTAGCAGCGGCCACGTTACATATTGCTGCGATCAGTTTGACCATCACTGGTAGTATGACTTTGTTCAGAGCTTCTTTTAGCATCAGTGCATGAGCCAGATTGTTGATGTCCTCGGAGGTGCAGGCAAAATGGAAAAACTCAAGCACCTAGATGCACATGAAATTTAAGAATCAAAGGGAAGACGAGTAAGGCAACAGGAAATGGCAGATATCCTCACCATCAGAATAAGAATACAATGGTAATATCATCACCAAGTAGAGGGCGTGTAGATTACCACCCCAGCAATGCCATGTGCCGGATACCTTTTTGCAGATAATTTCAGCATCACCAAGAACAGAGTAATGCAGACATACCTTAGCTATCTCGGGATGTGACTGACATCTTTGCTTCAGGTAGTATTCCACAGCTTTCACATCATGATTAGTCACTTTCTCAATTTTCTTAACTTCCAAGGCATCGTTTATGCTAAATCCATCAATTAAGCCTTGCAGATAAGATTCTGCTTCTTTAGAGAAGCTTGGGACCTCAGAGACTTCAGAAATTTGTGAAAGCTTCATCAACCACTTAATCTGAAAATATACACAGAGCGAGGGCAGAGGAATGATGGGGGAAGAGTGGATAAGAATGCTCACAAAATCTGATGGTAAAGCTACCGTTTTGATTCTTCAGGATGAAAAAAAGGAAAATCAGGCTACAATAGAGCACAGTGTTGCCAAGGTTTCTGGCAAGAACTCTAACGTCACGGGACAAACTTCCCTTGGCATTCAATGTGTAAAATTGTGTGTAATACATTTGTACATGACTTGGAAACTATGGTGAAGAGAATAATACCTCGACTAAAACTCGAAATCGAATTAAGCCAAATTCACTCATAAAAGGAGCTAATTCCTTTACTTTAGCCCAATAACGACCATCCAGTGGGCATAGGGCTGTTAAACTCGAGAGCTGCACATCCCAAGAATAATCAGCAGACATGGTATTTACCTGGAAAAGCAGAATGTTTAGTCTTTTCAAAAATATTTATTCATTATAGTAGACATATTAGCTAGCCAACTGTCATTCAGTCCCATAACTGACAGTTGTTATACTTTTTCTCATCATTAGACATATCTGCACCCTGTTGTAATGCCTAAGAAGAATTTAAAAAAAGAAAATAAAAACTAATTAGCGATATCTATGACATGATTATGCTTTCAGAGGAGAAGTGACAGAAAAGGGAGGAGAGTTCTGTAATCTTGCACAATGAAATGGTGGAATTATAATAACAAATTTAGTAGTTTTTCCCCCTTTCATTCTATTATGATTTAGAATTCGGTCATTTATTAATAGGATATATGGATATTATGACTAGGAACTATAATTAATCGCCAGAATAGTAGAATAAAACTTTGAAAAGAATTTTCTCTCGGTTTCAGCACAAACCAGCCTCAGAATTGTTGTTTTCTTCCACACTCAGACTTTCCCTCCCACCAAGAACTAATCCGATTCTAAAACCTGGAGGTTCTCGCTTAAGTGGATAACAAATGTTATGTAGTCCTGGACAGATAATAAACCCTTGTCCATGAAAACTTTTATCATTTGTCCAAGAACACATGAACAATAAAAAAAAAAACTAATATTCATTCTCAATAAACTTGGTTCAGCTACATGAATCCTGATATATGCTATGTATTTCCAAATAAATCATAAAGGAAAACTTCTCACTATCATCTTATCCAAGAACCCCACGGTAACAACAAACTAAGTTCTATTCTCAACAAACTCTTGGTTTTCTAAATGAATCTTTTTGTCATTCTGCAAGATCGAGAGTTACAACTTCTGTACATTTGCACTCAGAACATATAAAATTCATTATACTCGAGTAAGAATAAATTTCCAGCCAAATGTACTTAATCAGATGAACTGGAAGCTAAATCATTGACTCTATCGCGTATATAAAGAAATCCAATACTTATTTATGCATTTAAACGCTCCTAGTCCAACTGAAAGATATTACCTTTTTTTCCACAGTTTCAGTGCTGCTACTATTCACTTTCGCCGTCGCTTCGCAACAAAAAATTCTGCGAGCTTTAACCGAAGCATATGTGACTTGATTATTAGGAGGAGCCCGAAATATTAAGAAGTGCTGATTTTTGGGGATGAAATTAGGCGTCGTTTGATTGACTGTCAAACCTCTAATGCAAGCTCCCAATTCCATTCAGTAACTGGAAAAAAATCGCTCAATTGAAACTCAGTGCAGTTACTAGGGATTAATTGAGTAGGAAAATCGAAATAGATATTATATACTGATGATATACATAAATATCATATGCATGTATAGAGATAGAAGGTATAGAGAGAATGGAGAGCGCTAGCCTGGGTTTAAGAGATTTTTGTTCATAGGGTTTTAAGAAACGGGACTAACCAACGCGACTTTTAAAACTTTCCATTTTCGTTTTTTTGAGTAATATTTTCATATATTGATATTAAAATTAAATTATATTTTTAAATTAGTGTATGTCTAGTAAAATTTAAAAATAGTCTTTTCAAAAATTTTAATAAAAATTAATAAAATATATGATTAAAAAATTAATAAAAATTGTGGGTATCATATTAAAAAAAGATTAAGGGCTTGTTCAGCAGAATTTTTTCTGAGAAAAAATAGGTTTTTTTGGTTACTTTTTGACTTTTCAAATTTTTTTATAGTGTAAAAAAAGTTGAAAACTCAAAATTGTAGTAAAAAAAAAGGAATTTTTTTTGAGAAAATGGCAGACAAACAAGTACTAAGTTGGAGAGACCATTAAAGAAAAAAAAAAAAGGAAAAAAGTCCAACATCTCAAAATTACGTATATATTTTTTCTTGTTTTTGTCAATATATATGCTTGTTTGTTATAATATAAGTTAGTTAAACAAATTTTTTATTTATATATTTTATAAAATTTACAACTTATTACTCACTTATTATTCATATATTACATATGTCTCGCAATATATAAACACTAAAAAATAATTACACTATCGCCAAACATGTGTGGAATGTTGATGTGCCATTAGGCCCATTACCACTATGTAAAAGGAAGGAGACTTGAAAAAATGATAAAATTAATTTTTTAGTGTAAAAACTTACTTTTAAATGGAAAAAAAATAGTAACTACACATATTTCACCTATATTTACTATTTAGAGGTGTCAATCTAGATCAGGTAAGCTGAGTCGGTCCATATTCGATGAAGTCCGGTGACGTCCCGCATTAGAAAAAGTCTGCGTCATGACGGGTTGCGGCCAAGTCAATCCAAACCACAAAAATTGAACATGAGCCCGGTCCATCCGTTGGCTCATTTGGGTCAAGACCACGTGAGCCGCAGTTCGACCCGATTCAGTCCGTATAAATAAAAAATTAATTTTTTTTAAAATTACTAAAAAAAATTACTAACTTATTGTATTTTAAAAAATATTTACATTTATAGCAAAAAATGTGTTAAATTACTAAATAAAAAATAAATAACAATGATAAATTTACATTTGTTATTTATAACAAAAAATATTTATATAAAATTCACATTTCTTTTTTTTTTTTAATTATCAAATAATCAATGACCCGTCAGATGCTGAACCGCTTAGGTCTGCGGTTCAGTGTCATTGGCCCGTGATCGACCCACCTGGTTCACTGGTTAGCGGTCGAGGCGAGTGTGCCGATGCTGGTTCGACCAGTCCGACCATCTTGACACCATTACGTCTATTGTTGTAAGAAGGCCCTTTTTGAAAATGCGTCAAATTTATTGCTATTGATTTATTTCATAGGAAACATTTTCTCTTTAAGCCACTTTAAACATACATAATGAGATTTAAACAACTATATAATCTTTTTTTTCTTTTTCTTTTTCTTTTTTATACAACTCAAATATAAAAGTTTCAAAGTCTCGTATGAAGTGTTTATTTGGTATAGTTTAAAAATAATTTTTTAAGATATTTTGAAAAAAAATGAAAAAATGTGTGGTTGAAAAGTTGATAAAAATTGTAAATCTCTCTAAATATGTGATTGAAAATAATTTTAAAAAATTTATACCAAACATCCTCTAATAAGTCTCTCTTTCTTTATTAGTTTATTATGCGTCCATTTTATTTATTTATTTATTTGTTATGTCCATTGTTGTTTAAAAGATAAAGTGAGTTAGACCACCAACGATTTGAGCGGCCTTAAGCGAAAATTTAAATATGACTTTTAATAAATTGAGATATTTAAAATGTAAATTTTTAACAGATTTACAAGCCAAAAAAAGATAATTTTCTCTTCTTCTTAACTAAATGAAAAAATAGTTGAAATTTTTGTTAAATTGCAGAACTTAATTTGTTGCGTTACACAAAGTTGTATGCAGATCGACCTTGAGGGTTGGAAGGGGGGTAGGTGGCCCCTCTCCCGAGGGCCAGAGGGATAGCGTCTCCAAAAGTTATACGGTATTTGTATTTACTTAAGTAATGGTGTTTTTCAAGATTTTGTCTTTGTAATTAGGTTATCATATTATTTCATTATAATTAGGGAATCTTCATTGGATTGCTTTAGAATTTTATTATAATTAAAGAACTTTCATTAAGTTGTTATACATATGACTAATCTCTTATAAACAAAGATCATCATTCATTATAGTGAAATACTGCAGCGGTTGAAGACAGGACATAGTCTCACATTGAGGCGAACCTGTATAAATCTTCTTTATTTTCGCCATTTTATTTATTGCTCCAATCCTAACAATTTGAAAAATCATTTTGATTCAAGATAAAGATTTCTAAAATGAGGTTTAAATGGAAAATTGCACGGTTTATAATTTAAAGACTAGATTAAGGTAAATAATGTAGGCTAAATTTGGACTTGTTTTCTATTTAGGCTCATTACACATGTAAGTAGACTGATTTAAAAAAAATGGGCCAAAAATTTTAGGCCCTGAATGGTTGGGGGTCCTAGGCGTTTGCCTAGCCGCTTAGGGCCAGGGCCAGGGCCGGCACTGTGGACCACCTAAATTCAAGTGGGCCATCTCACAAGCGTGACCAAACAAAAGTTGCGGGTTATGCTAGGCCATGGTTTTAAGTTAGGACAATAATATTTGGCCTTTGTTATTTTTAATCGGGAGAATTGTCTAAATGGCATTGTCAAACTAGTCTTACAAAGAAATGGCCCAGTGTTTTACAAATAAGCTGTAAATGCCTCTTTTTTGAGTAAAGTGCCTAAATTGCCCTTTTTAACTTCTTATATGTCTAATTATCTCCTCGTCACTTAATCTTTCTAACAATTTTAATTTAGTCTCTATAATATTTTTGAGTCTGACTAATAATTTATTATTCTAGCTTGTTCTAGATATTCTAAAGATACTTTATCTTGGATATTATTTAATTTTGTGAATTTTTCTTCTAATAGATTACACACGTGATTTTCAAGATTATCGTAACATTTTAAATTATATCCTGGTATTGGATTTTAAACAATCTATATATGCAGATAATTTCTTGAATGCGTTAGGATGTTTCTTTTGAGTTATATATCATAAAACAATTCATTCTAATACTTATTATTCTAAATCTTTATATTCAGAAATAATATATTCAATTCACTTTAAATTTTTGGATGTTTCTACAGAATTAATTCTTATATTATTTTCACAAGTAAAATCTATGTTAGTATAAATATCTTTGAGTTTAGATTGATCAGTAGAATAAATTTTTTCTAATTTATCAACTAGAATTAATAAAAATGAAATATCTTTATCATCTAAATACAATTTAAGATCACAATTAGTGGATGTGGATGCTTGTGCAGTGTTCATGAAAATAAGAACTTGGAATTATTCTTCAATAAAGGAAGCTAGGTTTCCCTTGAGTGTTCTTCTTCGAGTCTTTACGTATAAATGTGTATATTCTCAAAACAAGATCTATTTTTGTCTATAGCTCATAAGGTTTTAACAGAAGGATCCAATATGACTTCCGTTCATTTTCTTTTCTATTTCTTTCTCTTGCATTGATAGTTCAAGCTAAGGGATATGATTTCAAAAGGATTCAATCCTGCCACGGAAATTCAGACTAACTGTTTTCACCTCTATCGAAACAAATCTTCAGTTTAGAATCTACTGATTTTTCCAATGACACTCCAAACACTGCCAAACGAAGCAACACAAGCCAAAACGGGAAAACAATGAGATTTAAAAGAAATAGCACAATACTATCTTACTACCGCGGGGAACTGGCTATCAAAGAAAGTTTTCTTTAGAAAAGAAAGGTTAAGAAAACATTTCAAATACTTTTACAGAAATCAATATGAGCATATTACAAGCTTATATCTTAAGCTTTAGAGATACACATTTGATATATAAAGACTCTTATAAGAAACACTATTGGTACTCCTTAAGTTGAAGTTTAGAACTCCAAATGGATTACCTTATTGATGCTTGAAGAAAGGACTGCTAGACTATGGTATGATAGTATGGAGAGATATGAGAATACTCAGTGATTGTCTCCAACTTTCGATACCTTACAACTCGATATATAAGTGGTATATAAAGACTCAAGATACAACTTATCTTCAATAATTAAACCTTATCAAGAAGGCATCTCTTTTTTATCTTGTCGGTAAGTAGGGATCTCAGCTTTTTCAAAGTGGTAATATTATCACTGTTGATAGTGAGTGAATGGTCCTACCCGATCATCTTTCCTTCAAAGTAATCTGGTGGCATGTCATCTTCATTGAGGGAGACGTGATCCATATCTTCAATAATATAATTTGGACAGCTATGTTCAGCGTGACTTACCATTATCTTACACATTTCCTGAAGGAAGTTTGGTGATCCATCATTTTCATTAATCATTATTTTGTCGCACCAGTGGTCAAGTAAGGCCTAATCTTGATCATGAGTCTTTCTGGTACAGTTGCTGAAGATTATGTGATCTTCACATGGATATATCCAGATATTTTCATTCTTGCTCATGGTGTCCACTAAGAAATCAAATTGATCTTTAAATCTTTTAGCTCTTCTGGAATGTTCAATCTTCAAGATTTCCTGAGGAATGACTTCATGAGTATTTTGACTGTTTGGATCGAACAATTTTCTCGTTAATCCAATTTTAATAATATTTTTAACTGGAATGAGATAATGATTATAAATATCCCATTCTGGAACCGCAAAAAAGAATTTGATATAGATATTAGTGGGCTTGGTAATTCGAACAAACTCTTCGATTGCTATTTTGATTATTGCTAACAGCATGGAAATTTCTTTGAGATTTTGACAAGGATATATACAGAGTATGTTTCCAACATCATACATATGGCGAATCCAATTTGGTGGTGCTCCGAGATAGAAATTCACCTTGTTGTATTTTTCGTAGTTTAAAGTCTTCATCCATGGCTTATTACCAATCTCAATAAACCAGCAGGCCACAAGATTGAAAAGACATATTTTGAATTTATATCCTGCTTCATCTTTTATCCCAAAGGACATGAGACTGTTACAAAGCTGTATAACATTTGATTTGTTAATTTCAAATATATCTTGTATAATGGCTGGTGAAGGTTGATAGGAGAAAGCCTCTTTATTTTCTTTGATATCTTGTCTGATCTTTTGAATATTTCGTGGAATAGCTTCTTTTTAAAGGTTTTCATTCTCCATTTTGTATATTTTCTCTTCCATCTCCTTTATTTCGAGTTTCAATGATTGCAACTCTTGCTTGACCTGCTCCATCCCTGGAAAGGAAATCAGGAAGAACATTATTTTTACCACGAATATATTGAATATCAAATTTGAAATTGGTCATCCAAGATTGTATTCTAATTAATGGTTTGTTAGCAACATTTGGCTCTAAATTATTTTTAAGAAAATACTTATCTTGAGTATTATTTGTTCTAATAGTAAATGATTTTTTAATCAAATAATATTCATATTTAGCAACTCAATTTTTGACAGCAAGTAACTCTTTTCTATTGGAGTCATATCTGGTTTCAACATCTTTGAAGGTCCCTGAAGTATATGCAACTAATTTTTCAGGACAGGTTTTTGAACAATCTTTATGGCATGGATAATTTTCTCCATGTTTTGATACTGCTTTAAGACTACTCCCCAACAATAATCTGAAACATCTGTTTCAAGAATAAAATAATCATCATCTTCTGCTATAGATAGTTTAGGAAGATTAGAACAATATTTTTTAATGTGTTAGACTCTCTTAGTATCTTAATTGGTCCAGTTCCAAACTTGATCTTTTTTGAGTTTATTTAGAAATGACTTTTTAAGTAAAACATATCATTCGATAAATTGTTCAAAATAATTTATTAATCCTAAAAAGCTTTGTAGCTATTTTTTGTTTATTATTTCGTCAGAGAATTCAAGTAATTTTTCTCCAATATGAGATTGCAATTGAATCTCTTCTTCTTTGATGATGAGTCCTATAAACTCGATTTTTGTTTTAGCTATTTCAACTTTCTTTTCTGAGAGTATTATTCCATGTCTGTTGATAATATATGCAAATTTTTTTAGGTGTTCTAGATGCTCTTTATAAGTAGTAGAATGTATAAGTATATCATCAATATATACTACACAAATTTTTTTTAATTGGTTTAAATACTTCGTCCATTCTTCTTTGATATATTTGGGGTACATTTTTTAATCCAAATGCATTACATTCTATTCGAATAGTCTCAAAGGATTAGGAATGCTAAATGCTGTTAGTGGTTTACTTTCTTCATCTAGAAATATTTGCCAAAATCCGCTTTTACAATAAAACTTAAAATATATTTTGCTATTCTGTATGACTTTTATGAGAATATCTTTATTTGGTAGGTAATATCTATCAAATTTGATTTTCTCATTTAGTTTTTTATAATTTATAATCATTCTGGCTTTATTTCTTTTTATTTCAGCATAGTTCCTCGCCATAAATGCCGGGCTACTATGGGGACTTTTATTTGGTCTAATAATTTTAGCTTTTAATAATTATTTTATTTGTATTTCAAATTTTTTTATGTCTTCTTGACTATATGTCATAGGTTTGACTCTAATTATGACATTTGGTTCTATTAATTCAATTTTTGCTGTTGTTTTATTTATGGACCATTTTTCTAATAGATTTTTTGAAAAGTTATTTTTGAGATTATTTTTTATTCTTTCGAGCTTTTCATTTTCATATTCATTTATTTGGAAGTTTACACTGTTATATAATAGTGATTTGAAATTTTCTTTTTCTATTTCTGTATAACATCTACCACGCTGGGTTAAGGATCTCTGATGATTTATTGGTTTTTGAGCTATAGATGTAGCCTTTTGTATTTGTGGTACAATTATTTTGTGGTTATAGAGTGTTATAAATTCAAATCTTGTAGAATTTTTATATTGTGTAAAGGGTGCATAGTCTTCTAGGAGGAAAGTTTGTCCTAAAAGAATGTCACATTCTATTTTGGGGACATAGTAGGCCACTAGCTATTTGGGCTAATAAAAATGGTATATTTTCAGCATATAAAGAGTATGTCACATTCTCTAACTATGACTTCTCTCTATTTCCTAATAAAAATGGTATATTTTCAGCATATAAAGAGTATGGTTCAAATAGGCCACTAGCTATTTGGGCATAGTATTTCTTTTTAGGATATGTTTTCCAATAAAAAACTGGTAAAACATTATATTGTGCTGTACATAATGTTGATCATGTATCAAGATAAGCAATAATATAATTTTACAATATTTTGGTAGGTTGAGTTTTATTTCAACATAGAAACTTAATGGATTTGTTATGTTCTTGGTTATAGATTTATAACTAATCATCATATAGTTAGTAAATCTTTTATTTTCAGTAGTAATCCTTGGGATATGTTGTTCTTCAAGATTAATTGTCATTTGTAATCTATCCTCTTGAATACTATATGGTTTGAACACATCTAAAAAGTCCATTCCTAATAAAATTGGTGCATTGGTTTCTATCCTATTGGGATTTTTATGTATAACCATAGTTATTGGAAATTGTTCTCCTCTTATATTAGTAAGTATAAGATTCATTTCGATGAATTTTCTAATTTCATATTCTATTCCATGATAATCTTTATATTTATATCCTTGATGTATGTCTTGTTCAGGTGGCATGCTAACTATATTTCCTTGAGCATGACTTGATCCTGCACCTGTATTGATTAGGGCAATCATTTCTCGTATTTCTCATGTATGTTTTATCCATTCAGTTAGAATATAAAATTGTTCTTCTATTCCATGTTTATCTAGTTTGGCTAGCACTAGTATATTTTTTTTCC
Source organism: Forsythia viridissima (assembly GCA_030279155.1). Classification (NCBI taxonomy): domain Eukaryota; kingdom Viridiplantae; phylum Streptophyta; class Magnoliopsida; order Lamiales; family Oleaceae; genus Forsythia; species Forsythia viridissima. The sequence goes on from CM059042.1 coordinate 11,233,973, forward strand.
AATGGTTTTTTGGAATGGATGATTCTCATATATAGTTGTTTTTGGGAAGACTGAGACTTCTTATATGAGGGAATTTTGCTATCATATTTCCTATTGAATCTATAGAAACATTTCCTTGTAGATTACTAGTTTGTCTAGTTTCTCTAATTGTTTAATTCTTCTTTTGAAAGGTAAAACAAATTCTTCAGGTATCTCGATTTTGTGTGATCTGAATTTTCTAGGTGGAATAGCTTGTGCTAATTCTTCAAATCCTTCTTCAATTTTTATTTCTTCAAAGTTTCTTCTTATCTCTTGATGGTGGCTTGTAGTAAAAGTAAATATAGATCTTATGGTAAGGCTTACTGCCTTAGATTTTTCTGGCATATCTAATCTATCTATTTTATGATATAGATTTAAGGATATGTCTATATTTTCGTCTAATAAAGATACTGCAAATCCTGATTTTAAGGTAAATATTAGTTTCTGGTATACTAAATTACCTGAAACAGCTCCTAAAAGGGCATCTATAGGATCATGCAATATTCTATTATCTATACAAAATATTTTCACTGGTATATCCATACTTTGTCTAAAGAATCCTTTCATAAGGATCTGGATTCCTCCAATTTCTACATTCTTGATTTTGTTCCTAATATCAGGCTTTATTTTATCTAGTTCTTCAATTATCCATTTTCTATTTAGTATGGAAATTGTTGTAGATCATTTTACATTTTCAATATAAATAGGGACTTCATTATATTTTATAACATAAATAGTTTTGTTTAGCTTTGGCAGTGTATTCCAAAATGTTTTATTTTTGAAGACATCTTTTGGTTCAAAGATAAAACTTTCTTCATAATTTCATCATATTTTTCTTCTTTGAAGGTAACAGTTTGGCTTATTCCTTCAATATTATCTATGTTAGTTTCTTGTATTTCCATACTTTCTTCAATTCTTACTTCATTCGTAAAGTTATAATTTATGAATTCTTTATCTTCTTCACTCTCTATTTCACTATCAGAATATATACATATATATATAGTAGAGATTTCTGATTCGATTTCACTTATCTCATAAGGTTCATGTTCTGAATCATTTATAGCTTCTTCGTATACTTCTAAAAAAATTGAATTGGTTTTATTTTTATGTTTATCTGAGCAGTTTGATGCTATATGTCCTGGTTTCTGACATATAAAGCATTTTGTATTTTTTAATATATATTTTTAGGTATTTAACCTTTTGATTTTGTTCTCTTTTTAAAAGATTTTCTATTATGTTTCCAATTATCTATTCTCTTCCTAAAATCTTTCTTTTTATAAGGTTTAAGAAATTTTTTGAATTTTCTTTTCTTTTTAAATTCTTTTGGATAACATCCCCATCGATGAGTTTGAAAGATATATTGATTGCAACAAATGGATTTTTTCTTTGTCATCTTCTTTATTGCTTTGTTATCAGCTATTTTCCTACACTATTTATTATTTGTATTGATAATAAATTGTTCTGTATTACCAAAAGTATCATTTATCTCTGGCTGAGTCATGACAAGCCTAATTTTTTCATATTCTTGGTATATTTTTATGCTCCAAGGGTAAGAAAGTTTTAGGAACATTATTTTGAGACAATTCAATTTTTCACTATAACTCATATCCTTATTTAAGGCTTTTATGTAGATTTTTTCAAAATCTCTTAAGTACTCTTTTAGCTCACACATATCACAAATTTTTAGTTTTTCTAATTCTATTTGCGCTTCTAATTTCTCTCTTATTTATTTTTCTATACTAGTTTCCCCTGCAATTTCTTGTATAAATTGTGCTCTCAAGTGTTTTTCTAACCTTTTTAATATATCCATAATGTTTGGTTATTTAAATGTTCTATGTATCGGCTATCAATTCTTCTCCATATCTTATATTACTTTTTATTTGGTCAGATGTTTTCTTCCATAATTCTTCAACAATTTCTTTAAAGGTGTGTTCAAGAAAATTGAAAGCTGTATATGTATCCCATCCTTTGCTAAATTGTATAGCAGGGCTAGAGGCTTTAACCCAAGCATATATCTTTTTATTTTTATCTCATGAATCTAGATCTAACCATATTCTTGTCGTTGGTATTGGTTCTGTTAGATTTTCATAGGACTTTCTTCTTTAGTAGTTATTTTGAAGTTGTCTTTTAATTTGCTAGAATTTATTCTTCTATTTGGGTTTTCTACTCTTAGATTGAATTTATACCAGGTATATAACTCTCCTTCATCTGTTGGATATCTATAACTATTGTATTCTTCATTATCCTTCTCTTTATTTTACACCACTAGTTTAACCTGACCCTTCATAGCTTGGTGCAATGGGTGGTACGTGACTTGAACATATTGTAGGGTATATTTCCTCAATTTTTGGTAGTGTGGTAGGTGTAAAAGGAGGTTGGCTTATTGTATGAGGGGCAGTAGAAGTACTAACTCTCGTGGTACTAGTATTCATTTTAGTATTTCCTAAACTTATGTTAGCCATTTGTATTTCTAGATCTTCTAACATTTTTTTATATCCTTCGACATCTTCTCCTAAAGTTTCAAAGAATTTTTCTTCAAAATCTTGTTTGGTTTCATTCATTAAATTATATTCAAATTCTAGAGTTTGTGGTTCTTCTTTAGTATAAAATTTTATATGTTTTCCTATTATAGCTGTTGATATTTTAATGTTTTCGTTAATTTTTAAAAGATTTTCTGAAATATCTTTTAATTGTGTATTCATATTTGGATTTAAGTTATAAAGTTCAAGTAGTTGGTAGTATTTATTATTTTGTTCAAGAAATTCTTCTATTATGGTTTCTTGTTCTGTTGGAAAATTTTGTTTTACTTCATCCATCATAACAATATTTTCTTTTATTAATAGCTTGTCTTTTTCTTCAAATTGAAATCCTAATCTCTTTCATATTTTAGTAATTATTTTTTATGGTTTTTTAATTCATTTTCTTTATATATTATTCTTTATTCTAGAGTTAAAGGGTTTTTCTTTTTAACTCTTTTAATTCTTGCTGAGTTTTTATTATTTTTATTTGGTCGTTTAACGTTATATATTCTTCAAAAAGTTTATTTGTAAGATTTTGTAATTTTTGTTTATTAGTGTTGTTTAATATTTCAATTTGTAGAATCTCTTTTAGAATTTCTTCATCTACTTTTCTAATAGTCTTTTCTTTAATTAATCCAAATTTATGTATCAAAAAAGTTTTTATCCAATTAATTTATTCAATTATATTAATTTTTGATATTTTGTTATAATTATCTGACATAATTATAATTTTAACGAGGCTCTGATACCAATTTTGGGTGCGGAACCTTAAAATCGTAATTTTAGGAGAACACTAGAATAAATATTGAAGTTTTTATATCTTAAGGGTATTTTAGGTATTATTTGGTCAAAGACTATTCTTAAGATTTAGCAAATCTTGGAGATTATATTCAATATACGGTTTTGTTCTAATGCCCACAGTGGACATTGTTATAATACCCACTGGGACACTTGTCCAACAAATTTTAATCTATTCTAAATTTTGAACATTTTTTGAATTTCTCAATTACAAATTTTGAATACTTTGGCCAACATGACTTTCTTTTTTCTTTTTTTCTTTTTTTTTTTTTTTGCGTGTTGTCAGACATGGTCAAACTGATGCAAAAAAAGCAAAATCAAATTCAAATAATTTGTTTAGGTTTACATGGACACATCAATGTTTCGATTTTGAATCGAAATAAACTTTCGATAGTTAAAAATCGTTTGAAACTAAACTAAGGGCATGTTCGGTGGCCATTTTTTCCCCAAAAAAACCCATTTTTTGCCTACAATTTTTGACTTTTCAACCTTTTTACACTACAAAAAAATTTAAAAAGTCAATAAAGTACCCAAAAAAAACCCATTTTTCCCAAAAAATCTACACCGAACATGCCCTAAATTGTCTAACCATTTAAATTTTAAATAAATAAAAATTATGTTACACAAATAATATTATGTAACTATGAAATGAGTTATTTAAATAACTTGTCGCCTTTTTTTAATAAAATTTTAAATAAATCGTAATTTGTTGTGTTTTAATTGAAAATAGCCATCCATGATTAAAGATTTCCATAAAATAAAAAAAATAAAAAAATTATCTCCCAATTAACGTTCAATACATTTTTATAAGAAACTTCTTGAGGAAAATCCTATAAATTAATCTAAATCATATTCATTTATCTTATGTTAAACTTGTCTTAAAATCATGAAGGTGAATCCAATGCATTTTTACTACTCTCGATCATTTTTCATGCGCAAGGTGCTAAGTTTCATATCGCTTAATTATTTGCTAATTTTGTTTGAATACAATAATTTGTTTCGACTTCGTTGAAACTTCGAATTGTAACAGTCCATCTTCTTCTTCTTTAATTTTTTTTCTCCAAATCCTAAATTCTAATTTGTGTTTTTGAAAATTTTCTCTTCTTAGATCTCTTGTATTGAAGGTATTTATAATTTGAGGTGTTTAGATTTTTTATTTTTATTTTTTGTCAATATTAGTCTCAAAATACTCTTAATTTGTCAATTAAGTTACAGTTGAATTAGACTAGCACCCACGGAGTTTAAGCTTGCGAACTACAGTGAGTTAAGCTTTTTTCCTTTTCCTTCGAGGAAGTAAAACTCGCGGCAGCGAGTACTACACAGAACTCAGTGTAGTACTTTTTTGGCAGCCCATAATAAAACACGCACATTTTTTGGTAAAAAACTGTGAATGGCAATTCGTATTGTGCATTAAACTCCAAATTCAATGAGTTTTCAAATAATATATTAAAGGCCTGGTAGAAATCTCTGTATGTTCTGGCACTCTAAAAAATCATTCAAACCGAACTATGTACACCACTATTTACTTACGATTTTATTCAACCAATTGACAACCCCTCAAGGCCAAATAATAAAAATAATAACCTTGCCACATGAGCATGATGCAGTGGTAAAACAGGAGAGTTCTCTATAGAGGATCGAGGGTTCAAATCCCCGCAGCACCTGAAAGACAATATTTAATGTTGGAAGGCAACAACTATATTAGAAGACAGGGAGGAAAATCATCGAATGTCCGGCCCAAATGTGTATAAGCTGTGACCGCATTCGAATTTATTTGGGTGGCGAATTAGAGAGGAAGGCCCCAACTCCTCAAGATTAGTCAGGCGAAGTTTGGAATACCTGTGTCATAATAAAAATAAAAAATAAAATAAAAATAATAACCTTAAATTGGCAACATATTAATTATTAGTAAAATAAAATTGTAACTCATATGCTATCATTTTCTGATTACTATTCATTCTGAGTCCGTGCAACTGCACGCTGGGTTGGCGCGGCGCGGCGCCCCCACCCGCACATGAATGTTGCACAGTTCCGTAGTACAATACAAATGCAAATGTAATCCACTCCAAAATGACTATGCAATTTCTGACAAACCAATGTGTGGTTGCGTGATCCCATATATTATTCTCAAGTCTCGACACCATCTTCATTCAACCATAATAAGCTACTTATAAGTAATTTTTTTAAAGTAACCGACACTCTTGAACTACTAGACAAACCAAGACGAAGTCATTTAAAGAAAAAATAAAATAGAGACGAACGTAATTATTAGTTGTATTTTGGATGAGGGCACCAATACAGAGAATAACAGTTGATTCGAAGTCCAATCCCTTGATGGAAAGATCAAATCATGACATGTGATGGGATGTTGATTTATAAATTTTTAAGTTGTTTTTTAATTCTATTTTCAATTTGTAAAAAATAAGAAAAAGATAAAACCCTAGACTTCATCTATACCCCACAATGCATTGAATGTTTTGTATGTATATTGCACTTAGAACGTGAAGAGGAACCCTACCCAATACCTACCACCCTCTCAATCTCTTACCCTTCTGTAAAGTTACGGATTTGTTTTGCTGAATTATAGAGTGGTCCTAAGTTCCAAACTCCACAGTGGGAGGAGCGTATGTCTCGTAAATAGTACAGGATTCGACTAGATAGATTTTAATTTATTTTTCTTTCTTATTACTGCCGTAAAATATTACAAGGTCGAGCTTATTATAGAAGGGTTTCTTCTATCCCTAGACAAAGCACATAAGTGCAGAGGCAGCGAGAATCCCGCCATGCTTTTCCACAGCTTTCTTGAACTTCTTCTATTATTTCAAGAATTAGCAAAGAAGCTCAAGAATGCTGTGGGAAGACATGGCAAGTACGGATTTTTCTGATTTTCCCAGGTCTCTCTCTCTATCTCTCTCTCTCTCTACACACACATACACATATATATGGAATTTCTGTCATGAGCAATGCAGCTCAATGGTGTATATAAACACGCTTTTTTATCTGAATTTAAGCTTACGAGTTTTTAATTATTTGCATAAATTAGTTATTTATTGTTACTTCTTCAAATTTTGGTTCGGCATTTTCAAATTCTTTGAGCGGGAACGTGATTAATTTAGCATAATTAAGTTTAAATTTGTCTTTGTTGATATTCATGTATTCACGTAGAGCAATTTCCCTGACATTAATCCTAATTAATAAAGGTAATTGCCACTTGCTTCAATTAATTATTTTAATTTAATAATTTTTAAATTATTAGTATTAAGATGAGTTTCTAGAGCTGTAGCTATAGATTTTAATCTTATTATATATATTTTATTTACTCTCTAATAAGGCGACTTTTAATTAGCCATTTCCCTTTTTTATTTGTAAAAGTTATGTTTTGCTAAAGATTTGTATTCCGATTTGTATTTTTACTTTTTAGAATTTCGACGTGTACTTGATTGTGATTGAAGTTCTGTGACACAAGAGGCATCAACATTCTAGTCTGTGCATTAGGAGGTAAGAGTAAGACACAAAATGTTCTAGTATACGATGCATTGATCATACTCTATTTGTAATTTCTTTTACTACATTTTTCTATTAATAACAATAAATTATATTAGTAATTCTTTTTTGGAGAATGATAGGACTTAAGTAAATTCTAGGACATGATCTCTATTAGGCTTTTTACGGGCCTATCTTAAGAGGGGACTTCGATTGGCTTGGCGGCGAGCTTTTGCTTCGTCTACCTCAGCTCCACGTGGGGTGGAGGCTAAACAATAGACCCCCAAGTTTGAGTCAAAATTTTATTTATGAATCGAACTTTGTGAAAATGTTGAAGTAAGGGCGAGAAGCTTACAAGATTGACTAGAGTGACGAACCTTTGAAATATAAGTTGTCCCAACTAGGTGAAGACTTATGAATTGCCTCTGAAAAATGAGCCGACTTCAAATGGATGATGATTTACAAATCGCCTATGAATTATGAGTCGTCCTTAGATACGTGGATAACGCTTTAAGGGTAGCCTAGGAAATATGAGGATGAGGGCATACGAGCCCACCTCTAAGAGACCGGACTTTACAATTAGCCTTTGGAGATATTATAACGAGGGCTTACAAGCCAATCTTAACAAGACGGGACTCTACGACTAGCCTTTGAAGACATAATAGCGATGGCTTACAAGCCAACCTCAAAAAGATGAAGCTTTACGGCATCCTATGAAGATAACTAACAAGATAGGATTTAACAAAGTTTAGGCAGCATCTTCCCTATAATAATATGGACTAAATCTACTTAAAATACAACAAAATATTCCCAAATGAGCAAAAATAAATGAAATTGGGAACTGCCTGCCTCTTCCAAATACTCATAGCTAGTAATAGAATAAAATGATGATGAATCGAACTTTTCCAAATTCTGCCGCAAACATGATAAGATTATCATTGCAAATAATATGCCGGCATAACTTAAAATGACAGTATATCATTACAAATAGTATACCAACAAAATACGAAATAATAGTCTAGCAAGCGTTAGATAAGTAATGTGCTGGTATAACATAAAATAACAATATAGTGTGTGTCATTGCATAAAATGTGCTGGTAACATAATACTTGTATATAATTAGTCCCCCAAATATGAGGCCCGCATTTATGCCAAATCGGACTTTCGTACTAAGTTGAACTATAGCGTGAATTGTGATATCCCCCATAGGTAATGAAGGTAGGTTTTCATGGGGTACTAGCTCCCCACCGTCTTCTACATTATATCTCTCGTGCAGGTTAAGAAGGCAAAGTCCTTGTTGCATACATGTCTTCCCTACCGAGACTTTTTACTTGTTCAAATTATCTTAAATTGGCTCGCGTAAGTTGAGGGGGCAAGCCCTTATGAGGTGCTTGGCTCTCCTGAGGCAATTTCCTTGTTCAGAATTTGCTAATGCAGTACTTAAGAGATTTCTCGAATGAGTTAATGAGGTGTGTTGCCTCTTCGCGTTCGCAACTCCTCATTGGATTAATTTCAAATTGGCCCATGCAGTTTAAGGAGACAAGACCTCTTTGGTTATTGAGCTTGGCTCCAATGCCAAGGCATCTTATGGATTTTTCTAACCGGCTCCCTCACCGATTCCATTTCCAAGGCAAATCCTCTTTTGAGTATTTAGCTTTGCTTCCCAGCCGAGGCAATTCTTGGCTTTGGATAAAATTCACTGAGGCTATTCGAGGTGTTGTGTAGATTAGGCAACTTTAGGAGGTCCTAGAGGTGCGAAGTATCTATTTTGACCTTTAGCAAGGTGAGGTTGAGGTGGTGATGTGGATGTTTTTGCCACGTGGGCATGCAATCCTACGTTGCATCCGCTTTGACTCTAGTTGACATGTGCGCGTAACAATGGTTAAAAGTAAAAAAAAAAAAAGAAAAAGAAAAATTGTAGTGTTTTGAAGAATTTGAAATGACCAATGTGTGACTAACATTATTGTTGATATTATGAGGTATTGTATATGATATTCATGTCTAACAATTACTAAGGTAGAAAATCCTATTTATTGGTTACTAATAACTTTAAAAATTGAGAGATTGTGTATTAGAGCATGTTTGGCATATGATTTAATTAATCAAAGAAAGCAGGTGCAAAAGAAAATCATCGTCCACCGATTTAATATGACCATCACAAAGACTTGAGGGCATATCCCACGAGAAGAAAAAACAACATTAAAATTAGATTATCGGACAATTTTTCACAACTAAACTTGTCAGAGGATAGACCATGACACTCCAAAAATCTATGGGTTCACTAGGAATGCCCCTATTGACTTAGCAAGAATTTAGACACACAAAGAGGCTAAGACAACATATGTGATGTAAATAGATTCGATGGAAAAATAACAAGATTTTCTTTTGAACAATTATAGTACCAACAAGAGAGCAAAGACATAATCATTTGAAGAAAACAACGATTTAAACTACCAGGAACTAACGGCAGAATCACCAATCCCAAAACAAATAAGGAAGCAAACAAATGTAAATTCCAAATACTAATGTCTAGATATCTGATGTGTATTTAATTGAGGCTTTTAAAATTTTTTATAGACTTTTATAAGTGGGTAACTTTTGTGAAATTTGTGAACTTTTAAGTGACTTTTACGAATTTGTTAGAAATTAATAAAAGTCTTCCTTAAACTTATGTAGACTTTTATTAAAGACTTCTGTAGATTTCTATAGGCTTTTATTTTTTTTTAAAAAAAAATATTAAGCTAAATTTCTATATACTATAATATTATTTTAAGTAACTTTTCCTATGTGTACTAAATCATCTACAACACATGTAATTAAAAATTCAAAGTAATAAATTATATTTCTCATGTCAATAAAAATATTTATTAACAAATATAAAAAAATTTAAGTCACCTCGATCAATTAAATTAACAAATAATATAAATCTCAAAAAGAATTAATAACATTTTAGTAATATTCAATAAAAAAATATCAAAGTACAATAGAAGATTTCCAGTACGTCGCCATAGAATAATTTCTATTAATTAAGCGAAAAATTTATCTCCCACCAAAACATTAATTAAAATACTGCAAATTCATCACGCAAAATATCCTCAATTTTTGATACAAGACAATGTAATGTGATATCAAAGTTTTGATTACTGCAAGTTCTAGATACAATTGTATATAAATTATTGAATATAACAAATTCTTACGTGAATAGAAGATACATGAAAAAACCCTAGAAGTAAAAGAAAATAAGCGTTCTTTATTTTATGGCTATGGAGTCTTCACAAATCTCACGGTAGATGGAAGCTATTTTTTTTAGATTTGCTATTTATACTTTTCACTAAAAAGTATCCAAAAATCTCCAGAAATCTGGTAAGTAGAGAATCCATATAAGTCTTTCTCAATTTGAATACCCCGTCACTTATAGAAACTCCCACAAAATTTTAATTGAATACCCGTGACTTTTAAAGACTTTTTTAAAGTCTCTAAAAGTCTCAATTGAATACACCAATACTTTTAGACACTCTTAAAAAGTCTATATTGAATATTTTTAAACTTTTAAATACTTAAAAGTTCTTAAAAGTCTCAATTTCAATATACTCCCAAACTACACTCAACTTTCAAATCTAGACTATCGGGATCCAAATATCAAATTACTATTCCAGATTAAGTGGACAAATAATCAAATTGCAGACAATTTGAAGGCAAAACCAAACACATTCCAACAAATAAACCTAGAATCATCACCCAAAAACTAAATAAGGCTTCTAAAATTAATCTATCTATGGCAATAATTTAAAATAAAAAAATTTCATGGATCCAAACCGGAGACACCACCACTACCTAAAAATCTGAGTTTGACATGGATGAAGCCCAAATATCACCACCTACTTGACTTGGCCCGGCATACAAAAAAGTGAATTATTTCACCATCTAATATTTTATTGGAGAAATTGCTTATAAATTACTTGTAGGTGACTTTTTCTGTATTAGGTCAATACATTTTTTAACATTGTGATTAAATTATACTTTTCAATAATATTTCAAATTAATCCCAAAATTATCCTTGAGATCCATATTTTCTATCGGCTTCTTCCACCTCCACAAATCTCTTCCACTTCCGACGATTGGTTCTTCTCTGGCGCAGTAGCAGTATTCTTCTACCTCCACAAATCTCATCCACCTCCGTCGAGTACTTCTTCTACGGCGTGGTGTCAGATCCTCTCCATATGACAGAAATTACTTCCACCTCTATAGGCCACTTACAGATTACAGAATTGAACCAGATCCTTTCCATATGACATAAATTCCTTCCACGGCCTACTCATTTGGAAGGTATGAAGCAGAATGGGCATCCAGTGGATACATGTCATAATCGTGGCTAATAGTAAAGAGTATTAATTGTGTAGTACCACGTGAAAATCCTAATGTTCTCAGCAAACGTGAGCTAAAAGTAAGCTATGATGATATTATATCTTACCATTTCTCACTAAATATGTTTGTAATGTAGAGAAATAGAAATTGCTGGAGATTTGTAGCTAAAATACCATCTCTGTTTAATACTTGTCGTACTCTTCTAGGTATATGATATTCTACTTCTCATCTTACATTTGTACGTGTGTTGATACGTATTTAGTCTATGGAACCACACTGTTGCACCTACTGTTTAGGCACACCTCTTACGCTATTGCAGCATGCTCCCTTAGGGACACAAGATTGCTTTTGTCACGTGATATGAATTTCAGCTTGTAAATTGATTTATTGGATTTGATAATCATGTTGGAAAATGTTTCAGCTTGATACTTGATATTATATTAAGTTGGCCATTAAATTATTTATTTGTGATGTTAGTCGTGTGTGTTGTTTCATACTGTATTACAGAAAACAGTATCACAGAAAATAGCATCACAATAGAAATGGTATAGAATTCGCATACATGCTCAGAATTTTTATTATTATATTTTTCCAAATGGTCTCGACGAGCTAGTCAAGACTAGTTGCTTTGCCACTGTGTACGATAGATTTTAGCAATTTGAAGTCGTCTCATTAGCATAAAATGACAATCTTTATTTTTTCTTGTCTAAACAATATCATACATACTAAAACAGTATCATAGATAAGTATATCTTAATATATCAGTATCATACATGAAAAATATCTTAATAAAACAGTATCACATACACAAATTACAACCCAATAAAATAACAGTATCATTTGTTAAATAACAGTATCATATGTTGAAACATTATCATAATAAAATAATCTCAAATATAAAAGCGTGCTATAAGTATATCAATGCAAATTATATAAATAAAACAGTATCATAGATAAAACAAAGATATTGAAACAGTATCGTATGTTAAAATATTATCATAATAAAATAGTATCAAAGATAAAAGCATTATATAAGTATATCAATTCACATTAATTCAAATAAAACAGTATCATAAATAAAACAGTATCATAAAACTAAGCACAAGATATTTTAATGGTTGAAGTAATGATATTGTTTTAATAGATTGAAACAATATCATAAGTTGAAACATTATCATAATAAAACAGTAACACAGATAAAAGCATGATATAAGTATACCAATTCATATTATCTAAATAAAATAGTATCAACTAAGCACAAGATATTTTAATGGTTGAAGTAATGATACTGATTTAATACAGTATCATAAGTTGAAACAGTATCATAATAAAACAGTATCAAAGATAAAAACATGGTATAAGTATACAACTGCACATTATCTAAATATAACAGTATCATAGATAAAAGATATCTTAATATTTCACTATCATTAAAAATAATGAAAAAAATTAGCAAATTTCACTATCATTAAAACAGTATCATATATTGAAACAGTATCAAGCATTTTACATGTTCTAACATAAAGCCCTAACTCACAGCAACTACATTATCAAAAACTAATTGAATCAGTTCATACAAACTCCATTCATTAACTGCATTGCACATGTTTCAATTGGAACAATATCTCAACATTTTCATAGTTATTTTTAATCGAAAATGGTTTCTTTATACAAAAATAAATAAAAAAATATGTTCGCCATTGAATAGCAACCTTCGAATTGTTTATATACGGTTACAGGTTATAGTGAGAAGAATCAAACACAAGAAGAAAATGAAAATTGCTAAAAGTAAATAGATGAGTTTTTAAACAAGTAGGGGGATGATTTCGTGGGTTTTTATGTGTTGAAATGACAATTTTTGCAATTGGAAGGTATATTGGTATTTTAGTAATAAAGTATGACTTTAGTTGAATTAAGATTAGAGATCATATGACTTTTTAGCCCACCATGGCATTAACATTGATCGGTCCAATTTTTTTCCTATTTTATTATACACATTGAAGTTGAATTTATAAAACAAACATTGTTAATATTTATTCACCTTATTAAAATTTTGGAGGTGCATCTTAAAAGATCGATCTTATTAAGATAAGTAGTCTGAGTCTTTATATTTAACTCCTATAAAATTTTACTTTTAATATGTCCTCACAAGATGATGACTTGCATGAATACACCAAACTTGAAATCTGAATGCCCTTTCGAGTTTTAAACCAATCAACTTGTTCGTTTGAATTTAATGGATTATAATACCACATTGAGATTTAGAATTGCATCTAAAAAGGTCAACTTTATTAAGAATAATAATTTAAACATAATATTTTTATATTTAACCATGTGGAATTTTACCATAAGACACCTCAGCAAATCATCAAGCTACATGAATTTTTCACTCAAATTTAAAGAGTATTGTTATTTATCACTACATAATAAGAGTTTGACCAATCATTATATGCCATTGTGTTACCATGTAAAGCGGTGATAAGCACCCGTGGCATTGCGTAGCATTATTGAAATCTTAAATGACGGTCTAATTTTTTGACTGAATTGAAAATTTATTAAAAGTATGGTGATCAAAATGAAATTATTCAAAGTTCGATGACCTACATGAAATTTAGAGCAAAGTTCAATGCCCATTTGTGCTTTTTCACCCGTCCATTTTTTGGTAAGATTTCTAATAACAAGAAACTAAAGGATTTAGAAGCAAAAATATCTTGAATCCAGTTAGGGTAAAAACTAACCTCTCAGAGAATTTCAAGTAAAAGTATCCGTAAAACCCGGCCAACGACGGTGCCGTTTCTCTGGCTGGCGAGGGCTGAACGCCGACCATCGGCATCCTATTAACTGTAAGTGATATTTGGTTTGCCCAATTTCATGCCGTTTTACTACAATTATTCAACCACCCAATTGAGTTTAGCAACACTCCCGTACAGCACATAATTTAGGGCCCAATTTTTTCGGAAATTTTTCTGCTAAAAAAGTTATCAATTTTTTCCCGCAAAAAATTAGTTTAGGAAATTTTGTTTGTAGAATTGTTGATAAAGCATATAAATTAATAGCCGTTGAATTTAATTTTAGAAAAATACTGAATTATGGTGTTTCAGGCCTCATTGTGATGGTGTGTGGCATTCAAATTTTATCTTCGTATTTTTATTTTTATTTTCAATTTTTGCGCTAACACGCAGTGAATGATATGAGCATCCCGTGTGATGAGGATACTCTCTTATGCATATTGATTTTATAAATACAATTTATCATATAGCCAGATTTTACCGGATCCTGGGAAACTTCTTTAACTTTTGATGAGGGATTTTCATTTATGTGATTTTCTATATTGGTTGATGGTAGGGCATACAATGTCGTCCTTGAAGTTAGAGATGCAAAAGAGGATTCAGTAGAAATCTTGATCTGTGAAATTGCATTAGAGGGAACTAGATCAAGTTCTATCTTCAAGTCTAGACTTCTAAATTTAGACGGCTATTGGAGCTGAAGGGAAAATCTACGGAATTAGCTTCTAGTAAAAACTTCGCTATCATTCTTCCTTTCACGTGAAAAAATGACTTGTTTGAGTAGTTTGAATCCTACTTGTTGGTAATTGTAAGAGTTGTTCAGTTTCATCTCTTTGGGTACTTATTTCACTCTAGATGGAAGAAGGTTCTGAAAACAGAGAAGAACTGCTTGAGAATGATGACGATGAAGAGTTTGAGATTGAAACCGATGACCTCGAGTATGAAGGTGACCAAGTTCTTGGCATTAAAAGCAATATCCTTGAGAATATTACTGAACAAGTTCCGGGAATCGAAAGAAATGACCTTGAGAATGATGGTGAACAAGTACTTGAGAATGACAGTGCTGACCTTGAGAATGACAGCGAGCACATGCTTGAATTTGAAAGCAATGAGCATGAGAGCAATAGTGATCGACTGCTTGAGGTTCCAAGCAATTACCATGATAGAAACAGTGACCAAATGCATGGGATTCCTGGAAAAGAGTACGAGAATGACAAAGATGCTCGTACTGCAAATGTTGATGGCCAAATTGATGAGCCGAAGGGAAAGTTTTATCTCCCTCCTGTTGTGGGAATGGAGTTTGAATCATATGATGATGCTTATAACTATTACAACAGCTATGCCAAGGAGGTTGGATTTGGCATCAGGGTCAAATCTTCTTGGACAAAGCGTAACAGCAAAGAGAAGCGCGGTGCAGTGCTCTGTTGCAATTGCGAGGGTTTCAAAACGATGAAAGAAGCGAATGCTCGAAGAAAGGAAACAAGGACAGGATGCCTGGCAATGATAAGGTTGAGGTTAGTGGAGTCCAACAGATGGAGGTTGGACGAAGTTAAACTTGAACACAACCATTTATTTGATCCAGAAAGGGCTCAAAACTCCAAATCACATAAGAAGATGGATTCAGGAGCCAAAAGGAAGTTGGAGTCAACTGTTGATGTAGAAGTGCGCACAATCAAATTATATCGAACTCCAGCTATTGATGCAGTGGGTTATGGAAGCTCAAATGAAAGGGAAATCAGCAATCATATTGAGCAGTCTAAACGCATAAAACTTGGGAAAGATGATGTACAAGCCCTTTATAACTATTTTTTTCGATTGCAGCTTACAGACCCAAATTTTTTCTACATTATGGATCTAAACGACGAAGGGTATGTAAGGAATGTGTTTTGGATTGATACCAGGTCAAGGGCTGCCTATGGTTATTTTGGTGATGTTGTTGTAGTTGACACGACATGCTTATCAAATAATTATGAAACTCCGGCTTTGGCATTCACTGGAGTAAATCACCATGGTCAATCTGTATCTCTGGGTTGTGCTTTGCTTGTGGATGAAACCATGGAGACATACATTTGGTTGCTGAGAGCATGGCTTACGTCTATGTCAGGACGTCCTCCGCAAACTATAATTACAGACCACTGCAAGGCCTTGCAAAGTGCAATTGCTGAGGTTTTTCCTAGGGCTCACCATCGTCTCTGTCTGCCCTTTGTTATACAGAGAATTCATGAAAAGTTAGGAGAAGTTGGGAAGTCAGAAATATTTCATACAATACTGAACAGAACAGTGCACAACTCAACAAAAGTTGAAGAATTTGAAATTGCTTGGGAGGAGATGATCGAGCATTTTTCGATCAGGGATCATGAGTGGCTTCAAAGCTTGTATGAAGATCGAGAGCGGTGGGTTCCAGTTTATTTGAAAGATACTTTTTTTGCTGGAATGTTTGCTTCTCAACCAGGTGAGTGGCTGAGCTCTTTCCCCCATGGATATTTACATAAACAAACGACTTGGAATGACTTTTTTGATATGTACGAGTCCTTTCAACAAAAAAGTATTCAGAAGGAAGCTCTTGATGATGTTGAGTCGAGAGAGTTTACCCCCGAGTTGAGAACAAGTTGCAATTACGAATTACAGCTTTCCGTCGTGTATACCAAGGAAATATTCTTAAAGTTCCAAGATGAAGTGGAGCTGTTGTCTAATTGTTTTAGTATAACTCAGATTCATGCTAACCAGCCAGTTATTACCTATATAGTCAAAGAACAAGATTCCAAGGGAGATGCAAGGGACACAAGAAACTTCGAAGTTATGTATGATAAAGTAGGAGCCGAAGTGCGCTGTATTTGCAGTTGCTTCAATTTCAGGGGATATCTGTGTCGACATGCGTTGTGTGTCCTTAACTACAATGCGGTGGAGGAAATCCCAAGTCATTACATCTTATCGCGCTGGAGGAAGGATTTGAAACGCTTGTACGCACCAGATCTAGGTTCCAACAATATTGATATCACAAACCCCGTTCAATGGTTTGATCACTTGCATAGACGTGCTATGCAAGTTGTAGCAGAGGGAATGACTTCTCAAGATCATCATATGGTTGCTTGGCAAGCATTCAAGGAGTCGCTTAATAATGTACGACTTGTTGCAGACAAACATGTATAATTTACTAAACAGAGTCAAGGTGTACAAATTTTTTCCAGAAATATGGAATCATTCAAGTCCCGTATACTAATCTAGACATTTTACTGTACAGCAAGAATGTAAATGTATCTATGAATATTCTTTCCTATGCTTCTTGTTTAAAGATAGTAACAAATCAATAGTTATTCTTTTTGAGATTTTTCATTAATTGCAGATAAATGTTACTACTTTTTTTCTTGAAAACTAATTTGCTGGTTTCACCTATCAAAGTTTGAGATTAGTTTGGCTATGTTTCATATGGTTGTGGATTGTTGATTCATTGCAGCCGACTCTTCATATATATACTATGGTGAAACTCTCCCATCGTCAGCTGGATAAAGTTTCTTCAGGATTTTGATATAGTATAACTAAGAATCCCTTCGATTGCATGATTTCTTCTTCTTAGTTGTTATACATATGTGATGTAGGAATTTGGAGCAATTATTTAAAGGTGCCCTTTGCCTGCCAAACTTCTCATTTTTTAGTCAATCTCTACTCTGTCATAGGTGTCACAATATTTTTGAGATTATAAAGAGGGTGTATTCAATTAAAAATTGATAAGAATTTTAAGGAGTTTAAAAATTTAGGTGTATTTAATTTAGACTTTTTAAATTTCATAAAAGTGTTGGGGTATTCAATATAGATTTGTGAGGACTTTTAGAAAGTCTTATAAAATCATACGTTATTCAATTCAAACATTTAAAATTCTATGAAATTCAGGGGTATTCAAAATAACTATGATTTTTAATGATTTTATAGATCATTTTATATATACAAACTTTAAATCATAATGTATAAATAAACAATATCACAATTTCTCTCTCATTTACTCATAAGATTTTGAAAGACTTTGAAGAAAAAAAAATATTTCATTCCCTTATTTATTTTTTTTCTGTATGCAACATTTCTCTGTTCTTTTTTCCTTCAACAAATTGTAGAGTCAAAATTAATATTTTTCTCTTTCTTCAATGTGATTTTTTCCCCTCTTCAATATATTATCCTAACTATTTTTCTCTCTTTTTTTTTCTTCTACAAATCTTATAACTATGATTAATTACCAATATTTTTTATGAAAAAGAATATTAATATTTTTATCTCTAGTCGATTTGATTTTTTTTTTCTTTTCAATATTTTCCTAACTACTTCTTTATTTTCTTATTTTTCCTTCTATGAACTTTTAGAGACAATGTGATTTTTTCTTCAATATTCCCATAACTATTTTTTTCTTTTGTTTTTCATCGTTTTTTCATTTTTCATTAAAAACAAGATAAATTTATAATTAAATTCTTATATAATTGTTGATTATAGTTTATTAATGAATTTCATCGGATTAAAAATTAATTTTTTATTAATATATATATTTTTTCATTTTCATTGTTGTTTTTCCTATATAATAGTTGTATTTTTTCTTCGTAAATTGGTACTTTGGTTATTTATTATGCAATTGTCATGATTAATAATGATATGTTACATACAAATTATTAAATATAAAAAGAAAGATTATAAACTGGAAAAATTTTTTGTTGAAAAATTTTTTTAAACAGAATTGCATGCCATTATTTTTTGAATTTATCCACAAGTCAGTTGAAAGTTTATATTTTTACCAAAAAGAAAAAATAGAATGAGTTAATAATTTATATCATTAACTTTTAACGTAGTTACTTACAACAATTATATAGAACATTTTTTTATGAATTTAATAATATTAATACAATTAAATAAATTATTACTAGGCTTTTCTCCTACGACATTTTTTTTAATTGTGAGATATTAAATTTTTATATTCAAAATTTTTAGTTAAAAAAAGTTTATAAAAGTTCGTAAAAGTCTGTAAAAGTCTAGGAAAATCTTTCAAAATAAAATCTATACAAATCCATAAAAGTTTGTAAGAATCTATTAAAATCTATAAAGGTCAATAAAAGTTTAATAAAATCCATCAAAGTCAATCACTGAAAAATATCAATCAAAATTTTTAAAAGTCTAAATTAAATACAATCCCATTGTGCTATGATTGAATGTATCAACCCTATCCAAATCTTTTAATTTATTATGAAAATTGTTTTATTCTTCATTTATTGATTAAGGGTACTTGTGATCATCTTAGTGTTAAGGGGATCAGTTGTGCTTTCACCATTGATACCCCTCTAAATAGCCAGGAATTTTTGATCAGTTGGCACCCCTCTAAGTAGCCAGGAATTTTTGTGCTTTCACCGTTGATTGTGACACTGAAAATGATGTTCCCGTGTGACCAAATTAAGTGCTTGTTTAACTTTGCTAAAAATCAATTTTTTGGCAAATTTTGATAATGTTGATGAAATGTATGGTTGAAAAGTGGATAAATATTGTGGGTCCTATGAAATTTGTGATTAAAATTTTGTTGACTTTGGCTTATATTTTTATCAACTTTTTAAGTAAAATCAAACAATGATCAACTTTTCTATGACGATCAAGCCCGCGACTGGTATGCCATATGACCCGAACTCAAGTGGGATTAGTCTCCTGCTTAACCTTTTAGCTTTGTGCTATATTTGGAGGTTTCTTAGTTGTTGAGGACGAAGATATGTTGTATTAAAAAGAAATTCAATTTATACTATATGTTCATTATAGACATTGAACTTATGGGACGCAATATTGAGTTAACACACATTAAGACAAGGAAATAGTTGTACACCAGTCTTTCAAATATAAAGAAATGCATAGAATCTTTCGTGTTGACTTTTGTTTGAGTTTTTGATTAATTTATTTTAGACAACGTATGAAGAAGAGAAAGCCCTAAAAGTCAATAATTTCACTTGAATTAGGATATGTCACCATCTAAGAAAGCAAAAGCAAACAAATGTTGACTTATAGTCACGATGGAAAACTTGTTTTAGGGGAAATAATAGAGATCACGCAAGTATATAGAAACTGCTTGAGAAGTACAAGAAAAAGACGTTTTCTAGCGTCGATTATAAGAAATAGTTCCCTTACAAATAAGCTTTGTTAATATCTCCATTGACAGTGACTCCTCCTTCAATTCTTTAAGCAAATTAAAACAATTTTTATATTTCAGAAAATAATAAATGTCAAATGGTGACTTTCAAAACGAAGTGTATTGTTTCACGAGGTCATCGCATCTTAAAATTTTAAGTGAAAATCGATCGGTAATATGAGATTTTCGATTGTGTTTCTTTAATATAAAGAAAATATTATAAAGTAGAAAAGATAAATTTTCTGATCCATACAAAATATGAGATGGATTAAATAAATTAATTGGAAAGATTAATTTAGGGTAACCTGTAAAATGTCACAGGGTTGGGCCATCAGTGACGAATAGGTTTAATTTCAAGTCATGGGTGATGGGTAGAAACAAATGCATGGATCAAAAAATTCAAAAGTAGGTCCAAAGTCTTTAGATAAGGTTTAATTTGGTGAGTCTCTGTCGTAATCTTGGCAGAATTCAAGACCAATGTCCTTTTCTTGCAAGACTTTATTGTCATCTTACTTCCAACCCATGAAATTCTTTTGTCAAATACCTTAGTGTCGAGTTTAAGACTTTTTAGTGATGCACCTCGGACCATATGTGTTCGGACCATATGTGTTTACTTGTGTACCTACTTAATAATAAATGACCAATAATGTCATCATGTGTTATAGATACAAGTATCTAACGTCAACGTGCGTTATAAGACTCTGTGTTTAAGACAAGACGATGAAGAATACATATTTTGCATACATGTTGAAAACTCGTGTATTTAATAATAAATGACCAATATTATCAACGTGCGTTACAAGTATATTGACATTGTTGTTGGGGTTTAAGACCGACAAAGGATGTATCTTTTTTCATACGTGTCTAAAATTCAAGTATTATGTAATCATAAATTATTGATGCCATCAACTTACGTTACAAGTGCAAGAATCCTTACAAGCATGTATATTTATAGATAATGTATTTCTATAAATAGGAGTGAACAAAAAAAAAATGTCAAATTGAAAATTAAAATTAAAATCGTTAGTTGAAGTCTATATAGATTTGTAACGTCTCAATTTAAAACCAAATCCAACTATTTAAAAATTATTCAATTTAAGTTTCGATAGTTAAAAAACCAAATCGAACCATTTATGCAATTAATAAAAATTAAATCACTTTTGTAGGAGAACAAAGTTGTTTTGAGCTCGTGTTTCAAAAGTATTTGGGCCGTTTACATTGAATTAGTTGTTCCTTATATGTAATGTCTAACACTTTCATTCACAAAATTTGTGAAATTCATATAGTGTCTAATAGATTAACTAAATAGCCATATATTAGTGAGAAAATGTTTATGTGTAAAAAGGTTCTAATTTAAACTTTGTATTGAAGTTTTAGGCTAATATATTTACGTTTTAACGTATTTTTATGTCGTTCGATAAACTATAGTCTGAAACGAAACGAAACTGCAAAAAAATGATTTAATTTGAAATTTCAAACCATTTTAAATGATTTGGTTCGATATGGCCAGATATCATCTAAATCGAACAGTGTTTACCCCTAGTAACAAGTATGTATCTTTTCTGTAATGCATCTAAACCCTTGTTTGCTTTAGCTTAAAAAATTAATAAAAAGTTGAAGTCAAAATAACAATTAATTTTTGTTATAATATTAACGAACAATAGGCAACAAAAACGAACAAAAATATACATATTTACTTGCGCAAAAAGAATCATAGTCCTAATAAAATAAGTCCATACCGCGGGGTAGCCCGATCCCCCTGCTACTACCACAGACCTCTATTTTTTCACATAATTTTAATTTCACTAAATATGTCGCAACTGGAACTTTTCATATTCGGACCCAACAGAATTCGGGTCACCGAACTCTAACAATTTTAATCACACATTTTATAGAAATCACAATTTTTATGAATTTTTCAACCACATATTTTATCAATTTTTATCAAAACCAGCTAAAATTTTTATCAAAAAATTTGTCAAACATCCCCTAAAAATCGTGTACATGGTAATTACAATAGCAGTACGAGTATATTAATTATTACATTAGTTTCATTGCATTTCTATTTTAGCTAGATTTTGAAACATTTATTGCAGAGTAGCTTGAAAGTTTGATGATCAATGCACATAATTGTTTCATTTATTTTCCGTCTTCAGCCAGATTCATTAAATATCCAAATCTTTTGAAAGAATTCTTAAAATATAGCACCACAAGATGGCCTTAAACACAATTAAAATGGTCTAATTAAAAGTTACGTATAATTAATTTCTTAATCAAGATCATTCTTGACACTACTATTTCATTAAACCAACGAAAAAAAAATTCAATAAAATTCTCCACATAGATATTTATACATTGCTGGCTAGTACACAAATTATACATAAAAGTTAAAAACCAATAATCCAAAAAAAATAAAAAATAAAATTATAATTAAAAAGGAGAAAATGAGTTATTTTCTCGAGGTGATTGGACTGGAAACAATGGCAGAAGCTCCGGCGGTTCAGCCCCTCTTGGAGTGCTCAATGGACTTGGGTGCAAATAAAACCTCTTCTCAGCAATGGCTCTGTCTTCTTCCTCCATAGGTGACCTCGGTGTTCTTGGACTCCCACGCGCCAAATACTCCAATGGAGAAACCGGCGAAACCATTACCATTTCACCATTAAACCCCAATAAATTCCTTTGCTGATACCTTGCAGTAGAAGGTGAAACCATTGAGGTTGAAGTGCCACCGCCGCTGCCGCCGAGCTGGATTTCTAGCTTTCTTGCAGATTGTCTCCTTTCATGCAGTTTGAAGGCGGGTTTGCGGGGACCTATTTCGGCGGAGATGGGTTTTCCGGCGAGGCGGGAGGGGGTGGCGGCTGGGATTTTGTGGGTTGGTGAGTCTGGGGTGGTAGTGCCGGTGAGTTTTTGGACGACGGCTCGGAATGTTGAAGGATCAGCTTGAACAAAAGTAGTGTTTGGGATTGAATTTGGATCGAATCCATTTGGAAATGCTACAAATTGTACGTCGGAATTGGGATTTTTTGGAGCATTCGGATTATAAGAAGAAGAAGAAGCCATTAAGAGAGAAAAAGATGAAAATGATGAAAAGAAAAGCCAGAAAAGAGGCATCATATGAGGTGTTTATATATATACATACATATATATATATATATATATAGAGAGAGAGAGAGAGAGAGAGAGAGAGAGAGGTGCATCGAGGATGTAAAAATGTCAGATAGTAAAGGAGCCGAAAAGTTTTTACTCCAGTAAACCACCTGAATTATATACAGCCTTGTAATTTCCACTCAAGTTATTTTCCCAGAAATTGCCTTTTTTTTTTTTTTTTTTTTTTTTTTTTAATGGGTGGGAGTGGATTGGGCGGGGGGGGGGGGGGGGGGGGGGGGGGGGGTTGGAATTTTTTTGAGAAAAGTTAACTATAATTTATTTGATGAGAGTAGGGTTAGCATTTTAACGGAAACGGAGGTTCCGATCTAGTTGTAACAAAATAAAATTAGGAATTGAAATCGAAAATCGATTCGATTCAGGTCGGTTCTTGATTCTTGAACTGAAACCGTGGATATTCAATTTGAAATCGAATTTGTCATTTTTTATAAAAATTTATTTTTTTTAATTTAGTTACTCTGACCCATCATAGCAGTACCAAAGACAAGATTCCAAATGTCAAAGATCCAAACTAAAGTCCATAACCCACCACCCCTAAATCCAAACTTAATTGACATAATTCAAAAAATTCAAATCTCAAATTCCCAATCACTGTTTGCATTGTCGTCTCTCTCGCACTCTTGCTCGTCTCTCTGACACTAAGTAAGACGGCGAAGGCAAAGCGTAACTAAAACGAATTTTCAAGTTTGAGACGTAATTTTTCTTTTTCTATTCATAATTTATGGGTTTGCAATTCTGGTGTATATTGTTCCAGTTAATATTTATATGTTTCAAAAATTATTTTAATATCTAACGTATTTTAATGTTAACAGGTTTGCAATTTTTAATTTTTTTTCACAATTTAAAAAAATATTATGAGTAGAATCAAACTCAAACCAACCGTTCGGGTTTGGGTTCTTGTTTGGTTCCAATAATTAGATAGAATCGAATACAAAATACCTGAAGTGTAACAAGTAATTTTGAATATTGAAATACTCGTGCCGACTCACCTAATGCTCACACCTAGGATAGAGAATGTTGTTTTACACCACGAATTTCCAACCAACATAATAATGGAGGGAAAAAATCTATACTTGGATCACAAATTTCTTGAAATACGTAAAATTCATGCTAGTAATAACTAATGGCTTTTTTTTTTGCACAAATGGTCTATATTTTTTGTATTTATTGCAGATTGAGAATCTATATTTTTACTTTTGACAGTGTAGTCCATATTTCAAACTTTATTGGCGACAATGGTCCTTTTCGTCTAATTCCGTCAAATTAACTATTAGTTTTGGTTTTTGCACAAATGGTTCCTGCGTATATTCCATACTCTTTATTTCATAAAGATATTTTTGATATTCTACTGTTTATAAATAAAAATTTGCAACATATGTCCTAAATTTAAGAAGAAAAAAAAGTACCCATCTTCTCCACTCCACTCCACTCCACTCCACTCCACTCCAAGTTGTTGTAGATCTCTTTTTTGCAAGTTTCCAGATTTTCTGGTATTTCCTTTGTGTGTATTCATGCTTTGTGTGTATTCATGCATTTTGATATTTGAAACTAGTGTAGTTATTAATGGTACCAAGTTGATTGACGAAATGTTATGCATCTCTAGGAAGATATTCTCATTAGTGAAAATGAAGGCTGTGCCGTTTCTATGGATATTGAAATTACCGATCCAGTCAGAGCACCATGTCGAAATGCTCAGTATGGGTATATAGAAATTGTGGACTGCACAAAGAGAAAAGAACACGAAGAGATTTGCATCTGGGCACCCTGTGCTTGCCCCATCCGCAAATGCATTTTCTTTGGCTCGTCTAAGCAGTTATCAGAGCATTTCAGCAGTAAAAACATTGGGATTCGAGAGGCGTTTTGAGTATAACAACCCTCTGCCAGTTATCTTAAACAAGAATGAATCGTACCTTGTTCTGCAAGCAGAAAAAGACTGTATTCTCTTTCTCCTCAACAAAGGAACAGAAAGTATTGAGCATACAATCATGGGATGGGATGGGATGGAGATGGAGATGGAGATGGATATGGAGATGGAGATGGGGAGTACTTTTTTTTTCTCTTAAATTTAGGACATCTGTTGTAAATTTTTATTTATGAACAGTAGAATACCAAAAATACCTTTGTGAAATGAAGAGTGTAGAATACACGCGGGGACTATTTGTGCAAAAAAACCAAAACTAACGGCTAATTTGATGGAATTGGACGGAAAAAGATCATTGTCGCCAATAAAGTTTGAGATAGAGACTACACTGTCAAAAATAAAAAAATAGGTGTTCAATCTGCAGTAAGTACAAAAGACAGGGACCATTTGTGCAAAAAAGCCATAAACTAATAATAGAGTAAAAAATTTTTTTAGAAAGTTTGAAAATTTGAAAGAAAAAGTGAAAAAATAATAAATGGGAAAGAGCTGGCAATGAATGATGAGTCATAACTCATAACGGGACATTGAAACGGGAAACGAGGAAGACTTACGGGACCATATGGGTCACCCCGTCAGACTGTCAATTCTCATTATTATTTACTGTTTTCTTACTCCTCTTAGTAAATACAAGTGATATTAAACAAATTTATGTTTTAAATGCTTTTAAATATTTTTCGAAAATATATCGCATTTCTTAAATATCTTTGAATAGACATAGCAATGAATTGAAAAGCTACGTTGGAATTTTTAAATTATTCCAAATAAAAAAGTATGTCTCGAATTTTAGTATAGTAACTAGCTTTTCAATTATTTAATTTTTTAATACATAAGTTCTAATCAAATGATTTTTGTTCACTCGAACATTCAAATACTCGACTAACATGGCTAAATTTTTTATGCATAATCTTTTTTTTTTTGTTCAATTTTTTAAATTAAAATTCAACATTTACTATACCTATTTAAAACTTAGTCGTTAGAGCATCAAATTCGACATTATACATTATTAGAGATCAATGCTGATCTCCTGCCCCCTTGGAGATAGGATAAGCTGTCCACCTGCTGACCTCAACAAGTGGGCAGGTCAGCAGCTTATCATGTCCCCAAAGAGACATGAGATTAGTGGTGTATTAGAGATTCGTGTACAATAAAATTGAGATGATCGATTACTATTAATTGAAAGTTAAGTATTTATTTATCGCTATTATATATAGCCCTATAAAATATAAATATTTCTTTATTTTTGTAAAGTATAAGACAAGCATATGTATTTCAATTAAGATTTTCTTTTGTATTCCTTGAATAGATAAGTGAAAGACTTGTATAATAATTATTTAAAAATACATATTGTGGTACAAAGTCTTTCTTAGTGCATATTTGACAATATTTTAGAAGTATTTATAAGTTGGTCAGATGTTATTTTTATTCATACATTTCGTAGGATTTAATTTTTATTTACACATTCTGTAAAATTAAATACTTATAATTTACAAAAAAAAAGTTGATTTATTTTAAATTTATCGATAATTCGTGTCTCGTGATCAATTTTCTTTTGTAGATCTTATTTTTCTCAATTCAAATTTGAAAAAAAAGTGAAGTAAAATTCCTACCCCACCTACCCACTCTGATTGCAGTTACTTTTCCCCCTAGTTTGCGTAGGGGAAAGAAGTTGGACATGAAAAAAGGGTTGTTTCAGTTACAACTTTAGGGTTTTGTTTGTTAGTGGATTCATTTGCTTTGCTTCTTTCAGTTACTTTGCTCAGATTCTTTTGCTTTTATTTTCAGAATTTCTCTGACTTGTTGGGGTGGGACCATTCTTTGTTTCAAGCTTGTTGGATACAACTATTCAATCTACCAAAGAGAGAGATATCTATTTTTTATATTATATTTCGTGAAATATAGAAAATATTTGATCTTTAAAAATTTTTGACCGACAAGTCCGGTTTCAAAGTGGCCTGTGCTAGGTCACTCTCAGCTCGGCACAACTTGATTCGGGCCAAGGATGGGAGTCTAAGGTTTTTATAGTCGGGCTTGAGTCAAATTTAAATGTGTCAATTGTCAAATGTGTCAAGTACTATAAAGCCTAGCTTAATGTACTTTCACACATTGTACAACATAATTGGATGATACGTACATTTTATTCTATTTTGAAATTAAATTTCGACCGTGTGAATAATGTTATACATAATACAAGTGTTTTATAATATTTTTGGGTTTATTCATGCATAAATTATTAAAACAAAAAAACGAAAATTTGGATGGGTGGGTAATTCTTGGTTCTCCTATTTGTTTTAGATACTTTTCTAAAAAAAGCTTTCTAATCTTCGTTAAGGCGTGACCTCTACGCATGGCCATGCCTTATGTCTTGTCCTTATCTCGCTCTCGTTTGGGTTCGAAAAGCTTGAAACTCAACTTCCACGTCTAATCGTGCTTTACACTTTTTAGAACATTGGTTTTAGGCACATTTTTTGTGGATATGATAAGCCTATACATATTATGCTCAATTAATCTTATTTGTTCGAAGTTTAAGTGATTTCTTTTCTTAAATAAAAAATTTCATGAGTACATAAAATTTGACAGATCGAAGCGAGTCACATGACCTATAACAAATAAGCAATGTTCTAAAAAATACGCCTAAGTGCGAAGCGTGGCCTCCATGCTTCATTTATGCTATAAGCGCACAATTAAGCAGTCAAATGTATATTTTAACCAAAAAGCGTGCCAATTTTTTTTGTTTGAATTTTGTTTTCATATTTTTTTAATATTTAAAATAATATTAAAAATAAAAAAATATTGTCATGTTTCGTTCTCATTTCGTCATCGCTTAAGTCTCATCTAAACACGAAAAACTTAACATCTATGCTTCATAACATTTAACACTGTAAAAACGTGAAAGTAAGTGAAATATTTACTCGATGTCACTAGCATTTAGACGTGGAAATTGTCATAAATATCCCACAAGACATTTTGTTTCATGGCCCAACAAATCTCTTTTCCATCGATATTTGGGGGCAATTGTTGATGCCAAATTTAGCAACAAC
The DNA here is from genome assembly GCA_030279155.1 of Forsythia viridissima. Taxonomy (NCBI): domain Eukaryota; kingdom Viridiplantae; phylum Streptophyta; class Magnoliopsida; order Lamiales; family Oleaceae; genus Forsythia; species Forsythia viridissima. Next base: position 11,262,205 of record CM059042.1, read on the forward strand.
CAAGAACATGTTATCATAAAAAATAATCCATAGTGCTTTTCATTTTTCATACACATACCACTTTCTAAAAGTTTACGTAACCGATTACTCAATTTAACACGTATATGATAAATTGATAATAAACTTGAAGTCAAACAAGTTTCAAGTAGATTCAATTCAACTTCATTTCAAGTAATTGTGATAATAAACTTAAAGTCAACAAAGTTTTAAGTAGTTTCAACTTTGTTTCATGCTATTGAAGAAGATAAAAATCAAGGAGTTTATTTTTATATTTCACAGAGAAATTATTAGATATCGAAATAATTTTTAATTAAAAAGATTGAACTTACATATTTGTGGAAAATTGTTGTATCGGTTTTCAATAGTAGCAAGTAGGTCTAATTTCTTTAATATTTTATTATATTTTCGAACTGGTTAAATTTTTGTTGAATTTTCACGTGACTCGTGTACATTCAACTTTATGGAGTTAAATTTTGTTTCTCAACTTGAACTGAAAATGATAATTTGAACAAATGTTTGGAAGATTTCTATTGTTGGAATTAATTGTTCAACAACAATGAAATATATTGTAGATCAAAATGCCACATTTTTAAAAGTTGGAAACCAATTATTAGAGCAATAGGTGAACGACAAGTGTCCAATGTTATCTACATTTATCAACAGGATAAATAGAACATTATTTTACAGTTTGGACCCACCTTCTAAAAGTGGGTTGATAAATTTCCTCAAGTACTTAAATATCTCCTTTTGAGTTCACTTTTCCAAAAAAAAGCCATACTCCAATCTTTTCACATGGTCAAAAGCTACTCATAAGTTGACATCTAATGCATTTGGTAACTAGTTATGGCAAAATGCAACGTCCGGATAGGAATTCCTACAAGAATTATGGTCTTATTTTGTTTTTACATTTTATTTTATTTATGTTTTTAAAATTAAATCATATTTAAAGAAAATAATATTAAATAAAAAATAAACACAAGAAATGAGAATATTTTAAATCCGACCTCCCAAAAATTCTCGACAGAATAGGAGACGAGGAGGGCCACCTAGACCCGTCCCTCCCTGTTGAAAATTCTTTGCAAATGCCAAGGGAATAACTCAATCATTAAAATTTGGAGTAAATAGCGATATTATTACATTGTGGACTAGATTAACAACCCTAATTTGATTAGTGGAATATTAACTAATAAAGACATACACTAATCAAGTTGAGGTGACTTTTAGCTATGTGAACATGGAATTTATGATGGCTATTCTCCAAGCTAATTAATTAATTAATTATAATTGTCTTGTCAACTTTTTGACTTTTTAAAGACGAAATGCATATATACGAATAGAATGTTTACATTAAATATGATATTTTTGGTATATTCGATTAAACTAAATTAAAAAGAATGTTCAACTCAATTCGTCGTATTGAACAGGCAAGTGGGATTCCAAGAACTTTCCTAGAGGACAACTTCGTTACGCAGCTTACCAAGTTGGCTACATCAGCAGCAATATTTTTCTAATAAGAGTCGTAATTGAAGTAGTTAGAACATATATTGTGTGGACGGAAAATTTCCATACACAAGAAGATTCCGTCTTAAGAGCATGTTTGTAAGCTTAGAAATTTTACTTATAACCCACAAGTACGTTTAAAATAAAATAATTTTTGCATGTCAAAGTTGGAAGAGATAAATTACTTGTTTTGACAATAAGTTAGAGAGCTAGGTCAAAAATGGAACTTTTTTTACTTAAAATTGAGAAAAAGAGAAGTCATTTGTACATTTTTTAGGGTTAGTACAATAGGTTGTAAAAGATTTGATATAATTGGACTTTTGTATACAAATTAATCACACAAAAATGGTGAAAACATAAAGTCGAATCCAAATTTAATGAGAATACAAGTCATTATCCCTGTTCAGTGTTTTACTGTTCTAAAGAACCTAAAGCATCAGAAATGTACATGTACTAGAAAACACATCTAAAGAAGGAAATTATTTGTTATTCACACATTGTTTTGCAAATGGCATTATTTTTCCTTTTTAGTCTGGAAAAGAAAAGGTGGAATAGCTAAACAAACATCAATTTATTCAATATACCAAGTTGCCAGAAGAAAAAGATAGAAAAATGTTGAACTTGCAAATGTTGAACTTGTGAAGAGTTACAGAGAAAGATCGGCCAGGTCAAAAGTTCTTTCGACTGCTTTGCACCAGGATGCCACTTTCTTCGTCCTGAGCTCTTCGTCTAAGTCGGGCTGGAAAGTCGTTGCTTTTTTCATCTTTTCGCCTGAAGAAAAGATCTCATCTTCTGTCCAAATGCCGACTGCTAATCCAGCAGCATAGGCAGCTCCAAGGGCTGTTGTCTCTATATCAGCTGGTCTTACTACCGGGGTACCTAAAATGTCCGCCTGCAATTTACGAAAATGACAATTCACACAAGTATGTGACTCCAATAGGAATTGTATATGAAATTCAATAATTTTTTTTTTTTTGTGAAAAACAAGAAACCAGAACATTGAGCACCGGAGATTCTTTTTTATTCCTTTTTTGATGAAAAAAGAAATTTATTACTAGGAGGACAAGGTCTCCTCAAAACTAGAAAACAGAAAAAAGCAAAAACTAATCAAGAACCCAGAATAGCACCTGAACCACGAACAGTGGATTACTGTAAAATGATTCTCAAAAGTGAAATAATATCAAATAATTTTATACACCTTTCAATTCTCTAAGGAAGCAAAATGAATTCAAATGTGACACAGAACTAAAACCATATATGTAAAGATAATAACATGGAAAAATAGAATAAAATATTTGGCACCATGGATAGTACTAAGAGTAATGATTTTCAATCTCCAAATAATCGAGTTGAATGAATTGTCAAGAAAACAGTCGATAATGCTCCTATCTGGAACTGCGGATGATCCTGAGACATGTTCAAAGGTCTGCATATTGACTCAGGGCCGTCAAAATAAATGAAATAGCGAGTAAACCCAGCCTGGGAAGCTGCAGGGTTTTCTGCAGCCAAGGCCAAACAGATCCTTGAGATCAAAGCACCCCCCACCCCTCCCAACACATCCCCCACCCCAGGCTTGAGCTAATAATTTCACAGAAAAAGATGGTTAAAGAAACTCTTAGTATCATATGCATTTTCATGATACTGGAGAATTTGAATTAGAATGACATTCTATTAGTGTAAACTTCATCAAAGAACAAAGCTACAGAGAATTTGAATTAGAATGACACTCTATTCATGTACACTTCATCACAGAACAAAGCTACAAAGCTCCAGTACGTAGGATAGAAAGCATATCCAACTCAAACAGAAGAAAAACATGAGGGTAATAATTGAACTGAAGTGCCACCCATCGTTTCCAAAGTTTTTGTAAGGCTCAGGACTAAGTTGCAAATTTTAATTTCTAAAAATAAATTGGCGTCTCCCATGCTTCACGTTTAATGTTATAACTTATAACATTGCAGAGCCCAACCACAGATAGATAGAGAGGCTTGTGTTAGTCTGGCAGTCAACATGAAATTTTGTTAGTTTTGTATGGACAATGATCTTTGGATCTCATGCCTGCACACTAAGTCGTCATCCTTAATAGTTTAAGTTCTGTTTGGAGACGACATATTTGGTAGTCTTGAAATTATTTTTTAAGTGCTTATAAATTGTGGGTCCTATGAAATGCGTAGATAATAATGTGAGTAGTAAGTTGTGGGTCCTACGAAATGTGTGGATAATAAATTATAATCTTTGACAAACAAGCACTCATGAGTAGAGTTAAAGGAGAAGATTCATATAGCATACCCAACATAAGTATGAAACAAGACTTCAATGAGTTGAGTTGAGGTTGATTTGTGAAAATAGGGGAACCAACAAAATTGAAGCAAAACCACAATGCTTCAAAATATTATGCCATGTCTACAATCATCAAAAGGAGTCGACTAGAATGATGAACAAGTTGAAAACAATCATCTTAATTCCTAAAGTTGTATCAAAACCCAATGGAAACCATTAACTGCAAAATTTGTTATATGCTGTAACTAAATAAACATAGAAATCTCTCTCTCTCTCTGTGTGTGTGTGTGTGTGTGTGTGTGTGTGGGTGGGCATGTGCACCTAAAGTTCAAGATAGTTGCCGTTAAAACAGCCACGAAAAAAAGTTGAGTAACACAATTTGGTTTTATAATAAATGCAGGAAACAATACCTGAATTTGCATCAGAAGGTTGTTAACCGTTGCACCACCATCCACTCTAAGTAAGAATTGCCCCTTAGCATTCTTCACTTCACCTTTTTCTCCAGCATCCTTGTGCATTGAATCCAAGACATCTTTCACCTGAAAGCACATGCTCTCAAGAACGGCCCGAGCAATATGAGATTTGTTTGTAAACCTTGTGATCCCAATACAAACTCCTCGAGCATCATCACGCCACCATGGGGCAAACAATCCATTAAAAGCTGGAACAAAATAAACTCCTCCTGTCGAATCAACCTGCAAGGCCAACTCTTCAATTTCACTTGCACTCTTAATTATGCCAAGGCTGTCCCTCAGCCACTGAACAGCTGCTCCGGCAATGGCAATGGAACCCTCTAGAGCATAGTTGGTGGGAGCTTTCGGCCCAAGCTTAAATGCCAAAGTGCTCAATAGCCCGTGATTTGACTTAATTACCTCCTCACCCGTATTGAGAAGTATAAACGCCCCTGTGCCGTAGGTGCTTTTAGCCTCGCCTTTCCTGCAAGCCTGTCCTACCATTGCTGCATGTTGATCACCCAAACATCCAGCTATCGGGATCCCCGTAATTGCCCATCCCTTGGCAATGTTACCAATTATCTCAGCATTACTAACAATTTTTGGCAGAATCACAGCAGCAATTCCCATTGTGTCCAGAGTGGATTTATCCCAATCAAGTGTCTTAAGGTTCATCAACATAGTTCTCGAAGCATTTGACACGTCAGTGACATGTAAACCTTTATCTATCCCTCCGGTCAAGTTCCAAATCAACCAGGTATCTATAGTTCCAAACAAGGCATCTCCTTTCTTCACGGCTTCCTTTACAGCATCCACATTTTCCAACAACCACAACAGCTTCACAGCACTGAAATAAGTGCTAATAGGCAAACCACAACTCTCAACAAAATGAGTTCTTCCCCCTGGTAACTCTTTCTCCAATTTTCTAAAAAGAAATAAAAAAAAAAAAAAAATTATCCACCACAAAGTCATACATTTGATTGAATTCCACTACAACACAACAAAAACAAGAAAAACTCCAAAAAATATTGATAAAACTCAACGAGAACACAGAATTAGACAACCGTGAATGACAATTTATGAAAAATGATAAATATTAAATAAAACACAATTTTAGTATGTGCTTCTTAAGAGCCACATGAATCAAAATTCCAAGGAAATCACAATCCAATTCAGATATTAATCATAGACCAAATAAAACATTTAAAGGGGACAAACATATCCTTAATTTCTATTACACTAATTTCACTTTAAATAAAAATAAAAATAAAAATGAAGAGAAATTCACCTGCAAATTGAACTGGTACGGACATCCATCCAAACAATGGCATTGTAAAGAGGGAGGCCAGTCGATTTGCTCCAAACAACAGTAGTCTCTCTCTGATTGGTCAAACCAATGGCTTTCAATCCATTATCAACGTTGTGGCCAGCAGCAGTGGCTTTATCAACAGCCTTTGATATGCACACTCTCACACTCTCAAGAATCTCCATTGGATCATGCTCCACCCATCTGCCAAATAGTCAAAACACATGTTAACCATGCATTCATATAAATCTTCTCTTCACGCCCCTCACTTTCAGATCGGTTTCATATTTTTCTGAAAAATCAAGTCTTTTGCGGTCTCCGATACAACTTTAACCATCATCTTATCTATATGGGCCCGTATATATTCGTATAAATCTCATCGGAGATTGACACAGAGCGAAAAAACAAAACAAAAAATTGAATCTTTACATACAATACATAAAGATTACCCTGATTGTGGGTAGAACTGGGTGAATTCAACTTGGTGAGATCCAATGGGAGAAGCATAGCGGTCGTAGATGATGAATCTTGTGCTGGTTGTACCTTGATCGATGGAACCAATGAATACTTCTTGACCTGACATTTTCTTTGGTTTCTGATTCGATTTTCTTGGGTCCATTATATAATCAAGTCAAAAGGAAAACAGAGTCTGGAGTAAAATACAGAAAGCAGGGTTTTTATTATAATAAAGATTAGCATAGTTAAGCACGGAAATTTATATGGACTAGGACGAGTTTATCTATGGGAAATTTACCGATTTGGGTCCCCAAACTTTCACAAACATAGTACGAGATTCCCAATTATTTTTTATAATAAAGATTAGCATAGTTAAGCACGGAAATTATATGGATTAGGACGAGTTTATCTATGGGAAATTTACCGATTTGGGTCCCCAAACTTTCACAAACATAGTACGAGATTCCCAATTATTTTTTATAATAAAGATTAGCATAGTTAAGCACGGAAATTTATATGGATTAGGACGAGTTTATCTATGGGAAATTTACCGATTTGGGTCCCCAAACTTTCACAAACATTGTACGAGATTCCCAATTATTTCTTTACTTCCTTTAGATTCTTGAACTACAGTCATCACAACACTAGTTCATGTCTTTAATTATGTGAAAGAAATTTGGCTACCTTAAAACAATTAGAGTTACTTAGTGTAGTCGTTTATCTAGAATTTCATTCGAAACAATTAATATTTCATCTTCCATCCTTGTAGTAACAAGATACTAAATAGTCACTTCTTTTGCACATGATGAATTACTCATAACTATAAATTTATTTTTCTCACCCAAATGATAAAAAAAAAATATCACGTGCTCAGCCATGAGCTAAGCATGTTATATCTTGTTTTAGAGGGATTAATGTGTTTATAGTAGTGGATGGACAAAATAACATCAAACAAGTCATTAAGCGCAAAGCGACAGTTTGACAAATAAAATAACGATTTTCATTTTGCAGGGACCATCATGTGTTTGAAATGAAAGATCGAGGAGTTAAGGGATAAAAAGGTTGACTGGTATCGATGTGCTTATTTGTTCACTTTAATGTGCAAATTATGTTTTTGTAAGTGTAGGAAAATAATTAATAACATCATAAAAGTTAGTTTGGTAATATAATTATGGACTAGAAAGTATTAATCAATACAAAATGAAACAAAAATTAAAATATTGTACATTTTTTTATAAAGTAGTGTTATTTCAAGTTGTTTACCATTGAAAGTGAGTCTACGTTTTATTAGTTAATTGGAGTAATTATTTATAATTGTTGACTATAAATAATCTTATTCAATTAAAATAAATAATTACTCTTATTGAATAATATCATATATGCCCACTATTGGTGATTAACTACTATAAATAACATTATTATTTTTTCTATTATAAAAGAGTGTGTTTGGGGGAATTGGGTTATGGATTATTATTTCTAATTATTATCTATCTCCTTGGTTTTAACGGCATTTGAAAATGACCTTCACAATAAATAATAACAATAGTCTCATGTCATGTGAGGCCACTTAGTTGACAATAGTGTTACACCCAAGGCTTGAAAATCTTGGGTTGGAAATTAATTTCTCGAACTTAAATTATTTACGTAACACGACCGTTAATTTTCTTTAATTCATATTCAGCGCATACTCAAAATGCTGTCTTACGAGCTAGATTTCCATTAGGTATTTACCAAGCATTTCAACTTTGTCTAAACATGAAGTGGTGAGTATTGTTGGGCTATTATGTTCAAATTCAGATGAAAATGAGTTATAATGCATATAATTAAGAAATGCGTTTGTGTTATTCATTCATGCCAGTTGTGTTATATTTTTGATAAAAAAAAAAGTAACAGAAAAAAAAATCAAAATCAATTTGAGAATGAAAAATACGGTTTGTCAACTAATTCAAGTATAGTTCAGATATTTAATTTGAAAAAATACACAACTATTTTCTACAAACATTGCAATTGAATAAGATGTGGGGCAAATTAGTCTTCTATTTAAAAAAATTAAAATTGATGAGGGGGTAAATGAAAATTTCTTTTGGTGATTGTGTGAAAATTTTGCATGAATTAAGGGGGGTTAAAGATGATTTCCCCTCCTTTTCGGAGAGTACACTTGAGACTCGTGAATCAATTGTTAAAAGGTTACGAAAGTAGTTACAAATATCCACGAGACAATAAATGACAAAAATTGATTATTAAATGATTAGGTAAGCAGTACGCAACAACCTTATCTGCCAAATCATTACGTGGGCCCAAGCCATAGTGATGCGTGATACAGGATACATAACAGATAAACTCAAAACCCAACTTTCACTTAGCATTTAACAAGGAATAATCATATTCCCGTTTTTCACTATCGATACTCAATTAAAATAATTATTCATAATTATTAACTATAAATATATTAGTTAATTAAAATAAATAATTATTCTAATTAAGCAATATCACATAGATTTACTATTTATAGTGAACGACTATCAATAATATTATTTTTTAATAATTTATAAATTTGTTAAATATTATTTTTATCAATAAATTTTAAAACTATTATTTTATTGATACATTTTGTAAAATCTAATAATTATAATCTACACACAACTTTATCAAACAATCACTTACACGCACGAATGCCCTCTTCTAATCACTTGATTTAATTTTCTTATAAATAACACTCAATTCAGAATTACTTGGCCTAAACACAAAAGCTTCTAACTTGTCAAAAACTAATCAACAATTCGGTTCAAAACCGAATGAAATTGTAAGTTATAGTTTATGTTCAAATCACCATTTTAATGGTTGTATGTGCGGTTGGAAATACCAATGTTATTAGAATCAATTCGGTCCGACCGGTCCGACCTATAAAATTAGAAATCAAGATATGTAGAAAAATCTTCTATTTAAAAACTCGTCCAAAAATCCGTCGACCTGCCCAGTTTTGAAGAATCCGTTGAACCGTTCCTAATTTTATTAATTTTAAAAATTATTTCTTTCCATAATTAATTGTAACTGATAATTAAAATCCATTTCTCTCATTGCACAAAATGGATTATAAGAATGAAAAATAAAAAATAAAAATTGCTTTTGAGCAATTTGATTTTCAAAAACTTTTATTTTATTTTTTATTTTTTTTATTTTTTAATTTTTTCAAAATCACCACCATGTCAACTTCAGTTCGATTTGTTTTGACCATTGACTCTTTTAAATTTTTTTGGGTCGATGCTTGTGTCGATTTTTGAAAAACATTAGGAGATACACAGATGAGCTGGCACTGTGTAGCGTTAATGATACGCTTTTTATTACTTTTTGTTCAAAGTGTATATTAATACTCCACTTTACTAATATTTTATATTAATTAGTTTATTGCTAATTGTTGGAGGAATAACCAGGAGAGTTAATATTCCGTGTTTGAACTCAATTGGGTGACTTTTATAGTTTTATTAAAATTCGTTAATGATTGATTAAGGACAACTAATACATCCGCGTGTGTTGAAAAAGTGAGGAGATGACAAGAAATACTTCTTTGTTGGGACAATCTATATGCAGACCGAGTAGGACTGATTATTTAAATTACGGTACTTTAAATTCTAAATTATTTAAATCTCGACACCTCATACGATTATGGTTCTATTTCTCTCTTGTTCGTATTTGGGCGTTCGAATTGTTGAGAGTGGTCCGAGATTTAAAATGTCTTAATTTGAGTAGATAATTCTACTACGAGTGCATATATGACTCTTTCAATAACTATTTATCGGAAGTGACACTTTGATGTCGTCATTTAATCTTTTAATATGACTTTGATATGGTGATACTATTTGTTTGTGGAATATAAATCAAATCCCCTGGTTGTAATTACTTGTTTATTAATTTATTACTAGTAGTTGATTTTTTAATATCATGGATGTTCTCTTCTATCTAGTAGGGAGATTATTTTGTCTACTAGACACTCCAATGCCCAGTGGACAAGTATCCAGTGGGCAAAATAATTCTCCCCACTAGGTGGAGGAAATCAAATCTATTTCTAATATTAGGGCGTGCTTGATTATTTTTGTAAAGGTTGATAAAATTTGTAGTTGAAAAGTTGTAAAAAATTGCAGGTCCTATAAAATGTGTTAAAATTAATTTAATTAATTGTTGACTTTGATTTTAATTTTTTAACAAAATTTTAATTGAAATAAAACAATTCCTTAAGTATTATTTTGAGCATAAATTAATTATTGTATTTTTTATTCATTATCATCGAATTATTATTTTTGTCATAACTGTTCTCGTGTTGTCAATCAAAATAATTGGGCTAGTTTCCCCAAATTATTAATTATTGTATTTTGTATTCACAAATTTTTATGATATCTTTGAGGGAGAGTCATCATTATTATTATTATTATTATTATTATTATTATTTTGATCGAATGAGAGAGAGTCATTATTAATACCCCAATTGCAGGTGCAACGTCTTTCCTATTTACTGAATATATCAATATGTGGGCATTTTCATGGTTGCTTTTCCTGGGCTCTGTTGAGGGATTTCAGCACAAACAGACAGCCAGCCATGCACTTATGCCAAGGAGAAGATGTGCAAGCCAGCTCTTGCAACAGCAGCTAGCCTTCAGCATGGCATCCTCTTGCTTCTTTCTGGTTTTCTTGGGATGAAAATTGCTACATATGCAAATGCTAGGACAACATTGGAAGCAAGAAAATGTGTTGGGAAAGCTTTCATTACCGCATTTAGATCAGGTGCAGTTATGGGGTTCCTTCTCGCTGCAAATGGCTTGTTGGTTCTATACATATTACTATCAATCTCTATTCTCTTCAAGCTCTACTATGGGGATGATTGGGAAGGCATTTTCAAAGCAATTACCGGATATGGTCTTGGTGGATCGTCCATGGCATTGTTTGGGAGAGTTGGAGCTGGTATTTATGTTGGGATATTTTCTCAAAACTTGGTAGTCAAAACTTGCCAAAATCAGACAACTGTTGAAAGGGAAGACTTCTAGGTCGACTAAAATTAGAACAAGTTTCCAAATCTTGGACTCCTTGACAGTTTAAATTTGTATGAAAATTAGGTCATTCGTTAACTATAAATTAACGTAGTTTATTCTCTTTTGTAGGTGGTGACCTGAGGGTTTTTTGAGAGAAAAATTATAAGCCTAGTATCCTAATTGTTTTTCTTGTTATCTTTGTAGGTTATACAAAGAGTAGAAATTGGTGGGTGCGGTAAAGCTTAGGATATTATTTTTTTTGAGATACTTGGGGATTTGGGTTGGTGAAATCTATATGATTGTAACAATTTTTCATATAGTGAAAGCTTTGACAGTCCGTAAATCTTTCTCTATCTTTATATTTTTCTGTTTCGTTATATTTCTCTGAACAAGGATCTTGTGGGCAATAAAGAAATTGGTCTCAATTTCCAACAATTTACACCTAGGCTGCTGATGTTGGTGCTGATCTTGTCGGGAAGGTCGGAAGGAACATTCCTGAAGATGACCCGAGGAATCCAGCTGTAAGCTAGAGTGTCTTCCTGAAGTTACACTCTTTTCCAACCGATATAATTGTAAAATTTTATTTTTTGTTTGTTGCAGGTGATTGCTGACAATGTTGGGGATATTGCTGGAATGGGATCTGATCTTTTTGGTTCATATGCTGAATCATCATGTGCTGCTCTTGTTGTGGCTTCTATCTCCTCTTTTGGAATGAGTCACGACTTCACTGCAATCTGTTATCCATTGCTCATTAGTTCGATGGGAATCCTCATTTGCTTAATTACCACAGTTTTTGCCACTGGCTTTTTCGAAATCACAGCCGTCAAAGAAATCGAACCAGCATTGAAGAGGAAGCTTATTATCTCTACTGTTCTGATGACTGTGGGAAATGCAATTGTCACCTGGACTTCCCTGCCATTATCCTTCACAATCTACAATTTTGGCACTCAAAAGGTTGTGAAGAACTGGTAAGCATTAATTCAGCACTCTGAACAAAAAATGATACATTTGATGAAAAATGTTGTGCTTCTAATTGAAGATTAATACTCCCTCCGTCCCACAAAGATAGACCCACTTTTTTTTTTTTCACACAGATTAAGAAAACTCATTTAATGTAATTGAAATTATAAAAATTTCACACAATTCTCCCATTATACCCCTATTTAAGTTAAATAGAAATAAAAAAAATAGATATGTATATATATATATATATATATATATATACTAGTTTTAAGGCCGTGCGTTGCACGTTAGTGAAATGTGTAGGAAAAAATTGCATGTTGAGAATAGTTATTGATAGGATATAATATGAAATAATAAAGTGAAAAAAAGAATATATATGTACAATGTAAGATAGACAATTGTTCGAATTAAGGTAGAACCAACTGCAACTTTAAAAAACAAATGTTTTATTTACAATAAATTCATATTAAGTTTTATTATAATTATTAATTATACTAAAAATTGATTATTTTAATAAAATTTATATAATTAGTATAATAAATTGACATAATTATTATAATAAATTTGCATTCCACTGTGTTATTATAATTGTTAAAATAAAGTATATTATAATAATTTTATATCATATATAATTTATTATACAATGTTATAATAAATGATAGAGTAAAAAAACTATGCATGTGCTTAAATTATCAAAGAACTCGACAAACTGAAATTTGAGATTGCCGAGTTGCTGAATTATTTATATGAATAAAATGCCACATACCACAAATTCAAAAATATTTCAAAAATAATGTTGTCGATGGCGTGAACGGTTAATTTCTAATTCACTATTTTTTTTTTATAAATTTGATTCTTAAACATATGCAGCATTTATTTAGAATAATCTGTAAAAAAAAAATAAAAAATTTATGTACAATTTAAAGGTTTTCTGGATTAAAATAAAAAAATTATATAAAAAAAAAATTTGTAAAGTCAAAATGGGTTTAAAAGGTTAAGCCCATTTTCATTGATATGAGTGTATGTTTGTCGAGAAACTCGACAAACACACACCTAAATTTGCTTTTTTATTTATTTTATTTTTTAAAAAAATGTATGTGGGTGTTTGTCGAGTTACACGACAAACACCCACTCCTTCACTAAAAATCAAAATGGGTTAAAAGCCCATTTTGAACCTTTTTTAATTTTAATTTTTTTTAAATATTGGGGGTGTGTATTTTAACAAACACACCGCCCAAACAATAAAAATGGGGTTATTTAGCCCATTTTAAAGTAATTTTTTTTATAATTTTTTAATTTGGGTATGTATTTGTCGAGCGTTTTTGGACCTTTATTTATTATATTTTTGGTGTGTTTTTTTTTTTTTCTATAATTTAGTAGCAAATAGATTTTCATTTAATTTTTTACTATTTAAATTTTTTTTTCTTATAAGCAAATTGAACACAAATGAATTTTTGTTAATCCATGAATAAGCGAAGTTTTTAAATTTTTTGTTCCCTTTTTCCCCACTTTGCCTCATAACTTGGCAAATTAGTAAATAAATAAATAAATAAATAAATTTTTTAAATAATTTTTGACTTTCTCCAGAAAGTAAAAAAAAAAAAATAATAATCAATTTTTAGTATAATTAATAATTATAATAAAACTTAATATGAATTTATTATAAATAAAACTTTTGTTTTTTAAAGTTGAAGTTGGTGGCTTATAACTGATCGATATAAATTGTTATAAAATTTATTAAATTTTTATTTATAAATTGTCTTCATGAATATTAATATAAATTTTGTTATAAAGAATATTATAAATAGTAATTATAAATAAAAAATGATTTCCATAATATAATTTCATATAATTATTGTAATAAATAAAAATAATTATTATAACAAATTTTACTCCACTGTGTTTTTATATTTCATAAAATTAGATATGATATATTATATTAATTTAAAATAATATATAAATTTTTTTAAATTCGAGTAACTCGACAAAAGTAAAAAAAAAAAATTTTTTTTTTTTTAAAATTCAAGTAACTCGACAAAAGTTAAAAAAAATATATATTTTTTTATTTTTTTAAAAATTCGAGTAACTCCACAAAAGTTAAAAAAAAAATAATTTTTTTTTTAAATTCGAATAACTCGACAACATTTTTAAAATTTTTTTTTTTTTTTTTTAAAAATTCGAGTAACTCGACAACATTTTTAAAAAAAATATTTTTTTTTTAAAAAATTCGAGTAACTCGATAAAAAATTTTAAAATTTTTTTTTTAAAATTCGAATAACTCGACATAATTTTAAAAAAAAAAATTTTTTTGTTTTTTTAAATTCGAGTAACTTGACAAGATTTAAATATATATATATATATATATATATTTAAAAAATTCGAGTGACTCTACAAAATTTTTTAAAAAAAATGTTTTTATTTTTTTTGGCTAGTAACTCGACAAATTTAAAAAAAAAATTTCTTTTTTATTTTTTTGTCGAGTAACTCAACAACTTTTATATATATATATATATATATTTTAAATTCGAGGAACTCGACAAAATGTAAAAAAAAAAAAATGTCGAATAACTCGAGAAATTTAAATAAAATTTTTTTTTTTAAAAATGTCAAAATAAAATTGGGCTACTTTTTAAAAGTTGTAGGACTTCATATACATTTTTATTTTATTTTGTTGTTATTTGTTTTTTTTTATTATTTAAAGAGGTGGACAAAATAAAATTTGAAACGAAATTTAAAAGTCGGGGATGGCCAAAGTAAAAAAAAAAAAGATTATAGGTAAATTTGTTATAAAATGAAAAGAATGTGGACTAAAAGTGTAAATTACAAAAAAAAAAAAATTTAATGTTTCTCACTTTGTCGAGTTACTCGACAAAGTGGGATAAATTAAAAAAAAAATTTCCCCCACTTTGCCTACTCGGCAAAGTGGGGAAATTATTTTATTTTATTTTTTTGTTTTTATATTTGTCATGAAAAAGTCCACCTACAAAAAAAAAAAAAAAAAAAAATTCTTAAATAGTCACTTTTCTATTGCACGTACGTGGGAAAAAAAAAACTTCAAAACTTCATTTAGTCATGGATTAACAAAAATTCATTTCACATAGAAAACGATCACCGAAAAATATGAAATTTTCAGGGAACATAGAATACTCATGTTGCTACCACATATCAAAATTTGACAGTCCAACGACATATTTCGGCTTACTAAAATGCTAATCGAAACATCCTAGTTAGTTTTTCAGATTTATGCTGTCACAGTTTACAAAATTGTCTATAAATTGAGTTATATAACATGAAATTATGTAAAACTAATGCCAATGGTTAGATAACCCATAGGACTATCGTTTCCAACTGGAATTATGTAAAAATATTTAATATATAAGATGCAGTAAATGTTTGAGTTGGACAACAGAAACTGTATCTTAGAAAAACATGAAGTTTAGCAAAACCTTTCAAGTTCACATCATTAACGTGTAACCAAAACATAGGAATCCACTAAAACTACCACAAAACCAAGGTCCAAAAATTTTTAAGAAGATATTTACACTACTTAAAGTTTTTTGATTGGTTTATAATAGCGAATCCGGCACGCCGACGACATAAATCCGAAAAACAGCCTAGGAGGTTTCGCGGTAAGTATTTTAGTATGCCTAAACATGCCGTCGGACTACTAATTTTTGGTATGTGGTAGCTACCTGAGTATTCTATGTCCCTTGAAAATTTTGTATTGTTCGGTGATCGTTTTCTATGTCAAAAATTTTTTTGTTACTCCATGACCAGGTGAATAAAAATTTCAAAATAAGGGCACTGTTACAAAAATTTCTTCACCCGGTCATGGAGTAACAAAAATTTGTTTGACATAGAAAACGATAACCGAAAAATATGAAATTTTCAGAGAACATAGAATACTCATTTAGCTACCACATATCAAAATTTGATAGTCCGACGGCATGTTTCGGCTTACTAAAATGCTCACCGAAACACCCTATGCAGTTTCTCGGATTTATACGGTCGTGGTTTTCAAAATTGTCCATAACTTGAGTTATATACCATGAAATTATGTGAAATCAAAGCCAATGGTTAGGTAACCCATAGAGCTATCGTCTCCAACTGGAATTATGTAAAAATACTTAATATATAATGTACAACATATTTTTGAGTTGGTGAACAGAAAGACAATTTAGAGAAACAATTCACCCGGTCATGGAGTAAAAAAAATTTATTTCACATAGAAAACGATCACCGAACAATATGAAATTTTCAAGGAACGTAGAATACCCATGTAGCTACCACATATAAAAATTTTATAGTCCGACGGCATGTTTCGGCATACTAAAATGATCACCAAAACATCTAAGTCAGTTTCTCGGATTCATACTGTCGCAGTTTACAAAAATATCCATACCTTGAGTTATACAACATGAAATTATGTGAAACCAAATCCAATGGTTAGGTAACCCATAGGGATATCGTCTCCAACTGGAATTATGTAAAAATACTTAATGTATAAAGTGCAGCAAATATTTATGTTGGACAAAAAAAAAACTGCAGTTTAGAGAAAATGAAATTTAGCAAAACCTTTAAGAATCGATTGTATTTCGTCATTTGTTCTCCATAGCAACTGAGATAAAAAAGCTCCAAATTTGATGTCTTATTAAGGAAAAAATGAATATATATTGACTATAATATATAAGAAGTCAATAATTGCGGCTAAAAGACACTAATATATGTATATTAAAACAAATAAAAGAAAAGATGAAGAAGTCAAAAAATGCGGCCATATATATTAATTTAATATACAAAAAGTGTCAAAAGATTAGGACAAATTAATTTTAGTATGCCTAAACATGCCGTCGGACTACTAATTTTTGGTATGTGGTAGCTACCTGAGTATTCTATGTCCCTTGAAAATTTCGTATTGTTCGGTGATCGTTTTCTTTGTCAAAAAATTTTTTGTTACTCCATGACCAGGTGAATAAAAATTTCAAAATAAGGGCACTGTTACAAAAATTTCTTCACCCGGTAATGGAGTAACAAAAATTTGTTTGACATAGAAAACGATAACCGAAAAATATGAAATTTTCAGAGAACATAGAATACTCATTTAGCTACCACATATCAAAATTTGATAGTCCGACGGCATGTTTCGGCTTACTAAAATGCTCACCGAAACACCCTAGGCAGTTTCTCGAATTTATACGGTCGTAGTTTACAAAATTGTCCATAACTTGATTTATATACCATGAAATTTGGTTATTCTTCTTCTTCTTGTCGAGTAGAAGGAAGGAAAAAAAAATTGGTTCTTTTTCCTTCTTCTTGTCGAGTAACTCGACAAGAAGGAAGAAAAAAATTCCAGGTTGAGAAAATTCTACGCCAGTAATCCGAACCCTTGGGGGACCACCTTCCCTTCCAGCAATGTGGTGAAGAAATGTAGGCCACTGGAAACCATAGAGGAAAGTGTGAAGAAAACTGTCACTGAGAACCCAGTCGTAGTTTACTCCAAAACTTGGTGCTCGTAAGTGCTATCTTTTAACTAATTATAATTGCTTTAGGCTTTTCTCTTGTTCTTTGCTTTTCTGATGCAAGGTGGAATCTCGAGTTACCTTTTTTTTTTCCACTTCATATTTAAATATTTGCTCGAGAGATTTGAAGTGTGGTTTGTGGCAAAGGTACTCTTCCGAGGTGAAATCATTGTTTAAGAGGCTTGGCGTGGAGCCACTTGTTATTAAATTGGACCAAATGGGTAACTTTAGATTTTTCTTGTTCTTTATAAAATATAAATCATGTTTGTGCATAGAACATTACAAAATATCTGGAGTACCAGTGAAACCTGCATACGAATACAATTTGATATTATTTGCAATAGGTGATAGAAACAATTTAGATTGATATGTATACGGTTAGTTAAAAGAAACGCTGCAAATGTGATTTCTGATGGAAAAAAAACCATTTGTACTTGCAACTTACAGCTGGTTCAACATGACATGCTTTGTTTTGATATTTGAGGTTTTCTTTTCTTTTGGTTACTGGCCTCTAAACATTACAGGTTTAACTGTCATTGATTGAACATTGTATATTTGCGAGTGTTGAGTTGTATACCGTGTTGATCACAGCAAAGACACCTTATATGATTAGATCATTTTAACGTCTGCATGAAAGATTTCTCTTTCGCTTAAAGATCAAAAGACTCTTGAAGCATTTGTGTCTTATCTTCCATGTCTTCTTCCATGAGAGTCTGATTTATATATCTCAAAATCGCATCCGATAGATCACTATCTTCTTGATAGTCATCCTCAATACCCACAAAAGAACCAGGGGCAGTATTATTTGAAAATGGCTCATTTGGAAGTAATTGGACGCCTCCAAAATTGTGATCTTGAAAGTTATTCAGGAATCCATGTTTATACACTAATTTCTGATCTGCATAAGTAATCTCAAATGTTGATCTATTCTTGTCGAGTTACTCGACAAGAAATGAAGGGAAAAAAATTTGGTTCTTTTTCCTTCCTTTCTTGTCGAGCAACTCGACAAGAAGGAATAAAAAAAAAATTGTTCTTTTTTTTTTTTTTCCTTTTATAGTTGTGTCATGTGTGGCATTTTTAGGTTTTTTTTTTTTTTTTTTTTTTGTAATTTACACTTTTGGTCCACAATCTTTTTAATTTATAACAAATTTACCCATAATTTTTTTTAGCATTGACCATCCCGGCCTTTGAATTTTGTTTCAAATTTTGTTGTCTTCATTTTTAAATAAACAAAATAAAAACTAATAACTATAAAATAAAATAAAGTTGTAAATATTTTATTTTTACTGGACAACATTTTTTAAAATTTTCCTAAATATGTTTTTTATTTTGAATTTTTTTTTCTTTTTTTGGGTTTTTGTCGCGTTAGTCGACAAATTTTTTTTTTAAATAAGATTAATTTTTAATATCATTTTGTCCAGTTACTCAACAAAGTCCAATTTGACAAGTTTTAAAAAAAAAAATTATCGAGTTACTCGATAAATGGGTAAATTTTTTAATTTTTTGGTAGAAAAAAATGTTTATTTTTTTGGTCGAATAACTCGACAAAGGGAAAAAAATTAATTTTTTTCTTTTTTTGTCGAGTAACTCGACAAAGGTTAAAAAAAAATAAAAATTCCAGACAAATTTTTGTATTTTTTTCTTTATTGTATTTTTTTTAGAGTTACTCAAAAAACCAAGACCAAAACTTAAAAAAAAAAAAATAGCAAAGTTAACAAAAGCTGATTTTATAAAAATTTAATGCAAATATGTAGGACAAAAGGATGATAGTTGGATGGCCAATGTCCAAAAAAAAAAGTTGGGGTAGATTAGTTACAAATTTGAAAGGTTTGGACCAAAAGTGCAAATTAAAAAAATGAAAAAATGTCAAAATCAAAATGGGATACTTTTTAAAAGTTGTAGGACTTCATTTACATTTTTATTTTATTTTGTTGTTATTAGTTTTTTTATTTAAAAAAGCGGACAAAATAAAATTTGCAACAAAATTCAAAGGTCGAGAATGGTCTATATATAAAAAAAAAAGTTAAGGGTAAATTTGTTATAAATGATAAGGTTGTCGACTAAAAGTACAAATTACTAACCAAAAAAAAAAAAATACACATATTCAAACAGGCAACGTGAAAAAAAATAAAGAAAAAAAAAACAAAATTTTGATTTTTGCTTTCTCAAGGACTAAAAGTGCAAATTACTAAAAAAAAAAAAAAAAATTCATTATTGCTTTCTCGAGTAATTCGAGAAAGCAAAAATGAAAATTTTGCTTTCTCGAGTTACTCGAGAAAAAGCAATAATCAAATTTTGGTTTTTTTTTTTTTTTTTTTTCTTTTTTTCTCGCGTAACTCGAGAAATGTGTTTTTTTTTTTTTAAATACTAAATTTGCCGAGTTATGAGGCAAAGTGGAAAAAAAAGAAAAAAAAACAAATTTCAAAACTTCACTTAGCTATGGATTAAAAAAAATTTCATTTGACATAGAAAACGATCACTGAAAAATATGAAATTTTCAGGAAAAATAGAATACTCATGTAGCTACCACATATCAAAATTTGATAGTCCGACGGCATGTTTCGGCTTACTAAAATGCTAATCGAAACATTTTAGTTAGTTTTTCGGATTCATGCTGTCACAGTTTATAAAATTGTCCATAAATTAAGTTATATAACATGAAATTATGTAAAACCAAAGCCAATGGTTAGGTAACCCATAAGGCTATCGTCTCCAACTGGAATTATGTAAAAATACTTAATATATAAGGTGCAATAAATTTTTGAGTTGGACAACAGAAACTGCATCTTAGAAAAACATGAAGTTTAGCAAAACCTTTCACGTTCACATCATTAACGTGTAACCAAAACATGGGAATCCACTAAAACTACCACAAAACCAAGGTCCACAAATGTTTAAGAAGATATTTACACTACTTAAAGTTTTTTGATTGGTTTATAATATCGATTCCGGCACGCCGACGGCATAAATCCGAAAAACAGCCTAGGAGGTTTCGTGATGACTATTTTAGTATGCCTAAACATGCCGTCGAACTACCAATTTTTGATATGTGGTAGCTACCTGAGTATTCTATGTCCCCTGAAAATTTCGTATTGTTCGGTGATCGTTTTCTATGTCAAAGAATTTTTTGTTACTCCATGACCAGGTGAATAAAATTTTCAAAATAAGGGAAGTGTTACTAAAATTTCTTCACCCGGTCATGGAGTAACAAAAATTTGTTCGACATAGAAAACGATAACTGAAAAATATGAAATTTTCAAAGAACATAGAATACTCATTTAGCTACCACATATCAAAATTTGATAGTCCGACGGCATGTTTTGGCTTACTAAAATGCTCACCGAAACACCCTAGGTAGTTTCTCGAATTCATGCAGACGCAGTTTACAAAATTATCCATAACTTGAGTTATATACCATGAAATTATGTGAAACCAAAGCCAATGGTTAGGTAACCCATAGAGATATCGTCTCCAACTGGAATTATGTAAAAATACTTAATATATAAGGTACAACATAATTTTGAGTTGGTCAACAGAAAGTGCAGTTTGGAGAAACAATTCACCCGGTCATAGAGTAAAAAATATTTCTTTGACATAGAAAACGATCACCGAACAATATGAAATTTTCACGGAACGTAGAATACCCATGTAGCTACCACATATAAAAATTTGATAATCCGACGGCATGTTTCGACATACTAAAATGCTAACCGAAACATCCAAGGCAGTTTCTCGGATTAATGCTGTCGCAATGTACAAAATTGTCCATAACTTGAGTTATATAACATGAAATTATGGGAAACCAAAGCCAATGGTTAGGTAACTCATAGGAATATCGTCTCCAACTGGAATTATGTAAAAATACTCTTGAAGCAGATTTGTCCTAACTATAAATCCAATCCACATTAATCATCAACAATAATATGATCAAGAAATTTAAATTTTTAAGCAATTTCATTGATATCAAAGACTAAGATAAGATTCTAGCTAAAATATTTGATCAATTTACTTGCTATTTGCCTATACCTTTTTGTTTCAAATTCCACTTAAACTTGGTTTGCTTCAACCTAATTTCCCCAGGAACCTCAAGAAAAATAAGAAATATTTCATGGACAACCTATCTTGTGCAATATATAGGATGAAAATTGATGGTAGCCTTGAGACCGTGAGAGGAGTTGAGGCTGCTGAAGTTAGTGTATTGTCCTCAGGCACACATTTCAACCCAGAAACTTGTAAGTGAATAAGGTCCATACCATTTCATATACACTTTAGAGAATTCATAAATTGAAAGTTCACCCATTTTGATGTGCAGGCGAACAACGAGAAGAGACATTTGAAATTTCTCTCTGTTCAGTGTGTACGTTGAACTACCTCAATTAAAAGCTTAAGCTGTTAAAGAACGGACACATTTATTTAATGCTTGTTTATGCAGACAAAAGCAGTGCATTGACATGGGAAAGAAGACTAAATATAGCCCATGGGACAGCTAAAGGTTTGAAATATTTGCATGGAAAACAGATATATGGAAGTGTGAGGCCAAGTAATATCCTCATTACCCACGATTACCAACCACTGGTAAATTTAATTTGTTATTCAGATTCTGGATCATATTAAATTCACATTCATGCAAATTTAATGTCTCTCATGTCACTATTTTTTGACATGGATCATTGCACAGTTAATTAAAAGGTTCTATTCTTGTCGAGTTCCTCGACAAGAAAGTTATTTTTCCTTCCTTTCTTGTCGAGTAACTCGACAAGAAAGAATTAAAAAAAAAATTTGTTGTTTTTTTTTTTTTTTTTTTATAGTTGTGTGGATTTTTTAGGTTTTTTTTTTCTTTTTTTTGTAATTTGCACTTTTGGTCCACAACATTTTTAATTTATAACAAATTTACCCATAATATTTTTGTTAGCATTGACCATCCCCGGCCTTTGAATTTTGTTTCAAATTTTGTTTTGTCTTCCTTTTTAAATAAACAAAATAAAAACTAATAATAACAAAATAAAATAAAATTGTAAATATTTTATTTTTATTGGATAACATTTTTTAAAATTTTTCTTAAATATGTTTTTTATTTTGAAAATTTTTATTCTTTTTTTGGGTTTTTATCGCGTTAGTCAACAAACTTTTTTTTTTTAAATAAGATTAATGTTTAATATCAATTTGTCCAGTTATTCAACAAAGTCCAATTTGACAATTTTTAAATTTTTTTTTGTCGAGTTACCCGATAAAGGGGAAATTTTTTTAATTTTTTGGTAGAAAAAAATGTTTATTTTTTTTGGTCGAATAACTCGACAAAGGGAAAAAAATTATTTTTTTTTTCTTTTTTTGTCGAGTAACTCAACAAAGGTTGAAAAAAAAAAATTCCAGACAAAGCCCAATATTTTTATTTATTTATTTTTTGTCAACTTTTTTCATTTTTTGTTTTCTCCTTATTCCAGTAGGATGTTTCGGTAAGCATTTTAGTAAGTCGAAAAATGCCGTCGGACTATCAAATTTTGATGTGTGGTAGGTACACGAGTATTCTATATTCCCTGAAAATTTTATCTTGTTAGGTGATCGTTTTCTATGTCAAATTTTTTTTTTAATCCATGACTAAGTGAAGAAATTTTAGTAACACTACCTTATTTTGGCCATTTAATTTTATTTTTTTTGTTAAAAAAAATATTAAGATTTTTACAAGTTAAAAAAAAAAAATTTAAATCTTTATCGGGTAACTCGACAACAATTTGTCGAGTTACAATTAAAAAATAAAAAATAAAATCAAGATTTTTTCTAGTTAATCTTTTGATTGAATTTTTATTTAAAGACTTTGTCAAGTAACTCGATAAAGTAAAAAAAAAAATTCCAAAATACTTTGTCGAGTAACTCGACATAGACATTAAAAAAAAATTAAACTTTATTGAGTAACTGGACAAAATGATATTAATCATTAATTTTATTTTTAAAAAAAAGTTTGTCGACTAACGCGACAAAAACCTAAAAAAAGAAAAAAAATTCCAAAATAAAAAACATATATAGGAAAAATTTTAAAAAATGTTGTCTAGTAAAAATAAAATTTTTTACAATTTTATTTTATTTTATTTTTATTAGTTTTTATTTTGTTTATTTAAAGAGAGACAAAACAAAATTTGAAAAAAAATTCAAAGGCCGGAGATGGTCAATGCTAAAAAAAAGATTATGGGTAAATTTGTTATAAATTAAAAAGATTGTGTACCAAAAGTGCAAATTATAAAAAAAAAAAAAGAAAAAAAAAAAGATTTCAAATGACTTTGCCGAGTTACTCGGCAAAGTCAAAAAAAATTTCAAAAAAAAAAAAATTTAAATGACTTTGCCGAGTAACTCGACAAAGTGGAAAAAAAGAAAAAAAAAATTTCAAAACTTCATTTAGTCATGGATTAACAAAAATTCATTTGACATAGAAAACGATCACCGAAAAACATGAAATTTTCAGAGAACATAGAATACTCATGTAGCTACCACATATCAAAATTAGATAATCCGACGGTATGTTTCGGCTTACTAAAATGCTCACCGAAACATCCTAGGTAGTTTTTCGGATTCATGATGTCATAGTTTACAAAATTGTCCATAAATTGAGTTATATAACATGAAATTATGTGAAACCAAAGCCAATGGTTAGGTAACCCATAGGGCTATCGTCTCCAACTGGTATTATGTAGAAAAACTTAATATATAAGGTGCAGAAATTTTTTGAGTTGGACAACAGAAGCTGCATATTAGAGAAACATGAAGTTTAGCAAAACTTTTCAAATTCACATCATTAACGTATAAACAAAACATGGGAATCCACTAAAACTACCTTAAAACCAAGGTCCACAAATGTTTAAGAAGATATTTACACTACTTAAAGTTTTTTGATTGGTTTATAATAGCGATTTCGGCATGCCGACGGCATAAATCCGAAAAATAGCCTAGTAGGTTTCGCGATGAGTATTTTAGTATGCCTAAACATGCCGTCGGACTACCAATTTTTGATATGTGGTAGCTACCTGAGTATTCTATGTCCCCTGAAAATTTCGTATTGTTCGGCGATCGTTTTCTATGTCAAAGAATTTTTTGTTACTCCATGACCAGGTAAATAAAATTTTCAAAATAAGGGCAGTGTTACTAAAATTTCTTCACACGGTCATGGAGTAACAAAAATTTGTTTGACATAGAAAACGATAAAGTAAAAATATGAAATTTTCAGGGAACATAGAATACTCATTTAGCTACCACATATCAAAATTTGATAGTCCGACGGCATGTTTCGGCATACTAAAATGCTCACCGAAACACCTTAGGCAGTTTCTCGGATTCATGCGGTCGCAGTTTACAAATTTGTCCATAACTTGAGTTATATACCATGAAATTATATGAAACCAAAGCCAATGGTTAGGTAACCCATAGAGCTATCGTCTCCAACTGGAATTATGTAAAAATACTTAATATATAAGGTGCAGCATAATTTTGAGTTGGTCAACAGAAAGTGCAGTTTGGAGAAACAATTCACCCAGTGATGGAGCAAACAAATTTATTTGACATAGAAAACGATCACCGAACAATATGAAATTTTCACGAAACGTAGAATACCCATGTAGCTACCACATATAAAAATTTGATAATCCGACGGCATGTTTTGACACACTAAAATGTCCACCGAAACATCCAAGACAGTTTCTCGAATTCATGTTGTCCCAATTTACAAAATTGTCCATAACTTCAGTTATATAACATGAAATTATGTGAAACCAAAGCCAATGGTTAGGTAACCCATAGGGATATCGTCTCCAACTGGAATTATGTAAAAATACTTAATGTATAAGCTG
Source organism: Forsythia viridissima (assembly GCA_030279155.1). Taxonomy (NCBI): domain Eukaryota; kingdom Viridiplantae; phylum Streptophyta; class Magnoliopsida; order Lamiales; family Oleaceae; genus Forsythia; species Forsythia viridissima. The sequence continues at coordinate 11,287,534 of CM059042.1, forward strand.
CAGCAAATATTTAAGTTGGACAACAAAAACTGCAGTTTAGAGAAAATGAAATTTACCAAAACCTTTAGGAATCGATTGTATTTCGTCCTTTGTTCCCCATAGCAACTGGGGATAAAATTTTTTCTTTATGTTCATGTATTTTACAAGTTTTTTTAGCGTTCTGTGTCTATTAGTATTTTCATTATTACCTTTTACGGGTTTGGATACTCCAGTTATAAATGGGTTGCAATTTTGTTTTAATATACAAGAAAGGCAAGATGTTATTTAAAACAACTATCACATATACTTTGATTCATGTTTTTGTTATTATGCCTTTATTTCAATTTACATAAAATTCCAGTATGGAAAGGATTATGAGTTTTGAGCTCCTGTCAAGCTGTTGGACAAACTCATGCATGAAATGCCACAATCTCCGGAGGAACAGATTGTTGTAGTTTCCCAGGTTCTTTCTCGCCTTCATTCTCATGCAAATATGTTTCATTGGATAAAACTTCTACCAATTCGTCTTAACCTGTTCATTGTGAATTTTTGAAAGGTACTCGTGGCTGATATAAATATAGGATATGAGGACCTTGTCAACACTCAGGTTAGAGAAAATGAAATTTACCAAAACCTTTAGGAATCAATTGTATTTCGTCCCTTGTTCCCCATAGCAAATGGGAATGAAAAAGCACCAAATTTGATGACTTATTAAAGGAAATTATAATAATATTTATTACATAATTTAAATAGAAAAAGAAAACAAAAAAAAATGAAAAATATGCATTGTTGAAGTTACTCGAGTAACTCGCCAAACTAAAAATCATGTTTGTCGAGTTACTTGATGAAAAATGTGATACAAAAACAAAAATCATAAAACAGGAATATTTTCGTGAAATAAATTGAATAAGTAATTATAGATTTCACTTAGTATAATTGATTTACAGATATTATAAATAAATGTGTGAATTTATGTAAAATAGTTTTTCTATATATTTGATATTTTGTGGACTTGTGTATATTATATTTTATGTTTCTCTTTATTGTAAATAGAAAATTTCTATAATATAAAATATATGTATATAGCATGTAGGTTAGAGAGTAACTCGACAAAATTTATTTTCAATTTGTCGAGTTGCTTAAGTAATAAATTGTAAAAGATTGTTTTGTTTTATGATTTAGATTTTATTTTATTTTATAATAGCTATTTTATTATAACATATTATATTAAGTTATAGAATATGAAATATTATTGATATAAAAGAACTGATTATTCATTGTAGAGCATAACTCGACAAAGTTAAAATCGAGTTTCCCGAGTTACTCGATCCAATAATAAAATGCATAATTTTGATTTTTTTAATCTTTTTTTATTGAAATTATTTAATACATTGACTATTTTGTTTAATTTGAATGTTGTAATATTATTATTCGAGGAACGTGTTGACATGAAATTTAGATTTGTTAACTTATTTGATAAATGAAGGACATACATATTTGTATTTAATTGATTATTTATTAGGAGATATCAAAATAAAATATATATCATAATCAATTAATACAATATATTATATATTCTTTTATTATGACTAATTTATCTAGTAACTTGACAAATACAAATTTGAGATTCATAAGTTGGTTTAAAAATAACATGAAAAAACTAAAAAATAAAAAAATTTAAGTGTAGTACATAATTTAAATAAAAAAACTAAACTAAAAAATAAACAATATGCATTGTTGAAGTTACTCGATTAACTCGATAAACCCAAAATCAAGTTTGTCGAGTTACTCGATTAAAAATGTGATACGAAATCAATCTATTCAATAGCTCAAGTAGCTCGACAAACTGAAAATCGAGTTGTCGGAGTTACTCGACGAACGAACGAAATTTAAAATTTTTATTATTTTGTTTCCCTTTTTTATTTAAATGATGTCATACATTTAAATAATTTTTTATTCTTATTTAGTGGTGTTATTTTTCAAGAAACTCGTGAGTCTTAAATTTGGATTTGTCGAGTAACTTGATAAATAAAGCATATACAAAATTTTATTTAATGTTTCATTTATTAGAATATAGTAAAATAGAATATATATCATATAAATTTAATATATATCATAATCAATTAATACAATATATTTTATTTTATTTTATTTTAGCAATTAGTATAAAAAAATATTAGTAACATTATTGGTAAGAATGTTATAATTAATATTTAATAAAATAAAATATGTTGTTGATTTTTTTCATTGAAAAAAAAAATTAGAAATGTAAAAGCTCACCATAAAAAAAAAAAAAAATTTTATGAACAGTAACTTTTTCGAGTTACTATTCACCTCGTAAAAGTTTGACGAGTTGAATAGTAACTCGACAAACTTTTTCGAATTTTAAAATTTTTTTTTTTTATGAACAGTAACTTTTTCGAGTTACTATTCACCTCGAAAAAGTTTGTCGAGTTGAATAGTAACTCGACAAACTTTTTCGAATTTAAAAAAAAAAAAAAAATTTTTTTTTCATGAATAGTAACTTTTTCGAGTTATTATTCACCTCGAAAAAGTTTGTCGAGTTGAATAGTAACTCGACAAACTTTTTCGAATTTTTTTTTTAAAGAAAAAAAAAGTTTCATGAACAGTAACTTTTTCGAGTTACTATTCATCTCGAAAAATTTTGTCGAGTTGAATAGTAGCTCGACAAACTTTTTCGAAATTAAAAAAAAAAAAAAAAAATTTAAAAATTTTTGTCGAGTTACTCGACAAAAAAAAAAAAATTTTAATTTTTTTTTTTTTTAAAGTCAAGTAACTCGACAAAAGTAAATTTTTTTTTTTTTTGTTTTAACGTCGAGTAACTCGACAAAAGTAAAAAAAAATAAAATAAAATTATTTTTTTTTTTTTTTTTTTAACGTCGTGTTACATGACAAATGTAAATTTTTTTTTTTTTTTTTAAACGTCGAGTAACTCGACAATAGTAAAAAAAAAAATTTTTTTTTTTTTAAAGTCGAGTTACTCGACAAAAGTAAAAAAATTTTTTTTTTTTTTTAAAGTCGAGTTACTCGACAAATGTAAATTTTTTTTTCTTTTTTTTTTTTTAACGTCGAGTAACTCGACAAAAGTAAAAAAAAAAAAAAAATTTATTTATTTATTTATTTTTTAACGTCGAGTTACATGACAAATGTAAAAAAATTTTTTTTTTTTTTTTTTAAACGTCGAGTAACTCGACAAAAGTGAAAAAAAAAAAAATTTATTTTTTTTTAACGTCGAGTTACATGACAAAAGTAATTTTTTTTTTTTTTTTTTTAAATTCGAGTTACTCGACAAAAGTAAAAAAAAAAGTTTTTTTTTTTTTTTAAATTTGAGTAATTCGACAAAAGTTAATTTTTTTTTTTTTTTTTTTTTAAATTCGAGTAACTCGACAAAAGTTAAATATATATATATATTTTTTTAAAATTCGATTAACTCGACACAAGTTAAGAAATTTTTTTTTTTTTTTAAAAAAATTCGAGTAACTCGACAAAAGTTAAAAAAAAATATATATATATTTTTAAAAAATTCGAGTAACTCAACAAAAGTTAAAAAATATATATATATTTTTATTTTTTTAAAAATTCGAGTAACTCGACAAAAGTTAAAATTTTTTTTTTTTTTTTTTAAATTCGAGTAACTCGACAACATGTTTAAAAAAAATTTTTTTTTTTTAAAATTGATTAACTCGATAAAAATTTTTAAATTTTTTTTTTAAATTCGAGTAACTCGACATAATTTTAAAAAAAAAAAATTTGTTTTTTTAAATTCGAGTAACTTGACAAGATTTAAAAATATATATATATTTTTTTTTAAAAAATTCGAGTAACTCTACAAAATTTTAAAAAAAAAATGTTTTTATTTTTTTTTTGCTAGTAACTCGACAAATTTAAAAAAAAAAAATTTTTTTAACATCGAGTAACTCGACAAAATTTAAAAAAAAAAAAAAAATTTATTTTTATTTTTTTGTCGAGTAACTCAACAAATTTAAATATATATAGTATAAATGTAAATTACTTGTAAATAATACAAATTTCTTTTTATGTAATCTAAAACAAAACTCTAAACTTGATCTTAGTCTAAGAAACTTTATAGATTTAGAATACTTATAAGAAATTGGACATCTCATAACATATAAGTTAGAATGAATTGGAAAACTAAGAATACGTAAAGTTAAAATAGATAGGCTACAAGTTTGTAATAAATGTATGAATAGTGTTTGCCTATTTATTATGTTATGATAAGTCTTTGTCTAATAACTAAACTAAAGAAAGAAAAGCTTATGTATTCTTAGATACTATTATTTTATTTACCAATTTAATACGAGTCTTTGTCCTTATATAAAGATTATGAATTCGTAATAAATGTTGATCTTTTATGAATCGTGATATGTAATCTAAATTAGTCTTATTCTATTTTTCTACAGGATCTTTAATCAAGAAGCTCCAACGTTGAGAGATAGAGTTCTTAACAATTTGCAACTTGATCTGTTAAGAGGAGTCACCTCTATTTCTATCTAATAATAAATGGATAATGAAAAACTTTCAGATTAAACAATTAAGCATATATATGAAGTCCAAATTGCATAAATAAGAAAGCTTAGAACAATATTGATGTAGCGGCCTTAATTCGAGTACTTTACCGTTCGGCAAAATTAATTTCCTTCAATTTTCGTTTTTTTTTTTTTTTTTTTTTTTTTTTTTTTTTTTTTTTTTTTTTTTGAATTTTGAATCTTTTTCTTGACCTTCCTAAAAGGCTTAAGACTGTAGCTAAAAATGAAATTTCATCATGTTTAAATAGGTTTTGAACAAATTCCCATTCTCGGGATAAAAAACAACCTTTCTTAACTCAGAGGATTACTTTTTCATTTTAGCCATGGAATCCAGAAAAAGAAGTTAAGTTGGAAAATAAAATTCTTGAAATATAAAGACAATATTTTTGAAGGAATTAATTGCTTACTAAGTTTTTCCTCTTTTAGGCCTTTCCCGAAAATATAATAAAGTAACAAATAATTAAATAAGAAGAGATGAAGAACTTACTTTTATTGAAGATGTCTAAGAAAATCTTTACAATTGAGAGCAATACAAGAGTATGTAAATCTGTGTGTGTTCTATTTTCTGAGTGTTTATGCGTGTGTCTCTGTATGCTATGAACATAGGTATTTATGGACAAGGGAAATAATAAAATAATCTTACAATCTTTACAAGTGTAAGCATGGGAAAAGAAAGAAGAAAAATCCAAAACTTTCTCTGCAAACTTTACTGTTTACAATGAATGCTTGCAGTGTACACTTTTTGACGTAGCAGCATGCATTTCCTTCTATTATTGGTATTTCCTGTACCCTTTTTGACATTTCTCTTAGAATTATCGTCAATGTGCTTAATTATTGTCCTTGTGCTGAATTATTGTCCATGTGCTGTCACATCTCTGTATTATCTGTCCATCATTTCAATATAGGCTTCTTCTAGATCAGTATCCATTTCATTGTCTGCTCCGTCTGAGATATTTTCTGTATCTGAATGTCTCTCTGATGCTTCACAATAGCTTTCAATACAATAATTTTCTTGAAAAGTCATCAGATATAAATCTTTTTGATGAGTATTTGGAACATATAATCTTTCTACCTTGATATTTCTTGCTAGAAATTCTTCACAAAATATTATTCCATTATTCCATTGCGCCACAAGTCTGTAGTGGGTTCTTTGCATTTCCATGAGAGCAGCTGTTTCTGAAATTCGTCTTTCATAATCAATCTGTCTAACTTTAACCTTGATATCAGTCTTTGAAGAAGGCCTGAATTTTCTGGAACCTTCAAAAATTTTAATAAAATGGTATGCTGGGATAATAATACCATTATTTACAATTGGTGGTCTGGAAATAAATTGAATCATTAAAGGGTGTTGTTTAAGCTGATTAAGAATCTTTTTAAGAGAAGGTGGAAAAAAGTTAAAAGGTCTGTTTAAGATATATACTGTGTCAATCATGCCGTATTGTAAAGCTGAATAAAATATATCGTCTTCTTGAGAAATTGTATAGTCAAATGAAATTGTAGGGTAATTGTGTCTAAGAAAGGCAGAGTCGTGGATAGCTGTTTTATAGAGAGGGCCATATTGAAGGAAATATTGATTCTCATTATGATAATATTGTAGAGTTTGGGAGAAATCAATAATTTCTTGGATAAGTGAATTTTTTATAGAATTTCGAACAATGTTGGCACAATCTCCAATACTTTGTTGTAGATCAAAAAGAGTTTTTTCTTGCCCTGCAGCTGTAGAATCTGTTAGTTCAATAAGTCTTTCTATTTTAGGCGGATATTTTCTACTAGAAAAAGTAATGATGTTTTTTGAATAATTCTCTTCATCAGTATTAAATCTTTCTAGGGTCTCATGTAATTTAAATATTTCATCTTGGTATTTAGTTATTTCTTGTTGATGAGAAGATACTTGGTCTTCTAAAATTTCTAGTTTTACTTCTAAAGTATGCTTTTTATAGTTAAGATCTCTAACTACTCTAGTCATAGTTTCACAGCTATTACACAGTTGCAAAGATGAAGATGATGTTTGAGAAGAAGAAGGTGATGGTTGAAAAGTAGATGCATGAATTGTCTGTCTAACTTTTTCAGATATGTAAAAATTAAATCCGATAGTCTGTCTACAATGATTTAAAGCTTCTTCAAGAGAGTAAAATCCTTTAAAAAGAGGTTCTGGAAATCTGTCTATCTGTTCAATTACTTCTGGCCAGTAGTTATAAACTCCTGGTTGTCTTCCTTTGATTACTACGAAGAAACTAAAATTTTTACTTTGTGTTTGATTATGGGTCTGTCTAAAATAATTAGCTAAGGCATTAATGCTGTCTAATTTCTGTCTAGAGTCTCTTGCCATCCAGAGATTATCTAGTAGGCACCTTTCTTTTTCTGGAAGTCTTTCTAAATTATTTCCTCTGAATCGAAGATTAGATCCTTCAGGGACCACTCTTAAAGTGATGTTCCCAAAGTTCATCATCCTTTGATCCATCTGCAATATGAACAAAATTGGTCAGAAAGTCAATAACTTGTCTACTTAAATTATCGGCTAAAACATTATTTTTTCCATCTATGTGTTCAATACTTACCTTATAACTATTTAAAATTTCATACAATTTTAACCACCTTTTATGTCTAATTTTATCAAAATTAGTCTTTTTAATAAATTTAACAATTGCTTCACAATCTGTTCTAATAGTAAATTCAGTATTTAAAAATAATTTAAAACTTTCTATACTATGAATTATAGCCATTATTTCATAATCTAGACTGGTTAAGTATTTTCCTTTTATTTTATATTTACCGCTAGCATATCTACAAATTTTTTCTTCTTTTTTATCACTATATTTATTTGGTTTAGAATATAAAATTCCTCCCCATCCTAATTCACATCCGTCTGTTTCTACTACTTTATATTCACTATCTAAAGGCAATTCTAAAAGTGGTAGTTGTTGGACTTCATTTTTTATTTGTCTTACTAATTCTATGTCTGTTTGGTTAAAATACTTTTGACCCTTGCTTGATAATTTATTGTATAAAGGTCCAATCTTTTTACCTAAATCTTTAATAAAACTTCTAGCATAATTTAATATTCCTAAAAAGGCTTGTAATTTTTTAGTTTCTTCTATTTTATCTGGAAATTGTAAAATAGTCTTTACTATATGGGGTTGAAGTTGAATTTTTCCTTCTCCTATGATTATTCCTAGAAATTCTATTTTTTGTTTATTTATTTCTATTTTCTTTTTACTAATTATTAAACCATTTTCTATAAATTTATTTAAAACAATTTCTAAATGCTTTATATGTTCTTTTTGATTTTTGCTATGTACCAAAATATCATCAATATATACACAAACAAATGGTAAAGAATTAAAAATAGAATCCATTTTTCTTTGAAATATAGATGGAGCATTCTTTAAACCAAATGGCATAACAATCCACTCAAAATGACCTTGCGGTGTTGTAAAAGCTGTCCATGGAATAGAATCTTTATGCATTTTAATTTGCCAAAATCCTGATTTACAGTCAAATTTTGAAAAGATCTTGCTATTTTGTATTTTATTTAAAATCATGTCTTTATCTGGTATTTTATATCCATCTTCTATAGTATTATCATTTAGTCTTTTAAAATTTATAACCATTCTAGCTTTTCCTCGTTTGATTTCACTATGATTTCTAACCATAAAAGCTGCTGATCTATGCTGACTAGTAGAAGGTCTTATTACTTTTAATTCTAACAATTCTTTAATCTGAATTTTAAAGTCTTCTATATCTTTATTAGTATGTTTTATCTCTGCGGTCCTAATCTTTATATTTTCATTTATGATTTCTATTTTAGCTTCTATTTTATTTCTATCCCAATGTTTTAGAGGGTCTTCTCCTATTATTTGGGTTTGTTCTGCTAATTGTAAAATCTTATCTATACTTTGTACATGGTCTATGTTTTTATTAAAAACAATTAAGTCTTTTTTTTAACTCGAATAACTTGAGAAATTTTAAATTTTTTTTTTTTTAAATATGTCAAAATAAAATTGGGCTACTTTTTAAAAGTTGTAGGACTTCATATACATTTTTATTTTATTTTGTTGTTATTTTTTTTTATTATTATTTAATGAGGTGGACAAAATAAAATTTGTAACGAAATTTAAAAGTCGGAGATGACCAAAGCAAAAAAAAAAGTTATGGGTAAATTTATTATAAAATGAAAAGAATGTGGACTAAAAGTGCAAATTACAAAAAAAAAAAAAAATTTAATGTTTCCCACTTTGTCGAGTTACTCGGCAAAGTGGGGAATTTTTTTTTTTTTTTTTGTTTTTATATTTGTCATGAAAAAGTCCACCTACAAAAAAAAAAAAAAAAAAAAAATTCTTAAACAGTCACTTTTCCATTGCACGTACGTGGGAAAAAAAAACTTCAAAACTTCATTTAGTCATGGATTAACAAAAATTCATTTCACATAGAAAACGATCACCGAAAAATATGAAATTTTCAGGGAACATAGAATACTCATGTTGTTACCACATATCAAAATTTGACAGTCCGACGGCATATTTCGGCTTACTAAAATGCTAATCGAAACGTCCTAGTTAGTTTTTCAGATTTATGCTGTCACAGTTTACAAAATTGTCTATAAATTGAGTTATATAACATTAAATTATGTAAAACCAATGCCAATGGTTAGGTAACTCATAGGGCTATCGTCTCCAACTGGAATTATGTAAAAATATTTAATATATAAGATGCAGTAAATGTTTGAGTTGGACAACAGAAACTGTATCTTAGAAAAACATGAAGTTTAGCAAAACCTTTCAAGTTCACATCATTAACGTGTAACCAAAACATAGGAATCCACTAAAACTACCACAAAACCAAGGTCCAAAAAATTTTAAGAAGATATTTACACTACTTAAAGTTTTTTGATTGGTTTATAATAGCGAATCCGGCACCCCGACGGCATAAATCCGAAAAACAGCCTAGGAGGTTTCGCGGTAAGTATTTTAGTATGCCTAAACATGCCGTCGGACTACTAATTTTTGGTATGTGGTAGCTACCTGAGTATTCTATGTCCCTTGAAAATTTCGTATTGTTCGGTGATCGTTTTCTATGTCAAAAATTTTTTTGTTACTCCATGACCAGGTGAATAAAAATTTCAAAATAAGGGCAATGCTACAAAAATTTCTTCACCCAGTCATGGAATAACAAAAATTTGTTTGACATAGAAAACGATAACTGAAAAATATGAAATTTTCAGGGAACATAGAATACTCATTTAGCTACCACATATCAAAATTTGATAGTCCGACGGCATGTTTCGGCTTACTAAAATGCTCACCGAAACACCCTAGGCAGTTTCTCGGATTTATACGGTCGTAGTTTATAAAATTGTCCATAACTTGAGTTATATACCATGAAATTATGTGAAATCAAAGCCAATGGTTAGGTAACCCATAGAGCTATCGTCTCCCACTGGAATTATGTAAAAATACTTAATATATAAGGTGCAGCATATTTTTGAGTTGGTCAACAGAAAGTGCAGTTTCGAGAAACAATTCACCCAGTGATGGAGCAAAAAATATTTATTTGACATAGAAAACGATTACCGAACAATATAAAATTTTCACGGAACGTAGAATACCCATGTATCTAACACATATAAAAATTTGATAATCCGACGGCATGTTTTGACACACTAAAATGCTCACCGAAACATCAAAGGCAGTTTCTCGGATTCATGCTATCGCAATTTAAAAAATTGTCCATAACTTGAGTTATATAACATGAAATCATGTGAAACCAAAGCCAATGGTTAGGTAACCCATAGAGCTATCGTCTCCAACTGGAATTATGTAAAAATACTTAATATATAAGGTACAACATATTTTTGAGTTGGTGAACAGAAAGACAATTTAGAGAAACAATTCACCCGGTCATGGAGTAAAAAAAATTTATTTGACATAGAAAGCGATCACCGAACAATATGAAAATTTCAAGGAACGTAGAATACCCATGTAGCTACCACATATAAAAATTTTATAGTCCGACGGCATGTTTCGGCATACTAAAATGATCACCAAAACATCTAAGTCAATTTCTTTGATTCATAATGCCGCAGTGTACAAAAATATCCATACCTTGAGTTATACAACATGAAATTATGTGAAACCAAATCCAATGGTTAGGTAACCCATAGGGATATCGTCTCCAACTAGAATTATGTAAAAATACTTAATGTATAAAGTGCAGCAAATATTTATGTTGGACAAAAAAAAACTGCAGTTTAGAGAAAATGAAATTTAGCAAAACCTTTAAGAATCGATTGTATTTCGTCATTTGTTCTCCACAGCAACTGGGGATAAAAAAGCACCAAATTTGATGACTTATTAAGGGAAAAATGAATATATATTGACTATAATATATAAGAAGTCAATAATTGCGGCTAAAAGACACTAATATATGTATATTAAAACAAATAAAAGAAAAGAAAAGATGAAGAAGTCAAAAAATGCGGCCAAAGATATTAATTTAATATACAAAAAGTGTCAAAAGATTAGGACAAAATGGTGAGATTTGGACAAAATTAAGACTAATACAATATCAAAACAACGTCGCGTTGGTTGAAGGGTGAATAGTAAACAGGCCATAGACACTTATATTATAGTATATATATATATATAGAGAGAGAGAGAGAGAGAGAGAGTTACACGGAAAAAAAAACATTAATGAAAGTTTAGAGAGAGAAAGTTATATAGATAGAGAGAGAATTACATTAGAAAAAAAAAAGTAAATGAAAGTTTAGAGAGATATATATTTTGGTTGATAACAATGTAAATTAAATAGGGGTATATTAGGAAAAATAAAAATTTAATATATCCTGTATAAAGTAAGTAGCCTATAAGTTGGGACAGATAAATAAGGAAAACAAGTCTATCTTTGTGGGACGGAAGGAGTATGAGCATCTTGGATTTTCTCCTGAAGCTGTATCTTTTATCAATCTGATTTAATATTTGAGGCTACCATTCCTTTGTTTGAACTTGGCCGACATTTGGTCTTTATCTCCTACCCACTTCTATTGCCCACTTATAACGCCCACGCTGAGGTGGCATCGTGGGCATAATAAGAGCATCTCCAATGCAACAATGTCAAGGCACAATGTCTAGTATTTTTTTGACAAATGGCCAAAAAGTGCTTATGTGGCACAAGTAATGCTAGAATATGTCTAACACAATGTCTAAGATAATCTCCAATGCAACAATGTCTACTATGTATATGTGGCAAAATATATTGACATTATATAAAAAAAACTTCTCAAATGCAACAATGTTCATTATGCAAATGTGGCAAATTATTATTAGTTTTTTAGATGAGGGAGAGAGAGAGAGAAATGTATTGATTGAATAGAAATTATTAAATTAATAATGGACATTGTCAAGAACAATACCTTCTAACATTAATTGTGCCACATAAGCACTTTTTGGCCATTTGTCAAAGAAAGTACTAGACCTTGTGCCTTGACATTGTTGCATTGGAGATGCTCTAATTTTAGACATTGTTCTTGACAATGTCCACTATTAATTTAATAATCTCTATCCAATCAATACATTTCTCTTTCTTTCTTTTTTCTAAAAAGCTAATAATAATTTGCCACATTTGCACAATGAACATTGTTGCATTGGAGAAGTTTTTTGATATAATGTCAACGTCTTTTGCCACATTTACATATTAGACATTGTTGCATTGGAGATGCTCTAAGTGGGCAACATAAGTGGGTAGGAGATCGAGATCCAATTTTTATAAACATTGGTTCTCGTCCACTCTAACAGCTATAATCTCGCATTACACGCAGCTTTTCTTGTGTGTCTGTGTTGGGCTTTGGGCTGGTCTTATCATTGGGTTTGTCACTGAATATTACACTAGCAATGCTTACAGGTGCACATAACCATTTTGTTTCTTTTTCAACACAACAATTTGATTCATGTCTTTCCAACTGCTTCAGAATTTGATTTTCTCTATCACCATTGTGAATTACTCTATGCCGCCCTGTGCAATGTTGCCAATTCATGCAGAACAGGAAAATTCTGTCCCTATTGTTACAAACATATGATTCATGGAAAAATAAAGAAATAGATCGAACCGGGTATGTCTTAGCCTTTCAAAGAAGGGTAAAAAATGACATTATATATAACATATTTAAATAGAAAATAAAAAAAATCCGATGCAACCAATGTCATATTTGGCCTTGCCTTGGGATACAAATCAGTCATCGTTCCTATTTTTGCCATTGCAATTAGTATTTTTGTTAGCTTCACCTTCGCTGCCATGTATCATGTATAGCACAGCAGAATGCTTAGCACAATTGCCACTGGATTGGCAATTAATGCTTATGATCCTATCAGTGACAATGATGGAGGTATAGCTGAAATGGCTGGCATGAACCACATGATTCACGAGAGAACTACATTGAGGTAACCACGTGGTTTCACGAGTGAAGATTATTTAGCTTTTTATTCGGGCATTCAATGAAGCTATTAAATTTTTATTTGGATTTTCTTTAGACTGGTACTTCAGAACATGCAAGAACCTAGCCCCCAATGGATCTGAACCACACAATGCAGTTGTTATTGGTGACACCATTGGGGACCCTCTATAGGACACTTCAGGTATGTCGCTCAATATCTTTATCAAGCTCATGGCAATCGAGTCACTTGTATTCGCTCCCTTCTTTGCCACTCATGGTGGTTTGCTTTTCAAGATCTAACTAAAGGATGGCGAGAAATAGTTTCCATAGCGACAAGGTAAATTTTTGTTAGCTCATAATTGGTGAGATGTTATTTTTGGTATGCTACTGTTGCTGCTGATAAATCATAGTGGTTGAGGATCGAATGAATTATTTTTCTCGTATACATGTTTAGGAGGGGGTAATGTTATAATTATGCTTGTAACAGTGCTATTTTTGTAAAAGAACATGGATCCATAAGAGTCCTAACACTTTAGATTTAGGAGATTTTGCTTAGAAGTGGACTGGACTGAGCAAGCAAATCTTTGCTTTTAAAATTGGGCTTGCATATTACAAAATAGGGATAATTGTATCAAATGTCTCCAACGTTTCAAAATTGTTGAAGATATGATCTAACCTAAAAAAATAGCACCACACGTCCCCAACGTATGAAGAAATAGGCATCGTAGGTCCTTCTTCATACTCTCAGTCAATTTTCTCCATTAAAACCCAAAATTGGACTGCACGCGTTATATTTCTCTAAAAAAGGCGACTGAGAATGGCAGAGTTAAAAATGTAACTCCACTGTAAACCTGAAACAATATCTGGTTGCTTGATAAGTTTCTTTAATGAACAATTGGTTGATTCATATTATAATTAAGATCAATATCTGGTTGCTTGATAAGTTTCTTTAAGGCCTCAATATCATTTGCTCGAGTTGTAAACAATAGAGAAGAAAAAAATTCAGAATTGTTGGATTCAACAATCTTCCCGGTTTGAATCTCATCCAAAACAGCTTGCTGGAAGCCTAGTTTCCACTGCATTGATCTAGCAATCGACCTAGCACACTGAGTAGACATATTAGTCAAACCAAAATCTGCATCTGCTAAAGCCAGAAGTTTGAGACACTCCTCCTGCTTATTTCTAGCACAAATCATTAGAGCAGTCTTACCAGATCCAATTTTTGAATTCAAATTACGTCCAGCTTTTATTAAGAGGCTAAGAATTGTAGCTAATCCAAGTCTTGCAGCAAAATGTATTGGGTAGACGTCTGTCTGTTTAGTTGTTTCAACTGAAAGTTCTATATCAGCACCACAACTCAAAAGCACGCCAAATGCTCTTGCATTGCATTGCCACATAGGATAGCATGGTGTACGAGCGTCCTCCTTAGATGGAGAATGTCAGCAGAGATTTGCTAAAGAAGCATGTGCAAGATAGCACAACTGGCTTCAAAATACTGCACTACACACCAAGTAACACAATAGGGCTAGCCAACCCAGCGCCTACTCGAAACTCTTCCCATTTCCCATGTAGTTGTGTCCCATGACATTTTTAACCCTGCTATTCTCAGTCACGTTTTTTGGAGAAGTATAGTGTGTGCACTCTAATTTTGGGTTTTAACAGAGAAAACTGACAGAAAGTGTGAAGAGGGACCTACGATGTCTATTTCTTCATACGTTGGGGATGTGTGATACTATTTTTTTAAGTTATGGACATATCTCCAACGATTTTGAAACGTTAGAGATATTTGATGCAATTATCCCTACAAAATATGGGCTTCTCGCATTCTTAACCAATCCACGGATATAAATTGAACCAAATAGTGCACCTGTAAACCACCGTGGCCACCACCAACACAATTTTACATTCCACATCAAAAAAATTGAGTTTCCTTCTCAACCACCTCTTTGTTTTTGTTTTTGTAACTGTGCATGGCCATCAACGGATACACAAAATCATTGCAAAATCAAAAGCAATATCAACTATATGATTGTGCAAATATTTTGCAGTTGTTAGAACTTCTTCTCGTTAATGCAAATTGTTGATTTGGTTTGGAATCCTGAGAAAGATGATTTGTTGATGACTTCTAATTTCAAATAACAAAATAGGAGGATTTTGTAAGACAAGAATTTTAGGATCGGGGTTGAATTGGTTTTAATTAAGGTAACATTCTAAAAAAATAAGAGTTTTTCAATGCCCATTAATTTCAAGTTATATTACCATCTAATGCTACATTTTAATGTAGTTACATTGATCAATATTTTTCAATTTCTAATTATACATGTAATTTATCTAAATTTGATTTTCTCGTTAACGATATGGCTATCAGGAATTAATTTCACAAATGATTACTAAAGTTTATGCAAAGATTCAAGTTGATCTTTCAAATATTTTCTTGACTCGTCTAGTCACAACAATTAATTAACGTTATATTATTTATTAAAGTTCGGTGACCTGATTGCAACTAGGTGGAAGTTCAATGGCCTTATTGAAATTAGGGTGAAAATTTAGTGACCTCTAATGTTATTATTTTGCGGGATGGATACATTTGCATTTTATTAATGGGGAATTAAAAAATCTAGACAAATGCAAATGTCATTTTTAAAAATAGCAACTTTGCAAAAATTGCTACTTTTTGGAAAGACAGTTGAACTGTCGAAATATAGTTCAACTGTTGTTTGATTTTTATTTGTCATTCAATTATCGCTAAAAAAAAGGTTTGGTAAACTGTACCGACAATTGAACAAAAAAAAACTTTTTTTTTTCATTTTCTCAAGATAGTTAAACTGTCGTTTGACAACCTCAAGCTATCAAACGACAGCTTGAGGCTGTTGACAATGTCTGGCCATAGTTGAATTTTTTTTTCCTTCTTTTTGTTGTTCTTTTTTCTAGATAAACAATAATTGTTCAACCAGACATTAATTTATTAATCCAATTTTTTTATTCTTCTTATTTTTTTTCCTTCCACGTTCTTTTTTTCCAACCTGATTTTAATCCATGAATCAAATCTCTTCCAATAATTTTTGAACAATTATATTCAACATATTTTTAAATTTAAAAACAACCAAACTAATTTAACAGACTAGGACAAAATATATTGAATTTTTCTTTTTTTTATAATCTAATTTATTTTATAAAAAGGTAACTTATTTGATGTGTGTTAGTTGGTAGCGAACGGTTGCGTGAAAGTTGTGGAGTAAGATTCAATTTTAGTGAAATAATATATCTGATTTTGAATTATATTTCAAAGGATATAGTTGGTGTTTAAGTCATTGTTTAAGGTTATATACTTATATTTGTGTAAAATAACAATTTTTCAATTTGTTTTTAAAAATTGTGATTTTTTAAATGTATGACATGCAATTTGTTATAATTTCCTCGATATTAATTTCTACTTAGAATTCCGGTTGGCATTTTAGTTATCGGAGTGGCTTGATAGCATTTATGATTTGGGTAATTTGAAATTTTGGTCCAACCTTTCAAATCTATTATTAATCACTCTCAACTAATTTTTTTACACCAGACATTTCCAACCTTTCAGTTGTTACAAATCGCGTCTCTATTGACATAATTTGACGAATTTGTCATCCTCTTTGAATAAATACCAATAGAAAAAAGCTAAAAAAAAATTACAAATAAAGTCTCATAACTTTTAAAAATCACAAAATAACTTCGTCTTTACCCAAAAACTTCATCTTACCCTATAACCAAGATATACTTCCACTAACGGAATCAATCATAAATACCAACTATCAATCCCCACGGTGGAGTCCTACAATAATAATCTGTATTTATACATGGAATTCACAGGAGAAAAAAAAGATCTTTTACAAGTAATGCAATGCCCCATGTAATCATATTGGGTCAATTCACATAAAATTTTGAAAGAAAATCAAAAGATCGTACATGTAAGTGAAGAGCATCCCAGCACAGAAACATCCAACGCAAAGTCAAATAGTGAGCTTTCTTGATACAACATTCTTTGACGTCAATTCCAATCCTCTGTTCGTCCAAGACATTTTGTTCTTAATTTAAGCAATACCCATTCGAAATCTCAAACCCACTTAGATAAAAACTCAAGAAATAGATATAAAATAAAATTCTTTCACTTCACAGCCACCAACCAATAATTTGTTAGTCAAGTCAATGTTTCTTTGAATAAATCTGTATCTGTCTATGTATATATAAATATATGTATATGTTGTATATATGAATAAAGAAAAGTTTATTATATGTATGAGTGGAATCAAGAAAAGAAGATAACAACGTAGGAGTGATGGAATGTGGAATTTGAGAATCTATCGCCCACCCAACTGCACTGTGTTCCAAGAACTTAGTTATATATTTCTTTGTTCCATTTTCACAGTTAAAATAGACAATTTTGGGATATTAATATAATATAATTTTGGGATAATTTTGGTGTGGGTATGTTTTTGGGAAAGATGAAGTTATTTTGTATTTTTTAAAAGTTATGAGACTTTATTTTTAATTTTCTTTTATTTTTTGTTGTTTTTAATTTTTTTTCCTTCTATTTTTGTTTATTTAAAGAGGAAGATAAATCGGTCAAAATATATGAATGGGGACGTGATTTGCAACAAACTGAAAAGTTGGGATGTCTGTGTTAAAAAATTGGTTGGGGTAGATTAGTAATAGATTTGGAAGGTTGAGGACTAAAATTACAAATTTCCCTTATGATTTATGCCTCCCCGCCCCCTCCATCCGGTGTTTGTACCAGATCCAAACAAAACCATATGGATAAACATCAGTTTCCTCGTCACCTTGTCGAAACAAACAAGCTTGCTTTTTTGGTGCTCCGGTGATGACTAAGCAGTCTCAATCCAAATATCTCTCATATAATTACGCATTATAGAGTCCTATCCTTCACTCCATTATTCCTATTCAGAATATATTGGAATATCAGGTCCCCTTTTTTCTTTTTCTTTTTGTCATTTGTTACTTTTCCTTTTTCCGATTCGAAATTGGATTCTATATGTGAAAAATGCGATTTTGATAAGTGAGCTTCGTTATTTACGTTGAATTTTGTTGGATTTTTTTAGCAGTGAAATTTAACAATGGGCAGTGCTCCATCGATGCTGACTCAGTATGACATTGAAGAAGTTCAAGAACACTGTAATAATCTGTGTGAGTACCCTTTTGCTTATTCCTAGAATCTTCGATTCTAATTTTTATTTAGTTTTCAATTTCTGCTGAACTGAATGTGCTTTTTTTTTTTTGAAATAATCTAGTTACTCAGCAAGAAATAGTGTCTTTGTATAAGAGATTTTGCCAACTAGATAGGAATGCAAAGGGGTTCATTTCAGCTGATGAGTTTTTATCAGTACCCGAGTTTGCAATGAATCCACTTTCTCAGGTGATTTTTTGAGATAATTTTGAGCATGTAAGAAAATTTTCTTATTCAAACATATTTAGTAAAAAAATCACTTATTTTGAAAGTAACTGTAGCTTTATTGTCAAAAAATTACTAACTTATTTTCAATTTTGACCAAGAAGAAAATGATTTATTTTAAACTACCATTTTGCTTATAAGTAAATCTTTTAAGCTCTGCCAAACATGCTCTTTGTTCTTGGTTGTGATTCTGACATTCTGTTATTTGTATACATGTTTGATGATTTTTTATTTATTTTTGGATGCTTATAGAGGCTTCTGAAGATGGTGGATGGATTGAATTTCAAGGACTTTGTTGCATTTTTGTCAGCTTTCAGTGCTAAATCAACTGTGCCTCAGAAAATTGAGTGTAGGTCTATTAAGCCTCGTTCCTATTCATAATTTAATGCATACACATTCTCCTGTTTCCCGATCAATTCATCGCTACTAGTACATTTTCATGATGATTGATCTAGAAGTTGAAAGATACAAGTTTAGATCCGTAAATTTGTATGGTTCTGACATAGATTTTTAAGTATTCTTTCTAGGGCCAAATGAAATTTCAGTTGTTCCAAAAAAGGACTCATAATAACTCAAGAAACCCTTCTGATTAGCCCTCCAAAGAGAGATGATTTGTTTGTAAGAATTGGATATGAAGATAAATTGAGCCTGGCTCTTTACCAGCTAGGTGATCTCGACTATCACTTATGACATTCCTGAGTGCAGGGGCCAATTGGAGGATGGGGCCCAAATGGTATCCTCAATAGATAGGAGTTTCCTTGAGTTCTTTGAGTTGTAGCTCCTTCTAAAACCTCTGCATGCACGAGCTAAAGAATCTAATCTATATACTGGAATTGATGAATGTATAAGCATTTTCAGTTATTTTTTGGTTACAGGAAGCACTTTTCCTTCAGCATCTTTAATATTTTTCTGCTATTCTTCCTTATTTCTTTTGTAAATCTTCTTGTGAAAGTTCATAAGCTTTATTCTTCTGATGTTTTTACTTTAATGTAACAAAAGTAATCCCTGGAGAAAAAGCACTGGATTTCTTTTCTTCCCATGCGTGCTCCTATTGACATGGCGAATACTTATATGTAAATAATTCAGCATATGCTGTTCTTAGTACTTTATCAATTTTTTGACTTTGTAATATGCCTTTCTGTCTCAGTTATCTTCAAAGTATACGACTCTGATTGCAATGGAAAGGTAACTTTTAGTGACATAATACACGTGCTCCATGATTTGACTGGCTCGTTCATGTCGGATAAGCAAAGAGAGGTATTACAATGCTGTTGTTTTATTCTGCTATTTTATTCCCTAAATGAATCCGGTGTATCGCAACGTAATTTGGCAGTTTTGGGTTGCCACATAATTTTAATATACTAGAGACCGAAATCGTGAGATAGGAGTTCAGAAAAGATGAGATCATTCGTAGGGCTTCTGCTATGCATTAACTGATCCATGTTAAGTTAAGGTCGAAGAGGGAGTCATGGAACCATAAATGGTTGTAAAAGATGTGTTGGAGATATAATAACCATGTTGAGACGGACACATTTGATGTTGCTAGCATTTTCCACAATATTTTTACACGTACAGAGTATTTTGATGGTTAACTTGATTAAATGAGTTGTTTATCTGTGTTTGTCGGCCTGCCAGTATAATTTGCTTTTCATTTTTTAGCTTTAAATTACCTTCAAGAAATCTCTACTCTTGCATCATGATCCATATTTTCTTTACACCATTACTTTTAATTCTGTGTTTTGCAGGAAGTATTAGGTCAATTTTTGCGGGAAGCTGGTTATACAAGGGAATCTTATCTTCTGTTAGATGACTTTATTAAGGTTAGTCTGTCTACTATTTTCTGATAGTCTGTGTGTTTTTATAGTTACTTTTGAATAGATTTAGACAACACACTGAGCATGTTTGGCTAAGCTTAAAAGTAAATTTTTTAACTTCAAGATCGAAGAATATTATCCACCATAATACCATCAACCTGCTATTATCCATTTGAATTTTATCCTAAATTCTTTATACTGTCTAATATGGTGCACCAAACGCAACCTAAGGCTTGTTTGATACGTGTATTGGACTATAAGGACACGACACTTCAATAAACAAAATTTCAGCTTTTTTCTTCTTCTTTAATACTATTTGAGTATTGGAGAGTCCACCTATGAAATGAAAGAAGTGCAAGTGTTGAATGCTTGACAGAGTAGATATGTTTTGACCTGCCCGCCTACATGGATATCTCAGTATAAAGTTGGATGAAGCTGCTTAACATTTAGTGTCTTTTAGAGTCGTTTTTCTCATTTGCTTAAAGTATATCCTTGTTAAATCCCTTTTGTTTCAGATATTAGACAACCCGGTTCTGAAAATGGAGGTGGAAGTCCCAGATGACTAGCAAAGCCTGCTCTTCTTAGCTCGTCATTGATAGAAGATGAATGCAAGAGAATATTCAGCCGTCTGCTTGTAGATGCGCATTGTAAAAGCATGTAGACGAACAATGAAAAATAAGCCTCGTGTACTTAAATAAAGCTGTGCTTATTTTTCATCGAGTTGTTTGTTTATAGTCTCTTCTTGTCAAGACTTTGTCGGTCCTCAACTTTAAAATTTGAAGATCATGGTTAGAGATGCTCTAATGTGAAGAAATTGTAGTAAGAATGTCAGTCCTCTTTGATGAGAAATAATTTGTATATGTGTCATATACCTTTATTGCATGCTTAAAAGCAAAAAGATGCCCTTTTATTTGGTTATTACCGACCGTAAGAAAGATTTTTACCTTCACTCACACAAAAATGTAACATAATGTTTTTAATTTTGAAAAAAATCTCTCTGTCCTCGAATCTCTCCATCTCATTTCTCTTTATCATTCTTCAAATCTCTCATTTCAACCTTATTCCTCCTTATTTATTTTTCAACGCGAGCAAATTTTTACGGTTGGATTCCACCGATAAGCGGTATACTAGTACAGTCTCTAAATGTCTTTCTATTGTTTCTATATACCTATACATGGGAGTACTATACGTGTTACTCACACTCGTATTTTTTATTCTTCTTTTATATAGTCTCTAATATGAAGAATTGTAACATTGTTACAGACTATTTAACTAGCATATCATAATACTAAAATAGTGATAAAATATGTTCGAAAAATAAGGTTTCAAAATTAAAATTCAGAAGCACTATTTGGTTTTCATCACTTAAAATGTTATGAAATTCGAGGAATAAAGATCCTTAAATACTTAAGTTTCGTCAGTAAAATGAAAATGGATAAAATAGCATTGCTTTGTAATGTATGCTTCTTTTCTCTTGAGCTCTAAATAGAACGAGGTAGAGCTGTTGTCGTAAATCTTTATTAGAAACACGTCCTTCCTGATAATGTATTGTGGAAATCAACGATCCCAATTCAACTCATTAACTATCATCTCAACAGGGTTACTGTATGTGCACTCCCTTAAAACTAGTCCAATTATTGAATTGATCCCATTTTCTACTATATTAGACAAATACATAAATATATTTTATAACAAGCAACGTCTAGAGAATGAAATATCAACCAACTGCGATTTAATATAAAACACTTGACCTTTCCATCAAAAAATCGAGGAGATTTTAAACTTTTACAACATCTTAAATCGTTCCACTTTTACCATGATCTTTGAGGTTGATCACGAATCATAACAAGCAACCACAATAGAATGCCATATCAATCAACTGGGATCTAATATAAAGATTCACTGACGCTCTATGGACATTATAGAAACACTATGATTATAAACAAATAAATTTCATTGTGATCTTTGAGGATTTGTGTTCTTCCAATCATCACAAAGTTCACAAGAAATTAGAAACTAAATGATTCCACTAGAAACGAATTGGCATTATTCGAAGTTCACAACAATAATAGTAGTCCAATCAATACAGTCATAAATTTCCTCAGATAATTGAATTATGTTATTTCCTTCTTTACAACGGGATTTCGTTCTCCTCAAATTATCCAATAAATACCACCGAATCAGTTGCCAAACTGGACTTGAGCATCATTAGTCCTTAGAACATCTCCAATATAACTGTGAATTGCACTCAAAAGTGTGTCACGTCATCCTAATATACTTACATGACAAAAAAAAAGAGGAGGATGTCTAGCACACCGTCCACATTTGGATGGTGTGTTAGACATCCTCTGTTTACTTTTTTATAATTTACTTCTATCGAAATGTGTGTGAAGTATCTTTTATTTAATTTTTTATAATTTATCTTAATTAGTATGTGTGTGCTAATCATCATTTATTTAATTTTTAATAATTCATTTACAACCTCTCTCTTTTAGAATTGAACCATAATTTTCTCAATTCCCAACTCAGAAGATATTCTCCGTCTCAATTTTACTTGTTACATGTACAAAAATTTACATTGTTACATTAGAGATGCTCTTAGTGGTGATTTAGGGCGCCTGGCAACTGGAAATGAAGCCCTCAACCATTCACCGTACTTCCACCCCTTCTCCCGACCAGCCCCGTTCGTCCTGCACCACCGTCCATTCAACGACTTTATGCCCATAGGCCTAACAGAAATCGGGAAGCCCTTCATATTGCACTAACAAAGTAATCTATGTGCACCCTAACGCCCTGCTTCGGAGGTCTCGTAACATCCAACCGAACCCTTACGCGCGCATACATGGACCACTCATGTCAACAGCTTAGACTAACCCCAGCACTCCTCCCCATTGTCTCGCACATTCCTCATCTTCTAGAGCCATTGGGACTCCAATCCATGAAACTGAAAATTCCCACTAGCAACAATGGCCCTTCAGAATCATCCAATTTCAGTTCCGAACACAACTTCGACAGATCCATTGCACTTGTTATCACGTACAATACAAATCCCAGGTCACCAATTCCCAAAATAGGCACAAGCAATTTACAAAAAGGAGAAGAAACCACCACTCTAACCGCCAAAAAAAGTCATGCGCCACCTGACACTTGTCATGTCGGGCTTCACACTTTTCTGCATGGGCCGAGACATTGCCTCATGTAAACATGAAGCCAAAAGTTTGCTTCGTAATTTTGTAGGCAGAGCTGATCTCTGCTAGTTTCAGAGTTCAGAACATTAACCGCCTTGACCATGTAAAATGCTAATTTTAGTACACAAATTATCTTTACATATATAATGGGACAAATCTTGCAGCAGCTAAATTCATTCTCTCTCTCTTACAAGTAGAGACACATGTCTCTTAAAACCTAAGCAAAGTAACTGAAATTGCCATAACTAAACTCACCTCAATTGCCTCTGCAATTCTCTGCGGCAAGCAAAGACATCCCACTTTTAATTACCATCATGTTTCCTAGCCAAATTTGGTTACTTCCCTTTCATTTGTAAACTGCTTGATTACTTCACCATCAAGGAAAAGAGCTAAGAAGCCATCCTTGTTTACAGGAAAATCCCAGGGTTACACACTTCTATGTAGCAAACACGTGCAACCGGGCTGTAGAGATGATCTTGGGGCAATGGAAAATGCGATGACCATGTCGTCCAGTCTTGAGTTACGAGGCACTAGATTGTGAAGAGAGAAAAAATTTAGGAAAAAAAAGAATGTGGCATCACAATCTACTTGAGGCTGGTACATCAAGAAACAAGAAGAAATCATTAGAATTGATGGCTTCAACTTCAAATCATATGGTGACTGAAATTTCATCTCAGAGTTCATTTGAGGAAATTAAGCATATCGATGAAAGATTAAGGATTCTTGAAGAAGAAGCTGAAATGCTAAAGAAAACTCCCATGGAAAGTTTGGAAGAGAGAACCAGGCTAATGACACAGATATACAAGTATTTTGAAACTCTACAGCTTTGTCTTGTACAAGGAGAACAAGAAATGGGAGTAACATCGAAGGATGGAGTTATGATGATTAAGCCTCTCAAGGTAATGCCTTTCTATTTTTGCATAAATTATTTTTCTTCCCCAAAATAAGCAAAAATTGCCTGAATTATGCTCATGCATTATATTACCTTCTTTCATTTGTTCTCTGCTCAACCATTTATCAGTTCCAGTAGTGCCAGATTACACAAAGCTTCCATCTGATTTATCTAGAGGGTGTTAAAATATGACGGCCGTCTTACATTACACCTCACTGTACAGTCTGTGCTGGGCCTGCTGGCTTCGGCTGTGCGGACCTGTATCGAAAAAGTTGTTTTTTAAAATAAATTTAGTAACTCCTCCATTTTAAATTCAAGAAAAAGTTCATAAAACCCGTGGGCGGGTGCAGTAAATCTTAAGAAATAAGTTGTGATGGGCAGCCTCGAAACCGAGTCGCCCCGGCTTACATCTGTAGCTCTATCACAATGTTCCATTTCATCTATTAAACACACAGAGATGAATAGGTGATAGCATTTCCTGTGACTGCAATCTGTCTAAGTTTGTACCCAACTTCAGGAGGTAGTTATTTCTACATTCTTAATATTTTGATTTTTGTTTGGGAGGATTTACAGGACAGAAGGGTTGGTCTACTGCAAGTTTTGTGCCAGGAGTCAAATCCACCTCTCGTCACCAGAGTTTTAAGACCCAAAGCAGTTGGTTTAGGTTTCAGCTGAAGTTACAAGTCCCCAGACTGATGAACCACTTGTTCAATTGACAACATCATCTAGGTCTCGTCCCCAATAAATTTAAGTTGTGCTCCTTGCATTGTTTGTTCCTGTTTCGTTCGATTCATTGCTAGATTTGATCCAGTAGTTCAACCATTTACGTAATTTGTTGCTTTGGTGTAATATTTATCAAACATCATATGCAGATTCAAATCTTTTATCTTTAGACAGTTCGCTCGAATGAAATTACACTTGAAGAACTGTTAATGCTAAAAGTAGATAAGCATAAACCCAAGAACATTAACGACAGAAGCTCATTCAAACTGAATGCATAGTTCAAAATTCAAGTACACATATAGTTGGCTCATTACAAACTGAATGCGTTCCTCAAAATACAAATACACACTTGCCTAAAATGTATAAATCACATCTCCCCTCGGTAACCCCCGGACCCAAAACAATCCCTCCTCGAGCTAGCAATTTGCATGCTCTTTTGATGCTCTAACTTGGGGCAATCACGGATACGATGACCAATCCCGCCACAATAGGCGCAGCCTTTAACTCCACTTGCATTGGCTATTTCCTCCACATCTTCAATTGGATCATTAAGCTCGGCCAGAACTGAGGTATCCTCTGCTTCGCCTCTTGCAACAGGTGCTTCAGATCAAGGAGTGTTGTTTCACTCTGGTTCTTATTAATAAAAGTCGTCGCAATTCCTGTTTTTCCACATCTTCCCGTTCTTCAAATCCTATGAACATAATTTTCTATCTAGGCAGGCATGTGGGAATTGATAACATGTTGAATATCTGGGGAATCAAGACCTTTTGATGCCACATCTGTCGCAACTAAAACATCCTTCTTGCTGGATTTGAAAGATGAAATAGCATACTCTCTCTCTTCTTGATCCTTCCCTCCATGAACTGCCACAGCTTCAACTCCCTTCAGAAGAAGATATTCACGAATGCCGTCCACGTCAGCTTTGTTCTCGCAAAATATTAGAACGAGAGGTGGGGTTTTTGCAAGCATTCAAGAAGATAAACAATTTTTGCCTCCTGTTTCACGTATTCAACTTCTTGAATTACGTCAAGATTTACCACTCCACCATTCCCACAATCACAGTGATGGGTTTTACCTATGCACTTTTAGCAAATTTCTGAATCTTCATGGGCATGGTAGCCGAAAATAGAAGAGTTTGTCTTTGCGCTTTTAAAGTGATCAAAAACATCTCTTAATGTCAACTTCAAAACCCAGATCCCCTAACCGATCTGCTTCATCAAGAGTTAAATATCTGCAGGAAAAGCCAAAAACTACGTAAATATCTACCAAAAAATTCCTTGCACAATAGTAACTTAGTCGGCCTCGAACAGCATGGATCATTTATCAAGCAGAGCAGACAGCTGCTCCACCCCCACCCCCACCCCCACCCCCACCCCCACCCCCACCCTAACCCAAAAAAAGGCACCTCTTTTCCTTATCAGAGTTAACAAATTGAAAAACATCGACAAGCCAGTCCACATTGTGAAACAAGGACCACATATATTGAAAACTATCTATTCAGTTACTAGCAAAGTTCCAATAGAGTTACAATTCAAAGTAACAACATAAATACTTTGGTACTTTAAAAATCATTGAGAAATAAAATTATGGGAATTTGCTCCACAGCCAACATGTACTTAATGCAAAACATCAACTGCAATATCTAAAAATTACAGAATTTAATGCGTCAACAAAAAGATGGAGTACTTACCAGGAATTATCAAGGTTCATTTTCTTCTTTGCTAGCATATCCTTTAGCCTCCCAGGTGTAGCAACAACTATGTGGACGCCCTTCTTCACGACATCTAACTGTGACTTCATATCAACACCACCAATACAAAGTAATGGTCCTAACTCAGGATAACCAAACTCTCTCATGGGTTCAAGAAACTGTTCCACGACCTCATCAGTCTGCCTAGCAAGCTCTCTAGAGGGGCAAATAATCAAGCCAAATGGTCCCTCACCTGGTGCGATTAGCATCATCACCCCCTCTTGCAATGCAATCATGATAAGCAGCAACACAAAAACTAAGGTCTTTCCAGATCCTGTGAAGGCAATGCCGACCATATCACGGCCAGATAAGATAACAGGCAGCCCCTGCACTTGAATTGGTGTTGGCTGAACAATTCCCTTGGCTTTTAACATCTTCAAAACTGGCTCGGGAAACCGCATATCCTTAAAAATCTTGATTGGAGGGGGAATATCTTCGCCGTCCACAATAATATGCTAATGCCACTGCTTCCTAATGAAATCACAAGCCTTCTTTGACATTCTCCTTATCACAAGCCTTCTTTGACATTCTCCTTATCGGCAATGGTGGTTTCCAACCAGTCAACAAATGCTCCATATAAGTGATTCCCTTCGCCAGCTCCCGAACTGACATTAAAGTTTTCCCATCTGACAAATGTTCGATCATCTCCTTATCCTGCTGTACTATTTGCTCATTTTGCGTTATTTCTGGCTGCTCTTTCTTGAGTTGAGATACCTTGACCAATACGCTTGGTTTAGCCTCAAGAAGTTTCTGCTTTTCAATATCATCATCGAGCGTGGTAGCATTCCCTTTGCGCTAAAGAATTTTCTGGGCCTCAACTGCCCAACGCTTGGCAAATGGAACATACTCCACATGGTCATCATCTCCTTCACCGTTTCCTGAAAATTCAAACCCTAAAATAGTTCAAAAAACTGCAACATTGGAAATTTCAAACTAAAACTCTCCTTAAGGGTGCTGAAAGTTAAAATTCAACTGCCGCAGATTTCAGCTGAATTCTAAGGAAAATCAAAGGTTTAATCTTTATATACAGCAAACAGTCATCATAAATTAAACGCTACGCTCTCAGCCTCTCCACCAAAAAAAAAAAAAAAGAACAGAGTTCGTACTATTCTAATAAAATATTACGAATATCAACTGCGTTATCCAGAAGTTCGATTCAATCGTCGCTGTACATATACTAGTAGATCAAGAAGTCCAATTAGAAAGACATAAATTGGTAAAATTACTGGATACCCTATTTATTATCAATCCTTGAAAGAGCATAAATAACAAGCATAACGCACAAGTAAATCAGTATGAGGAACGAACAAGTAAATCAGTAGGAGGAGTATTTTAAACTAAGTACGAGGAAAGAAGAGGAAAATGCATACCATGTATCTAGGCGGTAACAGCAAAAGAAGAAGAAGCGGCGGCGGTGCCGGAAAAGGGTAATTAATCAATCGTCTTAAACCACATTCTCCACTGCCGAAAAAACAATTTTCGCATTATATTGTACTAGCATACCACTTGTGGACGAGATAGTAGATTGAAGCGGCAGATTTTGGAATGAGGAGATGATTGATTGAGAGGACGAATTGAGTAGATTAGGAGATTTTAGATATGTTCCGTTGAAGATGATAGTCGAAAAGAAGATTTTGGTGATTGTGCGTTGAAGAAGATAATTGAATAACGAGTAAATTCAACCAATGGACACCAAATTTTAACCCGGTTACTATTTAACCATCCAATTTTGAAAGGTATCTCAATGTCCACTCTTCTTTATATTATCTTACCCATCAATCACCCAATGTTTAAAAATATATAATTATTAGTTAAATATCCTACGTGGTAAATAAATATATGATGTGTCAAATAAAAATATGATATAGTAAGTGAAAATATGACGTGGCGTGTTGATATCATTAATTCTGATCAAATAATTAAAAACACAAGCCAAACACACCCTTAAATCATTCATTTCATAACATACGTTTTCAATTGAAAGCTCATATGAACACCAACTCCTACCTTCAAACCAACTCCTACCTTCAATACACCAACTCCCGCATTCTGCCTTCAATCTGGATATCATCTCCTTCCTTCCCAAAAAATAATTTATGCCATTAGTTTTTTCCCATTCGAAGCTAATTTGAAAATTCAAAAGCTAAATTTGTGAAGAATGGAGATTGGGAAGTAATATTTGTTGGGTTATAGTTGTTGTTGCTTGGGTAATTATTATGTTTATTATTGGGCTCTTAAATCTCTCTAATTTATTCATTGTAGTATGGTTTGAACAACACCCTTAAGGTGTTTGTGAAAATTCCTTAACTAATGTTCATTGATTAAATTGCATTGGTATGATTGCTATGGATTTAGTCAAGAATTTAATCTCTCAATTTCTTTGTATTCAGGGATAATACAGCATTTGCAACAATAAGAATGTAATCTTTGAATGTCTTTGGCGACTTCATCTTCAAGTCCAATACAAATGGGAGAAAATAGCAAGAGAAAGAGAAGCAAATGAGCACAAACTCAAGTTGCTTAGCATTTAGTGTTGCCGCGAGAATGTAATTTCATACATTTGGGTCGAGCTAGCCTAGCAACAAACTCAAATTGCTTACAAATTATTTTATATTGTTGGTTGTAGTCGGTGTAAATTGGTTGAATGTCCAATGTATTATTGACTTTATGTTGAATAAAAGATATTGATTACAATTACGTTGAATACATTGGTTGTAGTACGTGTAAATTGGTTGGATATCTTATTATTTCATACATGTATTGTTTACAAATTATTCCCAAGCAATCAGCAAATTATTCCAAGCAATATTTCGAAACAGAAAGCACAAGCACATTGCTTGCAATCTGCTGAAGAGCAGATTGCAAGCTTCAATCTGCAAATAGCAGATTGCAGATTGCATCTGCTGATAGCAGCAAGCAATCTGTTGATAAGCAGATTGCAATCTGCTATCAGCAAAGATTGCAGCAGATTGGTTGCAATCTGCAATCTGCTCGTGCTACCAGCTACCAGCATTTTAATATCTCAGCTACCATCATGTTAAAAATGCACCAGCTACCATCCAAACATCAATGCAAATAAGCTATGAACAAATATGCATCAGCCACAGGTGAAAATAGAATCTAAACATACTTTTGATATGATGAATATCTCCAAACATCAAAAGCAACAAGATATCATCCCATAGTTTTGATATACCCATATCCCTCAAAATACATTGATAAATGTGTTTCAAAATAGATACATAACCCAATTAAACTACTTATATTCCAACTAATAACTCATTTACAAAAGTCCACACCTTATTGAGTAGCATAACGGTTTGTAGTTCTTTGAGGAACTATATGGTGTGAGGATATAGCCATTCTCCGTTGTTTGGCCTTTTCCCTCCTTCTCGCATCCTCTTGTTGTTGCATTTGCTCCAAATCTTCGATCATATTGTTCAAGCCCATTGTTTTAGTAATGTCTTCTGGAATTGGAGATGGTACAATTACTCTAGCATGCTCCGCCAAATCAATTCCAGCAGTTGACATGAACTGAAAGTTGGAAGGTTGTGGCTCATTGATCATATTGTTCAAGTTCATTGTGTTCTTTGATCTTTGAGGATAAAGCTTGGAAGGTTGTGTCTCATTGATCATATTGTTCTGGCTGCATCCATCTGGAATGGTAGTTTCCACACAATTTTGAAACAAATCCTGTAACAAGCAAGTATGTGTAAATTGTATGATTAACTTAGTTGATTGTACTACAAAATTTATAAATGACATCATTTACCGCATCTGGTGCATCTGGCCTATCGTGATATCTTTTGTTATGTCCTGTGGCTCCACAAACACTGCATGTCATAGAGACTGATCCTGTCTTCTTCATTTTTGACGTGGCCCTTGACCATGTGATCACATCTTCCTCATGTTGCCTCTTCTTCTTCTTTTGCTTTCTTCCACTTGAAGGCGCACACCATTTCGGTGCTTCGATAGGCAAAGCTAGTACTTCAGGCCACAACTTCTTCCCATTGATTGGCATAACAATATGTTCGTAGCAACTAAGGTAAGTATTGACCGAGTAACATGAATGTACATATTTTTGTGGATTATCAAAACGATCAAGTATGGCAGCACAGGCATGTCCACATGGGATACCAGTCAGGTCCCACCTTCTACAAGCACATGTCCGAGCTTGAATATCTACAACATATTCTCCATCCTTGCTCTTCACATAGGACTGATGCCCTCCTGACCAGTCAACCTCAGACCCTTCACCAAATTCTATATTTTTCAACAATTTTTTTTAATCTTAGGGCACAATAGTCCTGCAACTTTCCTCATCTTATCCCTACGTACTTGTATCCTCTTCATGAAGCTAACATGGATATCAATCAACATGGTGAAAATAGATTTCTCCCTATCTTCCAATACAACCTTATTGAAGCACTCACACATGTTGTTTAATAGAATATCACTCTTTAGCTTCGTACCAAAGTGTGACTTACTCCATTGCGTGGCATTCCTTTTCAACAACCACTCGTGAGCAGGTTTACTCTCTTTCTCCATCTCTCCCATCCAAAAATTGTAATCAGACATTGTAGTTGATTTTGCAATCCTCCATAAGTAATCCCTAAGAGTCAAGCCTTTGAATTCAGCCCTGAAAAAATTTGTATACATATGTCTCACACAAAACCTATGTTCTGCCTCCGGGAACATATCCTCAATAACATTTTGAAGCCCCTTCTGCCTATCACTCATAAATGTCCATTCGTTGCTGTTTATGATGCCTATATCCTCACTTAAATGTCTAATGAACCACCACCAAGTAACTGTGTTCTCCTTCTCTACGATGGCAATTGCTACTGGATAAATGCAGTCATTTCGTCCATAGCCACGGCAGTAAGCATTTGACCCCCAAATGTCCCCTTTAAAAAACATTCATCCACTCCAATCAACTGCCGACAACCTGCAATAAACCCTTTCTTACATGCATCAAGACATACGTAAATGCCTTGAAAGTTGTTTGCATGCAACGCAATACAGCAACTGGATCCAGGGTTTGTCCTTAACAACTCTGCAGCAAATGGCTTGAGCAAACCAAACTGATGTTCATCAGACCGTGTAGCAAAATACTTGCCCATCTCCTAGCTCTCCAAATTGTTACTTTATTAATGGTTAATTTTAAATCATCAAATACAGCCTTTTTTATGAGTTTTGGTTCCCACCTAGGGTCCACCTTAAATATCTCCAAATACCCCTCTGCTATATATTTAGCGGTGCAATGTCTATTTGTTCGATCTCTAAAGCAACTGTGGGTATTAGTGTAAGACTTCACTTGAATGCAACCCAATTTTTTATTCAAAGATGCCCAAATTCTCCACTTACAATCTTTCTTGCACACAGCCTGAGCCCTATTTTTCTCATTTGACTTGAACTTGATATTGCGCCTAGTGGACCCCATGATTTCTCACTGCTTTCCTGAACTGTGACATATCCCTAAATGCCTTCCCAACTTCAAATTGTAGATCAAACAATTCTTTTTCTGGATCAAAAGTTGGGAACCTATATTTTTTGTCCTCGGATGATGAATAATCAGTATTCAGCTCCTCGGATGAAGGGTAATAATCCTTATCTATATCTAATCCCAACTCACCAACTTCTTCATTTGCCTTTTCTACAGTTGGGTCTGCATTATAGCCTACTTGGATACGCTCAGGTGCATTTCTATCAAACTCAAAATCACCATCATTGACCTCGTCATCAGAATCACTTAATTGCAGGCTTGGAATTTCAACTTCTTCTTCGTCATTACCACCTGCAAGAATCCACATTAGATTCAATATTCACATAACCAACAAATAAACTATCCCAATAACACAAAAAAATAATCAAGATAGATTTTCTACAAATTTGATGACCAAAAAAAAAAGATGAAGAAATCGTGTGGTCCATCATTATTTCAGCAAGTGTGGTAAACAATAAAGAAAAATTCTTTCAATACCTTCTTGTGGTCCAACATCCTTTGCTCCCAATAAAGCATCTTCAATAATATATGAGTCGTCCATTTTCAGATTGAGGAATGCAATGTATTCTTTTTGGTTCACTCACATTTGCCGACAAGTAGGAGTTAGGGCATGAAAATCAAATTCTTTGGAGGCATTAGGGCTCATTTGAGGACGATGGGAGTTAGTTTTAGCCCTAGTTGCAGGAATATTTTTTGGGAATGAAGGAGATGGAAATCTAGATTGAAGGCGGGAGTTGCTCTTCTCAGATGAAAGCTTTGGTTTGAAGGCGGGAGTTGGTGTTCACATATGAGCTTTCAATTGAAAACGTATGTTATGAAATGAATGATTTAAGGGTGTGTTTGGCTTGTGTTTTTAATTATTTGGTTAGAATTAATGATATCAACAAGCTACGTCATATTTTCACTTGCCATATCATATTTTCATTTGACACATCATATATTTATTTACCACGTAGGATGTTTAACTAATAATTATACATTTTTAAACATTGGGTGGTTGATGGGTAAGATAATATAAAGAAGAGTGGGCATTGAGATACCTTTCAAAGTTGGGTGGTTAAGTAGTAACCGGGTTAAAGTTTGGTGGCCATTGGTTGAATTTACTCATTGAATAACACATTTTGACATTTTGGAGGAGATGAACATATAGTACTTTTTTTATTCATCTAGCGGAGAAAATCTCGTTACTATCAGTGATTACTAGTATATTGCTTTTTTGCGGTAGGATCTGACCGTAGGTCTATTATGATAATGGATTGAAGCGGTGAACAGATTTTGGAGATAATCGATGGAGAAGATGATCGAATGAGTGAGATGGATTAAAGAGTTAGCAGATTTTGGAGATGATCGGTTAAGAGATATGATCGAATCAGAGATATTGATTGATGCGACAAGTAAAATTTAGAAGATATGATTTTATTAGGTGAAGACGTAGTGACACACGGACATCTTTTTTAGTGGAGAAAACTCCTTACGGTCGTGATAATAACTAGAGAGAGGGGTTTTGGTTTGAGAGGGATGAAGACGTAGTAACGGACAAAGAAGTACTTTTTTTTTGTATTTGTAGCGGAGTAAACCTCCCTACGATCGGTGATTATTGAGAACAATTTGCTTTTATATTATTTTATTGTATTGTAACAAATTATATAATGCAATTGTCTTAAAATAATCATTTTGTTGAATGTTGATGTTTAATGCTAATTCTTTATTTATTTATTTTTGCTTAAAGAAAAATTACAAAATAAAATTTGGGGATTTTTAAAGTTACTAGTGCGCCCGTGCGATGCACGGATATTGTAGTGAAAGAAGTAAATTCATAAACGTTGAAGTTATAAATTTTTTCAACATGGCAGAAAAAATGAAGAAATAAATGTGTTGACGTCAGAATTTGCACTATCCACGTGTCAATAGATCTCCACTCAATCCTCTACCAACCTGTATGTTACATGCACACTAAGACGACCATTAGGCACCAAGATCACCGAAGAAAAAAGTTTGACGATCGTTGGTACTCCGAAGATAAAGTCAACTGGCGATATATAGAGTAATATACGGGGGAATAACAAAATTGGTGTGGGAGGGACAAGCAGACAGATTTAAGCAGAGTCTAAGTGTGAGAATAATGCGTACCTTGTAATAACCGGAGTCCTTGTATTTATAGCTGCAGAATCCTAACTATTCTGTATAAGCAATCAATTAGAACTCTGATTGAATTCTTCTTCCTTATAGGATGAAAGGTAATTGAACATGGACACAATCTCCTAGATTTCAGTCCTTATCTGATTGTATTTTCAATATTGTGTTGCCTAATTATTGGGAGATTAGTATTCGTTTTTCTTTGTGAGAATCCTTATTTAAATCAAACACAATATTTTTTTAATTACTTCTCTGGTAATTCCAAAATATCATATTACGAGAATGTGAAGACCAGCGAAGTGCTCCAGATTAGCCAGGAATGTCGAGGCCATTCATGGGCTTCGCTGTAATGGATTTAAGAGTGCTAAGATGTTCGTTGGGCTCCGAGGCCTTTTGAGAATTTACGAGGTCCTTGCTGAGCCCCCGAGGCCTTCGCCGGGTCTATGGGACTTTTGATGACATTGAGTCCTTATCAAAATCGGGTGGTAACAAAACGAAAAAAATGTTAGTGCAATAAAAAACCCGTGTATGTTCTTGCAAATTTTTATTTCTTCGACACGGCAGAAAAAATGAAGAAATAAACGAAATATTAACATACCTTCAAAACAGAGAGATAAAAATCGTTCAACAAACAGTGGACATGGATAAATATTGGAAGAATTTATAGATAGAATAGAATGTTCCACAAAGACTCTTCGATTTCTTGATACTATAAAAGAAAAAAAGAGAAACCGAAGGGTTTTTCAGCAATAAATATAGTATTAGGAATGAACATTTAATGACTATTAAAAAAATACATTTCTGGAAACTGGGAAACAAAAACAAAAATTATAAATAGGAAAGTACATTTGGATGGGAAAATAAATTTTGACAGCAATTCTCTTTTTATATATATAGATTTACCAATTTCCAAACTTCTTAATTTAGAATAACCGGAGCACAACAATTAGAAATGAAAAAAGAAAAAAGAAAAGTGCGGTAACAAAAAAAGGTCATAGCTCTCCGGATCCAGGCGATCTACACGACTCGGTTCAAATTCAAATCCTACTGTTACCGTTACGTGCTCATATGCTAGTTGTTGGAATGATGTTAAATGGTCGGTTGATCTGACGTCTTTATCTAAATAGTCGTTGACCAATTTTTGCAAGCAAATTACTAAATATATCTCTGTCTTTTCTCTCTTATTTATTTCATTTCAAACGATTTCAGATTCCATCTGCTACTTATACGCAGCTAGGAAGAAGATGATTTCAAATTTTATTATTTTGGAAAGAAATTAACATTTCATTAATCTCAAAACAATCTCAAACAAGCGTAGAAAATTCTGTTTTAAGGTTAGAATCTGACTCATCTAAATTCTTGCAAAATGTGTGTTCATTTCTTCTTCTTTTTTTTTAAATTTATAGTAGAAATCATAGATTTTATGGTATAAATTATAAAAATATGTATACAATTAAGTATGAATGGTAATTTTTACTTTAAATTTGTGTAAATTTGAGTCAATTTAGAGTAGGTTAATTGAAAAACTAGTTTAATAAGTATAAACTATTTTAACCGATTATGGGTCAGTTAAGATGGTCAATTAGAGTCTGTTAGGATAAGTTAAGGTCAATTATATTAAAGTATTTTCTTTATAAAAGAATTTTTTACTGTGTATATTTTGAGTTAAATGTTTTAATACTCACTGAACTTTGAAAATTTACGCTCCGTTAATCACTTCTCACAATTTCGTAATTACCAATTGGCAGATATATATACGTGGCTGACGGAATGTCCACGTGGCAAGAGTTAAATGTTTCAATAGTCATTGAACATTTATTCGCGTCTTCGATCATTAACTAAACTTTTATTTGCGTTTTCCATCACATACTGAACTTTCAAATGTATGCTCACTGGACTTTAGAAAGAAACGATTCATTAATCCTCATGATTTCGTAACTACCAATAGACAAAAAGCGCACGCGTGGCTGACGAAATACCTACGTGGCACATATTTGAGAATAATTTTACCAACCAATTATAGCTGTCCATCCATGTTATCAAATCGCTTTTTCAAAATATGATTTATACATAAGAAACGTATATTTTTCCCTATATTGAAATCCCTTAAGTTCAATTACCCCAACTTCGATTCAATTACCCCAAAAATCTATTTGTATAGAGTTCTTATCTGAGAAACTTAACCCTAAACGTGAAAAATATATTTTTTTATTTTTATATATATTTATGATGAATTTCATATTGCATGTCATATGTTAAAACATGTATTTCATGTCAAAATAAAAAATATATTTTGACCATGTATTTCTGTCAGCTACAGTTAGTTGCTAAAAGTGATCAAATATGGTCAAAATACATATTTTTTAACGTGAAATACATGTTCTAACATATGACATGCAACATTAAATTTATCATAATAAAAAAAAATATTTTTCACATTTAGGGTTAGGTTTCCTAGAGAATAACTCCATACAAATAGGTTTTTGGGTACATAATACCCAAAAAAAAAAAAAAAAAACTAATCGACAGAACCTTCATGTGTGACATTATTGATTTCTAAATAGAATGGTGGTTCTCAATTAGGCTAGTTTGTAAGGTAGCGGTGTCATTTTGTTGCGGGTTATAATGGGATAGGGTTAGGAATAGAATTTGTGGGAATTGAACTTGAGGGAATAAACTTTGAGAGATTTTAATTTAGAGAAAAAATATACGCTTCTCATGTATAAATCGTATTTTGAAAAATCGTTTTGATGACATAGATGGACAACTTAAATTGGTTGGCAAAATTTATTCTCAAATGTATGTCACGTAGGTGTTTTATCAACCACGTATGCGCTTCCATCCATTGGTACGAAATCATGATGAATGATTAACAAATTGTTACTTTTTAAAGTTTAGTGAACACACAGCAACATTTGAAAGTTCAGTGAGTAATCGAAGATGCAAATAAAAGTTCAGTGATTATTGTAACATTAAACTCAGCCATATAGATATTCTGTCAGCCACGTGGGTATTCCATTAGCCACGTGTACATCCACATCAATTGGTAGTTACGGAATTGTGAAGCGTGATTAATAGAACGTAATTTTTTAAAGTCAATAATTATTAAAAATTCAATGAGTAATCAAATACACAATTAAAAGTTCAATCATTCTTGAAATATTTAACTAGTATATTTTGTAAGTTAAGCTATTTTGCATTCTTTATCTTTGATACTGCCTTTTAGCCAACTCACCCTGTGCCGGTTCTTCTTCCTATTGATAACACCTTTAACTACCACCCGTATCTCACCCCCTTACCTTCGCCCTCCGCCACCAACTGCCACCACGAAATGGAAGTTGAAGTAAAGCTCCGTCTACTAGATTCCACTTCCCACCAGCGCCTCTCCACCATCCTCTCCCGCCACCACCGCAAAACTCATTTCCTGGAAAACGTCTTTTTCGACGGCGCCAACGCCGAGCTTTCCTCCAATCTCGCCGTGCTCCGCCTCCGCTTCTACGACCTCGACTCCCATTCCGTCCTCTCCCTCAAAGCCAAACCCGTTATCTCCGCTGGCATCAGCCGCATCGAAGAGCAAGAAGAACCCATCGACCCCGCCATCGCCCGCCAGTGCGTGGCTGAACCCTGGAGGCTATTGCTGATCGACTCGTCAAATATTATTCGAAGAGTGAAGGAAGAATACAATGTGAAGGACAACCGGCTGGTGTGTTTAGGGGGATTCAGGAATGTAAGAGCAATTTATGAATGGAATGGACTAAAATTGGAGCTCGACGAAACGCATTATGGATTTGGAACGTGTTACGAGATCGAATGCGAGAGCTCAGAACCTGAAATTGCCAAGAAATTACTTGAGGAATTGTTGAAAAATAATGGGATTGATTATAGGTATTCGGAGGTTTCTAAGTTTGCTATATTTCGATCTGGTAAATTGCCTAGGTGAGGTAATGTGCAACTCCTGTAAGAGTGATTACTCGTTTTAAGTAACTTTTTTTTTTTTTATGTAAATCGTAGACACAGCCAACCATTATGTAAGGACCATCTGTGAGTGTGGCATGTATATTGGCTAAATGGTTCTGGTATACTACTTGAGCGGGTTGTAAAAAGTAGGGTTCCAACACCATTTAGAGTTAGTTTGCTAATGAAACAGCACGTACAAAATATGGGGGCAATAGTTTATGATTGATATCCAACAGTTACATAATCATCAATTCATTAGTGAGGTTTCTCGTTTTCTCAAAAGTCCTGACACCACACCATTCTCTTGGCTAATAATAAACCCTGAAGAATGTAGAATTACTGGACTTCTAAACAAAGAAACCAAGAATTTCCCCCTCCTCTGATGGTTGCCCTTTCGCGTTATAGTAAACACGCCTTAAAGCCCTTCTCTAATTCCTCTCTGTCCAAGTTCTTTCCAATGAACACGATCTTGTTTATTCTGGGTTCGTCTGTATGCCACAACCTGTCTGGCGAACCTTGGAATATATCGTGAACTCCCTGTTACATAAAAAAGACAGCTGATTAGATTGCTACCAAGACTCGTGTGTGCAAGGAAAATGATATATTTTGAGAATAAAAATGTTAAGCAGTAACTCTGGATGATTGTAAAATTATTTGAAGTAACAAATGATACTCAAAGATCAGTTGACTAAGCCAAAAGGTTGATTTCAATCCATGCCAAAGCCTTTTAGGATCAATTTAATAGTGATTTTTTCCCATACACAAGCCCAGTCATTTCGTAGGTAAAAGGTGGTCATGTGGCTAGTAGCTCGTTGTCTGAATAATACAAATAGACCAGAAAGAAAATAGGTGGATTTAGTAACTTAGCAACACGTAGTCACTCAAAAAGAAGTGGTGAGAAACAATTGGGAGAAAGGAAAAATACACTATTTGCTCCAAAAGATTGCCTTCTAAACCTTTTCGCTCCAAAAAACTTTTTTCTTTTTAATAATTTTAGTAATAATGTTTAAAGACGAGAGAGACTCTCTTGCAATCTCTCGATCTTCATTTCTTCTATCTTCAATAAGAAAACTCATGCGGTGATCGGATAAACATAAGATGATCATTTAATATTTTCTTCACGCAATCTGAACAAAGTGTTCAAATAACGTATCTTCTTCCATATAAATGATGCATTATTACTCAAAAGAAACAAGAAAAAGAATAAAACCAAAACAGATAAATGTAGAGCTTCGTAGAATCCAATCACCTGAAAGACAAATCTCTCGTCCATTCCATCAACTGATAGAAGACCTTTCATCCGATATATGTCCTCGCTCCTTTCCAATAACAGGGTACCTAGCCACATGTTAGCCTGAAATATGAAACAGAATGAATTCTCGGCCTATATATCAGCTTTACATCATAAATGACGGACAAACAGTTTTCTATCTAAACTTAAAAGGACTGTCTTGATCAAGAAATAACTTCATTATTAGGGTGAACTATAATCACAATATCTAAAAAGGAGCACATAAATCTAACCTTTTCAAGATCCAAGCTCCCTTCACAAACTATGCTGACTGAAGAGACGCCAGGGTCATGAGTATGATCGTGGGAATGGTGACCATCATGATGTTCTGCATTAGATTTCAAAATAACAATATATTTATATACTTTAAAGAAGTTAAATCTTCGTATACATAAATTGAAAGATAAAAAAATGTGCAAAATTATCATATCACTTGTCACCCACGAGAGAGCTAAATATTTGGTCATTATCCTATTTTTATCATTTCACCTAACAATTAAGCATGAGAGGGAGATCAGAGCGTTCATACCAATAAAGCCTCGAATTGACTACTCCCCCACCCAACAAGGCAAATTTTAGAAGCAGAGACTTCATTGAATAAATGATAAAATTTTCAGCAAGCTATATGTTATTGATTACCATAATCATCTTCACAAACACAAATGCAAATACATAGAGCCAGGACGATAAGCTTAGTCACGTGCAAGTATTGATAAAGTTGATTAGTAACTTGTCCTGTGCTCTACTACCAGGAAAAAGATTACAATCTGGAATTACCATGTTTATGGTCATGTTCATGATCATGATGGTGGTGGTGACTGTGATCATGATCATGATCATGATCGTGGCTGTGGCCAGCATGATCTTCCTCCGGGTGGTCTTCAACGGCACTTTCAATTCTGCATGTATTAATTAAACTTTGAGAAAACAACACCTAAAAGCATACTTTTCAAAACCAGCGATAAATTCACGTGTAAAAAGTAGAAGTTTCATTGCATAAAGTGTTATGTAAGACTAAAGAATCGTGAGATATCTTAGATCATGCCGTCCAACTGCAAAAAGGCAATATACTAGTTTGCATAAGAGTGAATAAGCAAGAAAAGAAATCGAAAAGGAGTAAAATATGTAAATAATTTCTCTTTGAAAGGAAAGATATGAACATAAAAATATAAGAGATAAAGAATAAATAGTATCGCACAAGAAATGCCACCGTCTGAGACGAATCATTTCAGAACTTTTCTATCCCAAGTAGCAGCAAACTAGTACTATTTTACATTATGTATATCCTTTGGGGTAGGAAGACGGATAAGAAAATGGAGAAGAGAAGCAATTGATACAAGAAACAGAAAGCACTTGCGGACATTGTTGTGGGAGCAAGCAGGAGCTCTTGAGTAAGCTGAAGAGTGGGAGTAGATCATCTTTTCAGTGTTGGTTATCCAAAAGGGCTCACACAAAATAAAAATGATACCTCGCTAGTTTCAGTAACTAAACATGTTAATTCATGCTTTTATAGAGCACTAATGCATTGTTAAAAATGCAAGTAGAGATAAGTGGGGCAACTAAACGACTAACACTTCATAATCTTTTCTATCAGCATGAGCAATACTATCGAGCAAATTTAATCATGTCCAATGTAGAATTAAGACTGCTATTGAGACCATTCCCCATCACCATTAGAAAGCTGTCATCAAAATCTTCTACATTTATTTCTCTGCAAGTGACAAAAACTTGTGTTATAAATTAACTAAAGCTGTTTCATTTTTTCTCTAAAATCTTGAAAAGGTGTTCTGATGTTGTTGTTACATTTTTGTGTCCTGAAGGGTTTAGAATGATTCTCTTGACATGTCAAACAAAATGAAATTTGCACTCACTAGATTTAAGAAAGTCAAATAGTGAATAGAAGGATGGCAATTTTAAGGTCTATAAAGATGTGTTAAACATCAATATGGAGATAACTCACAGGGAAACTTAGCATGATTAATTGATTACAATGAGAGGGTAGAAACAGCTAAGAAGAAGATTACAGCTAAAAATCATAATACAGGACAGAAGTAAACCTTTCTAGATCAAAGCCTCCAATTCCAAGAACATAGTCTAAGTCAACATTTCCATACTTTGTTCGCTTCAATTGAGCCATACGATTTATGTTCTGCACTCCAAATAAAAATTAGAAAAGGTCACTTGGAAACAAACACGGGATAAAAGAAAACAGGAGGGAGGGCAAATTAGGGAGCATAATGAGAGGAAATTTACCCTGATTCTCTCAACCAGTGAAGCAATCTTTGGTTCATCAACAAGATCAGTCTGCAATCAAAATGGAAATTTAGAATGCCAAATATCTCACGGGAAGCAAGAGGCAGAATAACCTTCCAACATTTTACCGAAAGATATACCAGTAGGCGTAAAAATTGCAATTAAATAGCAAGAGAATTGAGTGATTTTCTATTATGGCTTCTTAATTCTTACTAGTGGCTGCATTATAAGATTCTTGAAGTGGAATTATAATCCATAGTATAATATTGAATTACAGACAAGCTAGTTATTGCATGGTTTCCAGAGTTTTCGGTTATAATTTGATAGTGAAACGCTTAATTAACTTACTACGGCTTGGTTTGGTATTGCTGTGCTTTTAAGAGAATCAGCTTCTGCTGAGCTGTGGAAAGAATTAAATAAGTGTTTGGTAAACTTTTGTTTCAAAATTGCTTTATATTTCAAAAACACCATTTGAGCGTTTGGTAAACAAAAGTGATTTATTGCTGTAACAGTATTAAATTAATAAAAAGGACATTAATTGTAATAATGTTATTTTGTATGATTATATTATCGCGAGTCGTAAAATTCATTTTTTATTTCCTAGTCAAATATTTTTTAATTAACAAAACAATGCATTCATTATTATTATTTAAAATAAAAATAATAAACACCTAATAAATTTCAAATTTTATAAAAATTACAAAATAAAAGTATAGTCATAGTGTAAAAATTAATTAAATTTATATTATTTTTTATGCATCCAACTTGCATCAATCCGGTTTCTCAAATGGGTATTAAAGAAATTAGTTTAATTAATTATGAGTAAAATGGGTATTTTAATAATATATAAATAAAAAAGCTAAAAGCAGAATCTGAAAAGCTGCCTTTTTGCTGCTTCTCAAAATCTGCATCACTTTTAAAAAAAATTTCTTACGCCTAAATCAACTTCTGCTTGTTTGGAATAAGAAGTTGGCTCCAAAATCAATCCCAAACAGGACCTACATGCTATAAAGATAAATATGTACCTTGTTTACTATAATCCGGTCAGCATAAGCAATTTGCTCTATTGCCTCATTTACTACTCCTGTAGGCTTAATCTCGTCGAGGTGAAAACCAGCATGTTTAGCATCCACCAGTGTAACCACGCCATCAAGTTTAACATCATTAAAAACCTCATCCTCGGCATAAAATGTCTGAATGATGGGGGCTGGATTTGCTAGTCCTAGAAAGGTGAGGAGAAATATGATATTCATGCAAGAGGATATCAAAATATCTATTGAATACAGTATCGCAGATTTCTTTTCCAGGCGGGGAGGGGGGGAAGGAATTAATGACATGCTCAATCGTACACCGCTAAACATGGTGCATTCGAAAGTGATTGATTTCAATGAAAATAATATTTGATCAACCGTTTTCTACCTGTTGTTTCAATTACGATATGATCGAATTTCCCTTTCTTTCTACTGACGAGGTCTGAAATCATCCTGACCAGATCACCCCTTACAGTACAACATAGACACCCATTGTTGAGCATGATAATGTCCTCAGCTCCAGCAGCTTTTGCAGCAACTAGAGAACCATCAATGTCGACTTCACCGTACTGGGAAAACAACAAGGCAGCATGAGATTATACATCACTACAACTCATTTGGATTTCCAAAATAACACATGCTCCAAATGACTAATAAATTATTGGGCCAAGCAAAGAAAGAAAATTTGTTGCACAAACAATCTAGTAATGTAACACCTAGACGAGATAACAAAAAACTGATAGCTTATAAAAACATTAATACTTAATAACTCTACTCCATACCTCATTCTCAATAACTGCTATGCGTTTCCCATGATCAGCAGTCAAGATGTGATTCAACAAGGTTGTCTGTGAACATGTGAAGATACCCATCAAGGTTATTAAAAATCCATCAATCAAAGTAAAGCAACTGCTATTTAGTAAGGTGTAAAATTGAGAAAATCTGCATGTCCTGCCTCATAATGGCATGCAGAAATTGAAACAAATCAAGTTGAACCATGATGTGACTGAATCACAAAAACAATATAAAAAATGACAATTTGAACTATCACAAAAATGTCACTATCTAAACAAAAAATACCAAATGACAAAGTCTGCAACTTAATTCATATAAGTTACATCTGTCCGAAGAAAAATCAATGTCTCTCAAAAAAATTACTGCAATAATAATTATCCTATAGTTAAATGATTGAAGGGTGAAAACTTGGACTTCACTCAATATAGTTTAACATTACACAGAACCCGTGTACCAGTAAACCAAAGTATACCAGTAAACCAAAGTAAACATTAACAACAGAAAATCAATGGAAACTACCGCAAATATTAATTAGAAAATGCTAATTTTAAAACAGTATTACCACAGGACCAATTGAAGTTAAAGAGTTTAGACTCGGTAAAGACAAATCCTCTTCTCATTCACTAACAGCACCAAAATAACACAACAATCATCAGTTCGACAATACAGATTATAGCAATTGTCAAGCTGCAAAACAATTACCTTCCCAGAACCCAAGAAACCGGTAATAATAGTGGCTGGGATTCTATCATCGGGAGGAATTTTAGTGAGAACATCAGAATCCTCAGTTTGGGGGGTGGAAGTGGTGGCGGAAGAAACTGTGAATCTACGCGAAAAGATTTTTCTTGGGTGTTTTAACGAGTAGGATATTCTTGAATGAACAGAATTGGCAGCGGTGGCTGTGGTAGTTAAGCAAGTTGGCGTATGAAAAGTAGTGATATTAGGTTTGTTTTTGCAGAAGAGTGTTGTGCGGAAAGTGGGAAATGGAACCGAACGGCGCTTGGCCAATCCTAAGAAGGCTGTGGCCATATCCATGGACATTGACGCCATTATCTGCCGCTGCCGGCGGTTTAGAATTTTTCTAGCGATAGAGGGGGAAGGAGACGATAGGGGTTTATGGATTATGAAATGATATTTGGGGGGCTCACAGGACAGAAAATTTTTATATTTCTTATTTTTGTATATTTTTAGTC
Source organism: Forsythia viridissima (assembly GCA_030279155.1). Taxonomy (NCBI): domain Eukaryota; kingdom Viridiplantae; phylum Streptophyta; class Magnoliopsida; order Lamiales; family Oleaceae; genus Forsythia; species Forsythia viridissima. The sequence goes on from CM059042.1 coordinate 11,332,481, forward strand.
ATTGTTTGGTCGTACTAGTATACCGCTGATCGGTGGAAATCGATCGAAAAATGAAAAATAACAAGAAGAACAAGTTTGAGAAGAATAGCGAAGATTTGGAGAAGAATGGTGGAGAAGAATTGTGGGGGAGAAGAGAATTGAAAGGAGAAAAATGAGAAAATTGGAAAGAAAAAAATTTGGGAGTGCAGACAGACGTATGTGCTTTTTTTTTTTGGTGTGTGGGGATGGAAAAATCTCCCTACCGGTCAATTTTGATTAAAATTTGCTAAATTATTTTAAACAAAATCAATAACTAGTATACTGCTTTTTTTTTTGCGGTGGAATCCGACCTTAAAAGATTTTAATAGATTGAGGAGTTGAGAAGAATGAGAGAGAGATAGATAGAGTTTTGTTTGAGAGTGGTTTGATTTTGATAAATATGGAAAAGAATATAGAGAAATGGAAGAATTGAGAGAGATACATATGAGTTTTTATTTGAGAAGACGAAGACGTAGTGACGGACAAAGAAGTATTTTTTTGTGTACTTATAGCGGAGTACACCTCCCTACGGTCGGTAATTAATTTTATCATTTTAAAACTTACTAGTATATCGTTTTTCTTTACAGTGAAATCCGACTATAGAATATTTTAATGGATTGAGGAATTGCGAAGAATGAGAGAGAGAGAGAGAATTTTGTTTGAGTGGAGTTTGATTTTGATGAATATGGAGAAGAATATGAAGAAATTGAAGAATTGAGAGAGAAATATATGGGTTTTGGTTTGAGATGATGAAGACGTAGTGACGGACAAATAAATATTTTTTTGTATGCTTGTAGCGGAGTAAACTTCTCTACGATCGGTGATAATAATTTTTTAATTACACATTTCATAATTATTTTATCAAAAACTAATAAAAATTTTTCTCAAATAAGCTCTTGCTCAAAAGTTTTTAGTTACTAAAGTGATTAAATATATCGATAGAATATAAATAAAAGTTAATCGATTGATTGCACTTCTCGTCTCCAACCTTGGTTCTTGTAACATGTGTAACCATTTTTTTCCACCATTGTCTCGACCTTATATCTATTAGCCTTAGGTCCGTATTATCATTAATTTGTACATACTAAGTGCATAGAATAAAGTCATAAACAACAAGAATGATTTTTTACCCAAAAGCCAGTATGTTTATCTAAAGAGGTCTACAAACCTTTTTAGGCTTAGCTTTGTATTCACGTGCTTTTAGAATAATAATTTTTTGTTGTGATGTATAAATAATTAGTTGTTGGAAAAATTAGATAAGTATTTGGTAAATTCTTATTTCAATATTGTTGTATTTTTCAAAATCTACATTTGTTTATATAAAAAATGATTTATTGTTGTGACTGTATGAAATAACTAAAATAGACATTAATTATAAAAATGTTCTTTTATATTATCATGATCAGTATTATAGAATTCATTTTTACCTTTCTAACAATATGTAATATTATCAAATAATTTTTCAAAACAATACATTCAACACAATTATTTTAAAATAAAAATAATAGATATCTATTAAATATCAAAATTTATAAAAATTATAAAATAAAAGTATAGTTATATAGTACAAATATCAATTAAATTTAAATTATTTTGTGGAAATTTATTATAATTAGAATACTAGTAAATCTGGGACATAAAAAGAATTATTTTAATTAATTAGGGTTAAAATTAGTATATTAATAACATATAAGTAAGTAGAAAAGCTAACAACAGAATATGAGAATCTACTATTTTGTTGCTTCTCGAAATTTATTGTCAGAATGTACAAATTTTTTATAATTATTTTTTTAATTTACCAAACGTCTTAAATAACTGTTGATTGTCAATCAAAAGTTCAACTCTAAAATCAATCTTAAACATGCCCTTAGCATTCTTTAATGGGATAAAGCTAAAAAACACACTAGCAAAAGACAATTCACGGCATAGTTATACAAAGATATTCAAATTTTTGGATAAAGAGATCCCCAAACCCAAAATTTATCCCAAATTACACATTTGCAATAAGGGTGATTGTTCACATAAGAACATTGCAAAGCTTTTCTCGTCGTATTTAGACATAATCAAATCAAATTTGGAGAAGAAGATGAAGATAAAACTGTTTTGAGAGAAGAGAGATTGAGTTGTACGTACCTCAATAGTCACACAGAAAGCTATAGTATGATTCATTTAAAAACACATCTTGCAAATCATTATCCAATGGTCACCAAAGGCCCACATATCATCATCCAATTGAAAGTGTCGAGCAAAAAGAAGTAGAATTTAACAGGATGTCACTTTTAACACAAACGAGTCAATTGTGTGGCATAATTTTCTTAATAACTAGCGTAGCCGACTTTAATCTCTACAAACAGTTTCGTCCAAATAAATTGTTAAATTTTACGAGGAGATAATTTTGCCCATTAGTTCAAACATATAAGCAAAGTAACATGAAAAGACACGAAAAATAAAGAAGGGAAAGAAATAAAATAAATTGTTTTTTTTGGCAGAGAGAAAATATGCACAACATTATACTTAAGAAACATTGAGTAGATAGAATTCTTCCCCACCTCCTTATTATACCTTAATCACAACATTTAATCACAACATTGACTTTTAGTATTTTTAATATTTAAAAAAAAAAACTTGATTTGTAGCTTTTTATTTTTATTTCAAATACAAAAATACTCCAAAAGAGTGCCAAATGAAGACACTGCAAGTCTCTAGCCCATATAGAATTTTATTTTTAATATAAATTTTCAGTTTATAGTGTTACGTTGATAGAAAAATGTGTATGTATCATGTTATATCTATATTAATTTCAACTCGATACCCAATAAATAAGAAGAAACGGGGAATTAATTTAAATAGTATTAGAACATATTCAACTGGTCAACTCCAACATGGGTCTCGGAGTCAAGTTGGTCAAGGTTCTTATACATATATGATGTTTTTCTACGCAACTTATTTAGAGTCGTAAGTATATTAGTCGATTAAGATAAGGTTCAACCTAATAAATTTTGATCATTTAAAGAAAGTGATGTTATGTAGTAATGCTACAAAGAATCAATTTATTCATTTAATTGAAAGTCAAATTATTAATTTATTAGTGAGAGAATATTAAATATCAAGTTTGCATAGAATTTAATTTTGAAGGTAGTTGGTGTGACGGAATTAAATGTAATTTTGACGAAAGGTCTTTTAATAAATCGTAATTAGTAAGATACTTAACATAATTGAAGATTTTTAAATTCCTTTTACTTAATTGACCACCCTTGTTCTTATCGTCCAAATAACAAATTGCTAATACGTTGCGTATAAACCTTCCAATAATGGACCCCACAAAATGGATGAATCATGAAACCAAGCTAATTAAAATAGAGAATTTCAGTCACGGTCACCCAACTTTCGGCTTTATTTTACGTTGGTCACCAAGTTCAATTTATTACAATTTAACTGTCAAGTTATATTTTTATTACAAATTCTGTTTGGGCATTATAAATTACATATTTCATATTTTTTGCTTCAAAATAGCAATTTTTTTGTGGTTATTTTTAAATCAATATGAAATTTACCATGACAAAAAATTATAAAGTATGAAAAAAATACAAAATAAATCAAACTATATCGCAAAAACAAAATTACTATAAAAAGAAAGTTCCAAACTTAAATTAACCATTGATTAAGAAAATAAAATTCTTGGATTAATTAAATAGTTCTTTTCTCATAAAATGAAAAAGAAGAAGAAGTTATAACGAATTCTTAATCCACACCTGATTATAAAAAGTCAAAATTAAGTACTAACTCGTATAATTAGAAACTAAAATTGAAAATGACTGAGTATGGACGGACTATTCTAATAACTAAAGTTATAATTTGAACATGTAATTTATTATTCTTAAAACCTAAAGCACATCTCTTAACATATTTCAACTGAAAACATGTTTTTTAACATATATCAATTGAAAAGTCTATTGATTATATGAGTCTTTTATGACAACGAATGATATCTATAAATATTAGACACATTTGGTTAGTCATTCACAAATTTTGTACCCATGTTGATCTCTGACAGTTTTGATAAATTACAGATGAATAATCAAATTAAAACAATGTTATATAAGTTGAGTGATCGCGATGAAATAAATTGAAGTATGGTGATCAATATGAAACAAAATTGTAAGTTAGGAGACCTCTAGTGAAAAATTTCCGACTTGAAAAAATCATTAGAAGTTTGGGACTCTCACACATAAAACCCCGGGCGCCTCCCTTATTTCCTCACCATTTTCCCAAAGCAACCAAACTCCAAACCTCTTTTTTCACACGTGGCCACTACCAGTTGGCTCGGATTCTGACTCGGAAGACTTGCCGTGCGCTTCTTCCATTTATGTATAAACTCCAAACCTCTTCTACCTCAAAACATAAACACAAACTCACTCTCTCTCTCTCTAAAATTTACGTATACACTTCCATATACATATATTTAGTAATAATTATTTACAACATATAGAGGTGATTGTTCAGATGATCCTATAATTGAGGTTCAATTTTTGTTCTTTTTCTGTTTTAAGTCCCTAGTTCGCATTTTGACATAATGAAAACGTAATATTTTCTTGCGTTATTTTTCTGCTTTTGATGATGTTTTGATATAAGAATCATTGTTTGAAGAAAATAAAACAGAGGTTATGGACTGACTATAAAGCTGGAAACTTTTATTTTTATTTCTTATTTTTTACGGGATTGTTAAATTTCAGCGAGTGAAAGAAAACTATAGTTCACTTTGTGGAAATTATTAATTACTGTTGGGTTTGAGTTTATGGATTTTTTAATAGTAATTAGAATCATATGTTCTGTTGAAGATAGCTTTTTTGGGTTTTAGCATTTAAATGGAAATCGTTTTGGGGAACTGAAGTTCACATTCACAGGCGTTCACTTATGGAATTTAGTCTGTCAGTACACGAAAGGCAAGTTGTTTATAGCAGTAAAAAGATTACATCAATTTATCGTATTGTAACTGTCTTGATTTTCAATGTTTGAGATGTGTAGTCAAGAAAAAAAGTCTTCTCTAAAAATAGTTACGTACCGTGCTTAAATTTGTGATTGGTGTAGGGCGAACTGCCGGGGATTAATAACTTTTGCAATGAAATTTTTTCAGATTGATGTAAAAGTTGCAAATAGCATACAATTTACCATCTTGTCCTATACCACTACATGCACAAGTGCTTCCATGCCTCAAATTCAAAACTGTGTTTTTTATTGTTAAATTTAACACATAATAATGCACTACGTGAACTCCGTGATCGATATTGGTAAGCATATGAACACAAAGATAGTAGCCGTTATACTCTATTTTATTTCTTTTGGTTTTTAACATGGTTGACAGTATTAATCCTGTTTCATAGTCAACAGTATTGAGTTCGTAACTTTTTGTGGTGCCATGTGTACCTCTTGTAATTATTCCCTTATGCATGACTTTGATCAAGTAATAGTATGATGCGGTGGTGCTGACAGTATTAAGCGCACATAATTAATTGTGAGTCGTGACATGTGCATTAATTGTATGGATTCCCTTATGACATGCTTTCTTAGAATTCTTGGTGGATGGTCCTAATTCGAGTGCATAAAGGTCCAATTGATAATTTAGACTGTCATGGCTAAAGGCTGCAACCTCGGATTGTTTTCTTTTGCAGGATATTGTTGACCAAGTGTATCTGACATTGGTGATTTATGGATCACTCCACTACTTATCTGCAGTGAATTTGATCCACATAAATTACTATATCGCCCTGAATGGGGGGAGCTTGTTCCAGGAAGCGGGACCTACAGGACAATGAGGATGACCTACACAGAGGAGTCTCTGGAAGATATTATAAAAGTGGAAGCTCAAAATGGCTAAGAACTTCATTTTCTAGAGCAACTATGGACATTAGTCAGGGGATAGGGAGTTGCCCGTCTCTTATGGAATTGTGCATTTCTAGGATTCGGGAAGTATGTCGTTAGTGTGCATACATGCTTTTCTTGATACATTTTTTTTTTCTGCATGAAAAGTAAGAACTACTTGTTGTATTGATGGGCATTTTTGTTTCATTTGAAGGACATAAAAAACAAAAACCATAGCACCTTCTCTATGTTACCAAGGGATATAAGTCAACAGATTTTTGATGATCTGGTCTGTTCCCAGTGCCTAACTGATTCTATACTTGAAGCTTTTCGGGATTGTGCTCTTCAGGTATCTCTTACCCACTGTTCAAAAGCCTTATGTAGAGTAGGTACATGGATTGGTTTGGATTTTTATGGGCATATAGGTTTATGAGTAATCTTTTATTGTTCTTGGGCAGGATATTAATTTGGGAGAATACCCAGGATTTAATGACAGTTGGATGGATGTCCTCTCTTCACAGGGTTCATCTTTACTATCCATGGATCTTTCGGGTTCTGATGTTACTGATTCTGGATTGATACATCTTAAACATTGCAGAAACCTTCAAGCCTTGAATATTAATTATTGTGACCAAATTTCGGACCGGGGTCTGGAACAGATCGGTGGTAGAATTTTCTTCCCCAACTACGTATCACTAAAGAAGCTTTTAATAGTCATTCTTAATTCAAATCCCCAAAGTTAAAAACCTAATTTTTTTTAGTTTGGTACTTTTTCAAAGCAATCAAGATTTGCTGCTATGCTAGTGGTAGTATCTGGATAAATATTCAAGATAGATTTGTATTTAGAAGATTTTCTTTCAAAGGATAAATAAAAATGATTTTTATACCATTTTCTAGAATGACTTGTATTGATATGAGATAAAAATGAAACTTTCTGGACTTAGAAATTCGAAACCAGTAGCTGATGTGTGTGATTGTTGTTGAACCTTTCAGGTCTTTCAAACCTGACAACTCTAAGTTTTAGAAAGAACAGCTTGATTACTGATCAAGGAATGAGTTACTTATCTGGTCTAACCAACTTGGTAAAGTTGGACCTGGAGAGATGTCCAAAGATCCATGGAGGGCTTGTTCACCTCAAAGGTTTGTTAATTTGAACTCCTTCTGCTTTGCGAAATAATATGCCTTAATTTTGTTAATTGTGCATTGAATATAAAGCCGGTCTTACCCTTAGCTTGGCTGGGACTATTATGATATATCAATTGGTGAAAATAATTGCATGCTTCTCTAGTTGTTGCTTCTATGGTTGTAACATTAAGTTTATCTGGTGCTTTACTTACGGCAGGTCTTTCAAAGCTTGAGTCACTGAATGTCAATTGCTGCAATTGCATAACTGATGCTGATATGAAGGCTGTCTCAGGTAGTTCATGTTCTCCTATTTATTAATCCTTCCACTTCTGCAAGAGTATGGAAAGACATTCCATATGTGCAAGACAATGTTTACCTTCTGTTTTTCATTTATATAGGTACGTAATCATACGTGTGATTATGCTATATGCGCGACTCATCAGCATTCAAATGCTTCATATTTTCAGTTAAATCATTTTATTGTCCTCCAAATGGGAGTGTAAAGATGCAGTTCGGTCGATTATGTATAAAGGGCTCAAGGCTGAATTTCTTTCCCAAGCCCAGATTTTTTTTTAGCATTAGGTCTCATTTTGATTGATATGAATTGATGAGATAGCATGACAGAGAGTGATTCTCTTGGGGGAGGGGGAGGGGGAGGGGGAGGGGCTTCAATTAGCTGTTTAATGTGCTTCGTTACGGGATTCCACATGATCCATGTCCTTTTGTTGGGTTGAAGATCCATTTTGGTTGCTATTTCAGGGCTTAGAAGCTTGAAATCATTACAAATTGCATCCAGTAAAGTTACAGATAATGGTGTGACCTTTCTGAAAGGTAATTCACTTGATCTTGATCAATGCTTTGGTTTAATGCTTTGGTGTCTTTAAAGCATATAAAATTGGAACCATTTCGGCCATCTCACATCGTATAGCATTTAGAGGCAATTCTTGTGTGACCTTAAATGTTTGAAATTTTTGTTGTGTTCTTGTAATAACATTTTTGTGGACTATTTATTGTAAAGTGAGCTATTGGTCAGAAAGATTTGACTATTTGGTCATGATAGATCTGTGAGAAGTTGTAGACGAGTTTTCCATTTCCCCATATTTGTACTGTTCTAGACAACATAAAAAACCTTTTCCATCTGTCCAGGCATACTTTTAGAAGACATGACAGAAACACTGACATGACAAAGTTAAATTAGTAACATATACTTGTAGGTTCAGATAACTTATTTGTGAAGAAAGAAGGTTGCACTTTTATGACACTGATACCTCAATTGACATCCAGAGGAATAAATTTTCTAATTCCTTGTCATTTGCATTGTAGCTTTGCACAAGCTCTCTCTTTTGAACATGGAGGGTTGCCCCGTCACCGCTGCATGCTTGGAGTCACTTTCAGGTTCATCTTATGCTTGGTTTTTATGGTTATGACTATACAATAAAATCCTAACAAACTGATAGTGGAGAATGTCATGTTCATTTTTTGCATTGCTATATAGAGGTTTAGCCTCTTGTTATTATCGTTGTATTTTCATAAAGTCTGATCACGATGAATTGCCTTGATAAAATCAATCAAGAATTTTTTACATTTTTGAGTTTAATGTGCTTTCAAAATTTTCTGCTATTTCGGGATGTTTTATGCCATTGTGTTATGGGGCACCTTTGTGATTCTTGTAAAAAGATGGACCATGTGGTATGGGAGCCCGTTCACACTGTTGTGTCATTCTTATGTTCAATGAGAATTGTGTAAATGGATACAAGTGAAGAAATGCTTATCAATCTGCAGTTGAACAAAAGCAGTTGCATTCCATTTGTGATTGAGTTGACACAATGCCATTACAGTGTTGGGGCAGGGGAATTGGCAATGAGGTGCCATAAGTGCTAGCTCGCTTGTGTGGTTACTACTTACAAACACTTACTGCTCCATGTAATAGACTTAGCAACAAAAACTAAGCATAGATTATAGACTAGAAGTCTGACAAAACAAATACCTCGTCACAACTATATACAAGATTTCATGCAAAAACCAACACTGCTAGACTCCTTAATTGTATAGAAACTGTCTACGGAGTTTGGAGCCTATTAGACGGGCCATGAGTGGCGTCAAGTGTGCCTTTAGACATTGTCATGCGCTTCTTCACTATTTTTGTTGCTCTATTCTGACTTTTGACTTTTCTCTTTATGCAGCTCTTGGTGCCTTATTATATTTGAATCTAAGCAGATGTGATTTGATTAATGATGGTTGTGACAAGTTTTCAAGTGAGTTGTATTCAAACATCCACTTTCATTCTCTCAAGTTCAAAGTCATAACTATTTCCATATTACCATTTATATTTAATTTTATAATTAAGTGCCAATATAATATTGAAACTAATGATATTGCATGTTGTGTTTCACACAGAACTGAAAACTCTAAGAGTATTGAACTTGGGATTCAACATCATCTCAGATGCTATTTTGGTTCACTTGAAAGGTGAAATTCTCTCCTAATATGAATCAAAATGGTGAGGGAATTCTAATGCCCCATCCCACACCAACAAGAATGAACCATGGGAAAAAGGGGAAAAAAGAAAGAAGAGAAAATGAACTCTCTCTTTGTATCTCTAGAAGCTTTAGAGGGCCTAAGCTTTCACTTTCCCGTCTTTATTTTTAGTATATTCTAACAAATGATTGGTGTAGGTTGGAGTTTTTATTACTTAGATAGCTCACTGAATTACTTTCAAATTTCACTTCTTTTTTTTTTTTTTTGGTCAAAATGGAAAACCTGTTCCCCTAGGTAAATTTCACTTGGCTTCAATGATGTTTGCCATTGTCCCCAATGAACAGAAGCATTGGTGAATTGATTAGTTAAGTGCACTAACCATATCATATTTATTCACTCTCAACTTTTACGAAAAGGGGAAAAGGGGAGAGGATCAAAAATTGTAATGAATCTGTAGAGTTGAAAATAACTGAGAAGCAAGCACAGTTGCCACAGTGACCCCAGGCAGGTTGGGGACAGAGAAGGTATCGGGGGAATTTCTGGTGGGGTGGTGCAGAGGTTGTACACTTTGGTGCTCACACCTTTTTTTACTTTCCTGGTAAATGGTAATGCACTCTTCTCCTCTCTCACAATTAACAGCCCATGTTTAATCTGAGGATAATTACCTGGTTGACCTAGTCACCTAACCAAATTTGCTCTGTTTTCGTTTTGGGGGTGGGGGGTGAGAGTGAGGGGAAGGGGGAGGAGAGGGATTGTGTTTAGGAGTGGTCACAACAAACTACTCTATTTTGTAACAATATGGTTTCTAGGAAATAATACATGCGAAGTTGTCCCCAATAAACAGAATTCAACTTCTATTTTCTATCCATTTTCTTCTGTTGATTTCCATCTAAAGGTTATGCATCTGTTGGATCTTTTCACTGTAGCACATAATTTTGTATGATATCAGAAGTTGGGTGCTAACGAAAAATATATTTGAATAAGCTGATTGTATCGTTATGCATGTATTTCTTTGCTTCAGGTTTAACAAATTTGGAGAGCTTAAACCTGGATTCTTGCAGTATTAGTGATGAAGGGATGATTAATCTTGCAGGTTATATTCTTATTCTATATGTTACTGAGTATATAGTGATAGACTCCCTGGAATCGTGAAAATAGAAGATAGAATGTGACGCAGACGTGCTTTGATATATGGTCACTTGCATTTGTGTTGATGTGAACCCACATTATTATATTTTTGGGTGAAATAAATTCACCTGAACTCTTTAAGTCCTCAGTTTTGTCTTGTATTTCAGAGAGAAAAATGGGAAGGAATATGGAAACAGTTGATAATTGATTTTCCATGAATTTCATCTCCCACTGGATAAAAATATAATCTAAAAAAAACAATGAGATATTTAAGCGTCAAATAAGAAAAAGAAATAAATGAATCTCTTAGTTTTGTTTGTATCTCAATTTATCTTGCGCTTCTCTTGGGGTCTAAACGCAAATAAAGGGTTCTTACTGGAACATTGAATCCCATTGGGGCATTAATGCTCTTGCCCTTAATCTGTTATGATCATTTGGTCTAGTTTCTTATTTATTTCTCTCCTCTACAACTGGTCAAACTTCCGTCATCTCTCCTAAACGATATGTTTTTTGAATTTTGCTTCTCTTTTGGCATATGAGATTCAGGCCTACATCGTCTGAAATGCTTGGAGTTGTCTGATACTGGAGTTGGAAGCAGTGGACTGCGTCACCTCTCTGGTTAGACACAAGCCTTTCACTTATTGTAAACTGTGCATAAGAGGCATAGCTGTTGCAAATATAAATAAGGTTTAGTAATGAGGTTCTTCCTTCCGCGAAGATTAGGGAATTTTCAAAGTGAAGTATCATTGTTCGGTTTAGCTTAAATTATTCTGTTAAGCTTTGTGAAATAGTTAAATATTGAATGATAAGCAAGTACATCAATCAGTAATTTTCAACCTTCTGTGGGAATTTTGAATATTAGTTTCTTTTCTTGTCAAGCACCAAAATTGTGTATGATTTGCTAGCATACACATACTTATTGCATCATTAAGTTTAAATCAAAATTCAATTTGATTATCTATTTCTTTTCATCTTGCAGGTCTAGTTAATCTGGAGAGTTTGAATCTGTCCTTCACTGTTGTCACTGATGGTGGTTTAAGAAAGTTGTCTGGTTTGTCATCTCTCAAATCCCTCAATTTAGATGCTAGTCAAATTACAGATGCTGGCCTTTCCGCTCTTACAAGTAAGCATCTTTCAGATGGTTATTATCATGATGTATCTGTAAGCATTTATGTTAGTTTTATATCCACGATTCAATTAATAATAGAACAGAAAGGTATGGAATAAAGAAGTATTATTATTTTTTTATTCGTTCATATGAAGGATCACTCATATGCTGTAGCTGGTGGAATACCAGGGAAAAAATGTTTTATTCCTATATGTTTGTTATTTGTCCTCTGTTCTGTGTAAAACCTAGCCTTTCCCTAGTTTTAGGTACTGTTGGGCAGATGCTAAAACCTATTTACTGCGCAGTAAAGCACGACTTGGATAAGTTGAACCTAGTTTAGTAACTACTACTTAACTACAATAGGTTTTCAGTTAGTCGAGTTTTAGGCAAAAATAAGTTTTGCTTCAAACCAGTCAAATGTAGAAATGCAACTGAACAAGTTTTGTAAAGTCACTAATAGAGAGTCCTCTATAATTTCTTGTCATTTTTCATCAGTAAATCAATAATAAAAAATAATTTGTTTGCATTATATCGTGAGCCACTAAAAAGATTATTTACGCCATAAACTTTTGAAACAACACAGTTTACATTAAAATCAATTCATTCTTGAACTAACTAACCTGGTGTGGTCGCACCTGAACTGAATTGAATACAATAAATTTTGCTTAGCTAAATTTCTTATATTCTACACTTTGCCTTTTAGATGGTGTCACCTATTATGTGTATATTTTTACCAATATTTGGCTACATTCTGTAAGAACTTGGCTACCATCTGTCAAAGGAAATTAGCTGGCCATTTAAAGCCAGCAGATTTTATGCCTTGTACAGCTTTGATAGCTATCTTCTATATTTGTAAATCTTTTATTCTGTCCTTAATTAGAATATACTAGCTGTAGAATATCTTTAGACATATTTGTATATGGTAGTTTAGCTATTTAAGGGCTGAAGATCAGTCTTTATTCTTTCCATATCAGCTTGTATTCTTACTATATAATGGGAATTCTCCATTGAGAGAACATACACTTTTGCTCAAAGCTCTCTTAGTTTATCATGGTATTAGAGAGACAATTTTGAATTTTCACATGTCCCTCGTTCTCAAGTCCAAATCAGCCCTAGTTCAGTCCCTTTTTCTAGGTTATTCTTGATCAAGTTCTCTCGGCTTCATGTCTTCAGACAAGTCTATACTTATTTGATTCGTTTCAATGGCAAAAACTACTCAGCCTGGGCTTTCCACTTCAAGGTTTTTGTCAAAGGCAAGGATCTATGGGGCCATGTTGATAGAAGCAATCCTGCTCCTGACAAAGACAAAGACAAAGACAAAGACAAAGACAAAAACAAAAACAAAGATCAGCACGCCAAGTGGGAGGTCAAGGATGCTCAAGTCATGGCATGGATTCTAGGATGTGTAGAATCCAACATCATCTCGAACCTTCGATCCTCCAAGACATTAACCGAGATGTGGACTTACCTGAAGAAGCTCTACAATCAACACAACATTGCTCGTTGGTTTCAGCTTGAACATGAATTGGCCACTCTCCAACAGGATAGTCTCTCTATCTCTGATTTTTACTCTAGTTTCATGAATCTTTGGGTTGAATATACCAACATAGTCTATGCTGCCTTGCCTCTGGAAGGTGTTAGTTCTGTTCAATTTGTCCATGAAACTACTAAGAGGGATCAATTTCTTATGAAACTGAGATCTGAATTTAATGATCTGTTTCGTGAGGAGCAGCGCCTTCTTACTCAGACCACCATGGAACAACGTAAATCCACCTTAGTTCCTGTGGCCTATGCAACAGAAGGCAAGCCAGAAGGTAGGGACATGAGCACTGTTTAGTGTTTTTGTTGCAAAGGATTTGGCCATTATACTTCAAACTGTCCAAATAAATTCTGCAACTACTGCAAAAAATATGACCATATCATCAAGGAATATCCTATTCGACCCCTCAAGAGATTTGAAACAGCATATACTATCTCAGTTTGCTCTTCTAGTACTGGTGGTTATGTAGATATAGCACCTCTAACACTAAGTGCTCCTACTCATGTTCAATCTGTGACCCTTGAAATGATTCAACAAATGATCGTTTTTGCATTTTCTGCCTTAGGACTCTCAGGTAAATCCATCTCTACATCGTCTCCTTGGTATTTTGATTCTGGGACTTCCCATCATACGACAAACAATGCTAATTCACTTACCAATGCAAACAAATATTCTTGAAATCTCAAAATTCTGTTGATGGCAACCATGTACCTATCACAGCCACCGGTGATGTTTCTCCTTCTCTAATCGATGTCTTTGTCTTTCCTGGCCTTACTACTATCTTGTTTCTGTCGGTCAGTTGCTTGACAATAATTGTAAAGTGGAATTCACTAAATGTGGTTGTGTTGTGAAGGATCAACAATCAGGGAAGATGATCACGAGGGGGCCCGAAGTAGGACGTTTTTTCCCTTTTCAATTTTCTTTATCTCCTTGTTTTTCTTTTCCTTTTGTCACTTGTAATTTTGCTCATGTTAATTACCAAACATGGCATAAACGTCTCGAACATCCAAACTCTAATGTACTTTATGAATTGCTGAATTCTAGTTTACTTAATATTCAATTTGATTGCAATTCTTATAGGCTTGGCAAAAGTGAAACTCTACCATTTTATATTCACACACTACATGTAGTCTAGTCTTTTGATTTGATACATTGTGATGTGTGGGGTATGGCACTGGTTACTTCTCATGCTAATTACAAGTATTTCGTCACTTTTATTGATGACTATAGTCATTTCACGTGGATTTATTTCTTGTATTCTAAAAATGAAGTATTTTGTTTTTAAGCTTTTTCATGCACATATTCAGACCCAATTTTCTGCCAATATCAAAATCATTCGCTCTGACAATGGGAGTGAGTACATGTCTCATTTGTTACAAGAATTTCTGCAAACTAATGGCATAATCTCTCAACGGTCTTGTCCTTCAACCCCTCAACAAAATGGGGTGATTGAAAGAAAGAACCGTCCCCTTCTCAATGTTGTTCACACCCTCCTGTTAGAGTCATCTGTGCCCTCTAGGTTTTGGTGTGAATGTCTCTCTACTGCTGTCCACCTTATCAACAGGTTGCCTTCTCCCTTATTGAACCACGTCTCTCATTTCACTAGGCTATTTGGTCACACTCCAAATTATTCTAACCTTCGTACATTTGGTTGTGTGCTCTATCTTCACAAAACTCACGACTCAGTCAATCCAATGTGTTTTTCTAGGATATTCTGTACACTATAAATGTTTTCTTTGCTATGATCCAAATTTGCGTCGTATTCAGGTTTTTAGAAATGTGATCTTTCTAGAAAATCAGTATTTTTTTTCCACTCACCACGATTCTATTTCTTCTTCATTTTTTGTTCTGCCTATGTTTACTAACTCTTCTGTAGCTCCCGTCCCTTCTAAGCCTCTCCTAGTGTATCAAAGACGCTCCTCCGCTACATCAAATCAGACTTCCACACCTCTCGAGCCCCCTCAAACTCATTCCCCGACTGCTGATCTTGTTCTATCAACTACACCTGCTCCTCAAGCACAGTACTCGGGTTCATAGACCCAGATAAGTTTGGTTTCACCCCTCCTTTATCCTTGACAGCTACCTTGTTTTTTATTCTTATTCTCTCATCTTATAAGCAGGCAATGGAGCATGAGTGTTGGCAGAAAGCTATTGAAATAGAACTTCTCGCACTTGAAGAAAACCAGACCTGGGATGTTGTTCCATGCCCCCCATCCATAAAACCCTTTGGCATTAAGTTGGTGTTTTCTATAAAGCTACGTTCCGATGGATCCATAGACCGTTATAAGGCTTGGTTAGTGGTTCTTGGCAACAAGCAAGAGTACGGCCTAGACTATGATGAGACTTTCGCAGTGGAAGCCAAGATGACCACTGTGCGAACCATTCTCGCCCTTGCTAGATCTCAATCATGGCCTTTACATCAAATGGATATAAAGAATGCATTCCTACGCGGTGATCACAAGGAGGAAGTTTACATGAAGCTTCCCTCTGGTATGCCTACTTCCTCATTTAATGATGTTTGCAAACTAAAACGCTTTTTGTATGGTTTGAAAAGTTTCGATCCACTCTCCTTGGCTTTTCTTTCACTCAGAGTCAGTATGACTTTACCCTTTTTGTACAGAGGACATCTAAGGGCATAGTTGTCTTTCTTGTTTATGTGGACGACAACATTGTTACTAGTTTTGATATGGAGACCATTTCTAAGATTTAGAAATTGTTGCATTCTACTTTCCACATGAAAGACCTTGGCCCACTTACCTACTTCTTGGGGTTAAAGGTGCATCATCGGCCTCAAGGTATCTTTTTGAATTAGCACAAGTATATTCAGGATCTGGTTCAGTTAGTTGGACTCACAAACACTACTTCTGTGGACACTCCCATGGAAATTAATGTGAAATATCGACGTGACGAAGGAGAGCTTCTTGAGGATCCTACTTTCTATCGAAAACTGGTTGGTAGTCTTATCTATCTAACCATTACCCGATCGGACATCTCTTATGCTGTCTACACCGTCAGCAAGTTCATGCAATCTCTTCAGAATCTTCATCTATCAGCAGTTCGACACCTCATTCGATACATCCTTGACACATTTAGTCGTGGCTTATTATTCTCAACTGGTTCTTCACTCCAGCTATAAACTTATAGTAATGCTGATTGGGCCAGCTGACCGGACACTAGGAAATCTACTACCGGATGGAGTATGTTTCTTGGTGATTCTCTTATTTCTTGGAAATGCAAGAAACAGGACCATATCTCCAAGTCATCCACTAAGGCAGAGTACCGCGCCATGTCTGTTGCATGCTCTGAGATCATTTGGCTACGTGGTCTCCTCACAGAGCTTGGTTTCTCGCCAGTTCAACCTACTCCACTCATGCTAACAACACTAGCGCCATCCAACTTGCTGCCAACTCTATCTACCACGAACGCACGAAGCACATTGAGGTTGACTACCACTCTATCCGGGAGGCCTATGACCACCAGGTTATCAACCTCCCACATATCTCCACTAGTCTAAAGATTGTAGATATCTTCACCAAATTCATGTTGCGTCAACGCCATACTTTTCTAGCTAGCAAATTGATGTTTGAAAATTTACCAGCATCAATTTGAGGGATGATGTCAAAGGAAATTAACTGGCCATTTAAACCCAGCAGATTTTATGCCTTGTATAGCTTTGATAGCTATTTTCTATATTTGTAAATCTTTTATTTTGTTCTTAATTAGAATATACTAGCTATATAATATCTTTAGACATATTTGTATATGGTAGTTTAGTTATTTAAGGGCTGAAAATCAGCCTTTATTCTTTCCATAGCAGCTTGTATTCTTTCTATAAACTGGGAATTCTCCATTGAGAGAGCATACACTTTTGCTCAAAGCTCTCTTAGTTTATCACCATCACTCTATTTATTAATTCATAATTTGCAAATTCTCTTGTGCAGATTTGACTGGGTTAACTCATTTGGATCTATTTGGAGCAAGGATTACTGATTCTGGAACAAATTATTTGCGATGTATGCTAAGAACTCACCTCATTATACTCGATACATAGTACCTCCTTAATGTGAAGGACCATTGTTTTCAATTGCTTTTTGAATGCATACTTAAGGTCCAAATATATTTCCCTTAATATTTAGTTGTTGAAAAATTAAGAAATCGATTTGTTATGTGTTGGAAATGATGAGTCCCGTTACGAGAACTTCTGCAATCTCATCTCCCCTTCTCCTCCCAAAACCCCCTCTCCTTCAGATTCCAATATATGAAAAACGAGTAAACAAAACTGAGAAAAGCAGCATATTTTCATTAGTCGGGGGAATGCATTTCTCGAATTAAGTTTTTCTGACTGTAAACAAGTATTTTTGTACTTAAAAAACCATAATTATACGAGAGGTCGGAGAAGCTTGCCTGTGCACTACCAAATTAGTTTTGTATAAAGAGCTGCAGTATGTTGTACGAGTCGGTGCCGGTTACTTTTAGTGACATTTTCATTTCATTGTTTATTTTGTTTTGTGCTTTCTTTAGCTTTTAAGAACCTGCGCTCCCTGGAAATTTGCGGTGGTGGATTAACTGATGCTGGCGTGAAGAATATCAAAGATCTTACATCCTTGACGCTTCTGAATCTATCCCAAAACCACCATCTGGCGGACAAGTGTTTGGAATCAATTTCTGGTACTTCCATATATATATTTCCTTACAGCCTATCTGATAACAATTTTCTGTGTTCTCTTATTTGCATTCATGCAAACAACTCATTTTTCTGTGCACTTCCATGGCTTGTTTGTTATACTAGACAGTACTCGGTAGGATTAAAGAAGACAAACAAATTAAAATCCTGTGCAGTACTGTCAAGTTCTACGTACCAAATGTGTCCCAGAGTTTAACTAAAATTTATCTCTGTGTCTTCACGATACATCTCGAAACTTTTGTCTAGGTTATTGCCATGTGAAATTCTTGGATATGCAAAAAAAATTTATTACCTGTGACTGGGTTCCATTAAATGAGCATCCAGATGCTTGAGTATGTATTTGAAGTGTAAAAGAGCAATTAAGCTATCCCATCATCTCTCCTAGATTGAACCAAGTCATGCAGTTTTTCTTAAATACTATGGAAATGCTTTTTGTTGTATTGACATTCAAAAATAATTTGGATGATGATTGTAAAGAAATGTTATTTGTTACTTTATCTGACTGTTTGACAGTGCATAATCAACTATCACCTGCCTTTCTTGTCATCCAAGTTTGAATAGCCTGTTTTTTCATGTACAAATGCAGGACTCACACAACTGGTTTCTTTGAACGTCTCAAATTCTCGAATAACAGGTGCTGGTTTGCAGCATCTGAAGCCCCTCAAAAATTTGAAATCCCTGACCTTGGAGTCCTGCAAGGTGACTGCCAATGACATAAAGAAACTTCAATCAATTGACCTCCCGAATCTGGTGAGTTTTAGGCCGGAATAGAACTGGAGGAAAATGCTTACGGGTACTTCATCAACAACGGATATCTGCTGTTCATATGGTCAAATTGTACATATCCAAGAATTGAAGTTTGCTTTGAATACGGTAGAAAAATTGAATTCTCCCCATGCCGTGCCGTATGTGAAGCTTTCTTTCGTAATTCGTATTATCCCATGTACGTGAAAGAAATGTAGGTAAGAACTTCCTTGGCATGGCTTCAATTTGTTTTTTTTTTTTTTGGAATAAATCGACTCCAAAACCTTTGTACATAAATGTTGACAGGGTGCTTTTGGATACGATGATTTGGGAACAGTTATCTATTTTTCTTTTTCTTATCTGGGTTTTAATAATTATTATTGTCATATTATTATGCTCACGGTATTGTTGCAAGCTCCTTACACAGGATTAATTTACATGGTGGGGACCTTCATTTTTTACTTTTCTAGTTGTAATTTTTTTCCCGAGAACTTTATCTTGACCTTACATATTTGGTAGTGTTGAAATTATTTTTAAGTGTTTACAAGTTATGGTTGATATGAAATGTGTGGAAATAAGTAAGTAAATAAATAGTGGATCATTCGAAATGTATGAATAAAAAGTATGTTTGACTATTTTAAATTATAATTTAAATTTAGTTCAATTCAATAAGAGTTAGTAGGGGTGAAAGAGTAGATACTTACGAGTAGCAATGGTCCGAGCTGGCTCGACAAGTTGCCCCTTGGGAGCAACTCGGTCCGTATTGAGACGAGGCGAGCTCTCGTCTCCCACAGAGTTGCTCGGCTCGGCCCATAGTTCGTGGATCTCACGGGCCGAGTTGAGTTGTCTGTGAGCCTGATTTGATTTATTAATCATTATTTTTTGAAAAATTGTCTATAAGTCAGTCGTAAGTGATTTGTTCCAAATTAGGTCAAAACACTTTTCAATTGATTTCATAATTACCCATGTGATTCTTATTAATTAGAATTAAATTCGATTTAAACTAAACTTCAACGTAGCAACGCACGTTGCCATCATCTTCTCCCGCATCTCCCACCCACCGGTTATTGAATCTCGTTGTCGGTGTTTCACGACTAGCCGCTAGCCATCCAAACATTTTTCACTATTTTCATAAATGATAATAGTGGATTAACAGTTATTTTGTGTTCTTTTTTTTTCAATCATGTACGAGATAAAATTTTAAACTTTAACAGCTTATTGTTATCAGATAATGACAGTAATTCTGAGAAGTATTAAGCAGTCTTTGGATCGCAAAATTTTAGAAACTATTGCTTCTTGAATATTATTTTGTAGTTGGATTCAATTTTTATAAATAGTTTCTTTTATTTTTCTTAAATTATGTTGTTTGTGTTAAAGATATTGTTTTTTTGATATATAGGAACATAATTGTTTTGTAATTATTTTTTTATCGAATAAAAGAAAACGATATTTATTTCACATAAATCAACATTTTTATGTGTTTCGAGATGTTACTATCGTACATTCACGTGTGTTTTTTTATACTGTATCATAGAAAACAATATTTTAATAAAACAGTATCACAAAATAGTATCACAAACAATATCCTATTAAGAACACTATTTCAGCATCTTAATATAACAGGATCGCAGGTAAAAGTATCTTAATATTTCACTATCAGAAGTACATTATTATATTAATACAACAAATACGTTAGTATCAGTTGCTTTATAAATAAAGACAATATTACAATCAAAATAGAAAATTCCAACCCAACAGAAGACAATATCGTAATTAAATTATCTTAATAAAACAGTATCATAGAAAACAGTATCGAAAACATATTTGTATCAATATCATAATTACAGTATTATAGATAACAGTATCACATGGTTAAAGATAGTAAATATAACAGTATAAAAAGCACACATTATCAAGTATATGCTTAAGTGAATACAAATGTTATGTTTTAACATAAAATTATAGCACAGTACATAAATAAAACAGTATCATAATCTTGTACTACTAATGGAACATTTTGAAATAATATCATTACTTCAACAATAAAATATTTAATTTTGAATGTGTGTTTGTTTGGTTGAGCTTAAAAGTAGTTTTTTTGAAGATTTTTTTTAAAAAAAATTGATGAAATATGTGATTCGAAAATTAATAAAATTTGTAGGTCACATGAAATATGTGGTTGAAAATAAATTTGGAAAAAAGAGAGCTAATAAACATGGCCAAACATGCTATAATGTAACAAAAACTAATGTACAATATTAAAAGTAAAACAGTATCACAATATCATAATAAAACAATATCATATAAAACAGTATCTTTATAAATCAGTATCATAGAAAACAGTATCATATTTGAGTTATCAATTTTGGTAATTACAGGGGCATATTGGCATTTTAGCGCTGAAATATAGCTTTAATTGTCATATGAATTTGGAACCCATAAGCACATGATCAGTGACCGCCTCTAAAATTTTCCATTTTTTAATGTAGAATTTTCGAATTGGGCTATTACACTGGCTGGCTCGTTGGCTCAGCCTACGGCTCGACTCATAATTTTTTTTGCTGCGCTCAGGTCAGTTTTGAGCTCATCCCCAAACAAATTCTAGCCCCCATGAGTCGAGCCAGTAAACTTACGGTTTGCTCGATCCATTTATCACCCTAAGATATACTGCCCCCTAAGATTTCTTTTTGAAAAATACTATTCATAGCATAGCAATACTTTTTACTTTTTTTAGGTGTGGTTATTGATGGTACGATTCATAGTTCTTGTATTACTAGTAAATGCACGTGCGTTGCATGTGGTAGCGTACTAAATTTGACAATATTAATATAAATTGAATATCTATATTGAAATAAAGTATAGTGTACAAGATATGAAATAAAACTACTGTATTTATGGAAAAACGGGTACCCATTTATTTATTAAACAACTTATATGTTTTGTGCAATTAACGGTAAATTGTATACGAAGAACAATAATTATTATTCATAAACGTAAAACTTACTAACAAACACATCGAACGAAAATTAAAGTTCATAGAGAATACATTTATCTTATTTATATAATGATAATATACATGATTTTTTGTTAAATCATTAATTGTATTATATAGTTCGTCGATGTAGATCTTCAATCCCTGTAATTTAGACTGTATTGCAAGACCGTCATCTACCATGTCTAGAAACTCCAAATTCATGGATGCAAATTTTTCTATACTTTTCTGTTATTTTAATCATACACGAAATGTTTAGTAAAACTCTTAAAATGTGGATAATTTCATATCACATATATAATCATTGAATGACAAAGATATAGACATTAGTAAAACCTCATTCTCATCGATCATTTGGAGTAGAATTTGAACTCTCGAAACAAATTCTGAACGATGTATGTTTTGTGCTATTGAATGTAGACTTTCTCAGAGATTATAGAGAACCATTCTATAATGTCTTGCTTCTTGTATTTGGATATTTGGTGCGGATGTGAGATCTCTACCATTGGTTAAGTTACACCCCACTATATCATTTTTGTTGTAGTCTTCTTCGGACGCCATCCATGCGAAAAGTTCATTTGTTTGTTCTGATGCCTCATCCCATTCTACTTTTCCTTGTCTCTTTTCTACAAACGAAATGTCAAACAGGAAGGCAGATTTTAATCCTTCAAGATCTCTTGCAAATTCAACAAGGGCAAAGCCAGAATGTCCTCTATAATCATACAGTGGCTGAAAATTGTTGATTAGATATCCCTGTCTCTTCCAACGACGTTCGAGATTGATACTGCAGTTGTCAACATGGATGTTATTGTCAATGCGTACTGGTAGATTTGCCACTATTACTGTCCATGGCTTTACGATTCTGGCACCATCATTGGTATCGGCCATCATGAACTCTAAAAATAAAATAAGCTAAGACGATAACGAAGTGTTGTTAATATGAATATTAGAAGATAGACTTTACAATTAAACAAAAAAATAAATTTCGATTGTTGATCATAAATTTTTTTATAGAAAGGAAATTGTAAATAAACATTGTATATGCTAATGCGTTAGAAAAATTGAATATATGTGTAAGTGAAATATCACAGTGCTTGGTAAAAATTAGAAGGAAAGTAATGATATATGCAAAAACTCAAATGCAAATAAGTATGTGATTTTTAGTTATAGTGAATGTTTACGTATGTGGCATTTATATAGCCAAGATGTTTGGAACTTAGTATTTGGTTTAGAATCAATATGAAAGGACGGAAAAATTTCTAGTAATGTGAATTGAATTTAGGTATTGATTTTACGTTACAAAGGTATTGATTTTACGTTACAAATGAATGTGAATGGGTTTTGTCATTTAACTTTTAGTTTTTGTCATGTAGTTATTGTTTTATATGGTAAAAGAATATTAGTTGTTTTTTTGGTATGTGTAGTCGATGTAGGTACAATGGATGGGTTTATGAATTGAAACTGTATTTTTTGGCACATAGTTTGTTGTTTGATGTAGGGAAAGAATTTTAACTATTTTAATTAAACACGTTATGCATTTAGAAGAAAAGTGCTTTTATTCAATTGTATTTTAAAAAAAATGATTGCTTTTTAATATTTTTTTTATCTTAAAGAATGTATCCATGGATTGAAGAGCACGAAATGTGATATTCAAATTTTAGATGGGTGAACGTGCACCAAAATTGAGGAAGAGCTAATCATTTGTAATTTTGTGTTATAAATTTTGATAGGCTGATGAGTCCAATTGCCTAATATTAAATTAATATTTGATCAATAAGTTCATTTGTTATTCATTAAATTGATATTAGATCAAACTTAAATTGCATATAAAAAAAAAGAAAAAAGAAAAAAGAAAAAAGAGAGAGGTGTCAAAAATTTGGGGGGTCCTGGGCTCCCATGTGCATCTATGCCTATGCTAGTGTTTGCAATCCGTAGATAAACATAGCATCTATGTGCATTATTGAAACCTCATTTCCATACCCACAATTTTAAAATGATTAAATTCATAAAAGCAAACTTCAATTATTCAATAAAATAATGTTGTTAGCATGTTTAGAACATTATGCCATTAACATCTATTGCTCTATGCAATTAGTATTTAATAATTAGGTAGTATCGACGATTCAATATTATCTTGCTAGTACTCTATTTTCTAACTGTTTCCATGAAGAATAGTTTCTTTATGATGCAGAGAACTAAAAATGCCACATGTAACGACCCGAAAATTCGGATTTCTATTTTAAATATGAAAAAAGAAAATGAAACGAGAATTTAGTTGAGTTATTCCAAAAAGTACTTTAATAGTGATAACAATTAGAATTTAAATTAGATCCGAATAGTAAATAAGAGAGAAAATCGGATTTAATAAGTTGTGAAGGGACTAAGATGAATTCATGTAAGAGTGAATAACTTTATTAAGAGTTTGATTGATTGAAAGAGAAAGGATGGGTAGAGTTAAGAAAGTGAATTTTAAGCTTTTGGGATTGCGTCAAGCAGCCAACTTTGGAGACATCGTATGATTTATGTATTAGTTGGAATTCTACGAAACTTATGGTGTTGTGAAGTACACAACGAGACCTTCGAAATGGTACCAAATACACCTATGTTTGACCAAGGAATCAGTGCCGAATATTTATGTCAAAAACGTTCTAGGAAGTTGTAAATATGGAATTCCCAGGAATTTATTGTCGAGTAGCTATTTTTGGAACAAGGCTGTGATCGTTGGGATGATCTGTTTTCAACGATTCAAAGTTCGTTTTGAAGATTCCCGTGAGATGTTTGAGATGGTATAAGAAACGTCGAAAAATGAGAATGTTTCGACCTTCAAAACTTGACCCAAAAATAGGTCTAGAAATCTGCTTTAATTGGACTTTTAGTATTAATTACCCTAGAAACAAGAAACGTAAATTTATACTTTATAATTTTGTACTAAGTTTGTTTTTCAAAACAATTCAACAGTGAGAAAATTACTCTATGCCAAAGAAGAAAGTGCCAAAACTTCCAAATTGATTGAAATTAAAGCATAAATCTATTTTAAACATTTTTAATGCATATCTGACTGCATGTGCTTATGTTAGTGAAAGACATAATGAAATTGCTTTGGTTGATCATGTGTTTCTAGCCCTTCACGTGTACATTTTCACTTGAAGTTACAACGGTTTTGGAACCTGTATATTTTATTTAATATCCAAAAAGAACAACGAAATTGCTTGAAGGTAACCCAATTTTTTTAACTTGAACTGATATATATATCTTGTCCATACAAAAGTTATTTACAAAAGACCTGAAGCACAAAACAGGCTAGTGCTTTTCAAGCGAGAGAGCTACTTTTACACACCAATTCAGATAACAAGATGATATACATGGATGCAAGATACAAAAAACTTAGGACCAAGGGACACTATTTTTGGTTTCACTCCACTGAGCTCTGCGATTAGTAATCTGCAGTTACAAAAGACCTGAAGCACAAAACAGGCTAGTGCTTTTCAAGTGAGAGAGCTACTTTTACACACTAATTTAGATAATAAGATGATACACATGGATGCAAGATACAAAAAAGTTAGGACCAAGGGACACTATTTTTTGTTTCACTCCACTGAACTCTTCCATTAATAATCTGCAGAAAGCACATCACTTTGATTGGTGATGTTTGCAACGAGGCAGAGATCTGTAATATTTCGAGAGGCAATGACTGTGTTGGTTTGAAAGCATGTATGTATTGCATTATTTCTGCCAGATACGGGATCTGTTGGTGATAACACAGACAGAGCATATGCTTTAATAGGTTGTTTGTTGATGCATGTACGATGTGCACTTTTCTCTTCCACCATGAAACCACGAATTGGATTCTCTCCAATATTTAGAGCTGTGTTGATGTCAAGTATTGGCTCAAGCATAAATACAACATCGTACTTCAGGGCCATTGTTTTCTTGTTGTTGTTGATAACCTTTAGATATAACATGTGTTCTTCTGTGGTTGAAGTGCAGATGTCGTTTAATATGTCCTGATTCTCCTGCAATATGAAATATATACCGTAGTTATTAATAATCTCAATTATTGGAATAAGTTTTAATCTTGGATATAAATTTTTTTCTATACTACTGCTGCGAGCTGCATAAGCTTCTGTCCTGAGCACTGTAGAAAAGTTTCCGCTGTTTTTCCAATCATATTTGCACTCACGCAGCCTGTGCGATCTTCTACTTGTACATGAACCTTTGCCCTGTGTTGTTTGTATTTTAAATGTCATGTAATCAATGAAAGAAGAATGTTAGAGAAGTAATCTTGTATCTTGTATGTAGTCATAAGGCTCTAGTTTATTCACCAAATAGCATGAGAATAACTTCTAGCAGAAGTACCTTGATGTTCCTTTCGCACAATCATACTTGCAATAAACGCATTGGTATATTTTATCAAAACCAGCACTCGACCTCTTGTTACAGTTACTGCAACACATACACCAAAATGGCTGATTGTTGTTGCTCACACGAACTCTTCCCTTAAACCAAAAGAACTCCTGGTCTTTCTACAAGCACCAATTCAACAAACTTATTAAAGGCATTGTAAGAATAAGATCACTTAGTTATTGGACGAAATCTTGAAATGAACGATATATCTTAGTGAACAGATATGGAATATCTTTTAAGTAGACAATCTTATTAGAAGGTGGAGAAGATATTGGCGCTGTCCTTGTGCTGAGATAATTTTTCTTGATATCACGGTTTCTAAAATTTCTAGATTGTCGTCCACCCTAGTTGATGACATGTCAAGAGGCTAGATATAAGACATTAGTAGAGTTTGACTCTTTGTAAAGATAAAACTGGAGAAATGTAGACGAAATATAACTCAATGAAATGGATATAAGAAGTGCAATATTTGATCTGTAGGTTGACAAAAACTGACCAGGACTGTAAATGTTTAACTTGTCTAAAAGAAGGATTAACATGTATTGAACTGTTTCCTTTAGTACATACTCCAAGCCCTAGGAAATTGTGAGACAATGAAAAGAATTATGAAAATTTTGAGCATACTCTGGATAGAGAAGAATACTACACAGTTGACAAAGAGGAATTCTACCATTGAAAGATGACACCCTAAGATTTCTTGCAAGAATAATAGGAGCTGCACCGACCATAGTTGTGACAGTCTTGCATTCGTTGACTACAAATTCATCCCACACCGTCAAGAACGTTATCTTAAATCTGTTGGACATGAAAAATTAATTCTTAGAAGTATAACTATATCATGATTTCAAAGCCTTTGATCAATATAATAGACATTGTACTGACTTTTCATTGATGAGCACAATTTCTTGTATGCAGGATTCTTTCTGAAACTTTGTCTCGACTAATTTTTTTGGCATAACATCTATCACGACGCCTAGGGTATCTGAACCTGAGTATACAATTAGATGTAAACAAATTCCGAGTCAACTTGTTTAGTATAGTTATGAGCAAACTATTTAATGTTGACGATGTTATATACAAATATAATATGAGTAAAAGAGTACCAATTTCACTCTTGGTATCCATGTGGTATTGTAGATTGTTGAAAGACACAAGGCGATAAGTTGAAAATAGTAAATCGCAATGATCCTCATCAATAGGCTGCACCTTTGTGTTTCCATGTATGGTCCATTGGATGGGTCCCATAGAATTTCTGTATTTTTGTTCCATGAATTTCACAGTTGCATTTGATATAAGATACGTCTTCGACCATATCAACGTATCTTGAAATGCAGCAATGTCACTATTATAGATTGTGCATTGTACTTGAGTCCCCTGATTTTACAGAGATAGCTTGGATATGAAACAAACATGTTGATGAATATACTTGAATGATATAACTGTATACATTTTTGAAGTCATGCCTTACTAAAACAGAAGGTACAATATAATAAACCACATATAAAACATGAATGAAAAAGCAAGGTGCAGATTAAAAGTGACATCAACCTGTAGATCAACGAGGATTAAATTCTGGTATCTTAGTCTTTTGTCATGCGATGTTTTTGGAACACATTTTCCTGCAACCATCACTTTTGATGTCCACTGCCTTTGTCGAATACCAATATCTGATATAAACTTATATCCATCAGCCATCACAACAGCTGCATGACATTATTTGAAAGAGGTGGTTTAGTAATGGAATGAGGTCACTGTGTTGATCAAAGTCAGGCATTCTTCAACATTAACATTTAAAATATTATTATATATGTTTATAAGAAGAGATCAACATATGTAAACATGGATGAAGCATTTATAGAGGTGTTTCTAAGACATGAAATTACCATTTAATATGAAGTTTCTAATTAAAAGTAAGCTAATTGGAAAAAACAGTATATTAATTTACATTCTCTGAATCAGGTTGTGCACCTAAGTAAAGCTAATCTGTTTCATCATAGAAAACCAGCTTTGTATCCACAGCTGGATCAATACTGTAATTATGTTGCAGTTTAGAGATATAAGATTAAAATGAATGCGAGCTATGTTCTTTCGCATTAGATTACAATAGATTGGCATACAAGTATTAAAAATTGGAAAGAAAAAGGCATCAAGCGTACGGAAAAATTTTGTTCTCTAAAAAACCATACAACAAAGCTAAGGCTCACAGACAATGAATTCGTTTAAACTCAGATAGCATTCAATGACTTGTCCACAAACTCGCACGTTAACATAAACATATGAGTACACATGCCCACAAAAGCTGATGATATGCTGGTTGAAATCGCTTTGATTCATTTCATCACTATTTAAATTGTGGGTTTTAAAATTAAATTAAGAGAGAAAACAAGAGGCGGATTAACCAGTATGAGACTGGACCTCCATTAGTAGGAACCTCGAGGTTCATTACAATGTTCTTTCATGTATTTCTTCATTCACCGATGTGTTTACCCCTAATCAATACATAGGTAAAAAAAATTCTAATGCAAGAAATATTTGAGTACAAGTTTCACAGATGCAATGTACAAAGTTCAGAGAATCACAATCCTGGAAATTTCAATGATAATGAAGACAAAGTAATTGCTTTGCCATGGTATTGTACCATAGAATACATGGTTTGAATGCTAATAACTGAAACAAGAACAAGAGTATTCTGTTTTTAACAAAAAGAAAAGCTAACAAATAAGAGAAGTTGTTTACACTGGAAATCATTTATACATGTAACACAAATTAAGCAAACAAATAACAAAAAAAAAATTGAAGAAGCACGTACTTATACTTAGGAATGAAAATAGATGAGAACAATCTATTTTTGTGGGATTGAGCAGCACCAAGTTAACCCACTGAATTGATACCGTGCACCCCAAATCTACCTATATTTATATAGATATATATACACAATTCATTTGTACTAAAAAAAAGACAAGCCTTTTGCCATATGATATTGGTGAAGCGTAGGCTCCGTAATGACTTAGCGTAAAAAAAAATTTAGGGTAATGTATGTACCTATGCATACAACCAAAGTGGAAATACGAATTAGTCATACAAATGATAGGGGGAAAGTATGGGTGTCTGATAAAGTATGGCTGCTTGCTGATTTGAAAGTTAATTGAGTACTGAAGAGGTGGATTAGATAAAGAAGATCTGCCTCTTCTGTGGAGTATGTACATCTTCTGATTAGCTGCATATTTGGTGTCCGTGTTCCTGAATAAATGGCCCTCGAATTTGGCGATTTAGTGCGGCTGATATGATTTTGGAGATTACAAGCAATATTGGTGTCTGTATTGAAGTACAGTATTTGCATTTAAAGCTTCTGGTCAACGAAAATGAAAAAGATGTGTCAGTGTCTGAAGGCATATCCTAAGCCCAATATGAAGGAGAAGGGTTTAGTGTAGATATAAATAGTAAACATTGTATATAATTTCAAGTGATGTAGATGAATTACAAAGTTAGAAACTATACTGCAAAAGATAATTTTTTGGGAATTTTTGTGTGTAAGTGGTATTTTGTATTTATTGTTGAGGTTATTTGATGGTGGTAGCAGGGTCGGACTTTAAGTTTGTTAGACCTGAGTCGAATATTAAAAATTGGGTCCTCAAATCTGTAGTATATATTAAAAAAAAAATTCTTTATAAGAGTTTTCAAAATTAAATAATACACTCAAAACATAATTAAAATACGACAAAAAAGATTTCATACACAAAATATTTTGCTACCCACTTTACAGTTGTGAAGGAAAAAGTATCAAATAAGTTTGCATAATGAAGTTGTTCAACTAATTTTGTTTTTAATTTATAACATAGTCAATTTGTTCAATTTTTCTTGTGACATGGTTGATCGGAGATAATTCTTGATCAACTTCAACTTCGAGAAATCAAAAGTTAAAAATGCTAAGAACAACTGCTTATATTAATTAAGTATAAAAATTTTGAAAATAAAGAAAGCAAGAAATGATTATAACAGAGTGAATGAATCAATACAAAGGGCTAAGCAACGCATTACCAATTTATCGTGGTTTCGTGGATTGCCCATGTTTTAAGATGAAATTTTTTATCGTATATTTTGTTATTATTTTATGGGTTTCCTTCTTGCTGTCTGAAGTCTCCTCAATGTTTGCTGGTTGCAAGAGGTTTTGGGGTTGGATTTTAATAGAGTTTGTTAATTCGGTGATTGAATGAATTTTTTAATTGGGTAGTTTTTAAAATTGGATGTATGCTTGGACTGTATAAGTCTATTTTTTTAAAAAAACATTAAAAAAAAACTATAGCATAATTTTTTATTTATAGGCCCCTAAAATTTTTGGGCTTGAGGCAATCGCCTCTTGAGCTTTATATAAAGTCCGGACCTGGGTGGTAGTTCCCGTTGGCTCTCTCATATTTAAAAACATACTTATAATGTTCTATCTTTTATAAGCATAGACGAATAAATCAGAATGAATATATATATTGAATACAAGTACAAGTACAAGTACAAGGGTTGTTAGTTTAACAAATACAAGTTCCTTGAACTTAGTTTCTATAAGGGAAAAATTAACTTCATTTGCAATAAATATTTCACCAGGAGCTCGATGTTTTTATCTTATCTAAACATTCAATTTGATTTCCTCTTATTCAGGAAATATTGATTTTGATCCTTTGATTCCAATTGTCCCCTAAAATTGCTGTATGTAGCTCTGACTAACAGCATGTGCTGTGCGTTGCAGCAAAAATGTAAAGCGCATGAGCTGTTGCTTTCTCAGTGAACAAGGATCAAAAACCAAAAGAACAATCAAGAAAGTCCCGAAGTCCCGAAGTCGCGAGTTAGTCCATTTTTCCAAGAAATGTTCTTTTATTCGCGTGGTTGATCGGTCTGTGGATGAGCATGTGCCAATACTTCGAAGTGCACAGATTTGATTTTCTTATTCAACCACTTGTACTCTCCCCAGGCTTTTTACCGAGTTCAGCAGCTTCATTGAACTAACCACTCGCCATGATGGGGGAACAACCATCGAAGATCAGGATGGTGACTAAATGTTGTCATTGATGGTACGTTATATCTAGGTACTCATTTGATGGAGTGTCTGCGATGGAAACGACACGTGAAAAATGCACAACGCATTTTTTGAATGAAGCTTTCATTTGGCAGCGGCCTTGTATGTCTGTACATATGTGGTCATCAGTTCCAATTATCTGCATGCAATGTCTTCACACTCTGATGGGCAGGAACACATTTTTTTGAACGATTGAATTTCCAGGGCATGCCTTAGACATTTCCAATCAAGGGCATGCCTAAAAATTAGATGGGAGCTAAGGGCATTCATAATAACCCGGTAACAAGAAACCATGATAGAACGCATTTAGAAATTCTTAAACTCAATCATGATCTAATTGCATATTTAAACAGCACTTAGTAGATCTCAGGGTTTGAAAGGCAAGTAACAATGTGGCCTTGTTCGGTTACTGTAAATCTCCCATGTGATTAGTAAAGTATGTCACAATAAGATATACTAAGTGCTGTTCGAATTTGAAATTTAGATAAGTAAAAAAATTGACAACTTCTATTAAAGATTGACAAACCTAAGAATCTGTTAATAATTGATAGAAATACAAAAAAAATTTCACAGTGTCTAAGTTAAAATATTCATTCATACCATAATCATTCGACAAAACAACTTGTTTGAAGATACAAACTTCACGTCACCTGCTGTTCTAGAAGCCAAAAACGATAATGCAATTTTCGTCAAGAAAATAACGCCTACTAATATATCTGTCACAACATAACTTAGTTCTCATAAATATGGTTGTGCTACCAGACTTATGAAAACCACAAAAAGAACAGCTTCGGTGCGCGGGTAGTAATAAAAATAAAAGAGAATCAAATATTAGTACTAAGGATATGCCCTCTCACAGATAGTTACTTATTTGAAGGAGCACGTTGTCTTCTTCGCTAGAAGACGTGACAATAGTAGAAATTCTATCTCTACTTGAGTGATTGAAGATGGCTGTGGCTGAAGGCATCCCGTCTTCCTCACCCTGGCTACTGTCAGAATCCTTGAAGGAGAATAAGGCTCACTGAACTGGTTTAACGATCTGCTTCCCTTTATTGATACAGGATATGTGTTCAGGCTGGGATTTGACGATGTTGTTTGCTGCACTACTTGGAACCAGGGGTTCATCAAGCTCTGTGACTGGGTCAAACATGTAGACAACATCATACTTACTATGGTTCCTTCTGTATCCCTTTCGGTCGCTCTAACATATAAAATTTGTTCTTCGTCAACTGAAGTGCGGATGGCTTGTATAAAAGACTGCTTGTCCTATGGTAAAAGATTGTAAATGTAGTTAGCAAGACGTTAATACAATGGAAGACACAGATCATACAACAAAGGCTATTTTGTTTACCGGGGTCGTAAGATTCATGAGTGTCATTGTTGTAGATCTCAAGAAAGCTTCTGCCATTTTTCCCATTATAGTTGCATCAATACATCCTGTGCAATCTTTAATCTGTACTTAGGTCTTTGCACTGCAGTATTTTTGATACAAACATGTGGTTATATAATATCATTATAGTCTCACAGATAATAATAATGATGAAATGCACAGAATCTCAAAGTTAGTTGCTATTAGAAGTAATGAAGCATTAATGACTGGTCAGTTGTACCGCGGTATTCCTCTCGCACCATCGCATTTGTAATACAAGCATTGATACACTTCGTCATAGTCAACATGGGACGATTTGTTACAAATTCTGCAACACATGTACCAAAATGATTGTTGTAGGATTTCAATTTTCAAACTATCCATGAGCCAGAAAAAATGTTGATCCTTCTACAATGATTTTGCAGCCACTATAGTTAGTATATAAATATAGACATTGAGGAGAAGATTTGGAAAGTCTGTTTTCTAATATAATACCTCAGATAACAACCCTGGAATGTCTTTGATCTTGCAGATCTTGTGTTTCGCGAGAGGACACACCTTTACGAACATTGATGATTCAAGATAACTTTTTTGAGCCACGATGTCATCTAATCGTTCTATATTAGCAGCAGCCCTGGTACAATGTAATCCAACAAAAAAATATCAGGAATCAGGAAATAGAAAATGAGTTAACTATTATTGAAGTTTACATTACAAGGTTAATGATTGGATTGATAAGAACATAAACACACATTGATGAAAAATAAAATGAGTAATGCCAACCATATTCTCAAGTGATGAACTCCTTCGAACGAAGGATTGATGAGGACGGAGCTATTACTCTTTGTTGATATTGCCATCCCTGTAACAAGTGCCATAAAAAATGCTCTTGATGTGTTATTACAATGCATTGATAGTGCACGATCTGTGGTATTCAATTAATACCAAAGAGGTTACCATTGAAGGATGAAACTCTTAAATTTTTTCCAAGGATGACTGGCATTTCATTGATTAGTTCGGATATTTGCTTACACTCTCCCTCTACAAAATTGTCCCACATTTTCAGCATCAAAGTTTCAAATCTACCAACAAGTAAATACATGTAAGATGAACAAGTTCTGGAATATAGAAAGAGCTTAAGAATGACCAGAGGAAGAAATAACATGAGCAAACCTTTCGTTGATCAGCACGACTTCTTGGATGTGAGATTCTATCCCATTTTTGGTCTGCACAACCTTTCTGGGCAGAACTCCCAGCGCAAGTCCCAGAAGATCTAAAAGATGAAATAAAAAAAAATTGCAGTAGGGTGAAAAAAGATTAACAAGCAACAGATAACAGATGATAGAAACAGTAGACTAAAACCAATGTAGAATTTCTTTATCTTTAAATTTACAAGAGAATACCAATATCATTCTTGATGTCCATATGCTCCTGAAGACCATCGAAGGTCACCAAGTTATAAGTTGAAAAGACCAGAGCGTCATGGTTCTCATCTATTTCTTCTATTCTAGTTCTACCATTTATTGTCCACTGAACTGGTCCTGCAGTTGCTCTATACTTTGGGTCTGTGTGCCTCACCGTTGCATTGGATATGAGATAAGCCTTGGACAAAATGAGCGTGTTTTGGAACGCCGTAATGTCACTATTGTATAATGTAGCATGGACTGTGTTTTCCTATATAGAGTAACAACATAGTATATTAGAGCTATAAATTGAACAAAGAATGTAATAACTAACATTTACATCATTTGTTTGTGGCATTCAGTTATCATCTCTGCTGCTTATCTTGCAATGTATTTATATTCCATTTTTATGTTTAATTTGTCAGTTTCATGTTTCACAATTAGTTGGTGTGAAGAAATACATAAGGTTACAAATTTTGTTTACAAATGGTTCATTAGAACTTATCTTATTGTTACAGGTAACATGGAATAAACAATGTAAACTATTTGTTTGCCATTGTTAACTTTAAGAAATGTATCATACCTGTGGATCAACAAGAACCATGGTTTGATATTTAACTGGACTCCGTTACGCTGTTCTTGCAATATTTTTCTCAGCCACTACTACTACTTTTGCTGTCCAAGAGCTCTGGCCATGACTAATGTCAGGAATAAGCTTGGGTTGAGCACACATTGTCTTCCTGCATGTCATTGTTAGGAAAATACATGAACTAATATATATATATTGAGATTGAGAAAGTTAAGAGGACAGAGAGTTTGAATGCAAACTAACATGGATGAAATACATAGATAGTCATTTTGTTTCTAATATTAACTAAATAATAATAATAACAGAAGAGGAGATAGGAACATACTCTGAAAATATTGTGAGGTGGATCTCCTGGAGCTGAAATCGAGCTGAAAGCAGTGGGAAGCTATAACACTAATGTGGGGATGATGAATGCAATAAGTGTTATCTTTTCCAAGAGCCAACACTTAAATGAAATATATATAGAGGCCATAGAAGTTCATGTGCACTATAAAAAAATCGTATTGTCAGCATCAGCAAGTGGTATACAGTTCATTTTTTTTTTACTATATATGCAAACAAAGGCAGGAGGTATATATATATATATATATATATATATATATATATATATATATATATATATATATATATATATATATATATATATATATATATATATATAGAGAGAGAGAGAGAGAGAGAGAGAGATGAGTGATGGGTGCTCTATTTAATAACTATACATAGACTGAGGAGAAAGCTTTTGATAGACTCTATCCATGAACAGTACTGAGGAAAAGCAGTAACCAACAGTGAGTTTAGGTGATAGTACATGGTAGTATGTCCTTAGGCCATAAAATAAGGAAAACTAAATATGTACCCAGTACTTTCTTACAAATAAAATCAGCACAATAGGTGGAAGGTAGTACTGTACAAGTGGGCAGCCCAATTTCTGTAATTCCTAAAACAAAGAAATGAAGAAACGTGACATCCCAATTTCTGTAATTCTTACTATGGGCACAGAGCATTTTTATATATGTAAGTACACAAGTAATTGTATACAAAGTTGTCATGAAATTCACATTCAATACATAAAATAACACCATTTGAAGCAGGGGAAATTACCTGTAATGAGTTCAACTGGAGTGTCAAGAATAGACAGTCTATAATCAATTGAAAAGCATTTTTTTCCAACAATCTGTAAAGAGTTCAACTACATTCATATTGTTAAAGTTCAACCAGAAGAGTGCAAGAATAAAGTGTGGCAGTCTGTAAATTCAAAATGAGTCAATAAATGCAAGGAGTTCACGATAAACAACATTTTTTGTGCACCTCTCATGAGATTTACCTGATACAGTAGGTTTAATCAAAACTTTGATAGATTTGCTCGTTTGTGCTCTTGACAAGGCAACATATAATTGACCATGAGAAAACACTGGCTCTGGAAGATATAATCCAACGAAGTTTAGTGTCTGTCCTTGAGACTTATTTATTGTCATAGCAAAACATGGACGAATAGGAAACTGAGTCCTTTTGAAAGGCAATGGATTTTGATCACCAGAAAGTGGAATGAAAGGAATTCTATGTAGAAAAACTATCTTTCCAGAATACTCTCAACAGCAATTTCAGCATTAATTACATTTCTTTCAAATGATCGACATATTAATCTAGTTCCATTACACAAACCTTCAGAAGGGTTAATGTTTCGAAGCAAAATAACGGGACAATCTTTTTTCAATTTAAGTTCATGTGGTGGAATTCCACATGGAGTCAAAGGATTCAAGAAATCTTCTTGCAGAGTATGCTGAGTGTCATCAATCGCCTCATCAAAACTATAATAAGTAAAAGCATTGCCTGGGAATTTTTCCAACAAGATGTTATTTATATAATCAACACATTCATTTTTAGGAGTTAATATAACACGATTAATCATAAATTCTAAATTGTTCACATAATGATCTAAGTCAGGAAATACAATATTGATCAATTTTGTTAAAGACAATATTTCATTTTCAAAAGATATTGTTAGCTTTGGCAATAGCTTGATCATATCACAAGTACATTTTTCCTCAATCCCATTACCTTTCCGTAGCAACATTTCTGAAAACAAAGGATCTAACCTTGCTCTCATATTTTGAGTTAATTGTATTTTGGTGAAATGTGGCCAAAGATGAGAATAAGGCAAACTTGCATTCATTATATCTTTTTGTTTTCCCTTTTGAACAACAGGTAAAACTTGACGAAAATCTCCTCCTAAGACGACAACCTTACCACCAAATGGCAAACAACAATCATTAATATCTTGTAACATTTTATCTAATGATTCAACTGCACAACGATTAACCATCGGAGCTTCATCCCATATAATTAATTTTGAAATTCTAAACAAATCAGCAAGAGCAGATTGTTTACTTACTGAGCACGCAACATCACAACCTACATTTAGAGGTATTTTAAACATCGAATGAGCGGTTCTACCACCTGGTAATAAGGCAGCAGCAACTCCAGAAGATGCTGTCGCCAAACCAATAAGATTTTTCGATGTTAAAGCCACCAACAATGCTCGATATAGATACGTTTTTCCCATCCCACCTGGACAGCTGGACCATCAATAAAAAATAAGCCATTCAAACCACTAAAAAATTTCTCCATGATTGCATTATAAGCAAATTGCTGTTCTTGATTAAGTGTAGATGTAGAGGCTAAATCAGTTTGAGAAATTGGAATGTGTAACTGTTCACCTATGATATGAGCCAACATCTCATCTTCTCTTAAATTTACATCATATGGCACTAACTTAAAGTCATTGATATCTTTCCCAATTAGTTCTAACAATAAACTAATACACCGCAGTGCCTTCATCTCTGCTTCTTGACAAGATGTACTATACTGTATATAATCTTCATAAAGGAAACACTTAAATTTATTCCATAAATAAGCTGGATCACTCGGAGTACAATATACCAAAATAGTAGCAAACAAACGTCTCAATGAACAAGGCATTTGATATGACGAAGCTTCTTACAAACAAAGTTCACAACTATTATTTTCGCTTAACAGACCGTGTAAAACTGCAGCCTCACGAAATGAAGTAACCGAAACTCCATTGACAACCTTTAGACTTTCAAAAGAATTTAATCCTCTTATATGATTTAACAAGACCCTCAAGTAATATCTCTTACCCTCTGATGGATTGGCAGCTACAACCCTTCCAATAACATCTCCTTTTTTTCTAGAAGCCCAACATTTTTCCTTACTATCCCAAACAAAATATTTAGGAAATTCTCTATACAAAAGTGTTTTCGCAGTTTCATCCATAATATTCATCCTAAAGTATTCAGTTAATATCGTTTTTTGTGCACAATCTCCAACAATAATTTTTTGAAGGTCATCACATTTTCGATACGTGACTAATTGACTATTTGGTAAATGCAATTGTAGTGAAATAACCGATGGACGCATTTCAAACAAAGTAAATCCAAAAATTCTCCAAATAGCTTCTGGTGGAGAAATCCATCTATCTTATTGAAATTTCTTAATTTCATCAATAACTTCAACATCTTTATCGGCATCTATAGAAAAAGCTATTCGATCGTGTCCTTTATAAACATATTTATATAAATATTTGACAGCCTTGACAGTTGAACAAATTTCTACATTAATGTGACAATCAAATTTTGCAACTAAATACAAGCTATATGGTACAACCCATCTATTATCCAACAGTTGGTCCCTAATCTTTACTATTGTGTTATTATTTCGACGCCTATATCTCGGATATGTATCATCACCACAAGAAGTCTCAGATGTATATTCTTTTGGGTACTTACTTCTACAAACACCACTTGGTTGCATGCAAACATTATTAGCATTTAGGGTACCACATGGACCATGCATCATATGTTTTAAAACAATTGAATGTAAATGAGGATATCTGTCTTTATCAGGAATTTCAGCACATACAATTTTATCAATTAAATCAAAAGAAACTAATTTTTTATCACGACGCAATATTAATAAAAAGTGAGCATATGGAAGTCTTCTCTTTTGGAATTCTATCACATATATGTATGCAACAATAGGCCCAAAGATTTGTTTTTTCAACAAATCATTTTTGAGTTCTTCCAACTTTGCTCTAAATATACGTGCAAGCAAATCAGGTCGATTTTGAATTTCATCATTGTATCTCAACTCTTCCTTAATTTCAAGCCAATTTGGATTGCAAGTAATTGTTAAAAACATATCCGGCTTACCGAATTTTTGGACCAATGTCATTGCATCTATGTATCTTTTATGCATATCCCTTGGGCCACCAGTAAAAGATGAAGGCAAAACAATTCGTCTACCGATTTGATCACCTCTAATTACACCAACCTGTATACTATCAATAATTTCTTAATAAAGCTCTGCACGTATTTCAGTCTGATTATTTCTAAAATAATCTAATCTAGAAGTTTCGACTTTAACATATATGTCAACTATATATTGTTGTAAAAGACGACCTGCATGTAACAAAATAGATTTATTAGAATTTCTAACCTGTAATTTATAACAATAATACTCCCGACAAGAAACCTGTAATCTTGTCTTCTTCTTCTTCATAACTAAAAATAACATAGTAATAAAGAAATTAGTAATAAATAAAAAATATAAAAAATAGAATATACACAAATTAAAGACATCACTCACCCATTGTTTCGTTTTCTATTAGTTCCTCAACAGAACGGATATGGTTAATACTAAATGAACAATCACCACCAATGTTGTCATCACTCTGTTGACCATTTGACCGTTCAATACCTTCGTGCCAACCTGTTTCACCACGAGGAAATAACAACAGGTATTGAAGAGAATCATAACATCCAAAATAATAGTGTACTTTATGCGTGCCACCTGAATGACAATGGACTAATATATCCCGTATTCTTATATTTGAAGATGGATTTTCTTCAACCCAAAGCGCAGCTACATGTGAAGCCGATGGAGCATTATACACTCGTTGATCATGCCCAGGGATCGATCTTATTCTCAACGTATGTGTTTCTAAGTCAGGAACATGATTGAGGCTCCTAAAAAATCTAGTGTAAGGATTGACGTCTAAAATATCCATCAATTTTTGCAATATTTCCCTAGATAGTTTATTTGAAATATGAAGACGATTGTTCAACTCATTTTTTGTATCATAAAAATACAATTGCAAATAAGAAGGATGACAATCCAATAGTAAGATTTCATTGATATAATGAGATATCTGCCATTGCACTCTGAATGTATAAATACATTTATTTCTTTTGCATAAATTATGATCATACTTAATGCCAAAAGATGTGAACGCAAAATTACAATTGTACGTTCTAACATACGTTTTGAATTCCTTAGATTCAACTGACGCTGACGTAAACAGTGTATGTAACTCGTCAGGAACATCGACATTATGAAGTCTAATTTTTCCATACAAACAACAAAATCCTTTACTTTCATTCTGGAAATGTTTAGCCCCACAGTAAATGCAAATTGTTGGCAATCTTAATACAAACGATGTAGTAGGAACATTGTCAAAGATTGAAAGGTAACTCAATAAGTCATTTTCTTTTGAGTTCTTAAAAGCACTACGTCTACGTATAAAGTTGTTAAAACTACCTGTACATTCTGGAGACTTGGACACAACTCCACATGTAGGTAATTGTCCATCTTCTACAGTGACATCATGATCGGAAGCAGAGGGGGCACCTATTGCATATATTGTAAGAAAGAGAAATATAAAAAATCATTTCCATACGTTATGAACAATGAGCATAATATAATATAATAGTAAGAATAAATTTGTAGTACAAAATAATGTACAATATAGGAAAAAAAAGAATAATGAACATTTTTATCGACAGCAATAAACCACTAATTATTGAATATATATAATTGGGTCAAAACACATACTTGAAACTCCCACGAAGCGCATAGACTTCCTCTGTCTTATTTGTATATTATCCCCTTGAATTTCCTGTGCAAGTTGTTTCGTCTTTGTTGCACTTACTTCTCTACGGCGCCTATTTCGAGGCATCATGTTCTCATCAACCGAAAAAGTACTATTACAATCACTCTGTGGTTGTTGCATATTTTTTTCTTGTTGAGATTTAGCATATAACTCACGGCGCCTTTTATTTTTTAGTTCTTTCTTTCTTAACGCATCCTCATAACGATCGTCATCATTCATTGACATGAATTCTTTCCCTATAAATACATAACACATACTGTAAGAAACAATAACTCTAACAAACATCTAATGTTTCA
The DNA here is from genome assembly GCA_030279155.1 of Forsythia viridissima. Taxonomy (NCBI): domain Eukaryota; kingdom Viridiplantae; phylum Streptophyta; class Magnoliopsida; order Lamiales; family Oleaceae; genus Forsythia; species Forsythia viridissima. The sequence goes on from CM059042.1 coordinate 11,373,251, forward strand.
CGACTGGCAATTGAACCTTGGAAAATATTTATCAACATAAATTGTGAACGAAAATTAGATTATCGAGTACGTTCATTACACTTCGATGAAATTCTTACAGAGTTAGTATTTATTTTGTTATTGTACAGCTTCCTTTCAGAGACTTATAACCACAATTCTTGCAAACATAAAAAAAAACAACATCTACAAAATGAGACCATCAAAATTCATTTCAGATATAACCTTAGATTATAAAAATAACAGCCATCAAATAATTCAGAACGCTAACATTCATTTGTAACCATCAGTAAGACAAATCTCGCAATTCAAAATCATTGTGAAGTAATTTAGATTGGTTGAATTTTCAAAAAAATTTGAGATAATCCCACAAGATGTTAGATGGAGAGGTATACAAATATTCAGTAAACATGAATACGACATAATTGATTAAGAAGAAGATGAAGAATAAGAAAACATAGAAGTTCAATTCTTTCAGAGACTTATAACCACAATACTTGCAAACATTTAAAAAACAACATCTACAAAATGAGACCATCAACATTCATTTCAGATACAATCCTATATTATAAAAATAACAGCCATCTAAATAATCCAGAACGCCAATATTCATTTATAACCATCATTAAAACAATTCCCGCGATTCAAAATCATTGTGAAGTAATTTAGATTGGTTGAATTTCTGAAAAATTTTGAGATAATTCCACAAGATGTTAGATGGAGTAGAAGAGTAGCATAGGGCGTATGAAAGAAGGGACCAAACAAAGCGTTGTATCATCCTCTGAGGAGATGGCTTAGACGGCTCAAGGACAATGACTTAGAATACTTATGAACAATACCTTTATTAACTCTTATAATATCGTTTAGATTTAGAATAGTTTTAGATTTAGAATAGATTTAGATTTAGATTTAGCTTTCAAAATCTGTTTACGAGCTCGAACTTTTGGATCCACTTACAAAGAATATAATTACAAGATTATTATAAAATTCAATATTCCCCAACAAAACCCTCAAGTTCTCCACAAAGAGGGGGGATGAAAATATTATCACTCAACCACATCTAACCTCTTTTATACCCCAACTTTTGGTAGCACATTAAAACCAAACGTTAAATCTAAATCGCAACAATTGCTCAATGTTCATATGTTTACCTTCATCAGCCATGCTCCAATTCATCAGTCCCTATTTTCATTTACACGTTTCTTTCAACCAATTTTACTATCATGCATCTGAAAAGCCATAATATATCATGGACAGTAGCCAAAGCGCAACAACTGCTCAATGCTCCATCTTAAGAATGTGGTTTTGAATAAAAAAAATTACGTGCTTTAAGTAGTAGCAATTTTTAAATATTAATATTTTGGTACACTGTACTTATAAACAGAAAAAAAAATGCGATAAAATCAATACCAAATGGAGAATAGCAAATGACTAAAAAGGACATAAGTTTAGTTCTTATTAAACATAAAATGAAGAAGAGAAGCAAATGAAATAAAAGTAACAAGAAATGTCACCTAGAGTCTTAGACATCAAATTTAAGATAAATATGCGTCAAACTTTTGACAAACAAGCAACCGCACCACTTCATTTCATTGGCTCAAACATGCCACAAATTTCATATTTAAAGAGAGACAAATTTAGGGTCCAAGAGCCTTGCTACTCAAGGGCTTTTGTAACATCCATGTTTTGAGAAGTAATCCAATCTAAAAATATCTTAATTAATCTTGAAAAAAAAAATATCAATAACAAAGCCTTTCCTGGTTATTGACCAAATGACTTTTACTTCGGGTATCTGCGAACATCAAAATTAAAATTAATGGCCTTGACCAAATGACTTTTACTTAGTTATCTGCAAAAAGCAAAATCAAAATTAATGTTCTTGTTTCTTTACTAATTACACAACCAAGTGGACCATGATAATATAACATTTCAATTTGTGAATCAATACGATTGGTTAATTGCTTCATTTTTAGCAAAATGTGGAAGTAAAAAAACTAATTATTACTAACCAAGACATTATTCTATCCATCCCTAAAACTAAATTATAAAAATGGTGTTAATTTTTCAAAATAAGAGGTAACATCCCCGGGATATCCGCCTACACCAACAATTATTTTTTAGCATTATAACTGGTCTTCAAATTAATAGAGTTCTCAGATATCACATGCATCCACTACTGCCAAACCAATTACAATATTAGACTCCAGGTATGTTAACATACAATTCACTTGTGGCTAGCCATGTTAACATACAATTCACTTGTGGCTAGCCACATTAATAACTAAAAAAAATTACCAACGAGTCTCAAAGGCCATACAAAAGGGAAAGTCGTATGTAGTAGAACCATGCTTATTGCACAAAAAAATAATAATATTATTATACAATTCAATATTCCCCAACAAAACCTTCAAGTTCTCCACAAAAAGGGGGAGGAGGGGTGAAGGGAGGAAAAGATTACCACTCAACCACATCTAACCTCTTTTATACCCCAACTTTTAGTAGCACATTAAAAACTCTAAATCATTATGGTTGATACAAAATCAATTTAAAAGTTTTCCTACATCTTAGATTTACAAGTCACTACATTCACCAATAATCTGGTAATTACATAAACAATTATGGCACAGGAATAAAACGATATACCAGAAAATTACGATAAAACTTCAATAGAAAACAATATAGCAGAAAACTAAAATAAAAGTTGAATACAAAACCATATACCAGAAAATTACAATGAAACTTAAATAGAAGCATAATCAAATGAACAGATTTGACATTCTAAACAAATTAAATCAACAAACCAAACCCACATTGAATCATCACAATGACATTGTCAGAAGAGAAAATCAGATTCCCCAAAATAATCAATTTCAATTATATTAAATATATGAAATGCATAAACATACCGTGCATGCTGTAAATGCAAATAAAAAGCGGACGGAGAAAAAGAACTTTGCCTCCAAACAAAATCACCAGAATCTGCAGATATTGAAGACACCATCGGCGACCATTATCAGATTTCCATAGGGAAAACACGTGCGGCTGAGACTACAAGCACGCTGATCAGAAGGAAGAGCGAAATGGGGAAAACCCTGCTGCTGAAAGTAAAAACCCGCTGGCCGGAAGAAAGAGGAAAACGGGACAAAGAGGAAACTCGAGCTACATGTAGATGATGAAGTTGTAAGCTGTAATCTCGAAACTCGCCAATCGCTATTCTCGACTGAAAGTGTTTTGAAACTGTTTTGTCAGAGAAAGAAGATTAAGACTGTTATAATCTTTGATGCTGTAATCTTTTCCTGTTGCCGAATGAAACTGTTGTCGGGACAAAGAGGAAACTCTTTTCGATGCAGTGCAATACACCCCACCCCTAACCTTACCCCAACCCCCACCTCCAAAAGAGTGCACCTGGACAGTCGGTCGAGATCGATTGGACGGGAAAAGATAACACACCGATTGGAGAAAAGAAGAAGAGGAAAACGGTGGTTGGAACTACAAAAACGGCATTCGGAAGGAAGAGCGGATTGGGGAAACCATGCGGCTGAAATCAGAAGCCAACTGGCCGAAAGAAGAGGAAAACATGACAAAGAGGAAACTCTTTTCGCTGCAGTGCAATACACCCCACCCCTAACCTTACCCCCACCCCCACCTCCAAAAAAGTGCACCTGGACAGCCGGTCGAGATCGATTCGACGGGCAAATATAACACACCGATTGGAGAAAAGAAGAAGAGGAAAACGGTGGTTGAAACTACACAAATGGCAATCGAAAGAAAGAGAGGACTGGGGAAAACCGTGCAGTTGAAAGCAGAAGCCCACTGGCCGGAAGAAGAGGAAAACAGGACAAAGAGGAAACTCGAGCTACAGGTAGTTTTCCCTGGCCACTCGATACTCTCGAATGAAACTTTTATCAGAGAAAGAAGACCACGCGAGTTCCGCTGCAGTGCAATACACCCCACCCCCAACCCCACCCCGACCTCCACCTCCACCTCCACCTCCACCTCCACCTCCAAAAAAGTGCACCTGGACCGCCGGCCGAGATCGGTTGAGCGTGAAAATATGGGGAACACACCGGTTGGAGAAAAGAAGAGGAGGAAAACGGAGATTCAAGGTGAAGATTAAGAAAGAAGAACAAGAATAAAGGGGAAAGGAAAGACTATGGAGAGGGGGAGAGAGAAATAAGAAGAGAAAGAAATACGGCTTAGATGGCTTAAGGACGGCTTGTACGGCTTGAGGACGATAGCTCAGACGGCTTATGAATTGTAACCCTCATTCACTCTTATAATATAATTTAGATCATATACAGTCATGCCTCAAGTCTTTACTTTTGGGCATATGTTGTATATAATTTTACAATTTAAATTCTAAAAAACCAGAAAAAGAAAGAGTAGTTAGCAAAGTGTACCCTATATATACCGTTTTAATCCTTTCAATTTAATGCAATTCCACTGTGGGTGTTAAAGGGCCGTGCCTAGCTACATATTTATTTATTTTTAATTCTTTCATTTCAATGCAATTTTAATACTAATGTTAGAGAACTATATCTGAATTAGAATTTCGTGCTTGAGCTTGTCCTTTTTCAAAGTACCTATTTGGCATGACCAAGCATTTTTCAAGCCGCAAGGCCTCGTAAGCAGCTCCGGCCACTAGGCCGGCCGGCCGGCCGTGCCGTTTTGTCACCCCCTAAATTTTACTAATTGAAGGTGCATTTTTTCACTCATTAGTTTAGGGAGTGGGAAGCCTTTTTTATTTATTTTTATTATTTATTTTTGTATTTCTACGGGTCTAAAGTATTAAATGAGTAAAATAAGGGAGCGCCAAGCCAAATTACCAAAATTCCTCAATTTTTAGGATTTTTTTGCAAAAATGGTCCCTATTGTTTTGCACTTTTGTGAATTCAAGACCTATCTTTTCAATTTGACAATTACATCTCTAAATGAATCTTTCATTTGCGAAACCAATCTTTTTCGTCCATAGTCGTCACATTTGGCCGTCAAATGGTCAAGTGTCTTGCACATGCCTTATTTTAGAAGGACAATTTCGTCCAAAACTAATAAATAAAATTGAAAATAAAAATAAAAAAGTAATCTTCTTATTCAATGTGAATGATCCGCTCCACCCTCAAACTCCAGAACCGCCAGCCACCATCCCAATACCAGAGTCAGCAACCACTAACGTCAAACCAAACGTAGGATGCCAAATAAAAAAAAAATCGACACCCATATTGCTACCACCACCTAACACAAACCTGTAACAGAATAACAAAGCTCAATCAGTCCTAAATTAAAATCCCTAACTCTCATTTTCTCACTATTGCAAATCACCTACCGATCATCAAATCATCCAATACATACATATGCAGCTTCTCGTCCCAGGGCTCTCAAGATTAGCATTCTAAACATATACATACATATGCTTATATAGATGTTATTTAGATGTGGCGTTCGTTTGATATGAAAGATTAGTTCTATCATTTTTCACATTCAATGGTCGATGTATGATTTATTGCGACTTTGCAATTAACATGTGTTGCTTGTGGTAAAATCAAATATTTGTCTTAATACTTAACCAATCAAATATGGGAGCTAGTAGAAAATGTCATGCACGGTTCATTTGCAACTGTAGAAGTTGGGAACTTTGGACTTCATTTGAATGAAGTGTATTCTGGTGCAAATACTTTTTAGATTTAAAGGGAATTGAATAAGCTACTTAAATATATAAGTGTAATTTAAAATATGCCTATATTTTATAATATTTGATGAATTGATAGACAAAATTATCATTAGATTACCAACTGAATATCTATTATATCTATTTTTTTTTTAATCTTTCCAAGCTTACTCTTTCTCTCACTAACTTAAATACTCTCTCCTCATTTTCTCCAACATCACCACTGCCATAAGCTCCATTTTCCAATCCCCGTGGTCGGATTCTCTCATTCTTATTTTAGATTCAAAATATATTGCCTGTCACTGGGTTTTGAGCCATTTGAAGAAGTCGATCAATTTGAAATTTTTGAAATCAGTTATAAGCTATTAAAAATTAAAAAAAATTATTGTATTTTTATGTAGATTACATGAAACTTATTAGATATTGAGTTTCATTTACAAATTTTTCTAATATAATTTAGTATATTTTGTTGTTGGAGAATGGAATTGATTACATTTGGTCAAAAACATGTAAAAAAAAGTACAAAACTCGTCTATTCGTTAACAAAATAGACGATCATTTTGTCGATATCAAATATCAACAAATTGGGCTATATAAAAAATATATTAATTTAGTGTCCATTTTATCCGTGCCTAATTCGTCGATATCATCGTCAAAAAATTTGTCGACATCGACATTATTTGGTGGATCCACCAAATAATGTCAATGTCGACAAATTTTTTGTCGATGTATTTTTTGATATCAAAATATTTGGATTGTATGACTGTCAACTACTATTAAATCTTAACCATACAAGAAAGTAATTATTTTTACAAAAATATATATTTAAAATTTTACATCTAAAAATAACATATTTGTAAATATTCTAAAAAATTATCATATTTCCAATCTACTCTTTACTTTTGGGTCATTTGTATTCATTTTTATACTGTGTGATTAGAGCTATTCCCATTTTGCTGCACTTGTGCATGGCTAAGCACCCATATGCAAATGAGTCCTTAGCTCAGATTTGGGACTGTGGTCGGCAGCCCGTGGAGATTGGAGAAGAGGAAGAAGGGGACTCAAACTTCTATTTCAAGATAGCACAATTAAAGATCGACCCAACATTTTTTTAACCTTATAATCCCCAATATCGACAAAAAAAATTGCTAAAATTTTCAGTCAAATAAATAACACCAAGAAAAAAATACAAAATAATTAATCAGCAAAATGGACTTCAATAGGAAAGTTCAAGCGCGTGATTTGATTAAAGAGTACACAAAAACTCAAAAAAATCAAAACACAACACTAAAAATTTACAACAGATGTAGTGTAAATAAAGTAAAGTGAAACAATATATAAAAAGATCTGTATCTACAGATTTATGTGTCTTACACATCCGACCCCGACCTTGGTGGTTGTGGCTGCTGGTCTTGGGATGGTGGACGACGGTTTTGGGGCTGGGTGGGTCATTAATGACGGCTCTCGACGAAAAGGACTCATTTTACAAATGAAAGGTTCATATAGGTATCTGGTTGTCAAAATTTAAACCATAAGTCCTGAATTTGTAGAAATGCAAAACGGTAGAGACCATTTTTGCATAAAAAGCCTTAATTTTTTAACGGGAAATTGGCGCAAATGGTCTCTTATTTTTGCTCTTAGTGTAGAAATGGTTCCCAACCTTTGTTTTTTAGCACAACAATCCTTAACCTATGTGTGTTGATGCGCAATTGATCCATATTTGATAAAAAAAGACAAATATACCCTTATTTTTAATTAAATAAATTTTCAATTGGATTCTTATCCTTTGTAAAAAGTGAAAATCGAACCTATTTGCACATTTTACAATAGTTACAAATTCAATTGCAGTTTTTTTTAATTATAACTAAGGATATTTTTGTCTTTTTATCGAATAAGGACCAATTATGCACCAAAACAAATATGTTAGAGACTGATGTGTCAAAAAACAAAGGTAAGAGACCATTTCCACACTAAGGGAAAAGATTAGGGACCATTTGCGCCAATTTCCTTTTTTTTTTTTTTTATTTCAAACTTTAACATTTGAGGAACGCCGCCGTGACATTTTCTCCTTTGAACTCCTCTGACTACCTCTCCTCATTCTCACTGTCACGGCGGCGACGACAATTCTTCCACCCTTCCTTACCAAATTATCGGAAGAAATCCCGTTTTTTTTCTCCAAACAATGAGTTGCTCAACTCTTTTTACTCTCAAAACTTCACTCTTTGCCTCCGCCGCCGTCAACCGCTCTTTCAATCTCCGGCCGACCAATTATTCCCTGCCGACGGCATCCCTCAACGTGGACGTGCATTCCAATCCGAAAACATCACTTAATGAGAACCCATGGAAGAGTTCAGAAGTAATCACAGACGAGAAAAAATTTGTGGTGGGCACCTATGCGAGGGCGCCGGTGGTGTTGGCCAGTGGGAAGGGCTGTAAAGTGTACGATGTTGAAGGGCGAGAATATCTGGACTTGACTTCTGGTATTGCCGTCAATGCTCTCGGCCATGGGGACCCCGATTGGGTGCGGGCAGTTACAGAGCAAGCTAATGTGCTCGCGCATGTCAGCAATATTTACTACTCTGTTCCACAGGTAAAAAGCTTTTCTTTTTCGTATTTTCTGGTTTGTTTTGGGTTTGAGAAAATGGGTTCTGTCTTTTAAATAAAAAGATTGAATTGTAATAGGTTTTTTTTTTATTTCTATTTTTTTTTTGTGGCTATTTGCGAGCTTTTGCGATTGTAATGATAATGAATTGAATTCAAGTGAAATGGAACACAGTGCACATTGGAGCATGGGATAAAGTAAATTGATTTTCGTGAGTTCTTTAATATGAAGACTAAGAAAGGTGATTCATGTGAATTAATTCAGAGATCATTTTGAATATCAAATAATGCATGGAATTTCAAACAAAGCGTTCCTACTTTTCTTCGGAAGAGAGTAAATAACGACTTCGTAGCATACACAGTCTAAAATTGCATAAAGCAGAAGCCGTGTTTTTCCCTTAGGAGTTGTTCGGTGGATTCCCAGCTTAAATTTAACTTTTTACTGTTAATGTACTGATAGTTTGTCTTGAAAAAGTCAAATGATATACTTTGTGTTGCCAAATTAAAGATGTAACGAAGGCAATGTTTGTGTCTGCAGGTGGAGCTTGCAAAACGTCTGGTTGCTTGCTCTTTTGCTGATCGTGTGTTTTTTTCCAATTCGGGAACCGAAGCAAATGAAGCTGCCATTAAGTTTGCCCGAAAGTTCCAAAGATATTCACATTCTGATGAGAAACTGTCCCCTACGGAATTCATTGCTTTCACAAATTGCTTTCACGGAAGAACCATGGGTGCTCTTGCATTGACAAGCAAAGAGAATTACAGATCACCTTTTGAGCCTGTTATGCCTGGAGTGACATTCTTAGAATATGGTAATGCCCAAGCAGTAAGTGAATTGATTCAGAGTGGGAAAATTGCTGCAGTATTTGTTGAACCCATTCAAGGAGAAGGTGGTATATACAGTGCAACAAAGGAGTTCTTACAGTCTTTGCGCACTGCCTGCGATAATGCCGGTTCTCTTCTTATTTTTGATGAGGTAACCAACTAATTCAGAAAACATCATTACTCTTGTGGATGTGTTAACATGTAAATAACATTTTATATGAAATGAAAGGCATGTAATATACATATAGAACGAAAGAGTTGTCTCTATACGAAGAAATTAAACTATTGGATAACAATTGTCCGAATGAGTATGTACCAAGCAAAGATTTTTGAAGAATAAAGATGCTGGGCTGCTTCTTTTTTGGCTCCCACCCTTTATTTGTTTAGATCTTGAGGCAAGGCAAGACCCAAGATCCAAATTTTAGTTTAAAACTCATGTAATGAAACACCTTGGTTAACTCCCAAAATGGGATAGAATCAAGAGAAATCTCATTTGTTAGATATAGTAGATTGAAACGGGACACCTAGATGTGTTATCTACAATTCCATGTCTTTCTTGTGAAGGAAAACAAAAGATAAAATGCACATCAGGAGGAGAGAGAAGTTTTCTCTGGATGTTATTCTTTAATGATGGCTAAGGAATTGTTTAATGACGACAACGATTGAACATCTAAAGTATGCATTAATTTTGAGGAAATCTGTATGTTTGTATGGAGAAATATATGATCAACCAGGTGATTAAAGACTTCCGTATCTGATTGTAAGATGCTTTTGGTTTTTGTAACAAGAGGTAATTTACTTATTTATGCATCTTATCCTTGTCATTGCATGAGGAATGAGATATTTTGACTCCCATTAAGGAGTTTCTTTTTGGAATGGAAAGTAAAAGAAACTTTTTCATTCGAAAATGGCTCGTTTCTCCCTTCTATTCATATTAGCATCTCCGGCTATCATGTATGGTTTTGTAATAGACTGGAATAGTCATCCTTAAAAGGTTGTGGAGATCATTAGAATGCGATTGCATCTTTTTTAGTTTGGATTTCTGATGACGAACACGTGTAAAGAAGAACCATAATTACAGAAGAAGGGAAAGGGGAGAGAAGGAGAAAGAAAGGGGAGAGGAATCACAGACAATCGAAAGAGAAGAGAGAGAAGCGTAAATTAGAGAGAAAGTTTAGTTGTATTCAATAATGAAGTCTTAAGTAAATGCATAGACTTTCTTTATATAGTGTTTCAAGTATTGAAAACCACTAAATATATAACATAAAATACTATAAAATCTTTAAAACTAAACCTTAATAGTTTTTCTTAAAATAACTTTTAAACTCAGTAAATCTTCAATATTATATGTTACGGATCTCCATCATTTCTCTCCATATGAGAGAACTCGAAACATCATATCCAAGGAGGATGGTCTTTCTTTTTGACAGAGTATAGACATTGGCCACCTAATGACAACTAAATATTTAAACTATCCTCAGCATCAATAGAATCTGTAGAGTGGGAAGTAAAAGGGACTGGCACGGTAGACTCGCTTGCAGAAACAAATGATTGCAACACCAGTGACACGAATGTGCCTCGATGAGGAAACAAGTTTGCTATATTGAAAATAAAACTTTCATTCAAGTGTGATGGCCATTCAAACAAATTAATCTCAAGTAATTGATCGATAAAAATTTTCTTAACATGCTTAGGATACCGTGCGTAAAAAACGAGAATCAAAACATAATAATCCCCGTTAAAGTATTTGTGCCTACATTTCGCAGAAAGCTCGTAATTTTCATTATTAAAAAATAATTCTGCATTTTATCTCAGCGTGAATACTGTGCACATGGTTAACAAACATCGATATTCGAAACTATGTGATGGTAATTAATAGGCAATATTATAATATCTAGAGGGGAAGTATGCAAGCACAGAATTGCCTTAAAAAACAATAAGGCTACATGGAGAGCATCGAGCGTAGTAGGAAACTCTAGGACAAAGTCAATGTGAACGCCATGCATATATCATATAATAATGATTTAGGCACTAAGTTGTGGACATGTGGAATGTATTGTTTAGGCGGCAACTTTTTAGGTAATTCCTGAAGTGTAGCATTGTGAATTGTTTCTACTAAAGGTTTAATCGTGAGAGGGGACAAAATATGTGGCTTAAAACTTTTGTCCTCACTATTAGAATAGCCTATAGGATCAACAATAAAAACCTCATCTTCTTCCTAGACTAGAGTTTCATTTTTTACAGGAATATGTTGTGGGCACTCAGAATCACTATGTTCGTCAGCAAGACAATGAGGACATAAAGATTCGGGAGTAGATAGACAAGAGCTAAGCACAAGAGGAACAACACAATGATGGATGACGGACGATAAACAAGAATCAGAATTATAGAAGAAGGGTTAAGGGGAGGGGGTATGGGGTAGGAGGGAGAGAGGAGAAATTAGAGAGTAACTTTAATCGTATTCAATAATCTAGTCTAAGTAATACTTCATATAGGGTTTCAAATAGTTTAATTTAAGTAGGAATAGAACTAAATAAATAGCATAAAATACTAGAAATCTTTAAAACTAAACCTTTTTTTTTTTTTTTTAAATAAGTATATAAAATTGGTAAATCTTCAATATTATATCATTACATATCTCCATCATTTCTCCCCGGCAGAGAACTTGACTGTGGTGAGACAGACTGCAATATCATATTCAAGATGGGAGATCTTTCTTTCTCACCAAATATTGATATTGACCATATGATGACAACAGAATGTGCAAATCATGCTCAATAACATCCAAAGAATGAGGAGCACAAGTATCGATAATGAGCTCGTGATGGCAACATAGTGTGCATCCTCTAAAACATGAGTTGGTTCCACATAAAACAAAAAGAGCACGGGGAACTAGCAGAGTAGACTGGTATCCAGAAACAAATGATTGCAACACCGGTTGTTCAAATGTGCCCCGATGAGAAAACGATTCTGCTATTGAAAACAAAACTTTCATTCAAGTGCACTCGCCAGTCAAACAAATTAATCTCAAGTGATTGATCTATAAACTTTTTTCTTAAATTATATCTAAACTTGTAAATCTTCAATATTATATCATCCCAGATCTCCATCATTTTCCCCATGAGATTACACAGTGGACAAAACACGAATAGATTCAAAAAAGTTTCTCTTTTCTTTTTCCTTCACTAGTTGTGTTGTTGCATATTAAACAATCAGAACACTCAGGTTAATACATTGCATTCTTTCTTTTCAAATTGATACTACATGCTTTAGGTAGTGCAGAATAAGTACCCGGTGAGAGAATTGATAATGTGCGATTTTAAATCCATTTCATTGCTGAACTATTTCTATTATTAGTATTATGTTGCTGGGCTGTCTTTTGGCTGAGGATTCTCCATTTTCCTTTTAGTTGATGAACCACTGGCATTGAGTGTGTATATTTACTATCCAGTAACATCATGCATTTGGTTCTACTGTATGGAATTGTTCAGAAATCAGAATTATGGAAAATATAGCACGGCCAAAGTGGTGATCGCAACATGTCACATTATTGATTAAAACATCTATAATTTTTGCATGATTATTGCTATGTTCTTATTTTGGCATATGTTTGATCATAGTTTACTTGACGGGCTTCTTGTTGCCTCTATCCATAGATACAATGTGGCTTAGGCCGAAGCGGTTATCTCTGGGCCCATGAAGCTTACGGAGTATACCCAGATATAATGACTCTCGCAAAGCCTCTGGCCGGAGGTCTACCCATTGGTGCTGTGCTGGTAACCGAAAAGGTTGCTCGTGCAATAAATTTTGGAGATCATGGTAGCACTTTCGCAGGTAACCCTCTTGTTTGTAGTGCTGCAATTGCCGTGTTGGATAAAATATCGAGTCCAGCCTTTTTAGCCAGTGTCTCAGAGAAAGGTCGGTATTTCAAGGACCTGTTAGTTAAAAAGTTGGGAGGAAACACGCACGTGAGAGAAGTACGAGGTTCAGGACTGATTATTGGAATAGAGCTCGACATATCTGCCTCCCCATTGGTCGATGCGTGCCAACAATTGGGTCTTCTTATATTGACTGCAGGAAAAGGAAATGTTGTCAGAATTGTGCCACCACTGATCATATCGACACAGGAAATTGATCGAGCCGTTGAGATCTTGATTGATTGTATACCTGTTCTTGATCAGGTTAGCACAAATTAGATGTCAAATTCAAGGATTCTTGAACCTTTCCCCATCTGAACTGGGGCTTCTCCCAGCTTGTAAGTTATAAATGTAATATCCATGTAGATTCTTTTCAATAAATTCATGAACTATTTCCAATCCTATTAAGTTTATAGCATTACATTCCTTACCAAGATTTTAGTTCACTTCATATGCTATTTTGAAGTTGGCAATCATAGTTCTGAGGCCTTTCTTCTTGCTACCAAACTTGAAGATAATTTTTTTATTTTGTATTTATTTAAACTAAAAAATAAAGATATAGTGGTCTTTTCAAACAAAATTAAAGGAGGCCTTCTCGACATATGTTGCAACTTCTTAAGTAGCGTGTTCATACTTCGTTTTTTCCTTTATAAGACATCAAATTTGTGATCCCCAGTTGCTATGGGCAACAAAGGATAAGATACAATCGATTTCTCCATCTAAGTAGTTCTTGTTTCTCCCTGAACTTGTTCCTAACTCTTTCTCCGGGTAGTTCCCAATATTTGGCACTTTCCATACTTGATGGGTAAAACATCAATAAATTCGTTCATGATCGTTTTTATTGACTTAACTGTAAAATGGACGGAATCCGGCAACGAGCCCAGCAATTAAGCAAAATTTACTTGAACTTTACTCATTATTTCAAATGAATTTTGTTCCAAAATAGTTATAGGATTCACAAAATAAATTGTTTTACATCTGTATGAAAAATAACATTTGCTAAGTCAACTAATGGGACAAAAATTTAAACCTTAGAATTATATACACAAATGTTTATGTCTTGTTTCAGAATTATACATAAACTAGATTTTGTTCCAAAATATTGATTTCGAATATGAGGACGAGACATTTTGTGACTATGACAATAACTTCTACGAGGATGATGATTTGCCTTCTAAATTGAACACTACAAAGAGTGGAATTCGGATTGGGTACAGAGGAGAGCTATGTCAATGGAAATGAAGGAGATTCATATAAATTTTCTATATATTTGATGTGTGATGAATTGATAAGCGCAAATTCTGAAGATGAAGTGGGTTTGGAATGAAATTCAGTTTATGTAATGGTTTTTAAATAAGAGTTAAAGTTCATGTACAATTTTTGAAAAAACTTTAACTACCATGTGAGGCATTGTTTTGTCACATCGGTTGTCCCATTAAATTTGATTGATGGGTGTCAAATTTTGTATGAATGGTTAATAATTTTGTGAGTTCGGATGCTTTTTGAAACAAAGTTCAGTTCATGTATGATTTTAAAACGAGGAGTAAAATATACACACCATTTTTCGTAATTAACTCAAAACAATAGGTTGGGGACTAAATGCTACAATTTTTCCTATTTTCTATGTTGAGCTAGTGATTCTCAATTAAGAATATTAGTACCCCAAAGGCCTCAATGGCGTGTTTGGTAAAAAAAATGGACAAAACTAGACATAATTAAAAAAAAAAAGGGAAAAAATGAAAATGGTATGAATTAAATTGTGTAATCGTGTCTTTGCTCGAGATTAGCTTTATCTAAGAGTCTAGTTGGATGGGGTCTTTGTCCAACCTCATTTACACGCCTAGCTAAATCAAGTCGAGGCAAATAATGTACTCCCTCCGTCCCACAAAGATAGATTCGTTTTCTTTATTTATATGTCCCAAATTATATGCCATTTACTTTATAGAGGGTGTATTAAATTTTTCATTTTCCTAATATATCATTATTTAATTTGTATTGTTATCAACTCAAAACAAGTATTTAAATTTATTAGATTCATGAATGACTAATATTAAATGAGGGTATAATAAGAAAAGTGTGTGAAAAATTTATAATTTCAATTACATTAAATATGTTTTTTTAATCTGTGTGAAAAAAGAAATGAGCTTATCTTTGTAGGACGAATGGTGTAATATAAATAAAAAGCCTCTCTCTTGCATGGTTTTCAAGTAAGAATAAATGATGGTTAATTAGGGGTATGGAGCTGGGTCAATTTGACGACACAACATGTTTAGAAAATGTGAGATTGTGAGGCGTGACGCGGGGTTCGGCTGGGCCTTCAGGGCTATTTGATATTTTTGATAAAATAATAAATTTAATATAATTGTGACATAGTAATAAAAAGAATATGAGAAGTGATATAATTGTTTAGTCTACTTATTACAAGGTAAAAAACGTTATTTATAATGTTACAACTTACAATAATCCCAAAAAGAAAGATTATATAATAATTATATAATCAACTATAAAGATAAATAATTCCATACAATCGAAAAAATACCCAAAAAAATTATATCACGACATTTTCGTATTTTCAACATCCCCTCAGGCCTCAAACTCAATATGGTATTGTAGAAACCAAAGTGAGTTTGAAACTTAAATTCATCCAAGCAAATCATCATTTTTCAAGGGTCAAAGGATACTTCAGAAATGCATTTATAATGCATGTTGAACAAATAAAACAAAGAACTAGAAGTTGGTGCGAAAAAAAAAAAAATCATCATCCACCAATCTAACTGAAACCATCACCAAGAGTTGTGGTGCACATCACATAAGTAGAAAGAACAAAGTCAAAATCAAATTCTCAAGCAAATTTTCACAACTAAATTTGTTGAGAATAGACTGTTAACAATAGCACTCCGTAGATTCATAGATTGCATCAACAATCCTCCCGAATATGAAGGTAAACAAAATACTGGCCTAATAAGAATTCAGACACATAAGAAGGGTAAAACAATGTGATGAAAATAAAAATAGTGAAAGAGAAGCAACATCCTATTTCTAGTCAAATTACTAAAACAAATGTGGAAATATTGATTTGCATAAAAATTGGAGGGATGCAAGAAGTTGAAAAAAGAAATAAAAATACTCATTACCAGACGACAAAGCAGTGACAATAAATATACATGGACAACCACAAGAAGAAGAAAAAGCATTAAAAAAAAATTTAATATTAACTGGACGAAAATATCTAATCCAAACAAGAAAACTTGATCGGATGAGCGACACGAGCCCGTTTGCCGGAGAACGAAAGCTTGCAAATTTAACCCAAAATCAGATTAAACTCGCTCTAATACTATGATAAAATAACAAATTTCATATAATTGAGACAGAGTAATGAAAAGAATATGAGAAATGATATAATTGTTATGTCTAATTATTACAAGGTAGAAAATGTTATTTATATTGTTACAACAGTTTTAAAAGAAAAGATTACGTAATCATTACGCAATCAACTATAAAGAAAAATAATCACATACAATTAAAAAAATACCGAAAAAAATAATATCATTATCTTTTCACATCTTCAACAATTTTACTTTTACAAGAAAGAGTAGAAAGTAGCTTGCACAATTAGAGGTGGCAAAACAGGCCCGACCCGCAGACTAGCCTATATAACCCAAATTTTGCTCTGGCCCAAACAAAACTGGGCCTATATGGCCTGGCCGGGCATTTTTTTTTTTTTTTTTTTTTTTTTTTTGCTTTTGACACTAATCACTCATTTTGTAAATAACTCACATACATAATTCAAATAATATCAATCTAAAATAGCCTAAGCCCAAATCTCTAACTTAAAATCTTTCTTTTTCCAAAACGTTAGTCCAAGAATCCCAAGCTCCAACATAAAATTATTTAGATTTTATTAAAATTTAGGGCTTGTTCGGTAAAGTTTTTTTTGAGAAAAATGAGTTTTTTTGTTATTTTTTGACTTTTCAAATTTTTTTATAGTGTAAAAAATGTTGACTTTGTCAAAAATTGTAGACAAAAAATTAATTTTTTTGGAAAAAAACTCTACCTAACATGACCTTAATTTTATTCAAATTTCAATCCAAATTATGTTTGGTGTGACAAATAAATTATTTATTTTAAAATTACTTATAAGTAAACTTCTTAATTTAAGTCAAACAGGCTTATATCTCAAAATAATAAGACTAGCATGCTTTTACTATTTATGTTTTAGAAAAATATGTCAATAAATAGTTTACAATTAACCAAAAAAACATTATTATTTTGAAAGAAAATTGATGTTTATCAATTGACTAATACGGCAGTGTTCTCCTGCTCCTTGGAGGCAGGATAAAACAGCCCACCTGCTTATGTGTCAGCAAGTGGATTGTTCCTTTTGGGACAATTTTTTTGAAAAACAGCCCACCACATCAGCAAGTGAGCTGTTTTATCTTCCCCCAAGGGACAGGAGAACACTGCTTTGACTAATACATGAGAGTCTCAATTTTATAAATTTCTTTAAAAATATCAAAATATATATTGTCTAAGTTTATATAAGATTGTATTTGATGCAATGTATTAAATTGTATAAAAAATTTATTAAAAAAAAGAAAGAAAAAAATAAAATTAGGACCGGTTTGGTCCGATCGGCCAGCATATTTTTTGCCCGCACAAAACTGAGCTGGGTTAGGCTGGCTCGGTCCAGTTTCAAGTATAGCCCTGTTCTTGCGGGTTGGTCCGACCCAACTCGACCCGACCCATTTGCCATTTTTTTGCACAATACTCGAGCTTGGGACAATCTACTCACCACATTTTACACTTTTAGTTGTAATAGTCGAAAAAGATTCACGACACTTGCAAGTCATCATAAAATGTATTCATGACAGACGATATTTTAAAAAAAAAAAAAAAAAATGTATCTAGTTATACCTAATTCAACTCCAACCTAATACAATAATGCACCGAACTAACTTTTTCTCTTATCGAAAACATCAATCACAATTCACACACACACATCGACCAATCTGATTCTCTTGAATTTTTCACTAGATACAATGGTAGAGTTGAAGAGCCAAAAAAGATCACACAACTGATTTCCATAGAATTTAAATATTTTCATCCTTGTACATATTAGGCAACAGAAAGAAGAAGAAGAATATTCAGAAGTGCATGGCTACATCAATAAATCGAAAAGAGGAAATGCCAAAATTACAAGATACCATATTTCTTGCAGGAACTCAATTTACATTTCCCATGAAGTGTTCTTGAAACTCGATCCAGACTCCCACTGACACATGCAATACAAAAGGATGGAGTAATACACTCAATTTGTTTGTCTTTTTTTCTTTCTGGGGATTTTGTCTGATTCTCAAAGCCCAAAGCCATACACTCCATTTCTCAGTTCATTTATTTACTCATTCTTTATGTGTAGGATCAATATAGACAGACATTCTCTTTGATTCCTGCCAAATTTGTCCAAAAAGAGCCAAGACCATGTAATTATTTTTAACATTGTGTTCAGACTGAAACTAACTGGTCGTTTTGGTGACAAAACCCACAGTTAATTACTTTAGGGATCCAAGATTCATCTCACCACATTTTAGTTACTAATTATGATACGATGTGTGAAGGGAGTTAAATCAGTTCACTTTAACATTATTAATTGCAAAAACACAAAGTCCCAATATGCAACTCTCTTGGCTATAAAATTTTGGCATCTTGGATTGTTTTTATTAAGTCGATATGATATAGTCTCTCATGAACTATGTAAATTTTCAAAATGTTAGATCAACCACGACTGACTTTGTGTATCTAATTATGATGCATGAACATTTCTATCTTGCTATTAAACATTTCAAAACGTGTATGGAATAATTAAGAAATGCACGAGTCAAAATAGATTCAACCGATAGTGCATATCTATTAAAAGATGCTCACTTAAGAGAATCCAACAAAGCCTTACTCGAAGATTGTCATTTCTTACTTCAGTAACTCGGCAATGAAATCTTGCACACAAAACAAGAGACAAGTCACACAAATCACTACGTGATTCTATTAATCTTTGAATTTATAAGCACATTAAATTTTTTTTGCTTCGTCTTGTCATACGTCAAAAAGAAAATTAACTCAACTAAAGCATGTTTCGATGGGTTTATTCTTAAAAAAAACATGTTTGGATACATTATTTTATAACATGTATATATGTTGTATGTGGTAATCTACTTACTTATAAGGTTTAACAATTTTTTAATACAATGGCGTGGACAAAAATGTAATTTTTGATAAAGGGTAAGGGCGAAAAAGTATTTTAATTGGTCAAATAAAAAAATAAGCAAATTGATCAAACATACTATTTTATTCTCATTTCGTAAGATCTACAACTTACTACTAACTTATTATCTACACAATTCATATAATTCAAAATCTATAAATATTTAAAAAATAATTTCAGCACTGCCAAACATGCATGAGATTGGTGCTTATTTTCGTCTTTGTTTTCAAAAAAAAAAAAAAAAATCGAAGAAATAAGCCAGCTTACATGTTTTTAGAGCTTATAATTTATAAGCAAGCCCGACTAGCTTATTATTTTTACAAGTCCACCCAAACTTATATTGAATCCTACACGCTACAAGCAAAGGTAACAATCAAAAGGTCCCTTTTACTGCACCACAAAAGATTACATTAGTCAAGATCACCACTCTTTGAACCACCCAAAACCCTTGATTGATTTGATCAAAACCCTTCATTTCTCTCATGCTTGCATTAATAATCCTTTATGTAAACAAATCAGAAAACCCTAATTTGCATTTTGGATTTTTCAGTAGTAGCACACGGTTAAAGTGATGCACCTGTACAGCACACGATCCTATCTCCGGTTAATGCGAGCAATCATAGCCGTCTGTCAAACAGTCATTTCTCCTTGACGGATGACGCCAATATGACGCTTTTGCAACATTACAAGTCATCTAATCTGACGGCAGTCCATCCTTTCATGGAAAAAATCGATTCCCGATCACTTTCACTTAAGAGACACGTATGTGATACGTTTGACACCTTAACTCGAGCAATGAACAAGTTGATGAAGCTTGTTCCAATTCATCTCTTCATTTTATACCAAGATCCAAATGGTCTGGGGATTTTTTGAAAAAACTCTTTTTTATGCTTAATTTTTCATTATAGTTATACACATAAGTTAATCGAACCTTGTTAAATTAAATTGTTACGTGTCTAATTTCACGAGTTTAATGTTTTGTTTTTTTAGCTCAAATTAGTGTCCAATTTGAATTGATAACCGTTGTAAAATTATGAGATAATTATTGATAACTATTTAGACTTATCAGAATACTTAGTCTTATCAGTATATTTAGATAAGTCTTGTTTGATTGTATCCAAATCTCTTTGTAACCTACTTTATAATCCTATAAATATAGGTCCATAGTTATAATGAAACACACAATTCATTTCGCATCTCTTTTATTTTTCCTCTTTTCTTTGTCTAGTTTCATAACACGTTATCAGCACGAATGCTTTAATCCAATTATTGAGTATTCGTAATCATTGAACCCAATTTCAAAGCTCCATGCGAACAACCGATTTAATACTGCCCAATTCCAGATTCTATTGTTGGTAAGCAATTCTATGTCCCATTATAATTAAAAGGTTGGTATTGGTTAGTCATTTATTGTTTGCATTAAAAGTCAACATTAGATAATATTTTACAATTTCTTTAAAATTATGATTTGTATAATAGAATTGAAACCAATATCACCATGTTTTCAGAATAACAATATTTGTAGAGCACATAGACTTATCACTTATCTCCACTTTTTACCATCCGCATGTACTATTATCGAGGTAGCTAAATGCATTTGACTTTTTGCTAATTTTAACTTCTGATCTTGAATACGAGGAGTTACATTTTTAAATATTAATTAATGTCTATATATTGATAATTGTGAATAAAATTAATAATATCGTAATTGCATTAATTTATAATTATTGTGATTACTCTGTCTTTAACTTGAATAATTATTTTCCAATATTCTTGTATAAATTTTAAATTGATATATATCATACTATTGCTCCTGAAGCTCATATATTCATAATGATATGTTGTTGTTCTTGAAGAAACATATCGTTAATATTTTGACAGAACATATGACTTTGTCATATGACATAACTTAACATATAAATATTCTAGAAGAATATTTTATTGTTACTTCAGAATAAGCAAATATTTATATTACATTAATATTTCAGTAGAATTTTAATTGCTCCCGAAGAGCTTAATTTTATAAAATATAATATTCTATTAGAATATTATAATATTGCTGTTGAAGAGCAAATCTTTACTTCAAAATAATGATTTGTTGTTGCCCCTGAAGAAGCACAACGTATAATATTTTGACAAAATATTAGCTGCTTCTGAAAAGCATAACATTATATTTTAAATATTCCATAAGAATATTAATTGCTCCTGAAAAGTATGATGTTATAATTTTTATATTCCAAAAGAATATTGAACAGTATTCAAATAATATTTTATTGTGCTCTAGAAGAAGCACATATCTCGAAGAATGTCATATCACATAATTAAATTGTGATATAAATGAGTAATTAATCAACTAATGCTTATTCTCGAAGAAAAGCATATAAATCATATTATGTTAACATTGATTAATGCGAATCATATAATAATTGATCGATTTTTTTAGTAAAAATTTTTACTTAATCGATAAATTATTTTGTATTGTGTCGTTGCTCTTGAATAACAACGACCTTATATTCAATCAATATTCTATGAGAACATTGCATTGTAATTCTTAAAGAAACACAATATTATATATATTAATATTTTGATATTGCTCCTGAAGAAGCACAAAATTATATTATATTAATATTTTCCTGAAGAACGTAATTTTATTATTAAAATAATTTGTTGTAGATCCTGAAGAAGCACAACATTATAATATTCTGATAAAATATTACTTGTACAATATTCTTATTGATCTCGAAGAGCAATAGTCTAAATAGTACTTTATTGTGTTCTTGAAAAAGCACATGTCTAGAAGAATACCATATTACATATTTACATATTTATGAAGTAATGCTTATTCCTGAAGGAAAGTATACAACTCATGTCATTTGGATTTGATTATTGTGACTCATTGATCGGTCGCTAAACAATTTCATATTTTATTAAAATTCATGATGAATTGCCAAGATATCTATTTAGCTGATAGTGCAATTTTTCATACAATTCTTCAAAAAAAAAATTGGACTTAACATTAGCAGAAAATAATGTTAATACGATATCTGGTACATCAAATAACGTTTAAAGCTCCAGAAGAGCTAGATTTATCTTACCGAATAATACGAAGTTGCATATAAATGATGTACTTTATTCTAGCAAATCCAGAAAAAAAAAATTTGCTTAGTTTTAAAGATATCCGCAGCAATGGATACCACATTGAGACGATGCAAGAAAATAATTATGAATATATTTGCATAATTTCTTTTGTATCTGGTCAGAAGCAGATAAAAGAAAAACTCATAGCACTCCCATCTGGCATGTATTATACATTCATAAAAATATTTGAATCAAACAATGTTACAAACTCGAAGTTCATTCAACAAAAATCTTTATGCTTTGACATGATCGACTTGGACACCAAAGAGCAATAATGATGGGCCGAATAATTAATAACTCACATGGACATCCTCTAAAGAACCAGAAGATTCTTTTACCTAATGATTATCTATGTGCTGCATGTTCACAAGGCAAGTTAGTCATTAGACCTTCTATTACGAAGGTTCGTGTTGAATCTCCAACTTTCTTAGAAAGAATTCATGGAGATATATGTGGGCCGATACACCCACCATGTGAACCATTTTGTTATTTTATGGTATTAATTGATTCTACTAGATGGTCACATGTCTGCTTTCTTTCTACTAGAAACGTAGGTTTTGCTAGACTACTTGCTCAAATTATAAAGCTACGAGCTCAATTTCCTGATTACTCAATCAAGAAAATCCGTCTTGATAATGCTGGTGAATTTAGATCACAAACATTCAATGATTATTGTATGTCAATCGGGATTGTCGTTGAACATTCAGTTGCTCATGTCCATACACAAAATGGTTTAGCAGAGTCGTTTATCAAACGTCTTCAATTGATTGCTAGGTATTTACTTATGAAAACAAAACTCCCAACATCTGTTTGGGGTCATGCTATATTACATGCTGCATTATTAGTTCGTATAAGACCAACTGCTTATCATGAATACTCACCTTTACAACTTGCATTTGGTCACGAACCCAATATTTCTCATCTGCGAGTTTTTGGTTGTGCTGTCCAAGTCCCAATTTCACCCCCACAACGTACAAAGATGGGTCCCCAACGAAGACTTGAAATTTATGTTAGGTTTGACCCACCATCCATTATTAGGTATCTTGAACCTTTAACGGGTGATTTATTTACTGCACGTTTTGCAGATTGTCATTTTAATGAAATGAATTTCCCAACTTTGGGAGGGGGGAAAACTACATCCTGAAAAACAAGATAAAATTCTTGGAATAAAAACACTCTATCTCATTTTGATCCCCGCAGTAATCAATGTGAGCAAGAAGTTAAGAAAATCATTCACTTGTAAATAGTTGTAAGCCAATTACCTGATGCATTCGTTGATACAAGAAAAGTGACAAAGTCATATATTCCAGCAGAAAATACTCCTGCAAAAATTGATGTCCTTGTAGGACAATCTACCATAGCAAATGAATCTCAAATACGCCAGAAGCATGGTCGACCAGTTGGTGCTAAAGACTCTGTACCTCGAAAAAAAAAAGGTACAAGAGAAAACCCAACTAAAAACTTTTAATGAAACAATGGTAGAAACGATTGATCAATCAAACATTGATAATGTGATTCTTGAAAAACCACGAGTGTCCAAAAATAATGAGATTTCAATAAATTATTTATTATCTTATAAATTATGGGAACGAAATAATATTGTCGTGGACAATATCTTCGCCTTTAATGTGGCACTAGATATTATACAAAA
Source organism: Forsythia viridissima (assembly GCA_030279155.1). Taxonomy (NCBI): domain Eukaryota; kingdom Viridiplantae; phylum Streptophyta; class Magnoliopsida; order Lamiales; family Oleaceae; genus Forsythia; species Forsythia viridissima. Next base: position 11,397,298 of record CM059042.1, read on the forward strand.
TGAGGATCCTGAACCACAATCTATTAAAGATTGTCAAAATAGAAATGATTGGTCAAAATAGAAAGAAGCCATACAGGCGGAGTTGAATTCCTTAGAAAAACGAAAAGTGTTTGGACCTGTAGTTCGAACTCCTAAAAATATAATCCATGTAGGATACAAATGAGTCTTTGTAAGAAAAATGAATGAAAACAATGAAATTACAAGATACAAAACCCGACTCGTAGTCCAAGGCTTCTCACAAAGACCTGGGATTGATTATGAGAAAACATATTCTCCCGTAATGGACACCATCGCATTTAGATTTTTAATAAGTTTGACTATCTCACAAAGGCTCGATATGCGCTTTATGGATGTAGTAACTGCATATCTGTATGGTTCACTTGATAGTGACATACACATGAAAATCCCTGAAGGATTTAAAGTGCCAGAAGCAAATGATTCATTCCCCAGAACAATGTTCTCAACTAAATTACAAAGATCATTGTATGGATTAAAACAATTCGGACGAATGTGGTATAATCGCCTTAGGGAATATTTGTTGAAAGAATGTTATAAAAACGATGATGTATGTCCTTGTGTTTTTATAAAGAAAACAAATATTGGATTTGCAATTGTGGCCGTTTATGTTGATGATTTAAACCTTGTAGGAACTCCTGAAGAGCTCAACAAAACTGCAGATTATTTAAAAAATGAATTTAAGATGAAAGATTTGGGAAAAACCAAATTCTGTCTTGAATTACAAATTGAACATTTTCCAGAAGGATTATTTGTTCATCAATCTTCTTATACAGGAAAAGTCTTAAAACGTTTTTATATGTAGTCCAATGAACCAAAGCATATGCAATGCCAATATGGAGGAATAGAGGGAGCAATGAGCACACAACCAACGGCTGGTCGTTCGATCACTTGAAGTGAAAAAAAGATCCATTTCGCCCACTTGAAGATGGGGAAATAACTCTTGGACCTGAAGTACCATACTTAAGTACAATTGATGCATTAATGTATCTTACAAATTGCACTCGACCGGACATAACTTTTTCTGTAAATCTCATTGCAAGATATAGTTCTGCACCCACTTAAAGACATTGGAATGGTGTTAAATACATTCTTCATTACCTAAAAGGTACTGTTGACATGGGATTATTTTATTAACGATAATTAAGATCGTCTTTAGTGGGATATGCAGATGTGGGTTATCTCTCTGATCTACATAAAGCTAAATCACAAACAGGATATGTATTTACACGTGGAAGAACAGCTATATCATGGAGATCTGTGAAACAAACATTGACAGCAACATTTTCAAATCATTCTGAAATTATTGCAATGCACAAAGCAAGTCGAGAATATGCATGGCTGAGAAACATGACACATCATATCCAATCATCATGCGGATTACCTTCAACAAAGAATAGTCCAACAATATTATATGAAGACAATGTAGCTTGTATTGCACAACTCAAAGGAGGCTATATCAAAGGGGACAGGACAAAGCATATTTCTCCAAAATTATTCTATACATACGAGCTTCAGAAGAATGGTGACATCGATGTTCAACAAATTCGCTCAAGTGACAATTTGGCTGACTTATTCACAAAAGCATTGCCGACATCCACATTCAAGAAATTGGTGCACGAGATTGGAATGCGTCGATTCAAAGATCTTCAATGATTAATATTAGGGGAGTAGTTGTACTCTTTTTCCTTAGTCCAAGTTTTGTTCTACTGGATTTTCTTGGTAAGGTTTTAATGAGACAACATTTTCTTAATACTCCAAAACTTTAACAATTACTGTACTCTTTTTTTTTTCTTTTCATTTGATATTTTGTCCCATTGGGTTTTTATCAAACAAAGTTTTTAGCGAGACAGTTATTGTAGAAATAGTCATCAAATGGGGAATATTGTAAAATTATGAGATAATTATTGATAACTATTTAGACTTATCAAGATACTTAGTCTTATTAGTATATTTAGATAAGCCTTGTTTGATTGTATTCAAATCTCTTTGTAACCTACTTTGTAATCGTATAAATATAGGTACATAGTTATAATGAAACACATAATTCATTTCGCGTCTCTTTTATTTTTTCTCTTTTCTTTGTTAGTTTCATAGCAATAACTAATTTATTCATTGATAACTAATCTAATTTTCAACCATCGCCCTCTGCCATCGCTACTTTCACTGTCCTCTGCCACCGCCCGCACTCGCTATCACCACAACTCTTTGCCGCTCTACCCATTATTTTTTCACTTTTAGTTTTTTATTTATATAAGAACAATGATATAATTGTATATTTTATCAAAAGCCGGCTTTTTAAAAGTGATTTTTTCATTCTTATAATTAGTTGAACCAAATAGGATAATAATAAACATGTTATTTGAATAACTCTTATCCATATAACTTTTATCCAGATAAATAGTTTTATCCACAAACTAAACGGACCTAAGAGACAAGTAATATTCTTCTTGAATATTAATAATAATATTGTACTTTTTCAAGAGCATTAACACATTTATCATACTTAAACTTGTATATAGTTAATATTTTAGACTAACATAATATTATTCTAGAATATTGATTTGCATAAAATTTTGATTTCTTCAAGAATAACAAAATAATATTTTTTTTGAATATTTATGTAGTTTTGTTAAAATAAAAGATTTAACCAATTTAAACTAAAAAAAAGACACAAATCATCTAAATCCAATCTTACAAAATATAATCAAAATAATTGTAAGATAAAACTTACTTGGAATAGAAGATAGTCATTTCGATGAAAATGAGTTTTTAGATCTTATTGTATTTTTTGAATTCAATTACCAATTCAAAATTATTACTATTCACATAACGATTCCTCATTAATGAACCGTTGATCTTGATCTTAATCGTTGGGTTTGAAAAATAATGAGTTTTGAGCTTTCTGTCCAAATTTCATGAAGATCGAACTATGGACCATTGAGATATAAACGTTTTATTACAGCTGCACAGACTACTCAAATTCTTCTAACAAATTCAAAATTCATTATTGTTCACACAGAGATTTATTACTAATGAACCGTGGGATCTTAATCTTAACCGTAAAATTTGAAGAATAGTGAGTTGTTGTCCAAATTTTACAACGATCAGACCAAGAGCATCGATATATCGGCGTTTGGTCATTGGTGCGTAAGTTGTTCAGATTTTGTGAATTTTATAAACTATTGCTCTGAAATTTTCTCTCTATTTTAGTTAAACTTATTTGTGCTGATAACGTGTCATAAATTAGAGAAAAATTATATATTTTATTATAACGATGTACTCGTAAGTATAAAATTTTAAAGACTTGTAAGCTAGATAAAAAGTAACTATTATTTTTCATAATATTATAATATTCTTATTTTTTTAATACTTGTGTTCAAAGTACAACAGAAAGCATTTATTAATTAAGAGTATATCCCTTCTGGACGTCCATGCAAGTATCTAATTTGACAGAGCATTTATACATGACAGATCGTTGTCCTGTCGAATTTGACAGCATTATCTAATTAATTTTCCATAAAATCTAAATTCATCCACCATTTCTATATTAACAAACAATTCCAATCCATTTTCAATGTCTGTAAATTGTGGGTTTTCCTCTGTATTAATCCTTAAACGTTTGTTTTTTTGTCTTTCTTGTTGAAATTCTCCTATGAATCCTGCTTTCCATATGTTAAACAGCTGCCCTTTATTTCCTAAACTGCAACTGTATGAACCGGAGGAAACATTTTCTTTGCTGCATCAATGGCCGCTTGCCTCGTTCTCTCCATTTTCAGACCCCAAACTAGCTGTCCCAGAAACCCATAATCGCGTTTCCGACGACAATATTAACAAGAGAGAAGAAAACCCTCCTGTTCTCGAAGGAATTGCCGCCATTGTTGGAGAGCATGTTCTTTTTGGAGGCAGTAATAACAGTGCAATCAAGAATGGTGAAGAGAGTGAAAATTCTGAAATTGTGTGTGGAAAAAAGTTGAAAACAGAAGCGGAGAAGACGAATGTGGGTGGTGTTGGAGTACAAAAGAGCTATAGAGGTGTGAGGAAGAGGCCGTGGGGGCGGTGGTCAGCCGAGATACGCGATCGTGTAGGGCGGTGTCGTCACTGGTTAGGTACATTTGACACCGCGGAGGAGGCAGCGCGGGCTTATGATGCGGCTGCAAGAAGGCTGAGAGGATCCAAAGCTCGTACCAACTTTGAAATTCCTCCAGTAGTGCCTATTTCTTCATCTATTTCATCATCACCTGAAGTAAAAAATGGGAGAAGGGCTAATGCAAAAGGCAAGAAATTACAAGATGAAAGAAGAAAATGTTCAGTTGTAACTTCTGCTGCTCATCTTTTCAGTTTAAATCCTGTGGCTGATAATGAATCTGCAGGCGTTAATCTTGAGCTTGATTTGAAGCTTGGTGGGGATTTCAGTGAGAGGAGGGTGTCATCAATGGTGGTTTAATTAATATGGTTCAGCATGTATGGCTGTGCTTAGTAGGTTTTTACTTCGTTTGATTTTGAACTTTCGGATGTTTTAAGGATAACGTATAATGTTAAATCTAATGTTTGTAAGCTTTTGGTAGAGTATGTAGCATGCATGCATTGGGCCATGAATCTTGAAAAATGAAGTTAGATAAACAATGCATTACACCTTGCTTAAATTGCTCTATTTTTTTTGTACTTATAAGTAATTCTTGGCTCAAAAGAAGATATTATGAGGGATGACATAAATCATTAGGATTGTATAAATTTGAAGCAATCTCTGCATTACTGCATACACAAATTTGGGGCGGCGGGGGGCAGCATTTCATGCGGGATACCGGTGAGGTTGGTTTCAACTTGGATATAGATTCTATATCTATATGCAGTAAAAGATTTGGAATTCTGCAAAACTGTTGAAGACTACTTTCAGAGATTCAATAAAAAGATACCCCCCATGAAACTCGGGAAACTCGGGTACCTTCAGAGGGTTTTCTGGGTTGCCTTTTTGTGGGTACGAGGGGTGGGGGTGAGTAGGGGTGTTGATTGCATAATTTTACTGTTTATATTTTGTTCAATTTGATACTCTTTCATCTGTTCGGAGTTTTTGACTAAACAATGACAGTGATCTATACAGAGGGTTAATTTCAGCATCTGACATTTAAAAATTTAAAAAAGATTATTAAAGTAATATTTTACAGTAGTATTCATTGAAGTTTTTCAGGATTGTACTAACAGTCATTAAAAATATTAATTTAAAATTTTACGTGTCACATTTAAATTTTAGTTCTGACACAAATGACGTTAAGTGATATGTTACGTAAGATAATATTGTGTTGATTATAACTAAAAGTATAATTGTCAAATACATTTTTTTTTATATTTTTTTGATTTTAAATAAAAAGTCAGTTGGTGAAATTTTGTATTTTTATTTGGTGAATTTTTGAAGGTGGGGTATTCTTATCATACGTGACGTATTAATTAACACTATTTGTGTTCATATTGAAATTTAACAGTTATACTTAAAATTTTAGATTTAACATTTGTAACTGTTCGAAACATGAATGACTATTATTATAAAAAAAATTATTTCAATGATCATTTTAGATTTTTTTAACAAACTTTAATGACCGTCGATGAAATTAACCTTTTAGACGGATTAGAGATTAATGAGCAGTATAATAATTGCACTATTAATACTAAAGATAAGTGAGTAACTAAGAGCATCTTCAATGCTATATTTTATTTTGAATGTCTATTTGATGTGACAATGTGGTGGAGGAGATAAAACTCATGTGACAATATTTATTGTAAAAGGTCGTCCAGTTTTAGACATTATCTTAGACGGTTTTCCACACATGTCTATCTCTCTCATCTATTTTCCCTTTCTCTTTCATCCTTCCATCTCTCCCCATTTCTTTTATCTCTCTAAGAGCTTCTCTAATGTTGCATTCTATTTTGAATGTCTAGCTAATGTGACGATGATCACATCTCTGTTGCTTTTTATTTTTTAGGGTACATTTTTTACTTTTTATTTTTTTGGATATATTTGATTAGTTTTGAATCATGTTTTTCTTTTTTCTTATTTTTCGTTTATTTAAAGAAAATGGCAATTTCATCATAAATGACCTATCATGCCAAGTTTTTCAAACGTTGGGGATGTCTGGTGCAATTTTTAAAGATTATGGGTATATTCTCAACGTTTTTGAAAAATTGAGGATCATATATGCAATTATCCCTATTTAAAAAAAAAAGCCATCAATTTTTGAATTTTTTTTTTTTAATATTTGGTTTTGGTTTTGTTGAGTTACTTGACAATACCAAAGCTAAGCAACATGGACTGTGCATTTTGAGATTTTTTTTTTTTTAAAGCTTAAAATGTCAAGCAGCCACCATATTTTTCTTAAGAGTAGCGCATTGGTTTGTCAAGTTACTCGACAAACCAAAGTCTAACCAAGCAAAATGGTTTAGCCTATTTTGACAATATGGCCTTTTTTTTCTTTTTTTTTAAGACAATTACATATTTTTTTCTTTTTAACATTCTTCCATATTTTAATTCAATTTTTTAATAATTTTTTTTTTCATATAAGCAAATTATACACAATTCTTTTTTCTCATTTTTTTTCTTCTTTTTTTCTCATTTTTTTTTCTTTTTCAAATCTCAATTCAAACGAATTTATTTTTTTTCCTTCGTTTTGTCAAGGCTCGACAAAAAGACCAAAAAAAAAATTTCGAACAGCTCGACACTGCCGAATACCAATATATATATATATATATATATATTTTGTATTTGTCAAGCAACTCGACAAAAGGCCATTTTTTTTTTGTCGAGCAACTCCAAATACTATTTTTTTTTTCTTTAGTTTTGTTGAGCAGCTTGACAAATGCCATTTTTTTTTTGTTGAGCGGTTCAACACTGCCCATATACCTTTTTTTTCAAGTAGCTCGACACTATCTACATACTATTTTTTTTTTTTTGTCGAGCGGACAAATAGTAGTCCTATTTGTCGAGTTACTTGACAAAGTCAATTTTTTTTTTTTTTTTTTTTTAAGATTAGAAAGCCAAGAAATGCCCATTTTGAGAAATATATATTTTTTTTCTTTTACTATTTACATATTCGTCTATATTTTCATTCAATTTTTTACCATTTTTTTTTATTTGATCTTATAAGCAAATTGTACACAATTCTTTTTTTTCATTTTTTCATTTTTTTTTCTTTCTCGAGTAGCTGGACACTGCCCAGATACAAATTTTTTTTGATCGAGTAGCTCCCCCATACCAATTTTTTTTAATGTCGACAGACAAATAGAAGTCCAATAATTAAACAGTGAAAAAATTTTAAAAATTAAAATCATTGTCGAGTAACTCGACAAAGATTTCGTCGAGTAACTCGACAAAGTTTACAATAAAAAATAAAAATAAAAATAAAAACAAAAACTTTGTCAAATAACTCGACAGAGAGTTACTCGACAAACACTCTTTTGATTTTTTTTAATTTTTATTTTTTTGGGTGCTTGGCCCGACAAGCACCCAAAAAAAAATTTATTTTATTTTTTTATTTTTTTATTTTTTGCTTGTCGAGCTGTTCCGCAATAATTTTTTTTCCCTTTTTTTGTGACACATGCCACAATGGCTTTGGCCCATTTTGAATTTTTTTTTTTTTTACTTATTATTTATTGTGGTGTGTGCCAATCATTAGCCAATAAATTTTTTTCTTATTTTTTTTAACACATTTTCGTTTAATTTTTTACTAATATTTTTTTTATCTTATAAGCAAATTGTACACAATTAGATCTAATTTACTTTTACTAAATTATTTATTACAGATTATTCTAAATAAATGCTATTATTTTTTTACTATTCATACATTCGTCCAGATTTTCATTTAATTTTTCACAATTTTTTTTATTTTTTTATTTAATGTTATAAACAAATTGTACACAAATCTTTAATATTTGACTTTTTGGTCATTAGTAAAAAAATTGAAAAAGTTGGAGCCGAGTTTGAAGAATGGGGGTTTGGTCCAATTCAAATTATCGAAGTGGTGTAATTCAATAAAACTATAAAAATGGTCACTTCACCTGTTTACCATATCACTTTACCAACATCCAAATGTCGTTTACGAATCTTCTTCATAGAATTTCAACTTAATTAATTGTGTTAAATAGTATGTTCAAAAATATGTTTTTTATATTTATTATTTACGTATTATACATTTAAAATTTTTTATATTAAAATTTTTTATACGTATATATTCAAGCAATGCTTACATAAAAAATTAGTATATATGACATAGATTACGACTTGTACATCTAATTTTTGATATTTAGTTTCATAGGTTGAGTTAAGAAACAACAAATTAACAATCCCACAAAGATATTAAACCATCCCGAATGTAAAAGCGTGTTATGAAATGGAAAAATGTTTCAAATCTCAAAAGAGATTTGCTTGACTTTGGCTTTCAAGACTAAATAGAAATGCATTCTTAAAACCTCCATTTGGTTTACATAAATTCAAATCAAGTCAAGAATGCATTAGCTTGTTGGATTTAAAGTCCTCTGTACACCCGCTTATGTGTGTTATCTTATCCCCAGGGCATATCTCCCAGTGGCAAAGGAACGGGCGGATAGGACTCAGCGCGGCGGAGTGCAGGGTTCGATTTGTGCCTTGTCGCAAACAGGAGTTACCAAATGGTTAATAGCCAAGGCCTATCCATAAGCTCTCCACCCTGGCTCCTGGGAGGCACATCCTGCGGTTTACCTCTTCCACCAAAAGCCTAGGACAGGATCGGTGGGGGCCATTTGGGGTTCAACTTTTTTTTTTTTTTTCTTATGGAATTAATAATTTATTAAGTCATGGACGGTCTTGGGCTGAACTTTTGTCGGCTTAGGCCTAAGGATTTTGACACCTTCACATCATTCTTGGTACAACAGTCGGAATTTTTTTGGGTCTTTCATGTGCATAACTTGAAGAACATTTTTGTGAAGTAAGTAATAATTTTCAAAATATATTACTCTCTCCATCCCTTAAAAATAAACTTACTTCTATTGTCACCAAACTAAAAAAAATTTAATCATTATAATTAAAACAATAAATTTTATTTACGATTTTCCTTAATTTACTCTTGCATTAATATAATAGTGATTCATATTTGTTGATATCAAGACACATTAAATATTGAGATATATTAAAAAACTATAAATATAATTATACTATCATTAAAAAAATTTAACTATAATTTAAATCAGATAATAAAGAAAGTAAACATATTTTTATAGAATAGAGAGAATATACTTTTAAATCGTTATAAATGCAAGATTCGGAAATAGTCATTTGTGTTGGACAAAAATGTTATTATGTTAACCTATTATTAGTTGATCTATTGATATACTTAATGAAAAATACACATAAGGAGACATGGTATCATAATTCAAAGTTTTGAAATGTCAATAATTTAAAAAAAAAAAAAATTAAAATACAACTTAATTCCATAATTAGTCTGTCGAATGATTGTCAAGATTTTTGGAACAGGAGCACATAGAACATATCCTATTGCGGAAAATGAAAAAATATCAACTCCAAGCAGTAGTATTGTCTCTTGTATAGAGCCATCATTTTTAAAATCAAGTGTTCTTAGTTCTTACTACTTCATGTCTTAACACTCCCGAGCATGAACCAGCACCACCGGTAAGTACTGTTAATATTATGCATGGAACCAAATTCTTGACTCGTACTTTTCATTTCTCATCTGATCGAAAACCCTTTTCGGGTTGAGCAGCACAATACGAGTCGAGAACCTTATCTCATTTATGGATAAAACCATCTTGTGGGGAGGTTGGGGATAAGGCATCCTAAGCATACCTTTTACATAAACATGCCTTTTACTAGATATGAAGTAACTATAAGAACATACTAGATATGAAGTAACTATAAGAACAAACTAAGTAATTAACCTGTGCGAAGGATTTCCTTTGAAGAAATAAAAGTATATCTATCTAATATATCTTGCACAAGAATCAAGACAGTTAACATCCAATTCGAAATTATTTCCGAAATTAGAATAGATGGAATGAGGGTTGACCCCATAGAACTCGACAATGTAGGAAACTTAGAGACGGGGTGGTGCCTGAGCAAAGCTTTGCACGCATCTCTTTGATGATATACGGAATTTAGCTATGAAAAAAGAATGTGGGTGTATCTAGTGAGTTAGGATCTCTACACTACTCTCAGCAACTTCATTCGTTAAGTAAACAAAAAGAACAGATCCTAACTATTCTCAGATACCTTCAGGTCTACAATTCACATTCCACATTCTGTTGGAAAGTGTTGGAAGGTAAATTCATTATATAGTTACAACGACGTCCTAAAACAAGGTTAGCTTTATTGAGTATGCGTGTCACTTGTTATATTTGTCATGCTTCAGTTGGAGAACAACTTGATATGTATATGATTGATCGTCTAGCAAACTGCACGAATTACCCCATAGCTGGATTCCTCCTCGAAAGGAATATTTAGATCAGGAAGCGCTAATTTAGACTCAGGAGCAGCTGGGGTATTCTGATAGCCGTTCGATGGAGAGCGTTGCAGCGAATCATCAATGCCTGAGACAATTGAGTGCGTGATTGGATCTGCTACCTTTTGCTGACTTTGACCAGATATTGTTTCATCGGGAATGAATGTTCCTCCATCAGGTACTGGTTGCAATTCAATCTGTTAAGAAGAATAACATCAGTTTTCAATATAGTGCAAAATGGGGACGGGAGAAAAGGCTTAACATATGTAAGGAAAAAGACAAATGGCAACGTATGACACAATTGCAGCAAAAAGAAAAGAACTTCAACAGTTCAAGCACCATAAAATAATTGCCATGGTTTTATTTGCAACAGAAAGATTAGAAAAGCAAGGTAAATACCCGCAACAAACCCACTTTGGCCTGTCCTAAAACAAAATAAAACCAAAAAGAAATAAAACCTCTTGAAAGCCCAGCTATGTATTAAAACAGTGATTACTCAGCTCAGAATCCTATATGGACCACATGCTGCCATTGGAAGCTTGGATATTTCAGTTAACTGAACCCCAAATTGGAAATTTCTGGCTGGCTCGTCATCTGAAGGAATTCATGAGCTTGATATTTAATATAATGTCGTAACCTTTTCTAGTTCCACTTGGGATAGGTGTGTATCAATTAACCAATATTTTTGAGCTAAGAACATAACAATTTATATTCTAAAGCAGATTCAAGATTAAGTACAAAGTAATGAAAACTTATCCTCATTTGGTAACTAAGGGAAGTGGATATTCTTTATAATGGCAATTCCTAAAAGCAGTACCTAATAAATTGCATCTTTCCATAAAATACGCGTGTCCACTTGCCCGCCAAATTAAAACTAAATAAATCATCTATGTACCAATGAGTAATGTAATCAATACATAAAAAGACAAAGGAAGAATTGACCAAGGTAATTGCACCTTCATTCTCTTCAAGCTTTCACTGGTAGCCCTTTGTTTCTCCAAATTCACACGTAAGGCTGCTACTTCCTGTCCAGAAAGGGGTGTTATAACACCAATATTCAGGTATGAAAATTAGCCTAAAGGCATTAGAATTTAGAAGTAAGTAGAATACCATTTTCAACTCTCTTCTTTCCTTAAGCAGCAAGTTCTCTTCTTCTCTAAGTTCAGCCAAGGTCTGCAAATCAAAGCATATGAGGTAAATCAACTAGGCTCGTGAATGTAGCTATTAAAATGTCATTGTCAGTAACCATATTACTATTTTTCTAGATTCATCCATTAGTAAGATTATTTTTGTCTTATACAAAAAAATATATTACTATAATAAACATTATCCAACCATCACCCTTGTACACCTCTCTTTCTAGTGAAAATAGCAGGCTTGAAGAGAATTGATTTTCACATAGGTTGAGAGTAACTTCCAAGAGAAGTATAGGTAGAAATTGCCATGCCAAATTTCAATTGTTGGATAGGGAATTCTGTATCTGCTAACAGTGGTCAATGAAACGTGCTGGTAATTATAACAAGTAGGCAAGAAATGTATTGAAACTCCAAAATGGATTAGGATGTCAAATAATTGGATTGATAAAAATATCAAATGGGATTCCCTAGCCGTGATGCCACGTGTTATGACCAAGGTACACTTAATAAGCTCAAATTAACCCAATGATTATCACCTTCTTCTTTCTTGACCTCTTCTTGTTGTTTTGTTCATTAGTACCATTAACCTGCAAGAGAAAATTACAACAAAAAATCAGCATGCAATAAATGCTGATTTAGTTGGTTGGTGGTTGTGAATCATAGCGGACGAGTCAACGACTATAAATAACAAGTTAATCAACATATATGCACACAAGTCCACAAAATATTATGTGATTGCAAGTTACTGTGATCAATTACATTTCTCATACATCAAAGCCATAGCTTTTCATTCACAGCAGAAGTGGCATGGTCTATATGGGACATAAGTCACATCACACTTGAACATATGTGCAAATCATTTGGTTCAAGAGTATACGAGCGTACACTTGAAGATATATAAATACCTTTCACTGACTTCAAATCCATTGTCCTTGGTTTCAAATGGCATTAGCAGATATCAATCTAGTGAACAACGGAAGTCATGGAAGGTAACTGGATGCTAACAAATAAACTACACGAATCTGTAGATACTAACCGCGAATAGTAGCATAAAACTTTCATTACATTCTAGGAAACAAGTTGTTTCACCATAGAGGGTAAGGTTTTGAGCACTTGATAAGCAACAAACCTCTGCTTCTTTTGGTGGAAGAGAATCCTGATAATTTAATTTGTTCGGAAATGAAACGAGTTAAATTGCATAACCCATTGACAATCTGCCCAATGTTTTTCCATGCAAGAGAGAGATACAGATATCGGAAGAACTATTGAACTAGACCAAGAACACGGGAAATTTTTGGAAAGGTAACAGGAACCTTTGAGATGCAATATAAGAATATATAGAGCACGTTGTGCTAAGCTTAAAAATAAGTAAAGTTTCCACATGTTTAGATAAGATATATTTTTCTAACGTTTAAGCAAAAAAAAATTATTTATCACTTGTAGATAAAATTACTTAAGTAAACTTTTTAAGCTTAACCACCAAGCATGTTATATTTGGCAATACGAGCCAGCTTATTACAAATAGTTTGATGAGAAAAATGGTCCCTCCACTCTAACTACAAAGTTAATGCAGGCCATACTGATACAGTTTCTCACAGATTTTGCAGCAAAGCACACTTTGGAACCATGGCATTTCAAACCTCATCTACATTACAAATTTTGACCAAAAATCTACTTTCTTGGAGAAACAAGATAAAGGAATCTTAAAAAAGAAGAAAAAAAAAAAATCAAAATTACCATATCATGCATAGAGATTACACCCCTTTAAATTAAAAAGTTATTCTCCATATTTAACTTTTTCAGAAGATAGAAAAATATATGGAACAAAGCTAACTGTTTTTTGTCCCATTGGTAATGTGTGTGTCCTATTAGTCTTCGAGTGTTCACATGATAAAATTAACTGCGTACAGTTGTGAGGTGCCTCGGAGTGTTCGCTTGTGTTGTTTACAGATGTCATGAGACGGTTGGTGCATAAAGACAAGCAGATAATTGAGGTGCAAGTTGCTCTATGTCACACTAGATTGCTCCCAATACCGAATTATTATTTTTTAATATAAAGTGCACAACCACTGCCAACACTCCACCAAACCTATTTGCCACGAAAACACGCCACCCCCTAAACCGGGGCAACCCCTCCCCTCCCCCCCCCCCCCCCCCCCCCCCGGGTCTCAACCACATCCCAAATTGACTAAGATGCCCTTATACTCCAAAATCATAATGTAAAAACGTTCCAAAATTCCTCATTAAAATTGGAAATTAGAGTTTGACTTATTGCGTGACACGTGCGAGAGAAGATTGACGAAGTAACCTTCTTTTGGAATTTTGGTTTGACACCAACGTGGACTTTACAGATTACAACATTGGTAATTTCTGGGCCGCTCTATTTTACAAATTTACCCTTCCATAAAGGGTAATTTGGTCATTTGGAGGAGAAAAAAATTTGTTGAGTCATTCAATGTTCAATGTTGTGTGAGCGTCTGACCATACGCGTTGAAGAAAGTCCAAATATAAAAATTGTGGTCTGTGGAGGGTATTTTGGTCAACAAACGCCGAATATGAAAAAACCTACAGCGGAGCGAGGCGGCCGCCGGAATCGGATACGTGAAATGTCTTAATTATCTTTGGAATCTCGGGAATAGAGACTGCAGAGTCCCATGCAAAGAGGGTATTGTTGTCAATTTTGAAACAGAAAAAACGGTGACAGGTGAAGGCCTGAAATGGCTGAATCTGACTTCTCCTAGAAGCGTGGCAGAAAATATCCAGATTTTGTAGGGTATATTCGTCAATTACAATGATAGGCCAGCTGCTGACTCACCACCGCCGGTCACCGGAAAAGCACCGCGAACCGCCATTAAAGTAAATAATAAATGAAGAATATGGAATATTTTACGTTTACAAACCTTAGATCTTGTGGAGTTAGAGAGTTTAGGCAGAGGAGGCGATCGGCTTGACTCTTCAGGGAAACCGTCGATAGCGCCACCGCTTAGAGAGGTGGCACCGCTCCATGACAGTGGGGTCGTAGGGCTGGCTCTGGGAGCGGGATTCTTAACGTTATTAACCGCGACTGGTTTTGACCGGCGCTGACGCACGCTCCACTTAAGCGACGGCGGAGGAGGAGGCGGCGTTGAGTGGGACTGGTTAAGACGCACCAAGAGCTCCACTACCATCGTGTCATCAGCCATCGCCTCTTTTATCCACTCTTCGTCACCTTCCATGGTTCTTGCTATGTCGTTGTTTGGTCAGTTTGAGATGGTGGGGGAGGAAAGGGGAAGAGTATGGAGAATTTATAAATAATGATATGGTATGACATGAGTTTTATACATATGCGTGCTTCTTATACGGGGAAGATGCTTATTCACAAAACCTACTGTGTGTTTTGTTGGACACATCACTTTTTTTTTTTTTTTTTTTCTTTCTTTTTTTTCCCCCTCTCTAGGGAAAGTGGAGTGGGGCCCGTTTGGGGTTCATTGTGTGGACCCACTTAAGAAATGTAGCATAACATTATCGAAGCGTACGTTTCGTTATCTACTTCTATTTTATATTTGTACTCATTTTATATTTTAGACTCAAAAATTACGGAATAACTAATAAATTTTTATAACGTACTAATAAAATAGTTTAGTAATGTTAAAATTATTTTTTAAGTACTTCACAGGCATGGCGCAATGGTATAAGCAGGAGAGTTTTTTACGGAGCATCGAAAGTTCGGATCTCCTCAGCAACTGAAATGCAACATTTATTGTTGGAAGGCAACATTTAAAATATATATGTGAATGAATGTTAGAAGGCAACATCTATGTTGGAAAGCAGAGATTCACAGAGAGGATAATCGTCGAATATCTGGTCCAAGTGTGTATAACTTGTTACCGCATCTGGATCTACTTAAGTGGTGAACCAGAGAAAAAGGCCGCCACTCCTCAGGATTAGTCATGCGAAACTTGGATACTTGAATCATAAAAATAATATATATATTTTAAGTACTTATAAATTATAGATCCTATAAAATGTATAAATAAAAAATATATTTGACCAACTAAAATTATAATTTATGCTTGACCAAACATGTCCTTAAATGGTACCAATTGCAAAATTTAATGTCAACTACAAGATCTGTAAAGCATGTTTAATACATTTATTTGCCAATATTTTTATTAATTATATATATCTTTTATAAAATTTATTTAATTTACCAAATGTTTTGTGTGTGATTGTGCTTGGCTAGTGAGAGATTTGGTGAGGTGGGGTCTCGTGAGGGTGGTTATGGTTAAATGATGCGGTGCGTGTATTGGAGTTGGGACATAGGTGATGTTGGACTAATAAATTGGACCACTGAAATTCATACTCTGAATTTGGATTATTCATCACTTGCCAATGAATATTTCCTCTTAGTGACATTCTATTCAATTCAGCATGTTTGTCTTAAAAAAAGTAAAATTATTATTCCATGTTTTTTTAAACATATTTAGTGCATGTTTTATAGTGTTAAAATTATTTTTTATGTAATTATAAATTGTAAGTTTTATAGAATATGTAGATATAAGTAAACAGTAAATTATAGGTCGTACGATATATATTGTTAAAAATATTTTTGACCAATTTAATAAATTTAAATTAGAATTAAAATATTTATCAATAAAATAAGCCACATACTTTTTTTTTTTTTTTGATAAAATATATTTATAACTTTTAATAGAAAAAATTATTTACGTTCTTATAAGTAGGAGTGACAATAGAGTGGGGCATCCCTCCACTTCTCGACCTCATTGGAATTTTTTGAGAAATAAAATAGGACATGATGGGACAAGATCTACGTATCTCTCATCTCTACTTATAAAGTAAAACTTTTAAACTTGGCAAAAAATAACTTGAAATTTTTTGCTTGGTGAGCTATCAAACCCATTACCACGTGGTCCACGACCACGCGGCCTAGTCCACGTGGCCAAAGAATATATTTTGTTGCATATGTGAATTTGTAATTAATAACTTGATTTTGAAATTTGAATTAAAGAATTTCAGTCAGCATATTATTAGTTCTTGAAAAGTTAGAAGTAAATTGCACTCGACAAAATGTAAACGTACTTTTCTTTAATCTTGATAGTACAAAAACGAAACTTGAGTGTATTTAAAGTTATTTTTTTAAAAGGTAAATTTTACTCTCTGTATTTTAAAAAATAAGTTATTGTACCCTAAGTTTTGCTCTTGGTGTGAAAATGATTTTTAACTTTTGTTTTTTGGTATAAAAAATCCTAATCCATGTGCTTTGGTACGAAATTGGTCATTATTTGATAAAAAAAATAGACATGCTCTTAATTTTAATTATAAAATTTTAAAATTGGATTCTCAACCTTTTGCAAAAGATGCAAATAAGTCTGATACATTTATTAAATAATATTTTATTTAGCATATTAAATATATCATTATAATCGTGTCAATTTAAATTTTTAATAAGAAAAAATATAAAATTATTGTACTTTAAGTACATGTAATTTTTATTTAATATGAAAATTTTGAATACAAATTAAATTAAATAAATAGCAAAATGGCGTATGTAATTTTATGACATTGAACCAATTTTATTATTTTTTTTAACATAAAAATACTAATAAAAATTAATTTACACATCATGTGTTTTTTATTTTTGAACAACAATAAAACGATAAATTAAAATATGAAGAATACAATTGAAACTCTAATATTTGTAGTTAATAAACGAATAACTCAATTAAATAAACGTATTTGAGCATCAAGTTTGTGACAAAGTTATTTTTCTTTTTATGTTGTAACAATGAAATAAAATTTTCAATTTTAAATAATGTAATTACTTAATAATAAAAAAGTAATTTTATCTAACATATTTGTTAATAGTTATGAGCTTAAATTTTAATTATTTTATAATAGTTCGTAAAATATACAGACCAATTTAGTATATTATCAATTTGGTTAATAAAGTGTTAACTAAAAAAATGTGTTAGTTTCTTTTAATTTTTTATAAAAAATAAAAGTATCGGACATATTTGTACTTTTTACAAATGTTAGAAATTCAATTACAATTTTTCTTAATTAAAATTAAGGGTACATTTGTTTTTTTAACAAATAAGGACAAATTACCCACTAAAACATATAAGTTAGAGATTTTTGTACCAAAAAACAAACGTTATGAATTATTTCTATACTAAAAAAAATTAAGAACCATTTACGCCATCCAATATTCTTCAATAGATTGATTAAAAAATAATAAAAAGTTAAATGAAAAATTAAATTCTCGCAACATACCCTTTAGCTTAGCCCAATTTGGTTGGGACCACTCTCACCTGAATCCTACCAAAAAGAGCATCCAACTGTTGACTTCATGATTGGAGCGTGCAATTCACGCACTATGATGTTAAGGTTTTAGTTTACACCTGTATTTAGTTGCTGCGCTATAATGGCGTGACTGCATGCCGAGTTGCCGACCCACCCGCTCCCTTTAAAATTATGAAATTATACCATTTATTGTAAATGGGTGTCTTGTCTTTCGACAGTTACATGACGTCTTTAAAAGTTACTAATTTTTTTAGAAAAAAGTTAAAATCTAAATCAGTAAGAAAAAGTAACTTTGAGAATCTTAAATCTTAATCAGTAAAATAATCACCGATCGTATAAAAATTTCATTTACTACGAAAAGAAAAAAAAAGAGACTATGTACATCCGTGGTCCCTATATCTTTAATTTTTCCCGTCAAACAAAACTCTCCATCAATCATCTCTTAAATGATCATTTTCAAGTTCTACTCATTGTCTCAATACATCACTCTAAAACTATAAAATTGGGTTTTCTTCTGCTTTGTTTTTGTTTTGGTTACGAGTATTTTAAAGAATAGTGGTCTGCCAAATTCAATAGTGATTTATGTGGATCTGGAAATTAATGAAAATAGATCAAAATTGATTGACATTCTTAATGTATGAATTTTTGGACTCCCATTAAATTTTTCTTCATTTTTTTTTCCTGGATTTTTTATTAATATTATTTTCGTTGTCAATTTTTTTTAATTTCAGAACATATCTTACAATTGAATCTCACCACTAGAAAACGGTATATTAGTATAGAAATAATTTTAATTTATTTTTAAGCAAATTAATGTATGTTAACCATTCACTAGTTTCAATATCCTTCAATAGGAATTGTATTACAAGTTGATCTGCTTAAAATAGCAGACTGTATCGGCCCTTAATCTTATGGCATGTAGTCCTCCTGGTCTATGCCTTGATGGTCTCGTCTAAAGTAGCGTAGAATTCGGGCTAGATATAAATTCTTCATATGTCATGTTGACCTAAGATAATCTATTTAGATTCACTCAAAATAGTGTTAGCCCTTGTATAAATCGAGGATAATCTACTTAGATTGACACGTAATACATAATTCTAGTTCTTTTTTTTTGGTATCCAGGTATCCCAACTTAGTCAGATTAAATCTTGGACCCTCCAAAACCCTTGCCCCTAGAACTTTGGAGAAAGTAAATCGTGGATTATGTCTCAACTGGCTCCCAAGTCCTCTTCATCCAACTGTACACTTCTGCGCACAAGGAGTCCATTTTCATTTTTTGTGGTGCATGGAGATGGATCTTCCATGGATGACATGGCAAATTGACATTTGAAGCTTAGCCAATAGTGATTTAATGTGTCTGCTGGCAATATTTATATCTTCAACTTATAATTAGACATTGAAATTAGTCATAGTGAAAATTCCGTAATCCACATTATTATAGACAAAATTGGAATAATCCTTTTGAAAACGGATTCATGCTTCCTAATGGATCAAATTTTTGTTTTAAAATGCCTCGATAACCCATGTGAGATGCATCAATTTCAATTATTTAGAATACATTATACATTATATTATAAAATTAAGATAAAGAAGGCTAGTTGGTTTGTTCTTCACTCCAAGCTAAAAGATTTTTTGTAAAGTGGTTTACATATTAGGTTAATATTATGAATGAAATCATGTACCGATATGCGGCTTGCACTTCACTTAAGAAGAAGTGAAGAGCGAGTAGTAGGTCTTGGGTAGGTTGGCTATCTTAGACTTACTGTTGTCTCTTTCCTTCCACTTCTACTAAAAAAAGCGCGTCTACAATAGCGGTCTATTCGTTTCATGTCTACCCGAAGGGTTCAACTTGTGCTCGTGCTTTAAGCGATTATAACATAGTTTCACTTGAACAATCAAATATATTTTTTTAACTGGATATGTTGATGTTTTGGAGAGAAGGTAAGGATTCCAATTGATTGACTTATGTTCTAGTTGACTTTAGAAGGGCCTTTCCATAGTGGCAAGTGTACAAATTACAATCCCCGTGTAGGAACCTAGGTATTAGTATCCCAATCAAAAAGCTGATGAAGGGGATGAGTGGAACGAAAAGTCTACTGAATGTAGTTGAACTAGCAGAGACTCTTGGAGCACATGGAGTAAGAAGTCCCCATGTGGGCATATTGTGGTGGACCGTCAATCGCATCTGGCAAAGATTAAGGGGTATCTCGTTGTTGCATAGCTAAGGTCGGAGCAAGATGCCATTGGACGTTCAACAGATAGTCTCGCGATCAGGCAGAAGTCGTCGTTGTATACTCCCGCGGGTCGGAAGGCGGCGGGAGCTGGACGGGGACACTAAGAATCTTTTTAAATATATTTTGTCTTTAATTTCATTTAAAAATTTATAAACAAATTCTATACTTTTATTAGTTGAGGTATTAGTTTCTTGAAAAAATTATGTCCTAATAATTTATTTTTGGTTCAAGTAATCTGATCTTTTTAGCAAAAAATGCTAAACCAAATTTTCTTATGACAGTATAGGAAGGATTCTAACTTTCCATAAATTTTCCATTTGTCCTTTAAAGATATTATAATTTATCTTTATCGTATTGTAGCTTCTTTTTCTACATTTTCCTCATCAATATATAGACTTCTAATTGTTGATGAACGTTCCTAAACTTTTATTATTTAAACAATCTATTTCATGACAAAGGTTTATTACTTTAGAGTACAAAGCAAGATTTCGATTGCAATATAAAAAATGAAAGGAATCCAACATTGCACTTAGTGATAAACTTAGATAAGAAGTGATGAATACTTAACATAGTGATAAAGGAAGTCAAGAATCTACCTTCAAATTTCACCGTTGAAATTAAATTACTGCACATGTTCTAAGGGAAAAGTACATAAGGCCTCATAGATAAATGGATGGATGAATGCGAAATACAGGAAAAACAACAAATGCGTGACGACATAAAATTTATTCTTATTTCTATACATTTAATGAATTTTACTATCGAGTTTTTGACACAATAACATACTATTTTATCAAACTGAAAACTATTTTCAAATTATTACATGACTTTACATAAGGTAAATAATTAACTTTGAAATACATCATTTTACTTTAGTTTAGATATATTTAAAATAATACGTACTTTTATATTATTTAATTAATATTTAAATTAAATCTAATTGATAAAAACAATATAATTTAGTCTTTGATATATAATGTTTATATAAAATCGACAATAGAGAATTTACATTACAAAATATAATTAACTATTTTTAAAAGAATAGAAACTAAATAATTTATTTAGAATCAGATTTATCATTTTTTGAGTTTCCCTCGTGATAGACCCACAAAATTACAGTCACGTACCCTATAGTCTATACACAATTGTCCCATTATCTGAGAGTTCTATGTTTTGTCATTCTTACAATGTAAAATAATATGAACGAATACATAATGCACAATTAACTTTTTTTTTGTCTCTTATAGTAAAGAAGTAAATTACCACACATTTGAAATTTAACAATTTCTTAAAATAAATATTTTATTTATTTATTTTTTATTTTAACATGCTTGGCTGTGCTTTTAAGTGTATGTTTGGTAAGTGTTTTTTTTTGTAAATTATAAGCAATAGATCTTACGTAATGTGTGAATAAAAAATTATAAGCACTTACAAGCTGGTTAAATATAATTTTGATGTATACATTTCATAGGAATTATAACTTTTTACATACTTTTTATCTACACATTCTGTAAGATCCACTGCTTATAATATACAAAAATATTTACCAAAATACACTTAGGATGGTGTATTCAATTAATACTTTTAAAAAATTTTATAAATTTTTATAAGTAGGTGACTTTTGTAGAATTCATAGACTTTTAAGTGACTTTTAGAAAGTCCTTCTGAATTTGAGTACCCATACTTAGAGAGACTCTTAAAATGTTTTGATTGAATACCTGTGACTTTTAAAGATTTTTTTAAAAAGGTTAATTGTTTCAAAAATCACTGTACCTTGTTAAGCATCACGGATACCTCACTGAACTTAAAAATGTGCTAATTCCTCACTCTACAATCTAAATGTTATCTCCATCCATCACTCTTCACAAAATCATTTGATTACCTTAACGATTGCGACGATGTGGCAAACGGACTTTCTACGTGGCATGTTTAATCCAACTTAGCAATGAGTTAATTATTTCAAAAATCACTGTACTTTGTTACGCGTCATGGATACCTCACTGAACTTAAAAATGGTGCTAATTCCTCACTCTACAGCCTAAATGTTATCTCCATCAATCACTCTTCACATAATCGTTTGATTACCTTAACGGAGGCGACGACGTGGCAAACAAACGTCTTACGTGGCGCGATTAATCCAATTCAACAATATAATTTAAGTTTGTTGCTGTCAATCACAATAATGTTATGAATTAATTTAAGTATATTGCAGTGAATGACAGTGAATGACAATAGGATTTTACATTTTTCAAAATGACAAATTGTTGTGAATTATTGGAAGTATAAAGTGAATGACAAAGTGCTGTGAATGTTTTTTCATCTCATGATTGTAGGATATATTTAATGTGTAGTTGGAGCAAATGCCAACACAAGAAGAAAATACAGTCCATAGGAGGAGCAATGTATAAAATTAGAATTATTTTTATTTTCAATAGCAGTGAATTGACTTCAAATTTAAATTATCACAGAGTAAGATGGTTCCAATAGAGGCAATAAAGGTTATTCTAGCCAAGGCCAAGATCTGCAATCATGTTTCAAATTCATGCCTGCCCCTGGGGTGTCTCATCCAAGTGCAGATGACGGGATGAGTAGTGGGCCTTCTATTTCTATGCCTACTAATGTGGCCGCTTTAGTGATAACACAAGAAGTTAACATCTAATTAATAGTGGACGAACTACAACAACTTGATTTGGGGTTAGGGATTTTTGATTTGGGGATTTGGGGATTTACACTTGGCGAGGGAAAAAAGGTGATAAGGGGATGCGATTTTTGTTCAAAAGAAAAATTATATTGCTGAGTTGGATTAAACGCGCCACATATGATGTTCGTTTGCCACGTCGTCACACCTCCGTTAAGGTAATCAAACAATTATGTGGAGTGATGGATGGAGATAATATTTAGATTGTAGAGTGAGAAATTAGCACTATTTTTAAGTTGAGTGAGGTATCCGTGATGCGTACGAAAGTACAGTGATTTTTGAAACAATTAACCTATTTCTGAGTTAGATTAAACGCCCACGTCCGTTTGCCACGTTGTCGCTTTCGTTAAGGTAATCAAACGTTTTTGGGAAGAGTGATGAATGGAGATAACAATTAGATTGTAGAGTGAGGTATTAGCACGATTTTTAAGTTCAATGAGGTATCCGTGACGCATATGAAAGTACAGTAATTTTTGAAACAATTAACCCTTTTGAAAATTTCTAAAAATCTTTATTAAATACATCAATACTTTTAAAAAATCTTTAAAAGTCTATATTGAATATTTCTAAATTTTTAAATCCTTGAAAATTTCAATTTGAATACACCCACCTTAATCACCTATAAATTAATTAAATGTTATTTTTATTTAAGATCTGATTTTGGATGCAAGACATTTGTTAGGAGGAGAAAATCGTGTTCATTCCATCTCCATGAACCCACACTTCCACTTCCATAAGATTCCTCCTAAAACCCTAACCAGCAAAACAAGTGTTTCCTTTTAACCTCCTATACCGCCACCGCCACCGCCACCGCCACCGCCAATGGCGGCGACCACCAAACTCATCCTCCTCCGCCGCCCCAAATTCCATCCATTTCCCCAGCCTCGCCCACATTCCTACCACTTCTACTCCTCCTCCTCCTCCTCCATACCCGACCCCAACGCCGCCACCTCCCAACCCGATTCGGAACCCGAATCCAAATCGCAGACCCAAAACCAATCCCCATTCTCCTCATATTTCAGCGATGTGAAAGCCAGTCTACAAAAAGAATCCTCATTTCAGAATCGCTCCCAAATCCCCCGCAAAACGCTGTCGTTTTCAAAGTCCACTCCTCAAACGCCGCCTTCTAAAATCGCTTCATTGGAAGAAATCCGTAAAAACCTCTCCGAGTTCCGCCGCCGCTCTGCCGTTCAGCGGCCATCCTCATCCGCCTCTTCGCCTCCTTCCCATTCCGGTCAGCCCATCTCATTCCAAGAGCTCTATAAAAGAAACGTCCTTTCAAAAACTGAAGAATCTGGTTCCACTTCTTCGGATTCGGCTGCGAAACCTGTGGGAGCTGCTGCTGCTGCTGGTGGGGTACTTCCATTCGAGGCAATTCGCCAGAGCCTCAGTCAGCTGCGGTCCACTGCCCCAAATAGACAAACTAATTCTGGTGGGAAGGCAATTGATTCTATGTCACTTTCACGATTTAAGGAGAGCTTGAAGTTGAAACCTGTGGACTCAAACGCGCAGGAACCCCAGATGATGATTGGGGGCAGTGATAGTTTGCCTGCCTCGATATTCGGGAAGGAGAAAAGGGAGAGTGGTGATAAAGCCGGCACTGCGATGAGGACTGAGTTTGTCAAGATGTACAGTTATAATGAGTTGGGGGAAAAGCTGAAGATGTTGAGGCCCGAGAAGAAGAAGGGAACATGGTTCTCACTGCAGGAGCTGAACGAGAGGCTAATGAAGCTGAGAGAGATTGAAGAGAAGGAGAGCGAGGCAAGGATTGGGGGCGTCACGTTCATGGACTTGAGAGAGAGTCTTGTGAGGTTGAGGATGTCAGATGACGAGAAAGCCAGAAAGAACACAAGTAAGTTTTGTGGGTTCGGGCAACAATTTGTTTGATTGGTAAAATGAGTGTTCTATATGACTAGCTTATAGAATAATTTCATAAGCCGGTAGCATTGTTGTTCTTAATACATGGTTTTGTTCCCATAGAAAATACATTTGTGCATTTATTTGGTCTATTAAAGGCATGTTCATGAATTGATTAATGAGATTTAGGTTCTAAAGTTCTAATCAAAATTAGCAATAAGTTTCTATATGTAACGAGATCATCCTCATAACATTGTTCTGTTGGAACTCAAGTCAGCAGTTGATTAGCCAAACGTGCTTTCTAGTGTTGGATTTGCTGCTCATATTGCAGGCTTTTTACTTTCCATGCTTTCCTATTTAAAAGATTCACAAGGAAACAATTTGTTCAACCTCGATCAATTTGTGCATTTAAGTTTTTGTAGGCACTATAGCATCTTGGTAACCTTAAATAATCAATCCCTAATTGGGCCTTTAGACCCATTTTACTTTTTTGTTTTAAAAAAATTCTCTGAACAAGTATCAAGCATAATAATTTCATGAGTTGAGTAGTGAATTATGCATAACTTTCATTCGTCCTTTATGTAATTTATCCCTTCTTCTGGGGTTTGAACTATCCCCTGCTGCAAATTTTGTCCACTTGACTTATGATGTAAAACGAGTTCATTAATTGCTTAAAATTTTTTGAGAAGGCCAAAGGGCAAAGTGTTCATTATTTAACTGCTTGCTGACACAAATGTAGAGCTAGGGATTCTTTGTGGATGGCATAGATGAGCAAAGATGCAAAAATGCTTTATAATGTCTAAATATGACAGCAATAGGTCATTACGAAATGAACTGTTACAGTGCAGAGACTTGATGTTTTGGGTCAGCTCGGTGGAACCCCAAGCTTTATGCTGTCACCTCCAAAGGAACACTTAGTTGAGAAGGTAATATTTCTTTCTCAATTTAATTGTCATCTTCCGACTGTATAGATGAAACTTATTTTGCAGTCCTGCAACTTCTTGATATTATGTCTGTCTAATCCGCTCCCCATTTCACATTTTAATAAATTTCTACATAGGAAAAAAGACTATGAAAATTGCACAATTTCTGGATGCTTAAATGTTGTCTTTGGCATTACACATATAATCTGAAGAAGATCAAGTAAGACCTTAAAAATCATTTAAATATCTCACTTTTCTGGAGGCTTAAATGTGGCTTTTGGCCGTGCAAATATAATCTGAAGAACATCAAATAAGACCTTAAAGCATCATATGAAGTCATTTGATTTCATAAACCTTGTTTCCGCTGGCTTACAATTTTTACAAGTTTCCCACTATTGTGGATACATTTGGTTGATTAGCATTGAGAATATATGCGGATGGCAAAGGGATTGTGTTGCCCATCTTGGTACTTATATACCACAAACCATATTTTTGCTTCTCAAACATATACTAGTTTTTGTGACTTTAGTTGTATCTATAGTTTAATCTCCCAATAATATAAAGAATCGCAAAGATAGAACAACGGATTATTGTGTGATTTGCATATTTTAATTGAAAAGTGTTTGTTCTAGTCATGTGTAACTGTCTGTCGGAGGATTCTTTCATGTGCTATAATAATTGATTTGATCACAAAAATTTGATTCCTGTTTAGTGTACTCTTTGATTTATTCCATCAATTTTATTTTGTTGTCGCTGCCACAGCTTAAGCTCTTATGTTGTAATGATTTTTTTTTTTTTTTTTTTTTTTGGTATTCTACAGTATTTTCACCCTGATAATATGTCGTCTGCTGAGAAACTAGCTCTGGAACTTAAAAAAGTAAGAGATGAATTTAAAATGTCTGAGTCAGATTGTGGTTCTGCTCGTGTTCAAGGTAAAGGGACCTGAACTCTTATCCATGCAGTATTTGTTCAGAAATAAAATGCTGATGATGTCAAAAGATATTCTTAACTACTATTGTTTCATCTTAGAAGTGCCTAGATTTTGATATGAAAATTGATTGTGAATATATTAATTCAATTCCTTGCAGAAGACTCATATATAATGTTTTCAGTTGCATACTGTCTTGTTTATGAATGTCTGTCACTCTGTTGAAGAATGCATTTCATGCAATGCCTTTGTGACTTGATAGATATACTGATGAACATCAATTGATTTGTTTGAATAAGAAAAAATATTTTAGTGGCATATAGATGGTTTCTTGGTTGGTAGATGGGTAATTACTAGTTTTTATGCATTCACATCTAAGTCTAAGATTTTGATGAAAAAAACTAACGGAAAAATTAATTGGCCTGTAGGGTATCTTGGACGTCTTGAGAAACTTGTGAATATCACCCATTTTGAACTCATAGAATATCTAACTCTCCCGAACTCTTATCATCTTGTTGATAATACAATATGTAGGGACTTCATGTTGGTTAAATGAACTAAGTAGGTACTGCATGCATGGTGCTTTTGAAAAAGCGTATGGAGATCTGTTGCTTAGAGTCAGAGATGTCTCGACAACTTGGAAAACAAGGAAAAGCAATCAGAAATTAGTCCTTTCAACATTTACCACCCTGAGTCCTTGTACATTTTGCAGGAAAGGAATCCAATTCCAGAATCGTATTGAACATTCCATAGTTTGATATGGGAATATTTCTATTATAGCGGTTGGTTAATTTAGAAATTCTCTTAACATATAGAATAAATATAAAATAAATAAAGTAAATGTTGACCTCGAACTTGGTATTGTGTTCTTTCAGAAAACTGTAACTTTTACTCTCATAATTGAGATTCACAACATTGGCACGTCCTATATGTAACATCTCACCAAGTGACTTGACTTGAGCGGTGAGCCAGTTTTCTAGTAATTTGAAACTGGTCTTTGATGTGTGAGACTTGGAGGCAGTTCCTCTCTGATGACCTGCAATGTCTGATTAAGTAGCTATTCCTTGTGTGTATTTTGCCAATGCTGTAGCATTAGTAAAATTTCTTTGTTTATCCTTGAGCTTCAGTAATTTATGTTGTGTGTATTTTGTCAATGCTGTGGAATTTGTATTTTGTCAATGCTGTAGAATTAGTAAAATTTCTTTGTTTATCCCTGTGCTTCAGTAATTTATGTTATATGAGATCTTTCGATTTAAGATGAGAATCTTTTTTGAAGAGCTTCAGAGTTCTGCTTACATTGTCCCTGATTGCTATTCCATGTATACATTTTTGTGCACCCAACTGCACCATGAGGGGTGGGTGTGGGTGTGCTTGTCTCTTGAAAACTCAGGAAAGAATTTGTTGTTGACACTATTTGTTTTTAAAAACCTGTTTTAAGATGACCTTTGTTATCTTGCAGTGGCACAACTCACAACAAAGATCGAACATCTGAAGAGTGTTCTGCATAAAAAGGTGAGTACATGTGTATATACTGTATGTTTGATTAGTTTCTTGTGAAAACTGCATATATAAATTTCTTGTTTGGATGATTTGTCATTTTACTTTGAAGGCATGCAATCAATTGCCCCTACTTTAAACATGTTTCCTATTTTACCAAAAATCAATGCTGAAGTTCTTTTACTATAACTTTGGCACAAGCTCTTCGGGATGCAAATTGCGGACATCACATCTGAGTTCAAAAGTTTGTATTTTATTTTTATTTTTTTCTTATTCCCATTATATACAAGCATATTATAGTATGATATGTACCATTTGCGGGATATATTATTCTTAGGTTTACAAATTGGCAAGTCATTACCAACACAAGTCAATGAGGATAGAGCCTAATAGCTCGGATGAACAGATCCTATCATTTTTGTTTTTTCCAATCGAGTGCTTTAGCTGGAGGAGTTTGATGTTTGTACTGCCTAAACTAGATTTTGACCTCATTGCTTATTTCTAAAAGGTTTATCATGTAATGATAATAGGATAAGCATTCTCGGAAGGGCCTTGAGGCAATGGTCAAGAGGAGGAAGAAATTGGAGAGGTATCTCAGACGGACAGACTGGGATTCTTACTGCCTCGTTCTATCTAAACTTGGTATTCGGGACAATCATGAGCCTAAACTGTATAAGTATCTCGTACGGAGGGAGCGGATTCATACTGCTCACAAAAAGGAGAAAGGAAAAAAGGGGAAAAGAAAGATGAAGCATTAAGAATCAAGGTTTTCTTTCTGAACTTGGTCTCCACAACGATCCTGATTATACGGCGTAGAATCGTAGAGAAGTGCGTTCCAGTGTGTTGTGTAGTTTGAGTAGAATTCCATATTAGTAATTTGAAGATCCTTTTTGGAGGGGACAATTGTACCTGCCCCTTTCTAAATCTTCTAAAATGTTGGTGATTTTTCCTTCTGGACCGAGTTTTGGCATTCATATCCGGATTTACATAAAGTCCAAAGAGCAGAAAAAAGATAGACTGTTAATGTTGTTGAGCTTTCTAGCAATAATGTAAATTTCATGTTCCTGCTGTCACAATTTTTGTTACTTTTTGGGATTTGGTTAATAAAAAATAGGGTTAATTACACTAATGGTCTCCATTTTTTTAGGTTTGCAACGATTTCATCTCTATTCTTTTTTTTAGCAGATATAATCCCTATTCTTCCATTTATTCTCATAGAGGGTCTCCAAATCACTATTTTTCACTATTCTGGCAATTCTATGACAATTTTACTTCTTGACTTAAATAAATTAAAATAATAGGAAAAAATACAATGAGAATATTGCAATTAGACTCTTAATTTTTTTAAAAGTACAAATAAATTTAAAGTTATTTTATTTTATACAGATATGTGTTCTTTTCCAATAAAAAAGAATCTATATTTTCACCCCACCCCACCCCACCCCACCCCACCCCACCCGCATTTGCACCCGCTTCATACTGCAAATTCTCCAAAAAATTAACAATACAGAAAACCAAGATTTTTTAACCATTTCTAGTCTTCTTAGAAAAGAGAAAAACACCCAACATCGCCTCCAACACTTTGCACACCTTGCTCCTCCACTTCCACCTCCGACTCCGACTCCAACTCCAACTCCAACTCCAACTCCAACACCGCCTCCTCCTCTAGGGACGTAGCCTCCGCCTCCGGAAGTAGCGGAGCCACAATTTTTCCAGCAATGAAGAAGGCCAAGTCGCAGGCAGTCGCTTGCTCACTCGACAGCAACAAAAACAGCTAGCAAAATATTACCTCTCACGTTCACTTTGCTGACCCCTGCTCACTCTCCCATGATTGAAGATGACCTTAGTGACGTTCTAGAAGCCTCCCATTCGTCCGACCGCGGAGCTGCAGCCATGGGTGGCCACGAAGGTGGGACTATTGCTAATTTGTCACGGAAGAAAGCCACACCTCCATAGCCGGCAAAAAAACTCGTCATTTAGCTCAATAAAGGTTTAATTTTCACTTATATTTCTCTTCAATTTGTTCTGATTGTGAAATTTGGTTAATGGATTTAATTACCATAAACTTCTGCCTAAAGATTGGGGATTTTTATTGTAACATTTTCATTTTCTTTCCGGTTTTTATGAGGTAAAAGTGTCAGGGTTACGATCGTTTGATTGATCATCTTGAGATTGAAATTTAGGTTTTAAAGCTGACATTGAGCACTAAATTAGGAAAATATTGATAGGCATATGAATGATTTTAATTTTGGAATTATATGCGGTTAATATGTCAAGAATTGGGTGTTTTTCTCTTTTCTAGGAACACTAGAAATGATTAAAGAATTTTGGTTTTCTGTATTGTTAATTTTTTGGAGAATTTGCAGTATGAAGCGGGTGGGGTGGAAAATATAATTTTTTTTTTGTTGGAGAAGAACACTTATCTGTATAAAATAAAATAGTTTAGGATTTATTTGTACTTTTGAAAAAATTAAGAGCCTAATTGCAATGTTTTCATTGTATTTTTTTTTTCCTATTATTTTAATTTATTTAAGTCAAGGAGTAAAATTGTCAGAATAGTGAAAAATAGTGATTTGGGGACCCTTTGTGAGAATAAATAGAAGAATGAGGATGATATCTGTTAAAAAAAAGAATGGAGATGAAATCGTTACAAACCCGAAAGAATGGGGACCATTAGTGTAATTAACCCTAAAAATAACAAGCGCCATATGTGCGTTTAGCAATGCTGAAATTACTATTTTTAAGTATTTATAAGATGTGAGTTCTATGAAATGTGTGTCTGACAAGTTATGAGCCTTACGAAATATGTTAATAAAAATTATATTTGATTAGTTTAAACAATTTAAATTATAATTTAAGTTTAGACAAACAAGTGCTAAGAGCATGTTTGCTAAGTTCAAAATGTAAGTACATATATGTAAGTTTTAAAATAAATCATTTTTTTATTTGTCAACATTGAAAATAATTGAGTTGCTTTATTTTAACAGTAAAGTAAAAGTTATTTTTAAAATTAGAAATTTTTGTACGTGCTAGTTAGGAACTAGTGCGTTGTATGTGGTTACATAGTAATAATGTTGTGAATTTTTTTTGTGGTGTTGAAAATTTCGAAAAATAATAATACGATTGCTATTCTATATGTTTCGGAAAATTGCTACTTTAGTTCAGTTTGATTAAGATACTACAGAAAACTTGTTGTGAGCAACTGTTATTTTGGTCGAAAATTTAAGTGTCATGAAGCAATATTTCTAAAAAGAAGGTCGAGATAATTTGCTTATAGGGCTTACGTTCTAAGAGTAATTATATTTAAGATAAATGCTGGGATTTGCAGGGCAATTATACGGTTTGGAATAACTTCAAAAAGATTGAAATTTCTGTTAAAGTAATTGATTTATGCCCAATATTCACATGTGCAAATGATTTTGTTCAATTCTGAAATTTTCATATAGATGGTTACGCCTACACATACTTTGAAGTGTCAAAAGTATCCGTCTATATATTCTTAATTACTTTTAATTACTAAAATTTCATATGAAATTTGAAGAGACCATCAATATTAAATTATAAAATTATTATAGTCTAAATAATCTTAATTGAATAATAAATAAGGAATTATAAGTCAAAATAAGGCATGAATATATAAATAATGTGACTACAGTCAGGGGCGGAGGAGGGAGGGGGGCCCAACTTTCTGATTTTTTTTAAAAATTTTTAATATACATATTTTTTTAATAACCAACCAAAACAAAAAATACTAAAACCCAAACCCAACAATTAATGAAGTAAACAAATAAAACCCAAGAAAATTGATCCATCTAAGATCACTTATTCTTCTACACAGTTCACATCTTTAGTCTTTGACACAAAAAAATTGATTGCGATTTCATCTTCAGCCTTTTCCACTTAAGCTAGAGAATTTTTTTTTCTTGCTGTGGTAGAACATTAATTTTACGAAACAAATTCTAGCATGTGATTCTTTTGTTATCGGCGTGTTCTCAAATTGGAAGAAAAAACATAGTCTTAGAAAACATATTGGAAAATTTAGTAATACATATAATCTAGCTCGGATTAAGTTTGAATCAATCAATAACAAAAAAAAAAGTATTGAAGCTAGTCTTTTCAAACAATCACAACACGCTCTCATACTCGAATAGTCTCATGATGTTGCTAAAAGAAGAAACATATGACAATCAATCTGTTGTTCAAGATTGTAACCAAGAAAAAGTGAAAAACTGAATGTGCAACAAATGCAGTTAGATGTTATTATTGCCGAGCAAAAAATAATCACTCGAAACAGATTGTGGTGAAAATATCAAGCTAAAGAAAGAAGTAAAGAACCAAATCTAAAAATCTAGTCCTATGACTGCTGTTTCCAACCATTAATGTTGGATTATTGTTAATGCTTTGGCAATCATCCCCACAATTCAACTGGGTTAAAAAATAAAGAAAAAGTTTCCTATTTCTTGTCTCTGTCTTCTCCTCTGTTAAGTCTGTTTCAGCTTCTGGGAAATTCTAACATCATCCCCCCTTGCACTTGTTAAACTGTGTAGTGTTGCTGAATACCCTCAATGTCAAGACCCTTCAACTTGACAACTGACTCCACATGCCCCTTCAGAGTGTGAAGCTCTCTCAGCCTGAAATTCAGATGCAATAAATTCGGGACGCATTAGTTAAGCAGTAGTGGACAGACTCCCTCAATGTAATAAACATGATTTTAGCTTATTTTTTAGGAAGTGTCTGGTATGGAGTATTAGTCCCATTTTATCTTTCTTGATAATGTCCTGTATTAGTGTCATCCAGTTTAAGAACCACGCTATCAAACTAAACAAATCCAAGTCTATAATGAAAACTTGTTTAGGCGAATAAGTTTTCAGACACAAAATAGACCTGGCAACTTCAGCGCGTTTTTTGGCCTGTTCAGCAATTTCAGACAGTTCTCTGTAACTGTTTTTGTCGTTAAAGAGCTCTGAAGTATCTGGTGGCTGAAGGCCGTGCAGTGTGCGCTGAGCCATTGCCCACTGTGCTTCCCTTTCTCCCCTACCATAATCCTTCTTCGATGTAAAGGCAGTCTGAAGAATTACAACGACAAGAAGAATGATTGATTAGGGATCAAAACTCGAAAGGGTGTCAAAAACTAAATTCCTCCGTAACTTAAACTTTTAGGGATTTAAATCTTGCTCTTATCCATTTCTGAAAATGTGCACGTGTCAATCAGATCTTTAATAAAAAAAATAAATCTTGAAAGACTAAATTTAAATGCATAAATATGTAATCTCTCATTTGTGTTCATTGGAATAAGGCTGATACAATACCCTGTTGTCAAGCATATTATTCCACGCCTTGCCAGTCAATGCATATCTGATGAAAAACTTCAAAATATCCAGAGGAAAGTAGAAGACAATGCTGTAGAACCAGATAACACCTGCCCAGCCCCAACCTATACCGCGGATCCTTGCAAATTCCCAGTTAGCATACACAGCAATTAATGTTGCAACCTTGATAAAACAAACACATTAAAATGATGTTAGAAAGGCAACAACTCAACTGAAATTGCTACATTTATGTACAACTTACCAGTTGTGCTATTAGAAACGCTCCCACTAACAGGAGTCCGGGACGTTCCATGAATGACCAGCTCCTTGAGCGAGTGACAAAGATAAGTGCCTGGCTAACAATACTAACTTGAAGATAAAGAGCTGAATTGAGCTCCGGATAATGGTCCCTGATTGATCTTACACCAAATTTTTCCTTCAAAAATTGATTATATTGTGAGTTTCAACATGAATGGATTGCAAAAAACAAATAATCCTTGATCTAGTTAAATGAATGGACTTCCCTACCGAGAAGAAATCTGACTCGTGTGCTGCCCAGAAGAAAACAACAGTCATTACTGCAAGATAAGTGCCAAGAACAACTCCAGTGGCAAAAATTTCTTTCAACTTCCATGAATCAGGCATCGGGGATGGCTTCACCTTGTCTTTGGAAATTGTCATGATGGTTCCGTCATTGAGGATTGCGATTATCAGAACCATGAATGGTGAGAAATCAAACTTCCAGATGAGTGCAATAAGCATAAAACCAAGCACAATACGTATAGTTATGGAAACTGCGTATATTGTGTAGTTCTTCATCCTCTGAAATATGGCTCTGCTTGTCAAAACTGCACTCACTATCACACTTAATCCGGGCTCTGTCAGGACTATATCAGATGCACTCCGGGCAGCATCAGTTGCATCAGCCACTGCAATGCCAATGTCTGCCTTCTTTAGAGCCGGGGCATCATTCACACCATCTCCTGTCATTCCACAGATGTGTTTTCTTTCTTGCAGCTTCTTCACGATCTCGTATTTGTGCTCTGCATCCATCCTCAAAACATTGTCAGCACACGATGTTCACAATGGACTAAACGAATGAAAACAACCAATGTATCTCAAACTTTAAGGTGGTAGGTAGTAAAAGATTACATATAACTTCAGGTTATATGAATGCTAAGACTACTCACCTGGAAAGACACCGGCAAAGCCATCAGCCTTCTCAATGAGTTCCTCAACCGGGATGTTAGCAATACTTTCATCCTTGTGCTGTCCAAGAAGGGAGGAAGAAGGATACATGTTTGTTCCCATTCCCAGCCTTCGACCAGTCTCCTTGCCAATGGCTAGCTGATCACCAGTGATCATCTTAACATTGACACCAAGGTGAAGGGCACGCCTGATGGTCTCACCACTATCATGCCTCGGAGGGTCAAAAAGTGGCAAGAGTCCCACGAACACCCAGGGCCCACCTGCGCTCTCCTTCGTCTTCTCAGGTACAATCTGCGAAACCAGAAAAACATTGTCAACCAGTTTCAGTTACATGAAGCTGCATTCTTTCATCAATTACCTATATAAAGAAATTCGTTCACTAACTCACCTGTTGAGCTACAGCAAGAGACCGAAGACCACGTTCGGCAAACTTATCGATAATGGAGTGAACTCTTTTCTTCACATCTTCCTTTAGGCCACAGAGCTCTACGATCTGTTTGGTAGAGGATTTTGAATATTTTGGGGAATTTTTATATTTTTCTGGAATTAACGTTATTTACCTGTTCAGGTGCCCCTTTGCTAACTCTGTGCCAATTTCCATTGTTGTCTATATAAGTAATAGCCGTGCGCTTGTCCACGGGATTAAAGGGAAGGAAATGCACTTCAGTGATTCCTGCTCTAGCCTGGAATTAACACAAGTAAGTTCTTAAAATATCTAACCAAACATAGTAACCTGTTATAACAGATTGATCATAGTTACAATTATGAACAAGAATATCTAGCCCAGCGTAAGTGTTAGTACCTCTTTCGGATCAGCCAGCATTCCAACAATGCAAGCATCAATAGCATCCTGATTCTCCATCCTTGATGCTCTAGCCCCAAGAAGAACTGCCATTTCCTTGTCCACATCCTTTGCAAATATCTACAAAACACCACTTCCAAATTAGCGAGTGTACTGCTGTAAATTATTTTATTAAATAGTGCTAAAAAATTTAGCCTAGTCTCCTCCCATTTTCCCGTTTGAAATTTCGATCTCATTCTATATCAGCTTTACCAACCTCAATTAAATTTTTGTCAACTGTGAGTTTGTTCAGGGTAAGCGTTCCAGTCTTGTCACTACACAATACATCCATTCCAGCCATTTCTTCAATAGCAGTCATTCTCTTGGTGATAGCACCTTGCTGTGACAACCTGTGGGATCCAATGGCCATAGTCACAGATAACACAGTTGGCATGGCAATTGGAATTCCTCCAATGAGAAGAACCAGCAGATTGTCAATTCCATCTCTGTACTTTCGGTGCTGAATCGGGTACATCACCACTATTTCTATTATGATCCCCACCGCGATGGAGCATATGCAGAAGTTACCAATGGCAGTCAACACCTAAATACATCAATTGTATTCATACAATACAAATCAGAAAAGGCAAACAGGTAAACTGAAAGGTAAAGTCATTATGTCCTACATATAATAGACTACTAAACTACATGAAAAAGTGAATCAAGTTATGATCAAGGTAAACAATGTCACAAATTCTATACCTTCTGGAAGTGGCCGACTGAATGAGTACTGTCAACAAGATGGGCAGCTTTTCCAAAGAAAGTATTGATCCCAGTGGCAATGACAACAGCCTCAATCTCACCTTGTTTGCAAGTGGAACCTGAAAACACTTCATCCCCGGGGCTCTTAGTTACTGGCATAGATTCACCTGTGAGTGCAGATTGATCAATCTTGAGTGGATCCCCTTCAAGCAGTCGAGCATCTGCTGGGATAATATCTCCCAACTTGATGCTTACGATATCTCCAGGCACCAGGATCGCAGCTTCCTGCTCGGACCACCTGCTGTCTCTCAGGACCTTCACGAAACAAAATGTGTAAATTCTCAGTTGAAAACCATGAAAACGGGAAATGGTGTTGTCAATGCTTCAGGTAAATCTCACAATACCTTTGTCTTCGGTGCAAGGCCCGCCATTAGTGCCGCTGCAGCATTGCCCGCATTGTTTTCTTCAATGAAGCTTATGGTGGAGTTGATGAACAGTAAAACCACTATACCAACAAAATCCTGCCAATCTGGAGGCTTACCCTGAAATTTATTTATTGAATAATCAGAGACAGACACACAGAAGGTGATATATACTTTTGAACACGCACGCAAACATACCTCTCCATTTGCCAGAGCAATAGCCATGATGGCAGCAATCTCCATAACCCATGATAGAGGATTCCACATAAAACCCAAGAATTTGAGGAACTTGCTTTCCTGTTTATGAATGAGTGTTGAAAAATGTGTTATACTGTTATTTTATTACCTCAAGTTAACCAGACAATATATATAAAACCAGGAACATAATAAAAATTTGCCTTTTTCTCCTCTAGCTTGTTTAGACCAAAGATTTGAAGCCTTTTGTCAGCTTCAGTGCTTGTCAGTCCCTCCTTTGAACATTGCAATTGTGCAAATACTTCCTCAACAGGCATGTGCTCCTGTGCCCAAAATAATAAACCAACAATTAAATAATAAACAAGTAATACCTGATTTACTGAACTCAAATTCAAAAGATTTACACAACTAAAATTGCGTTAAGCTTATGATTTACTGAATTCTAAGAGAATCACACTTAAAATTTGCAAATATACTATCATAGCATGCAAGTATAATTTGAAAATTGAGAAATTTGCACTTTTTGTTATCGTCAACTTTTTTTTTATCATCCTCAACTTTTTAATTACATAGCAAAGGGTAATTATATTATATTATCCACACTACGTTTTAATTGAAATGAAACTCTTCTAGCTTTTGATATTTAAATACTTATCTCTCTAATTTTTTTCATCGTATTTTTATCATTAACTTTCATTTAGTTTTCACATCTTGTTTCCGATAAAGATTTTTGTCTAAATATTATACTAATGTACATTGAAACGAGGGAAAAATATTTTATCAAATTTTTACATTTGTTATTTATTTTAATTATGTAAAAATATTAGAAGCAAAAAATTTTTTTACACTCTCTTAATTAACTTTTTTGACAAAAATCATCATCAAAAATAAATATAAAATATACAAATTAATATGCTAATAATAAAATTTTGTTAAAAAAAATTAGAGACGTAAATGCAAAAATGAACAATAGTTAAAAATTTTCATTATAATTAAATCAAAATATAGTGTATTTAACAAATAACGTTGTGGTGACGTAATTATCCTATAGCAAAACTCTTAATCCTCCATTTTTTTCCATTTAATAACAAATTTACCTTCCACTTTAAATAAATAAAAATAACATAAAATAACAAAAAACAACAAAAAAAACTCTCGTAATTTGTAAGAAAGTATAAAATTTCTTCTTCTTCCACGCAACTAAACACCTACCGGGAAAAAATTTCTATTTTCCTCAAAGACCCACCCCTATGGTCAAATCACCCCCCTTGAAACTGGGAGGCTAAGAAAGAAAGAAATTCAGTACAAAGGAAGAAGAGTTTGTTGTTGAAAGAAGAGAAAAGAGAAAGAGAGAAGAGAAAAGAGAAAAGAGAAAGAGAGAGAGAAAGTGAGATGGGTGCATTGATAGGGAAGGAGATGAAGAGACTCGGGTACTTAGCAGGATCCACATGGTGGCAGTGATTTTATCACAGTATTTGCTTCAAGTATTATACTCCCACCGTCCCACAAACATAGACTCATTTATTTTTTCACACAGATTAAGAAATCTTATTTAATGTAATTGAAATTATAAATTTTTCACACATTTTTTCTATTATATCCCTATTTAATATTAATCATTCATGAATCTAATAAATTTAAATGCATGTTTTGGGTTGATAACAATGTAAATTAAATAAGGATATATTAAGAAAATGAAAAATTTAATATACTCTCTATAAAATAAGTTGCCTATAATTTGGGACAGATAAATAAAGAAAACAAATTTATCTTTGTGGGACGGAGGGAATAATTGATTATGGTGGATCATTTGGGCGAACTCTCTCTTTCTAGCACTGCCATAGCCATTTCTCTCTGTGGTGTCATTGGTTTTAGCTTTCTTGTAATTTTCTCTCTCACACACACATGCGCGCCCATAACCCTGTTTTGCTTTGCCCTTTTTATCTCCATGCATTTAGAGCTTGTTTGGTGTACATTTTAATAGATTTATAGTTTCTCATTCTTTGATTTTTAAGAAAAAATGATTAAAATGACCTTTTACAATAGTGGTCAAATTTGAACTCACCTATTGGTAGATACTTAGGCTCAACTCATAGAACAAATTTTGGATGCGGGATTGGATATGATAAATAATGGGAGACCTACTTGTTCAGTTGTCTTGCTCGATTGACTTTAGTCACAATTCCGTAAATCCGCCCAGTTTCAAGATCCATCCATCCTCCTTAATCTTCTATTTAATGACATATTTAGGGGTGGGGGGCAAACTTATCCCCCTCACATCTCCCATTAATGGCAGATTGAGGGGAAGTGGCGGTGGCACGGAGTAGGTGATGGTGTAGAGGTAGGATGGGTGGAGGACTTTTTGAAAAGTTATCACACCTTATTTGTAATTTTTCCTTATGTTTTGTTTTTTTATTGAATTTTTTGGTTTATTTATTTAAGAAGAGGAAATGATAATTATATTATCGCAACATTATTTGATAAGTACACTACATTTTTTTTAATTGTAATAAAAGTCTTCAACTATTGGTCATTTTTGCATTTATGACTCTAATTTTTTTAAACAAATTTTTGTTATCAACCTAATAATTTGCATGTCTTATATTTGTCTTTGATAATGATTTTTGTCTACAAAGTTAATTAGGAGAGCGTAATTTTTTTTTTGTCTCTAATATTTTTACATAATTAAAATAAATAACAAATACGTAAGTTTGACAAAACATTTTTTCCTCATTTCAATACATATTAGCCTCCGTTTGGTATAGATTATAAACTGGTTTATTTGACCAAAATAGTTTATTTGACCAAAAACTATTTATTTGACCAAAATTTTTACCTTGTAGCATGACATTTTTGACCAAAAATAGTCAAATAAACTATTTTGATCAAATAAACCAGTTTATAATCTATACTAAACGGAGGCTTAGTAGAATATTTAGACAAAAATCTTCATCGGAGATAAGATGTGAAACTAAATGAAAGTTAGTCATAAAAATACGGTGAAAAAAATTAGAGATATAAGTGTCTAAATATCAAATGTTGATGGACTTTTATTATAATTAAAACGTGGTGTGAATAATAAAAAGTATAGTGTGAATATATTTATTCAAAGGCAAAATATGTATCATATGTCAATAGAACGTTATTTGCAATTAAATCAAAAGTTGAGATGTCTGGTGTTAAAAAAAAAAAAAAAAACTTAAATATATTAGTAACAAATTGTAAAGATTGAGAACGAAAAGTACAAATATTCTTTGAAAATATATATATTCCTATTCAGACATATAAAACTATTCTAAAAGATAATATTTTCCAAAAACACTACACATATAATACGAGTAAATTTAATAAATAATCACTCAATTTTATCTTACATTACTACATGCTCACCAAACTTTAAAATGTTATTCATTGCTCATACATCTATCTCAAAAATATTATTCATTGCTAACCAAACTTTAAAATATTATTCATTGCTCACATATCTATATCAAAAATATTACTTCTATCTCAAACTATTTCTCATTCATTACCCATTGCTCACATTAATGGATAATGTTTCAAAGTTGGGTGAGCAAGTACTAATAGTGAGTAAAGTTGGATGAGCATTTGTTAAATTTACTCCGTATCAGGGTTTTAAAAAGCGTAAAGTGTGATTAATCGTAGATGTCGAGTTTCAAAGCTTTAGGGCCTATGGGAGGCCTAGGCGAGAGCGAGACGTGGGCGAAGCCTGAAGTATAATTAGACTTATGCAGCTTTAAACTTAAGCAAAATCTAATCGCTGCATAAACGAGCTTTTTAGATTAGTGCTCCATATAGCACTGGAAAATAATTCACTAAACAGGAATGCAAGCCAACGGCCGCGAACCGAGGTGTAAAGTATATTTTCACAAACCTGCACAATTTTGTGTGCGCAAATTTACGCAAAAATACAATTATGAATTCGAATTATATATCTCTGAGGAATTACATAAGCGGCTAATCGTAAACAGTTCGAGTATATGAAATTAAATGCATTAAAAGCAACACTCGTTCCGCCGCACATATCAACCCACACACAAAAGCACACAATTTCACATAAATATAACATGAATGTATATATAATGCACGTATATTCGCGACTACAGATCTGAGGCCAGCGATTAAAACTTATCGGAAACAGCAAGTTGTAGAAAACATGGATATGAGAAATTCTAGTAGAACTGTTCGCAATACTGTAGAACAGATAAATCTGAAGAAAAATAATATCGTATACTGAAATCTGTAAAAATAGAAGTAAAAGAGCATAATTAGAAAAAGCGAAGGCACGTACGAGATCAATATTCTCATTTTTTATCTCCTCCAAGCTGATGCCCTTGTTCGCCGCCATATCTTCCTTCACAACACTTCCTCTCTCGCTCTAAATACACACATATATATAAATAATCCTATGTATCTACAATTTCTCTCTCTCTCTAAAACGCTTCGAAGACTCCATAAAGCAACTCAACTCAACTCACCATGCACGACAAAGAAAAGAAAAACTCTACTTTCTCTGTATATATCTAGATCTATATCTATTTTAATACATTTATTGAACGCCTCTGTATTTATATATTGTGAGATTGATTATAAATTTTGTGATAATATATATTGGAAATTAAAGAGAGAGATTGTGTTTAGGAATGTACATGGCCTGTATTAATTAATTCAGAATTCAGTTTTTCACCAAAATAAAAGTTAATGAACGAGCGGGACTCTTGTTTTCTCTCTCTAGCCCTGGTCATTTGGTTTAAAGGGTTTGATAGTATCACAGGTTGGTTTTTTGTGTTTGTGTCAACATCGAATTGGATTTAGACACGTGTTGGAATGGATCCACGTGTAGTCTGGTGACTTGGGAGTAGTTGCGTAGGGGTGTGAAAGGAATTGACACGAGGTGAAATTTGCCTATAATTGAGTGTTAGACTTGGTTTGGTATTGGTGTGGTTTCAAGAGAATTAGCTTCTGTGCTGCAAAAAGATTCAGTTGTAGGAAGAATCAGATAAGTGTTTGATAAATCCTTGTTTCAAAATTGATGTATGTTTCAAAAGCAGTATTTGAGCGTTTGATAAACAAAGTAATTTATTACTGTAACGGTATTAAATTACTAAAAATAACATTGATTATAATAATGTTATTTTGTATTATTATTATTATCACGAGTGGTAAAATTTATTTTTTTCTTAGTCAAATATTTTTTAACAAGACAATACATTCACTATTATTATTTTAAAATAAAAATAATAAACACCTAATAAATTTCAAATTTTATAAAAATTACAAAATAACAATATAGTCATATAGTGCAAAAATTAATTAAATTTATATTATTTTTTACGCATCCAACTTGCATCAATTCAATTTCTCAAATGGGCATTTTAATTAATTAGAGGTAAATGAGTATTTTAATAATATATAAATGAAAAAGCTAAAAGCAAAATCTGAAAAGCTGTCCTTTTGCTGCTTTTCAGAATCTGCTGCCAGGTGAGTCAAATTATTTTATAATCATTTTTAAAAAATTTGTCAAACGCCTAAATTAACTTCTGATTGCTTGAGAATCAAAAGTTGGACTCCAAAATCAATTTCAAACGGGGTCTTACAAAGATAGACTACTTTTATTTTCATATTTTATTTTCATTTAAATTAAAAAAAATTAATTATTATAGTTAGAATAACAAATTTTATTTACTTTTTTTAATATATTCTTACAATTAATATAATTGTAGTTCATATTTGTTAATAACAAAGTATATTAAATAAAAGTATCTTGAAAAATTAACAAATTAACTATATTACCAACAAGTAATCTATAATTTGAGACAGATAAATAATAAAACTTAACTTAATTTTTATGAGATGAAAATAGTATTATGAATTTGTTGGTAGTGAGTGACACTTGGTAAGTCTCAAAGTTATTGAACTGCTGAGTTCTAAAAACTTATAATGCATCAAGGGATGGTTATAATGGGTTCAATAAATCGAATCAATTATTTTAATATATTTACTATCTAATAGTGAACTATAAAAGATTTTTTTCCTTTAATTTTTATTTTTAATTGGACTTGCTTAATTTGAGTGGATTGTTGTCGTGCTTGTTTAATGTGTATATTTAATTTGAATTGAATTTGCTTAATTTGAGTGGATTATTGTTAGGCTTGCTTTAAATTGAATTAAACTTGCTTAATTTAAGTGAATTATTGTCAGGCATGCTTTAATCAGTATATGTTTAACTTGGGGTCGATATTAGATTAGTTATCTATATTTAAAAAATGTATTTGATAAAGTTGAAAATAATGTCATTATGCAACATTTCAAAGTATGAAAATCCTTAGAGAATAATGGTAAATGGGTTAATTATATTGGCGGTTTTAACAAAATTATAAAACAATTACTACAGTTACAAAGTTTCAGTGTCGATTATTGAAGTATACTAATGAGTTCACAAAACAGTCACTTTGTTAAATTCTCAACGTAAATTGATGATATGTCATAGTTAAGTATCCACCTAGCATACAATCGATTGACATTTGACAACAATTGATACAATGTGGACTTAATGTATTAATAACAATAAATTCGGACCACAAATAATACACATAAAATATAAAGACCTTGTTGCATTTTTTTAGAATATCTAGATCAAATCTCAAAACCATTTGCACAACTCGATTTTTCAACAAAAACGATCCAAAAACCTATTCCTCCATCCAATTGGTTAAATCAGGATTGTGCGAATGGTTTTGGGATCTGATTTAGATATTGTCCATAAATTATAGTTAGGTCCTCATGTTTTAGGTGTATCATTTGTGGCCACATTTATTGTTATAAGTACATTAAGTTCACGTGACGTTAATTTTTGTCAAATGTCGACCGATTATGTACCATATGGACACTTAATGATATCACGTCATCAATTTTTGGGTTAACTTCAATGACCAATGCTGAAATTAACCCAATGGTAAATTGGCATTACTTTGTTTTAAAAAATAAAATGAAATATGTAGTGAATTTTTATCTTTATTGAACTTCTGCTTGGTTTGGTATTGCTGTATTTTTAAGAAAATCAATTTTTGTTGTACATCATAAAGAATTAGATAAGTGTTTAATAAACTCTAGTTTCAAAATCAACGTTTGAATGTTTGAAACAAAAGTGATTTGTTGCTGTGATGATATAAAATTACTCAAATAGACATTGGTTAGAATAATGTTCTATTATATTATTATTATTATGAGTAATATTGTAAAAATTATTTTTTCTTTTATAAAAGTATGTAATATTATCAAATATTTTTCTAAGATAGTGCATTCATCGTAATTATTTTTAAAATAGAAATAAAAAACATCTATTAAATCTCGAAATTTGTAAAAATTACAAAATAAAAGTATAGTCATAAAAATGAAAATGTTTTATTGTTGGAATTCTAATAAACATAGGACACAAAATAAAATAATTTAATTAATTAATGTTAAAATTGATATTTCGATTATATATAATTGAAAAAATTAAAAGCATAATATGGGAAAGCTACTATTTTTTTGCTTCTCAAAATTTGCTGTTACAGATTATTCTATAATCCATTTTTTAAAATTTGCCAAACTTTGAAAACAACTTCTGAAGTGTATTTAAGTGGAACTTTTACTACTTTCAAGAATTTAAAAGGTGTAGGGATATTGAATGTAGACTTTATAAGAGCATCTCCAATGCAATAATGTCCAGCTGATGTAGC
The DNA here is from genome assembly GCA_030279155.1 of Forsythia viridissima. Classification (NCBI taxonomy): domain Eukaryota; kingdom Viridiplantae; phylum Streptophyta; class Magnoliopsida; order Lamiales; family Oleaceae; genus Forsythia; species Forsythia viridissima. The sequence continues at coordinate 11,441,790 of CM059042.1, forward strand.
GATTAGGTAGAGAAAACAAAACTGATGTGGCAGTATTTATTGTAGAAGGTCGTCCAACAGATCGTTTAGTTTTAGACATCCTATTAGACATCTTCCACCTATTTTTTTCACTAAATTGTGTCTATCTTTCTCATTTATTTTTTCTTCCATTTCCTCTTTCTACAATCTCTCATCATTTCTTTTCTCTCTCTTGCCACCTAGATTTTTATAGAAAGTGCAGCATTGGAGATGCTCTAAGAATTTCTAACAGTATTGGTGTATTGAATAGAGACTTTTTAAAGTTTTTAAAAGTCATGGGGTATTCAAATTGAGAATGATTTTTAGATAGTTATCTGCTTATCAAACATTTGGAGACTTTTTGGTGGAAAGAATAAATAACAAATCTTAAAAAAAAAAAAAAAAATCTTTCATTTACTTGTGAGATTTGTGAAAAATCAAAAACCTCAAAATTAAGAACGCCTATTTTTTTTTCCTCGTATTTCTTCTGGTAAGAATTTAATTTTACTTGTTTTAGATACATTGTTTTTATTTTTGTGAAATCTGAATTTACTTTTTTCCAATGTAGTTTTTCTTGACTGCACAAAGGATTTTTTTTTTTTAAATCAATCGATTTTTTGTTTAATGAGTTCTTATGATTGCAACGAGTTGTTTTGCTTTCTAAATATGACAATTTTGCCTTTGAATATTTTCAATGCATGATAGTCTGATTTTGATCTGATATTGTACTAAAAAAAATATTTTAGAATTCATGCGTTTTGTCTTAAAATCACTTTACGTCTTGAGTTTGTTTAGAACCGATGATTAAAAAAGTAAGATTTCCCACCCCCACATCTTGTTAATCTAATTTTGGTGACTTAATTTTTTTTATATATTTTTAAAAAATATTTGACATGATAAATATGATTTATTATTTTGGGATCTTAATTACATATGTTGTGGACATGCGAGAAATTGTTCAAAATAATATTACATTATATAAAAAATTAGCTTAACATTAAAAAAAAAAATCTATAAAAGTCTACAAAAGTGTTTAATTAAAGTTTACAAAAGTTTACGTAAAATTTTTATTAATTTTTAACAAATCTGAAACTTAAAAAATATAGGAATTTTACAAAAGTCATCTATTTACAAAAATCTATAAAATTCCAATTGAATATATTCCTTTAGTTCTTAGTTAGGCTATATTATTATTATTATTATAATCGTTGAATGTTAATTGTAATTCTAACCACTACTATAAGAACTCATCTAGTTTTTTATTTGGTAGTGTAGTATTATCATATTGATTTAAAATTTGATGTGGCGTTCATTTTATATTTTTTAATAAACAAATAATCTCAGCTTCGTTGGTAGCTAAGGTAATCTCAACTTCACATGCAGCTGCAGGGTGGGGGTTCGATTCATACTTTTGGTATGAAAGAGGCTCCTTGCAAGCACAGTAAAAAAGCAAGTTCTCAACCCTACTCTATTGAGACACATTCTGCGATTTACATCTTCCACCAAAGCTCCAGAGCAAAGATGGTGGAGATCTTCAAAGTTGGGGTTCAACTTTTAAACTGTGTGATTCTCTTTGGTATGTGGCTAGGTCCCCTTGGTTACGTACAATGTGGTGTTGCTAATGCGGAGTTGAGATATGTTATTTTTTAAATATATTTTTGACACGTAAACAAATTATTTTTTTCTTAACAAATGAAAAGATGTTAAAGTGTAATGTGCAAGTGTGTTAAACAATGTATTGACATATTCTCATTTGCCAAGAATAAACGATGTGCCAAGATTACAAAAATGTGTATTGGACTGACTAGACTCACCATGTATTTTTCAATTTTTTTAATGGCTGCCCTTTAATTGAAAAATGGGATTTTTTCTACCCTCCTTGTATAGGTTGGGAAAGGGTTGGGTGGATTATCTTTAGGAGCTAAATCGAAGATCTCGGTGGTTTTGTGAGTGGTTGATAAATTGCGATTGCAGCTTTCTTTAGAAAGTTCCATATAGAGGTGGCAAAATAGGCCAGCCCAGATAGCCCGGTCGCTGCGCTCAATAAAAAAATTCATCAAATAAAAAGCGGGCCAATTTAGCCCCGTATAACTAACCCACTGGGTCAATCGAACTGAACCCGGGCTAACTTGATAAATTTTTATGGCCCACCCCCAATCTAACCCTAACCCTAACCCTACTGTGAAACGTGGCAGCAATAAGTGAGATTTCTCCCCCCGCACCCGACAACAATTAGGAAGGGATTTCTCCCCCCTTGTTTCATACCGGCACGATCGGAAACAATGGGGGAGAAATCCCTCGTCCCTAGTCACAGCAAATTGGGGGAGAAATCCCCCATATTCCTTGCGAAATCGTGACTAGATGAGGGGATTTCTCTTCCCCCCTCTCCCGATCGTCGGTGACCGGGGAGTTCTCAAATTTCGGGGTGGGGTGCGGTGCGGTGCGGTGCGGTGCGGTGGGGTGGGTGGAGGTGGAAGATGGTGCATTTTGTTTTTTTTTCTTTTCTTTTTTTTTTTAATTTTTTTTAAAATTATAAATAATTGTTTTGAAAAAATAAGTTAAAAATTTAAGTTGAGCTGGTCCATTGGCCATGTGGCTCAAAGTCGTGTTGGGTTGACCCAGCAAATACTAGCCTATGTAAAATTGGGTCAGGGCTAGTCCAGCCTAATCTTTTGTGTGGCCCGTCCAATTTCGGGTTGGGCTAGCCAGTCTGGCCCATTTGCCAACTTTAGTTACATATAGCTGTGAGACTAAAGAAACAAAGAAAATGATGGATACTTTTCTAGGTAGAAGATGACGACCTGATGAATAACTTTTTTAATGTGTGGGTCTTGGTTATGTTGTAGTAGAATGATTTTTATTTTGGTATCATCAAAGCAACAAATGTTTAAAACCATTTAGGTTTGGTTTGGTATTCCTGCGCTTTTAAGAGAATCAGCTTCTGCTGTGCTGCAAAAAGAATCAGCTGGGGGAATAATCATATAAGTGTTTGGTAAATTCTTATTTCAAAATAGCTGTATGTTTCAAAAGCAGCATTTGAGCGTTTGGTAAACAAAAGTAATTTATAGTTGTAACAATATTAAATTACAAAAAAGAACATTGATTATAATAGTGTTATTTTGTATTATTATTATTATCACAAGTGATAAAATATATATTTTTCCTTTTATAGTAATATACTAATATGTAATACTGTCAAATATTTTTTAACAAGACAATTTATTCACTATTATTATTTTAAAATAAAAATAATAAACACATAATAAATTTCAAATTTTATAAAAACTACAAAATAAAAGTATAGTTATATAGTGCAAAAATTAATTAAATTTAAATTATTTTTTATGCATCAAACTTGCATCAATTCGATTTCTCAATTTCTTCATTTTCATATAATAGGAAAAACGTCAAATGATTTTAAATTATAATTAATTAATGACTTGCAGAAATTCAGGTTCTCAATTTCTCTATTTTCATCTAATAAAAAAATATCAAATCACTGAAATGTGTAGAAAATAAACCTAGGATATTAAATGAATTACGTTTTGTTTGTAAACAATTAAAATTTTGCTAAAAAGCTAAATTCAAAGTCAACATTTAATTTTAACCACACATTTCATGGTCCCACAACTTTTCAACCACACATTTCACAAACTTTTATCAACTTTTACAAAAAATCTGATTTTAATCAAAATCAAACACACCCTTAGTTTAATTAATTGGAGGTAAAATGAGTATTTTAATAATATATAAATAAAAAGGCTAAAAGTAGAGTTTGAAAAGCTATTATTTTGCTGCTTCTCAAAATCTGTTGCCAGTGAGTCAGATTATTTATAATTTAAAAATTTTGTCAAACATCTAAATCAACTTCTGATTGTTTGAGAATCATTAATTGGGCTCCCAATGGAGCCTTAGGCCCATTCGAAGCCTATTCAACAAGCCGAGCATTTTGCGGCCCAACATGGCAAAGTCAAATAAAAAATTTGAGCTTAAAAATATGGACGGGCCTGGATAGTACACTGGGCTTAACTAATGGGAATATTAATAGGATTTTTTAATAAATCATCTACTTTTTGAAAATAATTTCAAAAAACTTTTTCAAAAAGCCAAATTCTATTACAAATATTCCAAAAATACTATTTTTTAAAAATATTTATTATAATTTCATATATTAATTACCAGCTGGTAATTGAATACCTAGAAATGGGGGATTTTCCGTTGTTACCTCAAATTGGATATATAATTGATTATTTGTCAAAATAGAAAATAAACAATTTCAGAAAATCAAGCAAACATCATTCCTTGAATAACATCATTCTGTGAAGAAGATCATTCGGTGAAGAACATCAGTCCGCGAAGAACACCAATTCGCGAAGAAGATCAATTCGTGAAGAACATCAATCCGTAAAGAACATAACGTCTTTGATCATAATAATAACAATAAGAGAACATGTAAACATCCATTGAGATTGATCAACAAGCATAATGATAGTTGATAAAAATCCAGATTGAACTAATGTTACTGTGTTATGTTATTATTTTCTTCATAAATTTGAATACATTGTTACAATATAAGTAAAAGGGATATGTCTTGTTATAGTTACACAATTCTTTGAACCTAATCAATGTGTTATGTTATGTACCCATGTATAAAATAAAATAGTGTAACATTAGTATGATATAGAGATGTAACACATAATGTCAAATTTAACAAATAAAACTCATGATTTCATCATTTATAACATATGTAACATCAATGATACAGAATAACAATTCATGTATCATGTGTTGTGTAAAATAACATAATATAATCTGTAATATATTCAGTAACATATTCAGTGATACAAAATATCATTTGTAACATCTATATCAAACAGTAAGACACAATATAATTTGTAACGTCTATATCATACCGTGCTAAACAGAATTTCTAAACAGAAACTGTTACAACTACAAAATCAATTCTAAACTTTAACAAATTCTTATTAATATACACATTGGACTCTAAAAACCTATTGATACTATGTAACATCAGTATGATATTGATATGTAACGCAATGCCAAATTTAATAAATAAAACTCATGATTTCATCATTTGTAACATATGTAACATCAGTGATACAGAATACCAATTCATGTAATATGTGTTGTGTAAAATAACATAATCTGTAACGTATTCAGTAACATATTCAGTGATACAAAATATCATTTATAACATCTGTATCAAATATTGATACAAAATATCATTTGTAATATTTGTATCGTACAGTGATACTAAACAGAAACTGTTACAAATACAAAACCAACCCTAAATTGTTACAACAGTTACAAATACAAAACAAACTCTAAACTTCAACAAGTTCGTTGTCTATTTCGTTTTGGGTGCTTTTGTGGGTGTAAGAAACGTTATTCACCGGTGATTGGAAGTGTTTGACTCTGGTAAGGTTTCTCCTCTAGGCGACGCCTCCTTTGACCTTGTATTTTTGCAATTTAGAGTCTCTATTCTTCAACTAAGATAAAAAATTGTGAAGAATGCACTACGATTTTGGGATTTTGGAAAAAGATTTGCTAAAATTTTGAAAGATTTTGTTCCAGTTTGTAAATGGGAAAGTTTCTTCAGTTTGGGGGTTTTCACTTTAATGGATGCGATAATCTAGGAGGGTTACAGACGGTTAATGGTAATTAAAGTTTAAAAATTGATTTAATTCATTATGTTTGAGGAATTTATATTGAACTTTTAAGAGGTTGTTGAAATTTATATTGAACTTTTATATCTCAGCCTTTTTATTTTGGATTATCAAATCTAGCTGCCCAAATGCAATTTTCAACTGTTTGAGGAATAACCATCATTACCATCCATTTCTTGGCTTCTTTAATAATTGTAAATATTTGCTTCCACCGTGTCACGTACATCTTTGCCTTTTCTTTTTGGTCATTTTTTTTGGGTGAAACTCTTAATTTTTCATGATCAGGAGCACAAATTGTATGTTGATGTAGTAGCTGCATTATGTGAAGAGCGGATAATCTGGCGGGAAGATGGCGTCCCTCTCATCCAGAGCAAATAAAATCCAAATGATTATAGGTAGCAAAACACATATCAGCAAAGCACCATATTGCTAGGTGGAGTTGAGGACAATTTAGGTGATAAATGGTTATTTCAATTCATAACCGCTTTGCCTACCAAACCAATGCGCTTTAATCGATTTTTGGATTTTTTTGGTGATGGTAGATTTTGGATTTTGAAGTTTGATCATAAAGAAGATACTTGTTTGTTACTTTTTATCTTTTTGGGATACATTTGGTTATTTTTCAATTATTTTTTTCTTTTTTGTTTATTTAAAAGGAAGGATAATTTCATCATAAATGACCTACCATGTCTATTTTTTCCAACGTTGAAGATGTCTGATACTATTTTTAAAGGTTAGAAACGTATCCCCAATTTTTTTGAAAGAATGGAGACCAAATATGCAATTTTTTAAAAAAAAATTAATAAAAGTTATAAGTTCCGTGATTAAAATTAAGGGTAATTTGTAATTTTGGAAATGTGATTTGCAACAAACCGTCATAATATGTCAATGAGAACGTGATTTACAACAAACTGCAAAGGTTGAGGATGTGCATGCATGCAATCATAAAATTGGTGCTAAAAAATTGGTTAGGAATAGATTTGCTAGATTTGTTACAGATTTAAAAGATTGGGAACTAAAATTATAAATTACACTGAAATTAATTATTGACTTTTAACAACAATTTTTTAACATAATAAAATCTAAACCATACAACCATGACCGTTCTCAATAAACCAAATATAATCTTGTTTTCTAAGAAAGACACTGTACCACGTATTCTTGTCTCTCTTATCATCAAATTTATTATATAATTTTAAGAAACAATAAATTGTCGGTCCATGTGCATGCATGCAATCATGCTAGAATCAACATGCACGTAACCCATTTGGATAACACGGGTATCCTACCAAAGACAAGTGAACAGGCCCGGTTTTGGGCCGAGGCGAGTGAGGCGACCGCCTCGGGCCCAAAACCGGAGGGGGCCCATTTTCGTAAAAAAAAAAAAAAATTTTTTTTTTTTTTTTTTTTTTTTTTTTTAACTAAAGTTGTCTAATAAAAAATATTTGTACAAAAGTTTGAAGTCCAACAAAGCAAAGTAAGCCGCATTCTATATTATTAAGTAATGACCCAAAATTGAAGGGGCCTATTTTTTTTTAAAATTTTTTTGAAGTCTAGTCCACCAATAGCCGACTATGACTTCTTGATTTGGGGGCCTAAATTTTGGACCTCGCCTCGGGCCCCGAAAATGTCAGAACCGGCCCTGCAAGTGAATGACATGGTTCCATTACCCCCTCCCCCCCCCCCCCCCCGGGGCCCAACGGCCCAACCCACACCAATATACGCACACAAAATAAAGAAATTGTTGCACATGCACAAGCATGGAATGTTATATTTGTTTAATTTGGTGAAAAACATAACCCAGGTAGCCTCTACATCATGTCGTGAAGAAGAATTGAATTGTAGAATTACTTTTTGTACGTGCCTACCATGTAGTTATACAATTAACAAAATTTATTTATTTATTAGAGAAAATTGCCAATAAGTCATCTCCACATGACTTATTTCAAATTAGGTCAAAACTTTTTTTTAAATTGTGATTAAGTCATACTTTACATCAATATTTTATATTAATTCCAAAATCACCCCTTTTAACCATATTTTTCATTGACACAATCTTTCAACTCCACAAATCTCTTCCACCTCTGCCGACAACCTCCGGCGACAACCTCCGGCCACCTCCAGCACGCCTCCACCTCCGGCGACCTCCGGCGACAACTGCCTCCACCTCCGGCAACCTCCAGCGACCACCGCTTCCACCTCCGGCGAGTGTTTCTAAGGCACAATGTCACTTTTTAGGCACTTTTTTTTGTGAAGATTTTGGATCACTTTTTAGGTAGTTTTTTTGGTGAAGATTTTGTTAGCTGTGAAACTAAAAAAATAACGTTTTATAGACTTTGGTCACAGTGTTTGAATCCTTATCTTTAGTTTGTATGCTTTTTTATTTCTTCATCTTCTGTGGTTGTACTCTATTCTTAATGTCTTAACAGTTAGCATTGATCTATTCGTGCAGCAAGAGAGGCTGACCAATATGATTAACCTGGGTTGAGTATTTAGGTTGAGTATTTTAGCATTTATGTAAACAATGAGCATTTTCCAGTTATATAAACAATGAGGTAACATCTGTTGTTGATACTGTATTATAGAATAGCAACTTGATATTGTATTAAACAAAACAGTATCACAACATAAATGAGCATAGAATGTTGTATATATGAGCTTGAATGCTGTAAATATGAGCTTGAATACTCTACTATCTTATGTAAATATGAGCTTAAATGCTCCACCATCTAATTACTGTAAATAGGAGATTGAATGTTCCATCATCTAATGTTTAGTCATGGTATGTTATTTGATACTATATTATACAAAACAGTATCACAATATAAATGGACATAGAATTGTTGTAAATAGGAGCTTGAATGTTCTATCATCTAATATTTGAATGTCTTAGTTTTAATCAATGATACTGTTTTAATGCCTTAGTTTTAATCTATGATACTGTTTAATTATGGCAATGTTTAATAGATTGAAACTTTGTCATAATATTTCACTATCATTTGAAACATGTTTTAATCTATGATATTGTTTTAATTCTGTGATACTGTTTGAATATATATATGTGATCTTTGATACTGTTTAATTATGGCAATGTTTGAACCTGTGATATTGTTTGAATGTCTTAGTTTTAATCTATGATACTGTTTTAATCCATGATACTGTTTTGTTTGGTAATTAGTATATTTTGATACCGTTTTAATCCATGATAGTGTTTTAATCCTGTGATACTGTTTGATTATGGCAATGTTTGAACATGTGATATTGTTTGAATGTCTTAGTTTTAATCTATGATATTGTTTTAATCCATGATACTGCTTTGTTTAGGTAATTAGTATATTTTGATACTGTTTTAATCCATGATACTGTTTTTATCCTGTGATACTTCTATGTGATCTTTGATATTGTTTAATTATGGCAAGGTTTGAATAAGTGATACTGTTTGAATGTCTTAGTTTTAATCCATGATAATGTTTTGTTTAGGTAATATGCATTCATATAAATTGATATTTGTTTTAATCCATGTTTTAATCTATGATACTTTTTTGCATAATACAGTATCAAACAAAACATATGACTAATTAAACAGTATCAAAGATAAAAGCATGATATCATAGTCATGTGTGTTGTTTGATACTGTATTATGCAAAACAGTATCACAATAGAAATGATTATAGAATTTGCACACGTGCTCAGAATTTTTATTATAATATATTTTCAGAATGGTCTCGACGAGACTGGTCTTGACCAGTAGCTTTACCACTGCTTATGATGGATTTTACCCGTTTGAAGTAGTCTCTTTAGCTTAAAATGTCAATCTTTAATTTTTTTTTTCAAAACAGTATCACAAATTCTTTAAAACAGTATCACGGATAAATGTACATCATTTTGCTGCAAATTAAAGCTCTTCCAAGGTATCTGAGTCCTTTAAAAGCAAACACATACTTCAGAGCAATGCTAAAATGAAGAAAGAAGAACTGCCAATCATTCTCAAGTTAAAGGGAAGTTATCTAAAACTATGTAGGCATATGTATTAATCCTATGACACTGTTTGAATGTCTTAGTTTTAATCTATGATACTGTTTTATTTAGGTAATGTGCATTAGTATATTTTGATACTATTTTAATCTATGATACTGTTTTATTCTATGTGGAATGAGTTTTATTTATGATACCGTGCTTTTATTCTTTGATACTGTCTAATTATGCCAAGGTTTGAACCTGTGATACTGTTTGAATGTCTTAGTTTTGTCTATGATACTATTTTAATCTATGATACTGTTTTGTTTAGGTAATGTGCATTAGTAATTTTTATACTGTTTTAATCCATGTTCTAATCCATTATATTGTTTTGCATAATACAGTATCAAAGATAAAAGCATGATATCATAGTCATGTGTGTTGTTTGATACTGTATTATGCAAAATAGTATCACAATATAAATGAACATAGAATTTACATACGTGCTCAGAATTTTTATTATAATATGTTTTCGGAATGGTCTCGACGAGACTGGTCTTGACCAGTCGCTTCGCCACTGCCTATGATGGATTTAACCCGTTTGAAATCGTCTCTTTAGCTTAAAATGACAATCTTTAATTTTTTTTTTCAAAACAGTATCACAAATTCTCTAAAACAGTATCACGGATAAATATATCTTTATTGAAGCCACCATTCATCTTTTTCTTGTTGAACATCCTTTGAACTTGATCATTTTTCATTAACACTCCTAGTTCTTGATTGATTAGATCCTAGTTCTTCATTATCACTACAAGAATCATAGGTTTAACAATATCACAAAAAACAGTATCACAATATATGCAGACTAGTAGTTGGTTAAAAAAAACCATTGTATATCAACATTTTGCTAAAATCTAAATAGAATATAACATAAGAAAAGTGGAAAGAATTGGTGCACATTCCTCTCAAGAAATACAAAAGAACATAACCAAGGGATTTAAGATCATCACGCCTGCTTTGTTCTGCAAAACAAGAAAATGTGATCCACATGTCATCATGCAGATAACCCATCATTTATCTTCCTCTTCTCCTGATCTAAACGAAAAAGAAGTGGGTAGGAGTACTGTCTTAAAAGAAATGCCAGGAAAAATGTCTATCAGCTCACTAATTCCAATATGAGTATTACAACTTGCATAGCGTGCAGTCCCTGTTAAATTTTTGTTCTCCCTGCATAGAGAAAAATAAAGCAAAGTATACTCATCTTTATATCTTTGTTGTTGAAAATGAACTCGTATAAAACTATAAACCAAATCATATCATCACTAAAGTAGTAGCCACAAAAAAGAGTTAATATCTTTGTTTTTTTTCCCAACATAAGTGTGAAAAGAAAATATTTTCTAACCAAATAAGATAAGGTTCAGAACACTTTTGTATCTGCAAAATAAAACAGTATCATAACAAAACAGTATCACAAAAAAAACAGTATCACAAAAAAACAGTATCACAAAAAATAGTATCACAAAAAAACAGTATCACCGCAAAACATTATCACCACTCACAATTAGCGTTTTTTTACAATTAAGAGTATGTTGGTCTTTTAGCTCTAAAATATGACCTTAATTGAATTAAGTTTTGAACATATGACTTTAGAACTCATAAGTGTCCAAACAGTGATCGGCCCTGAATTTTCCCTATTTATTATTCTCAATACTGTCATTAAAGCAAGTGGGAGTAATACTCATAAAGTGACATCAACTTTTATTAATATGGAGAGTTTGTTTAAATGGTGAAATGGGTATTTTGCAAATGATTACAAAGATATGTGATAAAATATTAAAATCAGAAGTTTATAATAAATATATGACACTGATAGAGATAATGACCAGAAAGATATGAATTTTACGAACTTAAGTTACAACAATAAATTTACACAATTTCTTTCGAGCAGTGAACACGAAAGTGACCATGAGTTAGAGAGATTCGATATTTCATTATGGGAGTATGATTAGGGACATGAAGTGTAGTTTTTTAGAGTTTACATTATACTTTTCATTTCTACGTGGATAAGTTCATTTTTATTGCACGTCGGACTAGAAGAAAGAGTGAGCCCTCTCCTAATTTTCAAAAAATTTGAGATCAAAACAAGTGAAGAAAAATGGCATTTGAAATTCAGAGTCATTTTCAAAACATAATAAAGATTTGTGCGTGCTCTTTTATGTAGTAAAATTCCGTTCCTTGAATGGTTTTTTATTGTAATGAAAATCTATGTTAGATTGTCCCATGAAAAATAGAAAAAAACAAAATTCCAGTCAAAAAGATTAGCACTTTTAAAGGAAATTAATGACACCAAGGGTATAAATTTGTTCAGCTGTCATCAGATGTTGTAAAAGGTAGTAAGAAAACTATGAGAATGCTCCTCCAGAAATCAACATCCATTATTGAGCCCCATCTTCTCAATTCCTGTTCATACTTGTAGCAACTAGCAAGCATCTTCACCCTTCTTTTCTTTATTTCCTTATTTGTTTTTTTTTTTTTTTTTTTTTTTTCTTTTTTTGGGTGGGGGTGGGGGATGTTATTTGTTTGCATCCTTACTAATTCAGTACTTGTCGTATTAAGTTTGATATTAATATTGCAACCCGACTAATCCTAAGACACTATTTACTTACTACATTTTTGCATTTTTCACAATGGAACCAACTCATGGACACAATAGTACTTGATACTTTGGGTTTGAAACTGTCAAGTTAAATGGACACGGTAAATCATTAAAGGCACGTTACATACACGGTATTCGACAGTAATACATAGTATCGCGAACAAGATTTTAACTTATTTTTCTTCTTTAATCATACTTAGAGTGGACAGTCTATTATACCAAACATGCTTATAACATGGGAAACATGGAAGCAAGTTCGACCAAAAGCAAATGAAAATAAAACTAGACTCCATTGTTTAATTTTCCATAACAGAACAGAGCTCAATTGAGCCATAATCAAGCAACTCCTCAATCATCTGTTCTATATGATCATCTTCAAGTGCCTTCAATTCTTGTCCACTCCCCATTGGAACATTCTCTTTATAAATGCAATCTTCTCTGTTAGGACATGAAGATTGTTCTGTTCCATTTAGCTGCTTTATAGGTTGTTTCTTGGTCATTTTGAGTGATGCCATGTTACATTTTTGTAGTTTCGCCATCAATGTAGCTGAAAGAAGCTTGACCGATGATGTTTGAGGCTCGCTGGGGTTGTACGAAAAGTTTGTTCGTGCTCTAGGTCCGCACATGATCCTTGCAGCCTCATCGTATGCTCGTGCTGCATCCTCTGCAGTCTCGAAGGTCCCCAGCCATACTCTAGTCTTCCTATACACATAAACAAATGTTAAGGATAATCTCAATCCCAAGAGCAATAATGAGCGAAGCAAAAACAGAACACACACGTGCAAAGATAAAGATTTACAGTATTCCCATCTCAATATAAAAGTCAAGTCCACTTGCGGCTACAGATTTTTCACTATATTGTTCCTCACACCTACTAGGGTGACCTGATACAAAATCTTCAGAATAGTTCGTGAGCTAAAAAGCTGAGTACTGCACTAGTACTTCGACTTTCGAGCCTTCAAATATCGTTTCACTCACGACTTTCACTAGCAAAAGCTAAAATGAAACGTTTACAATATTGAATGCAATGATTTAGACAATTGTCTGTAAATTAAAGGTAGAATTTGAGAAGAGAGAATTTACAATAACGGATGGCGAATTTCGGACACCCACGAGCCCCATTGGCGCTGGCGGACACCCCGGTATCGTTGCTGCGGTCTAGCCATGATTGTAGAGGCAGAGCAGAAGGTTTAGAGAGCTAAAGAGGTAAGTGTTTGTAATGAGAGTGGCAACAGAGATAGTGAGTATTGGAGTTAAAAGGGTTGAGGGGTTTTTGTAAGCACTCTTTGCGGCCTTCAGCTGTGGGATTGGGTCCACATGACATTCTATTCCTTGATTTCTTTCCTTTCCAAAAATACCCAAAAGCAAAAATATTTTTTATCTATTTCAGTCGATGTTAAGATTAAGTTTAAATAAATGAATGCACCACTTCACCAACATAGTGAATTTTTGCACAAAGTTGTTCAACATATATTAAAACTTTTCATCATTATGTACGTGTCATACTTTTTATGAAAAATTGAATTTGTTTTGTATGAAATGAGGTGTCTTGAAGATTAATCTGTTAAAAAGAATTTGTTCAATAGTCGAGTGGGTCGATTTATTATACCATCGAGATTGGAGAGTAATGATAAGTGCCTATTTGATGATCATAGTGATATTCATAGACTAAAAAAAGAGTAATCTTGAGGCTAAAACTTCCTAACTTCTAAGTTTTAACAGGGTGTGGTGGGGGGGGGGGGGGGGGGGGGGAGTATGGCATATATACAATTTTTATATGTATAGACTAGCTTGAATTTATTATAGTGTAAAAGAAAAGTAGACAAGCATAGATGGCTGATCACATCGCATTTACTAAACATAGGAAACCTGCCCACATGCCTCGGCTGCAAGGTCAAGACTCTTATACAGACACAATGCATGATAATTTGCAACTCTCTCTCTCTCTCTCTCTCTCTCTCTCTCTCTCACAAAAATTGCACCAATTACAAACTGGTCTTTAACTTCTAAAAAGAAGCAAGTTGGTCTCTTATCTTTCTTTATAATTTCACGATCAGTCCTTATTGATATAAACCATCTAAATCTCTTTTAAATAGTGGCATGTCCCTCAATATCAAATTTTATGAAGTTAGATTTGCATCTTGTTAAATTGGTGTCCAAAATTGAAGTGAGGAATATTTCTACGAGGATCGAAAATATGGACAATTTCTATTATTAGTGCCGTTATGTAACTATATGAATGGTTGGCATCCAATTTGTTCTTTTTTAAAAATTAGAGATCAGTAGTACAAATTTTCCCATATATATACACACACACATGGGATTGTAGGGTTGTAGCTGCTATTTTTGACCGATATTCGTTTACTTAGATTGCGCAATCCAAGAAAGCAACAAATGTGTTGACATAAATTTTTCTCTCCTTAGGTCACTCCCGCGTGCATTTACCACTTAAATTGATAAAGTTGTTACTCTTGACAAATGGCTCGATAGCCATCTACGAGCTGACGTGGTGAGATATGATAACATGGAAATAAAAGGAAAAATAGTCGGGATCAAGTTTGATTCAAGTTGATCCTAAACATGCTATCATGTACAAGGGATTAGTTTTCTTAAAAAACGGTAAAAGATAAGATTTAAGTAGGAGAAAAAAATATTGCATACGAGAAAGACGTGAAAAATCAAAAAAGTGAATCCAAGCAGCAAAATGCGGGCTTAGGCGCCTATATAGACCTTTTAATTTTTTTGTTCAATTGTTGTTCTATTTTTTTAGAAGTTAAATAAATAAAATAAATAATTATTAATTGTCTTGGAATAATTAAAATAATATTAAATATAGAAGAACACATAATTATGCCTACATTCATAAAACTTTTATCCTTCTTAAAGAGCATCTACACGGTTACATTCCCTTGTAGGGTTTTAAAAGGTGCGACGCATGAAAAGACGGCAAGATTAAATTCCTCAACCATCAGATAATTTGATATTTATCAAAGTATACACTTGTTTCAATCCATATAGAGATTTACGAAGACAACAAACAGAATTTTTTCCACTTCCTCGTAGCCAAGAGGATGTTGCATAGCATATAAACTGTCTCCTTAAGATGACAATGAAGAAATGTGTTTTGAACGACTTTCAATTTCCAAAAATAACATTCTTGCTTGAGAACTCACTATGGTTTTCATAAATAAAGTTAACGAGCATCTAATAACATATTTGATTGTGTTTTTAACAATTTATAAGTTAGTCAAATATTATTTTTATCTACACATTTCGTAGGATTTATTATTTTTATCTATTTTGTATCTACATAATCCATAGAATTTACGACTTATAATTTATCAAAAATTAGTTTATACTTGTTGAATTGAAAAGTAAATAGTCTCACATCAATATAAAATTAATTATATAAGTTGATTAATGGCTCGAATTCCCACACTGTGCAGAGTTCAATTAATGTGACCTTTTTCTTGATTCAATAATTTTTAGTTAGTCTTGGAATTCATTATTATTGGTCTCAAATGATCTAAAATTGATTGCGTATATTAAGTTATTGTTTTTCAACAATTTTCATGATAAAAAGAAGAAGCGTGAATCATGTAGCATAAGACAAGGTTTTGAATAGGGTTAATGAAGGGTTTATATTGATTGCTATCTAATCATATGTGGCAACATCCCATAAAGTGGTAATTTTTTTCAACCTAGAACTAGTTGATTTTATTAGGATAATTTTAGAATAATAATTTATAGAAGTAAGTGCACACGTGCTTATAATGTTTTACTGTAGATCACGAGAAACTCCAAACGCAAAAATATATGTTTCTTTGTCTATCCTAAAAGTTCAAAAAGTTTGAGAACAATAGAGAGCAAATTCTAGCACGACTCCCTTCTGTGTATCTCTTCTCAGACTATTGTCTTTTTTAATCTCAAAGAAAGGGCGTTTGTATATAGAGTGTGAGTGGCTTGAGACTTACCCAATATTTTGTTAAATTATCACTGAATCTTCATGAAATATATCTCACTTCAAATTTCTAGGCCAAGTTCGGATGTAATTTAACTTCATAGTATTGGACGTGCTTGGGTCATGTAACGATGATGACTAATTTTACAACTATAATAAAATTTTATAGACACTTATTTTTGTTAAATATTGGAGATTATTTAACTACTCGAATAATATCTTGAAAATCAACTATATAGGTTTTTCAATAAAATATCTTGTGAAGCATAATGTTTAATGTTTTTCAGCGGGAAGGAAATTAAGGTACATGATGGGACATAATTAATGATCCCACTAAGTAATCGAACCTGATTAATCAACCTAATTTAGGATTAAAAAGAGCGTTTAAAATGTGTCAAAAAAAGATCAATTGAAAAAGTGGTTAGAAGTTGATTAGCCCTAAAATTGGGCATACATTAGGTGGCAAACACAATCACGTGGGAAACATGCATGATAGCAATTATATAATGTCAAAACACAATATCTAGTACTTTTTTGACAAATGACTAAAAAGTACTTATGTGGCACAATTACTACTAAAAAGTGTCTAACACAATATATAATTATAGACATTGTTCTTGACAATGTCTATCATTACTTTAATAATTTCTATTCAATAGATACATTTTTCTCTCTTTCTTTCTTTTCTAAAACACTAATAATAATTTGCTACATTTGTACAATGAACATTGTTGCATTGAAGAAGTTTTTTGATATAATATCAATGTCTTTTGCTACATATACATAGTAGACATTGTTGCATTGGAGATACTCTTAGCATAGCAGCCTCAACTTTTCTCGCTAACCCTGTAGATCATGTACTCATTCTTTTTTGTTCAATAAGATACCGAAGTGAATGATTGACTTATTATATAAATAAGGGTTAATTACACTAATGGTCCCCATTCTTTCAGGTTTGTAACGATTTCATCCCCATTCTTTTTTTTTTAGCAGATATCATCCTCATTCTTCCATTTATACTCATAGATGGTCCCCAAATCACTATTTTTCACTATTCTCACAATTCTTGGATAATTTTGCCCTTTAACTTAAATAAATTAAAATGATAAGAAAAAAAATACAATGAAAATATTGCAATTAAGCCCTTAACCTTTTTAAAAGTACAAATAAATCCTAAACTATTTTATTTTATTCAGATAAGTGTTCTTCTCCCACCCCACCCCACCCCACTACCCTGCCTTTGAAAATTATTGACAAAAGTGTTCACGAAGCAAAAATCCTGTTAACAAACCATCGAAAAAAATGGCTAATTCCTCTCCAATAATTCTCCCAATTTCCAATCCTCAACACACTACCAACGCCATAACCACCACCACTCAACAATCCGCCGTCGCGAACTCTGCTGTCTGTTTATTGTTTTCCCAAATCTCCGATTTTTTTACCATTTTTACTGTTTTCCCAAATCTCCGCAGTCGCAATCTCCATTTTTTACCATTTGCACCTTCTGTATTCAGGCCAGAAACCGGTTTGTATTCCTTTGCAAGGGCGCAAGAACTTGCTTCGCTTATACCAGAATTTAGACCGACTTTCTATTTTTCAAATGATTTAGTGCCTCGTTCAGTTGGGATTAATTCCCAAGTTACCATAGAAGAGATACAAGAAAATGCCCAGGGTGAAGAAGGTGAAGAAACGCGGGTTATCAATAAGGCCAACTTTGCTCAATGGAAGGCGAGTTGCCTGTCTAATATCATGACTCCGCCGCCGTTCACTGTAGATACAGTGGAAAATAAGGGAAAGAAGAGTTGAATTTGTGCGTGGAATTGAAGCTTTATAATGTGGTGGTGGTATGGGTTTGAGATCAATAGAGAATATACGCGTGTACACTGTGATTTTTGTGCGATTTTTGATATGGTGTGGGTGGGTTTTGTAGTATGAAGCATATGCCTGAGGTGGGTGGGGGTGGGGGTGGGGGTGGGGGTGGGTGAGAAAAGATGATATTTTTTTTATTGGAGAAGAACACATATCTGTATAAAATAAAATAGTTTAGGATTTATTTGTACTTTTGAAAAGGTTATGGGCCTAATTGCTGCTTTTATTCTATTTTTTTTCCATCATTTTAATTTATTTAAGTCAAGGGGCAAAATTGTCCAAGAATTGTGAGAATAGTGAAAAATAGTGATTTGGGGACCATTTATGAGTATAAATGGAAGAATGGGGATGATATCTGCTAAAAAAAAGAATAGGAATGAAATCGTTACAAACCTGAAAGAATGGGGACCATTAGTGTAATTAACCCTATAAATAATCACAAAAAACCGTCGTCCAAATCATGAGAAATTGTAGGTTTAAAAGTCTTGGTGGGTTGGTCCGAATATTTCAATATCCGGCACCACTTATTACACTTCAGGTAAATTTAATAGAGTGATTGTTAGTGAACGCAAAAGTATATTTCAGTGATCGATACTAAAATTTTGTAACTTCAGTGACTGTTTTATAATTTTGTTGAAACGTCTATGACCGTTGATGAAATTAACCCAAATAGAGAAATGTCGTAAATATTAAATGGCTTATTTGCACAAATGGTCCCTGATTTTTGTACTTACTGTAGGTTGAGGACCTATCGTTTCATTTTTGACAGTTTGACCCATATTTCAAATATTTTTGGCAGCAATGGTCATTTTCATCAATTTCCGTCCAAATCCCTATGTGGAAAATTTTTTATTTAAAAAGTAAAGAAAAATTTGCAGTAAAAGTTCCTAATCTTTTAGAAAGTGTTGAAAAGTCTCATAACTTTCTAATTGTAACACATATGACCCCAAACCTTTTTGACAATTTAACCCCCAACTTAAATAAATTAAAAATAACTCATAAACCTTTTCAAAAATACAAATAAATCCTAAATCTTTTTATTTATTTACAGATTTACACTTAAAATAATAAAAAGTATGTCATCAAGTCCCAAAATTTTTAATTTTATTCACAAAAATGACATTTAAATTGTGTTTGATTAAAATCAGATTTTTTAGTAAAAGTTGTTAAAATGTGTGGTTGAAAAGTTTTGGGACCATAAAATGTGTGGTTAACATTAATTGTTGACTATGACCTTAACTTTTTATCAAAATCAAAATTGAAAACAAACGGGTTGTTAGAATGTCTACAAATTTTGTCCAGTGGTCTATTAATTAACAAAAAAATTATACCCATGATCAAAATTTGACCAATTTAAAATTTTAATTGGTAGAGCTGTCAAATAGGCCAGATGAACTGGCCCAATCCAAAATTGGACGGACCACATAAAAATTGAACTGAACTAGTCCTGACTCAATTTTACATGGGCTGGTATTTGTTGGACCAACCTAACCCGATTTTGGGCCAATGGGCCAGCCCAACTTACATTTTTAACTTATTTTTTTAAAATAATTACTTATAATTAAAAAAAAATCAAAATTCACTATCTTCCTTCACCACCCCACCCCACCCCATCCCCGAAAATCCGACTAGAGGAGAGGGGATTTCTCCCCCCCGATCGCCGGAACGAATTTTTCCGACGACCAGGAGGGGAAAAATCCCCCCTTTTCGCGGGGAAACCAGGGAGATTCTCCTTGGTTTTGCGACTAGGGGGGAGAAATCCCTTCCCTTCTGGTCAGATTTTCAGGGGTGGGTGGGGTGGGGTGGTGGGTGATGGAGAATTTTGGTTTTTTTTAATTATAAGTAATTATTTTGAAAAAATAAGTTAAATGTAAGTTGGGCTGGCTCATTGGCCTAAAATCGGGCTAGGTTGGCCCAGTAAATACCAACCCATGTAAAATTGGGCCAGGGTTAGTCCAGTCCAATTTTTATATGGTCCATCCAATTTTGGGTTGGGCCAGTTTATCTGGCCTATTTGACAGCTCTACCAATTAAAATTTTAAATTGGTCAAATTTTGATCATGGGTATAATTTTTTTGTTAATTAATGGACCACTGAACAAAATTTGTAGATACTCTAACAACCCGTTTGCTTTCAACTTTGATTTTGATAAAAAGCTAAGGTCAAAGTTAACAATTAATGTTAACCACAAATTTTATGGTCCCACAACTTTTCAACCACACATTTCAACAACTTTTACTAAAAAATCTGATTTTAATCAAAGACAATTTAAATGTCATTTTGGTGAACAAAATTAAAAATTTTGAAACTTGATGACACACTTTTTATTATTTTAAGTGTAAATCTGTAAAAAATAAAAAGATTTAGGACTTATTTGTATTTTTGAAAATGTTTATGAGTTATTTTTAATTTATTTAAGTTGGGGGTTAAATTGTCAAAAAGATTTGAGGTCATATGTGTTACGATTAGAAAGTTATGAGACTTTTCAACATTTTCTAAAAGATTAGGGACTTTTACTGCAAATTTTCTTTCACTTTTTAAATAAAAAATTTTCCACCGTCACATGGATTTGGACGGAAATTGATGAAAAGGACCATTGTTGCTAAAAATATTTGAAATAGGGGTCAAACTACCAAAAATAAAACAATAGGTCCTCAACCTGCAGTAAGTGCAAAAGTCAGGGACCATTTGTGCAAATAAGCCAATATTAAATAGAAAACAAAAGCCACGTGTCATTATTTAATTGGTTAGGCATACATGAGCTTGCTAAGGAAATTTTTTTCTATCGTACGCCGCCTTCTCGACATGGCAGTGCGTATTACGCCTACTCATTTTCTCGTCCTCCATTTCTGAAAATTTTTAAAGTTCCTAAATCCCCTAGCTTTTTCTCTCCAAAAAAGGGGAATTAAATAAAAAAGAAAAAGCGCTCGAGCAACGAATAAAGCTTCGTTCGCTCGAAGGTTCTTTGTATTGAACAAATTTTTTTTTAATGAAAATTGAGTTCTGTAGATTTTATACTTTTCGATTCTTGAAATAAAAGATGCCCCGGACTTCATCGAAGAAAGGGTCCAAAAATTCTACAGCGTCCTACAATTCATTAACTATGGATCTGTTTCGTGCTGGTGATTATATCTTTCATTTTCGGTGTTTATCTGCGTGTTTGATGATTCTTTCGGCGCTTAAATCTTACTGCACTGAATTTTGTGGTATTTAAGCAATTATGAACAGTTCCATACTTCCATTTCGATTTCTTGTTCATGAATATATGTTGGAGGGAAATTTAGCTAAAAATGCTATTATTTTGAGTGAAATGAATTTTAAAAAATTAAATGGACAAATTTGAGAATCCAAACAAGTGCATTTCATGTTCTGGAATTGGAATTGAAATCAAAACTAGTGTTGTGAAGTTTGATTGAACGCTTGAATTATGTTTGTGGATCATGCTTTGACAGAGATGCTGGGATCATTTTATGTTTATGACAAGTATATCAATTTTGCCTGAATTTCCGCTTCAATGATTTTAATTGGCAGTTAGTTTTTCTTTTGTTTCCAGTTGATATTTACATGATGATTTTTATTTATTTGAATTCAGGAAAGAAATAAATGAAGTAAGTTATGCATAGATAAATTCGTGGAATTATTTGAGCAGTATGTATTGCTTGCGTAAAACTGGGGCCTTGGGATGGACTATTGAAGAGAAGTTAAATCAAAACCAAGTGAAATTATGTTTAATTCCAATTCCTTGGATCCAATTCCAAGGTACCATATGTAGCTTAAGTGTGTTGAGAAACCAGCAGAGGATATCGCTAGGGGCAGAAGATTGTAATAAGATTGGTTGTGCAGTGATAATTTCTAATGAGATAGTTAATGAACTTAAGAAAATAATTTTCCTCTCTGTTTATATTTAACCAGTGCCAAAGAATCAGATTCAACTTGTAGCATCTGAAAAAGATAATGCATGCACAGATTACTTCTTTTGCAAGAATTTGTAACTCGACATCTACTAGGTAAAACATGTGCCATGATCTTAGCAATTATTATTAAATCTACTTATACTGACAAGTTTCTTTTTGGTTTCATGATTTTGCATTTTCTTCTAAGTAGATTTAAGCTGTTACTGAATCTGCACTGTCGTTTGTTTTCCTTCAGCGTCTGGTAAAATTGCATCCAAAGAGCTGGAACGTATTGATCAACTATTCTATTCATATGCAAACAATTCTGATACGATCGAGTAAGTTTCTTCCATTTAGATTTATGGGTTTTCTTATTGAAAGTGCTATCTACCTTACGATTTGCTTGTGGTTTGGAGTGGAGTTCATGCTTCTGTAGCCCAGGATGCTTTGGTTTTTCTAGTTTAAGTCTTATTGATATATGGAGATTCAATCTTTGTTCTTTTGTCTTCCATGCCCATTCTTGGGGAGGTGAGGAAAGCTGTCTCTCTTTCTCTCTTGCTAGTCATATTGGAAGTTTCCCTATAATTGAAGCTAGGAACCTACTCCATTATTTCCCTCATCACATGAAATTGTCCTTCAGTGTAAACCATAGATAAGAATTCATCAGTTTGAGTATACAACCTATCATCTAGTAAGCCAATGAAGGGCAATTTTACGTATGACTCATAATTTCTCAGTTCTAAGATCCCTTCAATATTTAGAGAAAGCAGATTTTGTATAATTCATATTGTTTTCAAGAAATTATATTACAATATATAATCACTGAGATGTTCCAATCTTCATTTACTTTAATGGGATTGTAAGATGTATTTTTATACTATGACCATAGTCATAAATAATGGGTTGCTTTCTGAGGAGTTAGTGCAGTTTTAAATTTTTCTTTCCCGCTTTCCTTAACTTTGCTTGTTCGTGACTGATTTGAAATATATGTTAGAGCAGACCTGAAGGAATCGAGTCCCTTTGTTCAGATCTGGAAGTAGATCATACTGATGTCCGGATATTAATGCTTGCTTGGTGAGTTGCAATATTTTCTACAGTTTCTGATTTCCACACTTCAAAATTCAAATTGACATTGAAGATTATGGTTTTAGGAAAATGCAAGCTAAAAAACAAGGATATTTCACCCGGGTAAGAAAAGCCTTAGCAGTTCTCTTAAATGAATTATGTTTCACTACTAATATTCTTTAATTTGGCTCATGATACTCTTGTTTCCTTCAATAGATTCACGTACTTAAGTTTAATTTATTAGCTGCAACTCCTGTTTTCTTATCTACTTAACGTGCGTGTGTGAATTCTTTCGGGCTATTTGAATAAAGTGCAAGGATGTACCTGATTTATGTAAATTACACCTTCTGTATCACAATGGGGAATGTCTAAGATGTGAATTCTTCTATCTAAAAGCGACAGCACAGGGAGGTTTTCTTCTTTACCAGGGAGTTTTCCGTACTTTGCCTGTATATGGCAAGTGAGCACAAATCTTTGCCCATCTACAGATGGCAGTTGACACCGATATATAATTCTCTGCAAGTGTGTTTACCTGCCAAGAATTAAAATGATGCAAATCAAAATAGATTCATTTGTTTTTACTCGTATGTACACCAAATGCATGATGCATGCACACACGCGCAGACTGTCCTGTCTTTCTGAAGAACTTGCATATTGAAACATTTTTCAATTATAGCAGTAATTCTCCTCATCCTGTAACTTACTTGCTCAGGAAGAGTGGCGAAGAGGCCTTAAAGCTTTGAAAGTTGACACAATAAGTAAAATCAAGAAGGCACTTCCAGAACTTGAGAAAGAGGTATGGGTATCTTAGGTTTTGTAACTTTCTGTTTGAGATGAAACTATGAGTTCTAATGAGATAGGTGATGTGTCACAATATTAATATGAAATTGAATATTGCATATTAGATCTTTTAAATAATCTCCTATCTATTTCCCTGTCACAAGGTTAGAAGGCCATCAAATCTTGTGGACTTTTACTCGTATGCTTTTAGATATTGCTTGACTGGTATGCTGTTCTTTGTCAGCTTGCAGACTTAATATTTGGAACTTCTTATTTCCATTTCTGCTGCTAAGCGGTTTGTATTTCATGTTCTTCCAGAGGAAAAGCAGAAGAGCATAGACATTGAAAGCATTTGCATACTGCTGGATCTTGTTCTAGGGTTGGATTTTCGCCCCCAAGTCGATGCACTTGTTCTGTATCTAAAGGTGAGCATCTGCGATTATGCATCTAAAATTATTGTTTTTTTGATTCTCAACCTTAAATAAATGTGAGATTTTTTTGGTCTCAATCAAGAAACTGTAAATTCCAATTGGGTTTTGGCTTTTAGGTTTCATGAATATACTTTTGGTTTATATTTTTTCGCTCAAATTCAAAGTAATTCTTCATTTGTATTTGGTATTTACACCACTTGACATACTGGGCACCATACCGTATGTTACACCACTCGACATCTGCTCAACAGATAACATCAAATTAATACCTGCTTATGTTAACTTTAAGCAATATCTCCAGATGCAAACCATTTGTACACATTTCTTTGAGTTAGATGCTTCTATACTGTGAAATGGAATCTGTGACACTCAGAACAAAACTATGACTCCTAAGGAATTTTGCTAAGGAATTTTGCAAGTTAAGGGACAGAAAACAACTGGTAGAAAGTTGTTGATTGGAAATAGAAATCATTTGCTTAACGGAAAGAAGTAAATAAGAACTCTTATATGTAAGTTGATGAGATGCACCGAGGAATACTTACTATATATTCTATACGCTTTATTGTTGGTTCAGATGCAGAATGATTACATGGTCATTAACTTGGATCAATGGATGGGGTTCTATCGGTTTTGTAATGAGGTAATTCAATGCTTTACCTTTCACTAAACCATAAAATGTGTCTTCTCTGTATCATCTAGTTGTGTAAACAATTTGGTTCGTAAACAGTGATGGCATTCTGAATAGCAGAAGTTGCTGATACATTAATGAGGAGGCACTTCATATTAAGTTGTTTCAAACATTAACGGCAAGTTATGACTACATGAGGATATCTGAGGGAATTATATTTTGAGTACAAATATGATTTTTTTTTTCTGGCCTGTGTAATTAATGCAATTTTATTGATTTGATGATCTTGTAACAGATTAGCTTCCCAGACTTTAGCAATTATGATCCAGAACTTGCTTGGCCTTTGGTCTTAGATAATTTTGTCGATTGGATGAGAGCAAAGGAGGGTTAAAGCTTGAACCATTTGGCGAAGTCTGTATTACCTACAACATTGCTTATAATCAAATTAGTAAATTCTTCTGATTTGAGTTGTATCTGCTAGCAGGACTTGCCAAAACAATACTTATTAGCCTGCCTAAGTTCGTTTCTGCTTTCATTTAAAAACTTCTCCTCCTCCTGTTGTTGAATATGATCCTTTGTTGTTCACCTTTTGTTTTAGTTTTATTAAGTAAAGAAATATATATAAACTGAAAGTGAGGATAATTGTCTAAATGTATACATAGGTCTAAAATTTGCCTGACAGCTCAGTACGCAAAAAGCCTGGATCAGACCTTTCCCTCCCCCCCGGTCGTGCAGGCGTAGCCCTGGTGGGTCTAAATTTTTTCAATAAATAAAAGAAGGGGGGTCAAAATATTAACTGCAGAGAGCGCAAGGGTCTCCGCAATGCAAAGTCTTGGACAATGCTTTGCATTGTGGAGTGTGGACGGACCCTGTTCGTGCCAGCTAATTTTACGCCTGTAGGGGCACGAGTTGCCCAGCATGGGTCTACCCACCGGCCCGGTCTACACTTTTACATGTAGATGGAGACATATCCTTAAGGTTCCAATGTAACTACTATATGATTACTATTTTTGCGAAGTTGTGATGGTTTTGTTTCATAAGCAATATTTAGTGATTTGGTAATGGTGGTGGAGATGCTATAATTGATTGATAAGGAAGTGGGACCAGTTTCAGGTACTTTCCCATTTAAAAGAATTTAAGTATGGCTACCAAAATAATCCAGTGGTTAGTAACTCAAGAAAAAGTGCTTTTATCAAGCAAAAAGCAGTTATAAAATACATGTTCTTAGAGGTTCATATTCCCTGTGGCTTTTTAGCTTAACCACTAATAAGGCTATGATTTGATATATTTTGCAGCTGTTGCCATCATAAGATACAGGAAAAGAATCAAAGCAAATAGATTGCATAAATTGAGACCTTTATTATTTGTTTGGTAAGGTAGAGTTTATAGTTTTAGACAGTATTGGAAAGGAAAATTTATTTCTTGTCAAATTTACTGTCTAATAGTGCGTCTCAAATATAGTCTTCGTGTGGAATGGAGTCAAAAAATTCCATTCACCTAAGGTGAAAATGGAGGCAAAGAGTTTATGCTTCGATTGCCTCTGGTTGTGGCAAGTGGTGGAGAACATGGTGAAGATGACGATGAATTAGACGAGGAAGGGAATCTGTTTGAGCGGCTCCTCAGTTTCTTTTTCTCTTCTTCACATCCCTTTTCTTCAATTTTGTGTTGACCAACTTTTGAGGAATTTAAGTTCTCTGGAATTATGCAATTGCACAACAAACCTAGAAGACAAATATATTTATCATAGAACAAAAAATTATTTTTAATAAATTTAAAGTCGACCACAAGTGAATCGTTAAGAGAAATGTATTAACCATAGCATCAAATTGAAACTAAAGTGTGCACCAATGATGAACATGGTGCTCCACCAAATACTTATTCTATGGAAACATGGGTGAATCATTTCACTTAAAGCAACCACTTTTGCAATAACAAAATTATTCTAAAGCCAATTCTTAGCATCGTTTTAGGCTTTTAGCTGTTAATAAAAACACGTGTATTTTATAAATAAGACAATATGTATATTAAATTTTGATAATTTAGAGTTTTCTCAAAACGATGCGATATCTTATTTGAGTAAATTATTAAGAAGTCATAGAATTAGCACTTACCGAACTTAGCGAGTCGATTAACCCAACTCGGGATGGGATTTCTAGTGAGTTTAATGCAAACATCATTGCAGAAATGGTTGCAATTCTTGGTAATGAGATTATAAGCATTTCCTCTATATTTTTGTGCAAGATCCTCCATAACTCTCCTTACCTCCCCATGACTCATATCTGTACTTCCCATCAAAATTGACTTCCTGAATGTAAATCCTTCACATTGTTTTGGTTCTCCTTCGAAAATTCCTGTTGTTGAATACTCATGGCCTCCAAATGCATATTCTACTCCATGAACTGCCACAATTTCATCAAAATATATAAAATTGATCACAATTTTGACCTCCAATTTTGACGGACTGAAATAAGGATAGGTCGAGCATGTTTGGCTATATTTTCCAGTAAAAAAGTAACTTTATAAATCATATTTGATAAAACACAGCCGAACACGCTCTTTAAATAAAGCCACTCAAAATCATGGACTTCTTGAATGAACAGAAGACAATTCAAGACACTACACTATGAAATCTTGTTTCTGTACTCATCCAGTTAAAAGCATATGGGCTATAATCAAAATGCAAATCAGATTTGAATTTGCATTACAAAGATCAAAAGCATTCAAGAATTTTATTTTTTATTTTTTACTATTTGTCCCCCTTAAAGAAATGTCACTGTCGAGTATTTAGTTCTACGAATAAATGGATTGTATCAACTTTGAAGCAAAGCAAGATGGGGATACTAACCTTGAACCCCAGAATGATAGGCCCCAAGACCGAACCAATAAGCATAGCCATTAATAGAGGTTAGATCATATACATTAAGGTACACTGGTACAGATCCATGGCTACTCTGAATTGAACTTCTTCTGCATAACATTCTTAATCAATCAAGAAATTATTTGCAGCCCCCTTTTTTGATGATTTGCCTCTCCTGCAAGAAGTTGTGCATTCAAGAAAATGAAAATGAATTTGAATTCAGATACATAGAAGGGTTGATGAAGAAGACTAAGAATAAATTTGGAATGGTGGCAGACCATAGAACATATATATAATTGGGGAGTGGGGGTGGGTGTAGTAAAATTAACACTATGACCGTGCTCCACTGTATTAGAGAAAGAAAAAAATTAAAATACATTTTTGTTATATTACAGATCTAATATTATTGTATAACAAACGCACTCTTAAATTTTAGTAGAAATTACTGGGGTTTGCAAAGTGATTGGTTGAATGTTAGCTGTTGGATCAAATTTTTTAAAATTTTGAAAATTCGTTTTTTATGGGAGAAAGTAACGTACACTATTATGATATGGCTGGGAGTGTATATTGTATTACGATACTATGATCTTATCTGTGATTAATTGGGTTTTGTTGAGGTGGAAAGAGTATGATGATATCTGTTGTAGAGGAAAATGGTGGGGTCATTAGATCAATAATTATCGTAATTCTGATTTTAAATCGATGGTTAGAACATCTCCAATGCTAGACACTTTTAAAAAAATTTATGTGACAAAAGAGAGAAAAGAAATGAGGAGGGAGAGCGTGTAAGGAGGAAAGATAAAGAAAAATAGATGAGAGAGATAAACACAATTTAATAAAAAGATGAGTGGAAGGTGTCTAATAGGATGTCTAAAACTAGACGATCTGTTAAACGGCTTTCTACAATAAATGTTGCCACATGAATTTTGTCTCCTCCACCTCATCGACACATCAACTGGACATTCAAAATAGAAAGTAGTATTGTAAACGCTCTTATAAATACTAAGACTCACAAAAATAAGCTAACTAAGACCTCATGTCTCGTTCTTACTTAGCCTGTTTTGCCTAGGCTCGAAAAATTTAAAGTTCGATCTCCATACCTAATCACGCTTTATGTTTTTTTTAGAAGGCCATTTGTCAATGCCATCCTTAATTCTTAGACATTGTGACATAAGTGCTTTCTTTATGAATTTATTTCCATTCCAGCCATATAGATTAAAGAGTGGCGATCTAATGCCTCCCATATGGGCAAGATGAAGTGCCCACATACTGCCACATAGCATGTGGGCACCTTATAATGCCCACCATGTGGGCATTAGATCGCCACTCATAGATTAAGAGTGGCGATCTAATGCCCCCCGTATGGACAAGATGAAGTGCCCACATGTTGATTGAAAAATAGAAATTTCTACAATATTTAAGTATTGTCTTGTCCAAATTTTTTTCCCCCCCAATGTAATTTGTTATTCTCTTATTTCGATTCTTAAATGAACTTTAAGAGAGATGTCAAGGTGAGTAAAAGATTTGGTGACTGAAATATAAGAACCACTAACATAGAGGACCTATTAGGTGAAACTGGAAACTTTCAATAATAGATAACCGTAATTCAAATAGTTTCGTTGCTTAGAAGCTGAAAAATGAATGCTTACTTTCTCCCTCAGCGTGTGTAAATTTTCTTGGTGATTTTTGAGTAGTTAAGAAGATGAGAAGAAGAATTCTTCGCGGAAGATCCATTTGGAATCGGGTCCCATTTTCAATCCGACCCTTTTGCAGCTCTCCACACAAAAATTCCAATAATAAATCAGCCAGCAATTCTAGCAATAGCAATGAGTCTTCTTCTTCTTTGAGTCAGTATGGTGTGAAATAAAAAGCCCTTAATAACCTCGACTTCATGACTGCATCCAAAATCCTTTTCACCTATCAGTCCAAGAGAAAACATTTGGGTACGCTCTTACTTTTTCTATGCGGTATTTTATCGAGCACCTTTCTGTTATTCAGCAAATAAAAAAACTGCATTATATAGAATGCTTTGTTTCCAGGAATTGAAACCCGTTCTCCATTTTGATTGTTATTGTAATGAATAGCCATTTCAGCTAAAATTAATAGTACGTTTGATGATTTTCAGATTAGATTTCCACCTGGTACAGCTCTTCTTTGTCTGCTTGCCTTCATTGGGTATTATATCTCCATTCTTAATATTAATGTGGACAATTGAGTTTGTAGCTCAGACCGTAGACCTTCTCGGTTTTGTCCTTTTGCTATTTGAGTTTGATTTTGATGTGCTTTCACATTCCGAAACATTTAAGATATATACATCTTTCTCTGCAGCTGTATAACTTGTGGCTCAGTATGCTCGCAGTGAAATGAAAAGAATGGACACGGTAATCATAATTTTGTTCATCGTCCTTGGTTGGTTTACTCTATATTGTTTGATTTGCTTTTTATCCCATATGCATCTTTTTCTTTCGTTTTGATTATCACCTATGAACATAAAATATGGTGTCAAAACTCGTCTGTCTGGCGATGAAATCAATCCACAAGGACCACAACATTCATTTTTATGGTCCGCATAGATAATAGCATGTATGTCTTCAATATGCCAGGGCAAGCGTAAGCCTCTATCCATGTACCACGAGGAAGGTATCTATGCTTATAAAACAAAACAATAAGGTTACCTATAAGTTGTGCAAATTAACTTTTAGACATTTTGATATCCTTTTATCTGATAATAGTAGAAAAGTGGACGTCAAAGTTACTACCTTGATTTGCATTTGGCACTTAGGTTGACCTTACCTAGTTATTGTTGCAAAGTTCTTAAGAAAGAGATTCATATCAATTTTTACCTTTGTAACAAATATGTTTTACCGTCCATTGTTTCATTTTACTGTAGAAGGGTAACATATCAGTTTCATATCTACGATGGCTAAAATTGTTTATTCTAGCTTACCGATCCTCCTACCTTCCCTTTTAAAGGTGTACTTCTGTGAAATTAGACCCTCCTTGTGTTTTTACTAAATTTACATGAAGAGAAATTTGTATGTAGCTCTTTCGATACTCCTTTTTAGTGGTGACCTTTCTATACCTATTCTATTTGGAGTCATATAGGGTTTCTGGTCTAATTTGGATTCACCAAAATCTTGGATATATAGGGTATGGCAATATATCGATATCTTTTTACCCATTTTCTTTATATCTATGGGGAACTTGTGTTCAATTCAATATATACTGTGTTGAAATGGGCATTCTACAATTTAGTACATAACTGCTGAACAAATCAATCATGTTTGACATGCTTCCTAAGGTTATGGTCAATGCAAATTATGCTACCCACACCCCATGCCCATGTCCTAATGTTGGTTGTCCAACACAGACACTTCAACGCATTTAGTAGAGTTAAAGTTATATGGTTTTGCAGATTGTGTTGAGCAGGATGAATTCATTTTCCTTGTCTTAGAAGCTGTCAAAAGCAAAATCTTGTTTGGATTTTATTTTTCATAGATATTAGTAATCATTATAATAAAGCTACAAGCCTGGTGATTTGTTTCGGATTTTGGCTTTTTTTAAGGTTCCCTTATAAATTATTATGTTGTCAGGAACTAGAGCTGAAGAAACAAGCTGAATTTGAAGCACAAGCAAAAGAGATGGAATCAAAGAAAGCCAAAGAAAGAGCAGCTGATCCAGTGGTTATGGAGGTAAAAGAGAGACTAAATAAGCTGGAAGAAACAGTAAAAGAAATTGTTGTTGGATCAAAGAAACAATCAAATGACGCAGAAACCGAAGCAAGTAAAGTTCGCTGTGGATTAGAAGAAGGCAAGAGTTCCAAGGTAAGCACAAGAACCTCGACTGAAGAGAAGATGAGTGAGCCTGCACCGACTACTCCTGCCTCCCAGCATAAGCCAAAGAGCGATGAAAGTAAAAAGGACCTCACGTGACGAGAATAAATGAAAACCTAGTCTTCTGTTTATCAAACAGTTGAGGTTGCAGGCTCGTGTTAGAAAAGTTCCATGCTGACAGGCTAAAACCCGAGCCTACCAGAGATGACAAGTCACCATTGTTAAACAGATCCATCCGGGCTTCGTCGACTGCTTTCATAAGGTAGGATTAATGGCTGGATTTTAGTTACATGGTTTATGGATAATGACATTATTCATATAAAAATTAACTTACACTTTCATTCATGACGATAATTTGGCCCAATCAAATACTTTTTGGAAGATATTGTAAGTTAAAAATCAATGCAATCAAGATTTGCAACATATTAATATGTGATTATAGAGCTTAATTAAATTGGTCACTACAAAAATCAATTCCAGTGGGTCAATGATTCTCTGTCAATAGGCCAATCTTAACCATCCAAATTGTGTGCATGTGTGTGTGTTTTGATTGATCCATGTCACTACAGCACATACAATTATATTATGTGATTCATCAAACTGTACGGATTGATGGTTCTTGCCTTCTCATTTCTCACCCATAAAGTGATTAGGGTCCATGCTTTTTGAAATTAAAAAAAAAACAATTAGTTACATATTTAGTACAATAACATCTATTATTGACAAGTTGGTTCGACCTTTAAAAATGAGTTAAATTAATCTGACTTTTTTCGACAACAAAAATCACTTAATCAAAATCTGCGTTTATTCGTCACTTTATTCTCACATATTGAACTTGTTAAGTTTCATATTTCAACTTGAACTGGTATCTAGAAATTTGAAGTGAATTATATTTGTGCGAAGGTCGCTTCATGGTGCCTATTATTGGGGACTGATTGTGCAGTTTTACTAAAAAGATTGAGAACCAACTTCTTCCCATATGTATTCTCCAACTCCGTTTATCACTGATGAAAAACTCTGAACACTATTATATCTAGCTGCGCCACCATTTGATGTCCCAACTTGATGATTCTCCGCCGGCAAGCTGCTGCTGATCAAGACGAACTTTTTCTATACACTGTTGGTGCTCCGACGGTTCTCCTCCTGTGGACTTCTACTTTCCAACATTAATTTTTTTTTTTTTTTTTTTTTTTAATGTTGCCTTCCAAGAATTCGAACATTCGATACTCCGTAGAAAATTCTCTTGCTTTTACCACTGCGCTATGCGCATTGGGGCAGGATGCTCATTTTCTAATAGCACATGTACTGGATAGGTTGAATTTTCTATCCAGATATTACTGCTGCAAGGAACAGGAAGATGATGATTTTATTTCTTGTGTTTTTAAATTTTTTGTTTATATGGAGAAGTTAAAATTGTGCTTTTAAACAAAATTATGTTTACTTTCCCAGATTAATGGTGCTTATAAGTACTTTATAACAAGGGGCAGACTAGCAATTTTTAGAGATCAGGCTACTATTGGAAAAAAAAAAAAATTTACACTTTAAAACCGGATTGTTACTTAAAAAAAAATACACTAAATTTTTTTTTTACACTATAAAAAACGATTTTTTTTTGCAGGACCAAACCGAGTTATAGTCCAATTCCTTCCCCCTAAATCCGCCCCATTTGTAACTAGCTGTCAAACATGCTTTTAGACTAGACTTTGTGTTTTCTGACATTTGCAAGTTGCAACTATGTCAACCGGGAATGATCTCTTCTACCTAGTTGGAGAAATTATTTTGCCAAATGGAAACTTGTCCGGTGGACATTGACCAATTAAAAAGTGTTTGACATTAAAATCAAAATACGCTGCCGACAACCCATTTTATTTATTTATTTATTTGTTTCTTCTTCTTCACAGAAATAGGCCGTGGAATGGGAGTAGCTTGGGTTCTTTGGCAGCTTCTTCTTCTTCTTCTTTTGAGTAGCTCTGGTGGAATGGGAATAGCTCCAGTAGATTTTTTTTAAGTTGTGCTATAGTGGATTTCGGTGGTTGATGATAGAATGGAGAAGGTTGGTGGTTGGCGGTGATTTTCCGGCAAGGGCGATGCCGGATGAAAAGAAGCAAAGCCAGGTTCCTTGCCTGTCCATTTTGTGTTTTGGCCACGCTCTGCTGACGTGGAACTTGTCATATCAGCAGTTGATAAATTTTCTCCCGCCCCTTAGGGGCAGGAGAACGGGACTCCGTCGAGGAAATGCATGGAACAATTGTATTTTGTATTATACATTTTGTTGTTTGATTTATTGAATTGAACAATAATACGAATTGATTATACTAAAAGTCAATTTGAACCGATTCAAATAGCTCCCTAGTACATAAATGACGAAAAAATAGACGTATAAATTAGAAGTAGATAAGGACAGGAAGGAGTAGGAGGAGGAAATCAAAATAAAAAAGAAATTTCAGTCGATTATATATAAAGCATCCCATCACAATCCACAATCATACTAATATGACTTGGATTTAAAAAATAGCAATGAACAAGACATCATATTGTAATAATTTTTTTTTATTAAATTTAATTCAGTTTAACATCAAATCTGTTGTTAGGTGAAAGAGTAAAATAAAAAATACGAATTTATAATATTACTTGGTTAGTACTTATTTGTACAAATGGTCCCTGATTTTTGTACTTACTGCGGGTTGAGGACCTATCGTTTTATTTTTGGCAATTTAGCCCCTATTTTAAATGTTTTTGGCAGCAATGGTCATTTTCATCAATTTCCATCCAAATGGCCGTGAAATTTGACGGTGGCCATTTTTTTATTTACAAAGGGCTTATTTGCACAAATGGCCCCTGACTTTTGTAATGAAAAATTTGCAGCAAAAGTCCCTAATTTTTCAGAAAGTGTTGAAAAGTCCCATAACCTTCTAATCCTAACATATATGACCCCAAACCTTTTTGACAATTTTACCTATAACTTAAATAAATTAAAAATAACTCATAAACCTTTTCAAAAATACAAATAAGTCCTAAATATTTTTATTTCTTACAGATTTACACTTAAAATAATAAAAAGTGTGTCATCAAATCCCAAAATTTTTAATTTTGTTCACCAAAATGACAAATAAAATATGTTTGATTAAAATCAGATTTTTTAGTATGTGTGGTTGAAAAGTTGTGGGACCATAAAATGTGTGGTTAAAATTAATTGTTGACTTTGACTTTAATTTTTTAGCAAAATCAAAATTGAAAACAAACGGGCTCTTAGAGTTTCTACAGATTTTGTTCAGTGGTCCATTAATTAACAAAAAAATTATACCTATGATCAAAATTTCACCAATTTAAAATTTTAATTTATTTTTCATACAAAAAAAAAGGTTGTAGTGGATAGGAGATTGTTAAGAATTTTTTTTTTTTAATTATTATTTAGTAATTGGTAGAGCTGGCAAATAGCCCAGATGGACTAGCCCAATCCAAAATTAGACGGGAATCATGGCCCAATTTTACATGGGCTAGTATTTGCTGGGTCAACCCAGCCCGATTTTGGGTCACATGGCTAATAGGCCAGTCCAACTTACATTTTTAACTTATTTTTTCAAAATAATTACTTATAATTTTGTAAAAACAAAAAAACAAAACAAAATCCACCATCTTCATCTACCACCACTTTTTTTTTAATTTGTACTTTTGAAAAGGTTAGGGTCCCATAATAAAATTATCGGGCCAGCCCGATTGGTTAGTTATATCGGGCTAAATTGACCTAATTTTTATTTGATCAATATTTTATTGGACCAGCCCAGCCCAGTAACTGGGCTATCCATTTTGCCACCTCCAGTAATTGATATGCAAAATAAATTAAAATTTTAAATTGGAGAAATTTTGATCATGGATATAATTTTTTTTGTTAATTAATAGACCACTGGACAAAATTTGTAGAGACTCTAAGAACTCGTTTGTTTTTAATTTTGATTTTACTAAAAAGCTAAAGTCAGAGTCAACAATTAATTTTAACCACACATTTTATGGTCCCCACAACTTTTCAACCACACATTTCAACAACTTTTACTAAAAAATCTGATTTTAATCAAACACATTTTAAATGTCGTTTTGGTGAACAAAATTAAAAGTTTTGGAACTTTATGACACACTTTTTATTATTTTAAGTGTAAATCTGTAAGAAATAAAAATATTTAGGACTTATTTGTATTTTTGAAAAGGTTTATGAGTTATTTTTAATTTATTTAAGTTATGGGTAAAATTGTCAAAAAGGTTTGGGGTCATATGTGTTAGGATTAGAAGGTTATGGGACTTTTTAACACTTTTTGAAAGATTAGGGACTTTTGATGCAAATTTTTCTTTACAAAAGTCAAGGACCATTTGTGCAAATAAGTCCTGTTTAAATAAAAAAAATGGCCACCGTCAAATTTCACGGCCATTTGGATGGAAATTGATGAAAATGACCATTACTGTCAAAAACATTTGAAATAGAGGCTAAACTGCAAAAAATAAAACGATAGGTCCTCAACCCGCAGTAAGTACAAAAGTCAGGGACCATTTGTGCAAATAAGCCCAGAAAATATTGGCGTAAATTTTTATTAAATTCAATTTAATATAACTTCAAATCCGTTGTTAGGTGAAGAGGTAAAATGATAAGTACGAAGTTAATAGTAGTTGGTTGGTTAGTAATTATTTTTGACAAGACAAATTAGTATAATTTTTTTATTAAATTTAGTTCACTATAACTTCAAATCCGTTGTTGAGGGAAGAGTAAAATGGAGTGTGGGGTGGGGAGGTTGGTGTAATACTTTAAAATTTGCTCTAAAACCTTGTGAGGAACTGAGACCGGCGTTTACAAAGTAAAGGGCCCAAATGGAACCCTTAGGTGCCCCTTCTGCGCTGGGAAGAAAAAACAATACTACCAGTACAATCATCTTTTTCAATACGCCACTGGAGTGGGCAAAGGCTCCTCCAACCGTAGTGCAAAGCAGAAGGCAACCCTTCTTGCATTGGCTAAGTACTTGGAAACTGACCTAGCTGATAAGGCAGAACCACTTCCCCAGCATTTGGTTACAACTGCACCTGCTGTTAAATCTGAGCAAAATGACTTGTACTTACGGCCTTGGACGGGGATAGTTACTAACATACTGAATGAGCCGGGCAATGGACAATGTGTGGACAGCAGTGGGTATTGGTTGAAAAAAATTATAAGTACAATCCTTTACAAGTTGAGATTTTCTAGGAAAACCAGGAGCGCACAGCACAAGCTGTAGGAAAATTTGATAATGATTGGACTGGGTTTAAGAATGTCTTGTTGTTCGAGAAGTCGAGAGTGAGAAAGAATGGGATGAGCGGAGAACTTCTCCCGGTTCAACTATATGTGGCTGGTTTGCTCGTGAAGTCGATTATAAATCAGAAGGGACAGTGGGAGATTACCTTAGGAAGAATGGAGAATTAAAGACAATCGCTGACCTTGTTCAGGAAGCAGCTAAAGACAGAGAAAGGATTGAGGCTAATCTAGCCAATGAGATAGACACGGTAAAATGAAAATCTGGATCACTAGATGATCAAGTACAATGAAAAGACAATATCCCTTAGTAGGATGCTTCTTCACCATCGTTTCTAAGAAGGTTTGTTGTTCACCTCTTCTCTCATACTGACTTATGTTCTTGTGAGCTACTGCATGGTTTTCTGCACAAATGGCAACTATACCCACTTAAATTTAGACAAAATTATTTTATGTCCCTGATATTATAGGAAATCATTCCCCCTGGTAGCTTAAAGTTTAAAGTTTCTAACTCTACTTCAAAATGTTTCAGTTCTCAACTTGATTAATTCACATAGCCATGTCTATTTCCTGTTGCCATGGAATCCAACGGAGTCACAACTTTATCTGCTTGATAGACTTTTTCTAAGGAGACCTCTCCATAGCATACAATTGATTAGATCACTCATAAAAGATTGATCTATTAAGTTTTCTTTATCCCAGGTTTTGATAGTAACAAATGTGCATCTGCGAGTACACACATTTCAGAAACAAGGAAGCTGATGTCAAATTTTAATTAACTCGCAAGTGTACGAATCTAGTGGAATATAGATAGGTAAAAATGAGGTCGATCCCACAGAGACTGCTATGAGGAATGAGGAAGGTGTAATTTAATCCCAATTAACTGTTATTCTAGGCTAGTTGAGTTCAAAAGATTTGTTGTTGAAATTGTTTAACTAAAAGACTTAAGAAATAAGCTAATAAATGAAT
Organism: Forsythia viridissima; assembly: GCA_030279155.1. NCBI lineage: Eukaryota > Viridiplantae > Streptophyta > Magnoliopsida > Lamiales > Oleaceae > Forsythia > Forsythia viridissima. Next base: position 11,479,642 of record CM059042.1, read on the forward strand.
TGAGAATTCAAGTTGTGTAAAAACACCAAGGTTTCAGAATCCACCATTGTCTAATTTAGCAATTATCCAATCATTCATTAATTCCCAAGAAAAACACATACGACAACCCGAAATCAATCTGTTGTCGTCCCTAAAGATTTATCAATCAAGTCCAGAAGAAGAATATCAAATATAGGCTCCCCTTATGCTTCAAACATAAACCACTTAAGCGTTTTTCGTATCAAACTCAATTGAAAGAAAACAAAGAATCAAAGAAGTTCTAAGCATTCTATGTATCCCAATTCGAATAGAAGATAACGAAAAATCAAAAGCAATTAATAGATAATATTATATCACCAAGCATGGATTAATTAAATCAACATCTAACTATCAAAAATACATGATATTTAAGATGAAAGAAATCATATTTAATTAATTTAGTCAAGAACAAGCCATAAACGTTAAAGCTCTTAAGAAGGAATTAAACGAATAACGGAATAATCACTTAATTAAAACAAGGTTTCATCGTCTACCTTGGATAAAGAAAAACTAGAAAAACATAATTAAACTAGAAAAACAAGAATTAATAAAACCCGGCATGGATTCAAGGAGAAGAAATCTTCGAAGAAATCTTGATAGTCGAGGAAGTCTTGATCTCTTGTTCTCTTGATGTCTTCTCTTGATTTGCTCCCCAAAAATCCAACGCGTGTTATGAGAATGTATCTCATATTTATACTACCTTTATTGTGCCCTAAAATATCCCAAGAGATTACAATTTTCGTGGCCAAGAGTTACCTAGTTGAATTGAGTCTAAAAAAAGGAAACAAAATAAAAAATCAAGAAAACGCTGAAAATAAGCCCGGGCGATCGCCCAGGTGTGCCCTTTAGGTCTCTGTTTTTGTCTTCGGCTGTCGGGCGCTCGCCCAGCATTAAGCTCGGCGATCGCCCAGCTTGGCTCTTTCAAGGATTTGCACCTTTGGTCCTTCGGTTTTCAGCAGCCACCACTTTGGTCCTTCAACTTTAGGTTTTGATCATTTCAGTCCTCCAACTTTTCATAACATCATATTTGGTCCTTCAACTTTGCATTATCTCTAGTTTGGTCCCTCAACTTTGCATTATCTCCAGTTTGGTCCCTCAACTTTGCATTATCTCCAGTTTGGTCCCTCAACTTTGGGTTGAGTGCAATTGAGTCCTCGAACTTATGAGATATCTTCTAAATCATTGCTCTTTTTGCCCAAACTTCTCCAATTGTTCACCAACAAGTCCAAAACTGAAATAAAACAATAATAAACTAAATTAAGTAGAAAAGCAACTATATGACGACATAAATGATTAATTAAAAGGCCAAAATAAGTGCATAAAACGCACTTATCAGAAGCTGCAACGTGATTCACAGGAGCATGTTAGGAGAGTTTTAGACGAACAGGAGACGTTAAACTTAGGGTTGGAAAACAAGAAAAGACGACTTGATTCGTGGAGTAAAGAACTGAATAAACATGAGGCCTTGACCAAATGCAAGAGACAGAAACTTGAGGAAAAAAGGTGATTCATTGTTCATACTATATTATGTGAAAGGTCATAGCTAATGAATCATCTCTATTCTCTAGTTATTACGTTGTAATGAAAATTAGTGAGATTATAATTGTTCAACGACGGTTTAAGTGCCGTATAAACGATAATGCAGTGCAAAAAAGATCAGTCAGATAGCAAAGTAGTGCTTGAGGTAGATTCTAATTGATATGTTCTCGAGTCCAGTTATATAGTCATTAATTAGTCAGCATGCCATGAATTTTTCCAATTTGTCTTATTTACTTTCAGGGTCATTAATTAGTCATCATGCCATGAATATTTCGAATTTGTCATGTTTACTTTCAGGGCTTGCCTGAGATGTTAAATAGGAGCCACGTTAATATCGGGCTAAAGAGGATGGGAGAAATTGACGAGAAAGCCTTCAAGAACGCATGCAATCTGAGATTCCCACCAGAAGAGGCTGAGGTAAAGGCCGTTGAACTTTGCTCCCTATGGCAAGAAAAACTGAAAAATCCTCAATGGCACCCAGTCAAAGCCATCACAGATGATAAGGGAAATCCTCATGTGGGTTGTTAATGATCCGAACTTGTTTCTGTCTATATTTTGGTTAACTCTCCACTTTCAGCAAGCTTAAATTTTTTTCTATTATTCCAATTAGAAATTTTTTATTCTTCTGAATTTTGTCTGAACGTTATTTAGGATTCAAAAGTGGTCTCTGTGCCTATACATAATTGATGTATGGTTGGCAGAGAACCATTTGGAAATTATATATTTAACAGTCTTGCTGCACCATGTAGGAAATATTGAACGAAGATGATGAATTTCTAAGAAACATTAAGGATGAATGGGGGGACGATGATGCAGTTACTATGGCCTTTAGTGAAATGAATGAATATAATCCAAGTGGTCGGGATGTGGTCCCGAGCTGTGGAACTACGAAGAAAATAGGAAGGCCACGCTAAAGGAAGTCATCAATTACATTTTCAAGCAATTGAAGACACTCAAGCGCAAGCGATGAGTTCTGGTGCATCTCTTTCTGTATATGTATGTATATACTTGTGCTCTAATTTCACATTCAAGTAAAAGAAAATGAAAAACATGGTTAATGATGGGTCTTTGTGTTTAATGATGGGCCGGTTCATGGTTAGACATGGTGATATGGCCTAAAACAGAAAATATTAAGGAACAAATAGTACTTTTGTTCCAAGACTGATGAAAAAAGTGGGAGAAACATAGAGCAAAATGCTTGACTTAAGGGGAAGTCAATTATGCTCAATTATTTCACTTTGTGATGAGTTCGTAGTGTCTACTGCTTCATAGAAAGAAGCATTTGGCATAGATTTTTTCACCATGGTGTGCATTTTGTGTCTGCTTCGTCTAGGCAACAATGGAAGTTGCACGTCTTTTTCCGTTCATCTAGGCACTTTCGCCTTAAAAATTGGCTGTATACCCCAACAGCGTGTTTCCAACTATTCAAGGAAAACCCATGTCTTAAACATGGGCGAGAATCAAAGTTTTGATTGGGTTAGTGATATATTCGAAATATCACCATGACTATTCTTGATCAAAAGAGCCATAATCATAAATCTTGAAGCAGAAAAATGAAAAATATATCAACAACAAAGAGCAGAAGGAGATATCAAAACACCAACATCAAGAAATATTTCATTAAATAAACAAACCTTTACTTCAAGATTATACAAACAAGGGTGGCGTCATCATAAACATGCACACACAATGTAGTACATTTAGTACCTATGATTTCACTTCCTTTTTTTTCTTCCTATGCTCAATTTGTAATCTGTCCATTATCAAAACCTAGACCATACAACACACCGGAATACTTCTCCAGGGAACCACTAAAAAAGTTTTCATTCAACTTCCTGAAAGTAAAAGATGTGAGCAAACTATCCGAACCCGCCTGGTGGCAAACCCCGACTCTCTCCACCTCCAACAACTCAGCCAGCTTATTCAACCCCCCATGTAAACTGTTACAGAACTTCATCAAATGCTTAATATCGTAAAGCACGGGAAAATACACATGGATCATAGAAAAGAACCCCTCCTGTGTATCGGGCAAGCTCTGGCAAGTCAAGAGCTTGAGCAGGTACCCGAAATCATAACCGCTATGGAAAGTCACCCAATACACATTATCGTTTAAAACAATCCCTGATGACATCAAAAGCTCCCCAAAACGCTTGGCATCCACACCCTTCTCGTTATTCGTTGTAAAATCAATGCCACTTTGGCGCAACAACTCAATAGAATCATTCGCAAATACATCCTCATTTGGATCGAATTCCCTGAAATTGAATTGCCAAATGCAATACTTTTCCGTTCCACAAGTGGGCAAATTCCCCTTGTCATCTGAAAATGTGAGCCCTATTTGAATCAGCTTCAATAAATCCACATTGGCTTTCAAAGTTTGGTAATGATAATCACTGGAATTCTTGAAATTGCCCACGGGCCGGATCACAATACCCGGGAACTCAGTATCCATGGCAATATATGGGTAATCATCGACAATTTCACGAATTAGGGTAAATTCTTGGTCCAAATTATCAGCCCAAACCTCGCGGATCTGAATCGATTCGCTTTTGGGTAAAAGCGACATCTCCCACAAAGATATTCAGAGCAATCTTCGACGAATTTAACAGATTTTTCTCGATCAAAATTTGAACATTTGAAGAACCTTGGGAATTGACCTGTCAAAAATCCTACAATGCCAAATAAAATCTGCATAAATATTCCAAGAAATACATAATCAGCCACAAATTACACCAAATTCCGACAACCCATATGAAAAGAATTGCACCCAGATGACAAATACAAATGTTAATTAAAACACCAAATACCTTCTAATATCAACAAAGCTTGGATCTTGAAACGACGAATAAATGTAATTATTATTATAAATTTATAGTTTAAACCCAGTACGAAGTACACAAATATACATATATAAAATACACGTTGCACATGAATCTAAATATAAAAAGTTTCAGGGTTCTTGCGTTCGAACGGGAGGAATGCGATAATGAATGCAAGGCGGCGATGAAGGGCAGCTGATGAAATTAGGGCTAAAAAATAATACGAACCATTTCCTTTATAGGTATAATATTTAAAAATATGATTTTGAAATGATAAATGTTTAAAGAAAGAAATAATTGTGGGATTTTTTTATTTATTTTTATATGATTTGGAAAATGTTTCTGAAGGTTTTATTAATGGTGGGGACAGGGAGATCGTGTGGAATTATTTTTGATCATTTTTTTTTTTTTTTTGATCGAAAATGTAAATATGTATTAAGATCAAAAAGACTGAACAAGAATGCATTAATATTTTTGATCATTAATACTTAATAGTGTGGAGCCTGGTGAGCTGGGAGTGAATGGGCTTCTTGAATTTGTTGTGTTTGATTTTTTGGGAGAAGGGGGTGTTGGGGTTCAAAAAACGTTTGTACAAGTTAGGCACGTAAATGGATCGATGCGAAGTTGCGAGCACTATCTTGCTGCAAGCTATATAGTGCAAGAACACTCACATTTTTTGACTTACTTATTTTACTTGAATTTCCAAATTTAACTCGTTCTCAGCTACGTACGTGTTTTTTGGACTTTTTGTCGGTCTTGACCCTAACATAAAGATTTTTCAATCTTTGCTCCAATCTGATCTATCTTAGCAACTTTTCTATAATCTAATTTCATCGAATAACGTCGTACCTTATCACTTGCTAGTAAGGAAAAAGCCCTTGACTAATAAGGATATATAGGCTTTTCTTGCTTGTTCATCAAGTTTTCGAGCAACTCTTTCAACTGTCACTTAAATCCCCAATGATAGTCCAAGAAGAACTAACTAGGGGGGCAAACTTTTTCGTAAAATATTCTCAAAATAAGAAATTTAAGAAATAAAAATTAATCCACAAAAATATGAGCACAATGTAAATAAATAAAAGGGTTGAAAGTGTGCAAACAATATTTCTATAGAGGTTCGATCCAACTAATGATCTACGTCCTCTATTACCAAGCTCTCCAACACGAACACGACCTTTCTACTATCTCGATTGATTTATGGTGCAATTCAAACCCTTACAATGTATCTGGTGACTTACAAATAAGGAATACCGATCCTTATACAATATTGAGCTTTCAAGGGACCTCAATACAATCCAAAGATATAAAAAGATAGATTTGAGAATGTATTTCTCTCTTGATGAATGATAAATACAAATTTGGTTCTAAGAGAGACTAACACTTTAATGATTAGCAATAGATAAAAAAGTTCAAGTGTTAGAAAAAAACTTTGTTGATAATGATGAATCAAAAGTTTGATTTGATCAAACAAAGTTTTTCAATGAGTGATATTGAAGATATAAATGCAATAAAGCTTTGAATGAATTTTCTCAATATGATTCTCTTTATAAATGCTCTTATAAGTGTTGCTAAAAGATAATAAATAAAGAGGTATTTATAGAGATAAATTTTTGTCACTTTCTGTTGAAACGGATGACCAGACGGTCGACAGGTCAGACGGTCAGAACTAGCCGTTGGGACAGAAAAAATCAAAACGGACACTTTTTAAAAAATAACAGTCAGACGGACGACCGGTTCTCCCAAACGGTCGACCGGTTCATCAAACGGATGACCGTTTCTACAATTTTGAAAATTTGATTTTTGGCTTTGATAAAAATATTTTATGCAAGTGATAATAACATACGTTTTGTGCATAAAAATATTTTTGAGCTTTCATTCATTCAGTTTCTAAAAATCAAAGAGTAAATACATTTACAATTTTATCTAGAAATCTATTCTTCGATTTTGATATTCGAATCTTGAATTTCAGATCTTGAGATACTTAAACTCTTGTATTGATTTTGGCTTTGATCTTGACATTGCATGAGAGTTCAATTTGTAGCGCTTTGAATATTACTTGAAAATAGATTGTTAGTAAACACGACTAATTTGTTTGTTATAATCAAAACATTAAGGTTTAAAGTTAACCATAAGTCAACACCCAACATAATCAAGATCTTTGGTAGTGGTCCTTGTCTGAAAAAAGTTAATTTTTGAGTTTAGTTCCTTCAAGAAATCCTTCTCTCATCCACCGATTTGGGGGAATGGGAGGTTGTGGACACACATGTGCACATCACAAATGACAATTTTTTCTGTTCGACAATTTGTATTGTTGAGAAAAAGATAGATTTGAATTAAAATAGGAGAAATATTTTCCATTCTTTAACCGCAAAGATGTGTCAATGAAAAAGAAAGAGGGTTAAGTATAACATAATTGATGGTAGAGCCGTGGAACACTTCTTTCTTCGTATATTGAACTTTAACTCCATGGAATAATATGTTAATGCTCAAACATACGGAAGTATTGAAATCTTAGATCAAAATACCATGCATGGATGGTATGAAATATCCATATAAGAATTCTTGAATAGTGAACAATCAAAAAGTACATGATTCTCTTTGAGTTAAGCTTTGGAAGAAGAATGAAGGTTGGAATTCTAACATGCATATTATACATATTGAGATTAAATTATACTTAAAAAGTATTCCCTTTTCTTTATTATTTAATTCTCTTATATCTAATCTATTTTTCTAGCTTGACTAGGTGGAATAGTCGAGCCATTTTCCTTTCTTTATGATACCAATTGGAGCAAATTCTATAGAAACAAATCTATTCAAAGAAAAAGATTAAAACTCTCAATAGTTTTTTGTTGAAAACTATTCACCACAACTATCAACTACTAGGCCATCTCTCCAAAAGACAATTTTTATCTTATTCACCTGAATAGAACGAGGCCACAGGGGTGGATACCATTACTATCCATTTTTTATTTTTTAAGTAATTTTTTTACTGTTTAAAATAAATAATTTATTTATATTCCAATAAAGAAAGGTATACTTATATCTACAAGGCCAATGATTTCTTCTCCACAGTGAAGAAGAATTATAAAGGCTACTGAACACTTGTCCAGTGGCCATTGGACAAGTAAAAAGTAATTGACATTTCACTTGTCTAATGGTCACTGGACAAGTGTCCAGTGACTTTTATAATTCCTCTCCACTGTGGAGAAGAGATTAGTTCCCATATCTACAATATATCTACAGTTTACAATATATAAAAAGTGAGGATATTCGAGAAACATTTGATTGACACTTTTGTCCTTACGTGTATTTTCTTCTGTCAATAATAATGTCCTTGTTTAAAAAGTATATTCAAACAAATAAATGGTGAGTGACTTTTCACATGTCTTTCGGATTATTTAAACAATAAACTGTAGATATATTTCCACTTTATATAATACTAGTGTAAGCACGTGCAATGCACGTGATGTATCGATAATTAAGAATGTAATAGTGTTTATTATATTTTCTTTTTACGAATTGGTTTGATATTGATAATCTAAGTGGAAAAAAATTTAAATATTGATGAATCAGGCAATTGAAACCTAAATAGCATACTTATAACTTAAAATATAGTTTATTAAGATTTATTACAGTAGATGACTCAAATATATGATAAAATTAAATACAAGTTACTTCATAAAAGTCACTATTCTTAAGTACCATTTTTCCTGAATTTGCATTCCTACTCGAAGCCTGAGTTCATTTATTTATAATATTTTAATCACATAAAAAAAGTTGAATGCATTTGTATTAAAAAATTTCACATTTGCTCTTGAACAAAACTCTGGGCATAAGTATCTACAACAACATCTGCACATAATTTCAATTTTTTTTGAATTAACTTAAATAAAAAACAAAGAGAGAGTTGAATTGAGTTTACAATCATCAAAAATTTGGATTTTCCAAAAAGGCAAATTAGACTTCTTCGACAAGTGTACCAATTCGATTATCACAATACTTAGTGGTAGAATAAAAAGTTTATAAAAATCTTCTTTCTTGCTTTAGAAGAAGCTCTGGAGATAAACAATAAGTTAATTGATCAAGTCGTTTCATGGTCGAATTAAAACTCTTAAAACAACATAATTTATAAAAGTAAATAAATCACTTTGCAACTAGCTAATTAAGCATGCTAGTGAAGTTGTATGTATTTGATGCAAGTCAAAGATTGTGACAAAAAATAGGCTACAAAAGTGTAAAAAAGTATTCTACAACTTGTATTCGACGTAACGATACATATGAAATTCCTTTAGAATTTCATTTTATATAAGTTGGTTTAGATTTCAAAATGTATTTTAAATTCTATTCACTGACGTTACTTTGGAGAATATTACACGTGCAAACTTACAAAACACTCCCTAATTATTCGTATAAAAAGTTTAAATTACACTATATTTTCAAGAATTATATATGTATTTCACGTACCATTAAGTCTCTATGAAAATAATAAAAAATATTAAAATACTAAATTTATTCACATAATCCTAATTTTTAAAATTATAATCTACATATCATTATTTCAGAAACGTGAGCAAATATATATTTAGTTAGGATGAATTCATCTTTGGTGTCTTATAATTATTTTGCAAATTTTTTAAATCAAAATAGGTATGAAACAACTTTGGTTGACGGTTTTGAATAGTAAACCAAATATCCACACTTTTAATATAGGTAAGACATACATACATTTATTATAAGAAAAAATATTGATAATTTTCACTTATTGAAATATTTCACTTCAAAATTTCACCTTATCTGTTAATATCATTGTTCTAAAAAACTCGCATTTGTGGTACATATGCAAGTGCGGCCTCTACACCTAGCTACGCATCACGCTTCGCCTTTGTCTTGCTCTTGCAACGTCTTCGTCTAAACCTGAAACTCAGCATTCACGCATAGTCAATCTTTACGCTTTTTAGAACACTTTACTAGTATATATATTTTTATATTTTATCTTATTACATATATGTTTAAGGTCTTTATTTTATCAACAGACACACATATATTATAAAACTTATTTATTTAAATGGTACTTATATACAAATATTTTTTTCTGTTGTAAAATTATAGAAACCAATATTAATGACTGTATTTAGATATGTCTTACTTACCCTACAAACAGGCGCCAAAGATTTGGTTTAGTTGGGGCTAATATCATTAAAAATAAATACAATTCGGCTACTTGTCACGGACTTAGTTCTTCATAACTTGCGAGCTACTAAATTTCACTTATGTACAATCTTAGCTAAATAAGTCTCTATTGACTATTGACTGTTGACATTAGTATGAATAGTAGATGACACGTTAGAAAGTATGCTAAGAATTAAAAAAAAAAAAAACAAATAATAGACAACATAATTAAAAGAGAAATTACAATTCTTGTATAAATCTTTCAAAGAATATTACAACATACTCTCGAGACTTTTACTCTCGGTATGTAACTCTTAACTTACTTTTCACTTTGTTACAAATGAGGTGTCATTGATTTTTTATAATTCTACCTCATTTAAATGGATATTGGAGATTGATTTTGTTATACGGTTGACACTATTTTTCTAGATTATTATTTGTAGATATTTACATTGCTTCTTCTAGCACACAACTTTCTAGACAACTATTATAAGTCTCCTACAACTTCTTATACGATTATATACAAAATCTTATTGCATCTCTTTTCTTTATTCTAGAATGTTACTTCATGTTTTTCTAATAAAATACTCTATAATTGACAATTATCTATGTTTCTAGAGTCTTTTGCAAACTTTTTCAAACTTTTGCAAAATATGTAGGTTGGTTGTGTGCACTACTAGCTAGTTTTCATATTAGACTGCATTCTTTGTGTCCAACCTTTGACCCTTTTGCATCTCTCACACTTAGGTTCTCTCACATGCCTTCGACTCCTCACACGTAACATACGTCTCTCGCATACTCCTAGCGTATTTTTTAGTGCAAGTATTAGATATATTAGAATCTTCGATTATGTCACAACTATAGTGTAACATATCGCTACTATACTTACAATTGCATGTATTTACCAATTCTCGAAATATTCTATTAAATTTAATCACGTTGAGATATTAATACAATAATTTTTTATTTTGCAAATGAGTTGTTCAATTTGGTGACCAAACAATTATTATTTAAAAAAAATACATTCATACTATAAATTATCTAATCAAGATAATTTACATAACAATCATATTAATCATAACAAAAATAAATTAGCATATATTAAAAAAACCATATAAGGTAAATTCTTAATTTACATTATATACGCATTCAATTTGATGGTAATTAGTTATTATTCAATTTATTTAAATCTCAATACCTATTAAAATTTATAATTTTTATTGTCATATATCTTCGACAATTATATATCAAATTTAAATAACTAAATATTCAACGATCGATTTTTTATGAAATTAACCTATAAATTAGATTTGGAAATTAATAATGAAATTGAACACTATTTTGATATTAATGATGAAATTAAATATATGCACTATATTGGTGGACAAAACTAGAGTATCAAATAATTTAACTTCTACCTATCTAAATATTTTCTCTCTCTAGTCTTTACATCAAAGACAAGTTATCTCTCTTGTAACAAAGCATGTTGTATTATTATCCTATCTTCTATATTATTTCATTTTACAAAATTTACTTTTCTAAAACTCCCTTATGCAATCTCACCTTTATTCTATTATATCTCACATGTCAGTCTTTTTTCCTAAATGAATAACGTGTTGAAATATTATGCGTGGACTGTTATAATAATAGTCGTTTGACTCATAATATTTTGTTAAAAAATATTTTGGACAATTATATTATTATAATGTTGTAGGCGCACTATATTAATATCGAATCATAATAGGATAAACAAACATTTATTACTTGTTGATGTTTATAGACATAAGTAATGTTTTCGCACTTAACACCAGATAATCAATTAGGCAAAATTGATTAAAGAAAAAAAAATTGATAACTATGAATTCTTAAAGTAACATTTTGAGAAATAACAAAATATTATAAATTTTGCATAATAAAGTCATAAAAGATAATTTTTAAGAAGATTTGATTATGTTACCAATTTAGTATGTAGCCTAATTTAATGGTGTTATAAGGTAACATTTTGATATAGTTATAATTATATTTTCTCTCACAATAATATATCTTAACAATGTTCGCTTATTAGTTATTTTCTCTCACTAAAATTATTTATGTGATCAGTAATCTAAATTGTGCAAGTACTTACCAGCATGAAGTTTAACGAATATACTTACATTATAAAACAACTCATTAAGCATTATATATGCCACATTATGTCACAAATTAATTACAATAAGTTTATAGCATTGATAAATGGAGGTCACATGATTAGAATTTGTTGTCACATGCTAAAAGTTTATTGAAATATTAAAATAAAAAAAAAAAACAATCGTCATATTAGCAACCATACAAATAGATGTCACAAGATATTAATATGGGTTGTACATACTTGAAATAGAAGCATTCACCGTCACGCAATAGAGGTCACATGATATTAGTATGGGTCACACAAATTTTTGAAGGAACATCATTATAAGTTAGATATATAGCCATACAATAAATGAATAGAAGAGTCGCATACCATATAATATATGTCGTTTTAGTATTAGAAAAAAGAGTTACAATCTTAAATCAAATATCACACTTCACACTATGAATAATTCTTTCTTTAAATATCTTATTTTTCAAAATATTTATTAATGACGAGATTTTTCAAAACAAGAAATTAAGGATATGTTAGGTAAAATTATGGAAAATATGATGACTATAAATATTTAAGTTGACACTTTGGGTAAATGACAAAACTATGAACAAATTGGAAAAATCAAGTATAAATTGTAAAAGTCATGTTTATTCTACTCAATATTTATCTCCAAGATTTATTTAAAAATTATTTAAACAAGAGATAAGATTTTGTAACCGAATTTTAAATGTGACACAAAATAAACACGCGAGAGATATGTATATATCTATATTGTCTCTTAACATTGTCTATCTTTAAAATTTCGAATTAGTTAGTATCATATTTGACATTTACATTAAATGTTTCTTAACGAAGAAAATAAAAACAATATGTCTGTGACTGGCAAATGATATTATGACTCGAATTTTAATACTGTGACCCACAAGCATAAAATTTTGTGAATTGATACTACTGTCCGACTGACTACATGCATAAAGTATAACACAAATTTTGGTACGTGAAGGTGATAATGCAATAATTTTGAGTCTTATTTGTTTGAGTTCGTGTTTTTACAATTAAATTTTATATAGTATGGTTGGTTATGTTTTCATAAATTCAGAAAACTTTATAACACAATCACGCATTTGTCAATTCGTGACCACATTGGCAAGTGTTTGTCGCCCAATTAATTTTTGTTATGTCTTCAAATGATTCATCATTTCACGATAAATATACCAAATGCTATATTCAATGACTTAAATGTATCGGTTCTTTATCATTATCTGATGATATTTTTAATAGTGTATGAATTCATGACGAAAATAATGCATGTAATTGAGTATTTGGTGATTAAATTTGTGAATATTGTTTTATGACTGTGACTAAGTATATGGTGATTAAGTTTGTGACTCGTGCTCTGTAATTATGACTTTGCTTTCATGTTAAGTGTCAGTTTACTCAAGTTATCGTAAAAATATTGTGTAGCATGAATTTAGACGATTGTGACCAATAAGTACTATGTGACTTTGTATGTAGAAAATGTGATAAAAAAATTATTTAGTGTGACTATTGGAGTCCGAGTGCTATAATTATATGTGACTTTCACGTGTGTTTGTGAATAAGTTATATATATTTTTTAATGTTGTCCAAAATATTTTTAAATAAATAGTATTGTATATATTAATTTAGCTTTGAAATGTAAAAAGATAGTTGTGGGTTATGGTGTATTTTTTTGGGATGTATCTTGAATAATTGTATTTTATATTATTGTAATTGATGTTACAATAATGTGTATATGTTGTGATCGCTGTTTTGTTTTTGTGATTTTGCTAACGTGTTATTTGCCAACTTATTCAAGTTATTATAAAAATATTGTGTGGCCTGAATTACACAAATGTGACCAGTAATGTGTGTATTCATATGATTACGAATGAGTATCTAATGTGATTAATAGAGTTCGAGTGTTATAACGAGTCTTTGTAATTGTTAAAATGTGGTGTGACTCAGATGTGTAGCTGAAGATTATATTGATTTACTTTGAAAATGAAAAGATTATTTGTAGTTGAATTTGTTACTCTCTTGGTTAGTGCCATTGAAGATTTGAGGCTATGGTTTTTGAAATTGGGATTTGATGACATCTTCGACATGAATTTTGAGTTTTGCCCCCAACATGGTTTTTTGAATAAATGAGGGTTTTCAAATGATTCGAACATTTGTGGGTTTTGGGGTAATTATATTTTATGACGATGTTTTAAATTTTGAGGTTTCTCTCTATAAAATGTTAAACTCCAATCTTGAAGGCCCCCATCACCCCTGCCCCAGAGCTTTGGTGGAGGATGTAAGATTTATTTCTATATTTTGATGATGATATCGCTTCTTGATTATTAAGATGCGATACGAATTAACTATATCTTAAATTGAAATTGTATGAATTAATTAGTTTAGTTAATATTTTAATTCATTATTTAAAAAAAAACCAGATTTTACAAATTGTTTTTCAATAACTTGAATTTTCAAAACACATAATCACGACCGTATAAAATTTTATTCGCTACTGGAATAAAAAATTATTTAAACGTCTGTGTGTCACTGTGTCTTCAATTTATTCCTTCACAAAATCATCTCTTCCAAAATTTGTTAATCGCATCCATCCATCTGTTTTGATCATCTCCATCAACCGATCATCTCCGAAATATGACCACCTCCTCAATTCATATCTCTCAATCGATCATCTTTTTCCACCAAACATCTCCAAAATCTGTTTACCGCCTCAATCTGTCATCACAAATTTTAGATCTCACCACAAGAAAGCAATATACTATTTAACAACATTGTTAAACCTAATTATCTCTTGACTAACGGCTGGTAGAAGCCCAAATTAAAAGCCAATCCTCTAGGGTAATATGGATTGCGTATCCAAATATATCAAATGCCTGTTTTGAGTGTTATTGATAGAGCAATAGAAGAATAGAAGGGAAGAAGGGGTTTATTTCTTGGTAGAGCTGGCAAATAGGTCGGGTTGGTCTGGTCCGGCCCGACCCGTCCCATTAGAGCAGGGCACACTTGAAATTGTATTGGGTCGACCAGCCCAGTTTTGTGCGGGCCAGAAATATGCTAGCTCAGTCCAGTCCATCGGGTCAATCCGATCTTAATTTTATTTTTAAATAATTTTTTTTATACAATATAATACATTGCATCAAAGACAATCTTAGATAAACTTAGATAATATATATTTTGAAATTTTTAAAGAGATTAATTTATAAAATTGATAATATCATGTATTAGTCAATAGATAAACATCAATTTTCTTTCAAAATAATAATGTTTTTTTTAGTTAATTGTAAACAATTTCTTGACACATTTTTCTATAACATAAATAGTAAAAGCATGCTAGTTTTATTGCCTTAAAATATAAGCATGTTTGACTTAAATTAAAAAATTTACTTATAAGTAAATTTAAAATAAATAATTTACTTGTCACACCAAACATAATTTGGATTGAAATTTTAATTAAATCTAAACAATTTTATGTTAGAGCTTGG
Source organism: Forsythia viridissima (assembly GCA_030279155.1). Taxonomy (NCBI): domain Eukaryota; kingdom Viridiplantae; phylum Streptophyta; class Magnoliopsida; order Lamiales; family Oleaceae; genus Forsythia; species Forsythia viridissima. The sequence continues at coordinate 11,494,830 of CM059042.1, forward strand.
GATTCTTGGACTATTGTTTAAAAAAAGACAATTTAAATTGGAGACTTGGTTTTATGCTATTTTAGATTGTTATTATTTGGATTATGTGTTGAGAATATTTATAAAATGATTGATTATTGATTAGTGACAAGGAGGGGAAAAAAAAAATTGCGGGTTAGAGGCCCGGTTTTGTTTGGGCCAGGGCAGCCCAACCTAAAATTCGGGCTTGTTTGCCACCTCTATTCCTTGGCATTTACACTCAAATTTGGGTATAACTCACTGTGAAGGAGAGGAAAAAGGGTTGTGTTGCAGAGTTGCAGTGTTTTCTATGGGAGAAGTCATTTCTTCATCACCAAACTTGGAAGGTAATATCAGATTTATTTGAGTAAAAACATGCTTTAAATTATTGGGCTTTAGTTGTTGATTTCGCACTCGATTTGATTGTTGTGAATGATTTAATTTCAACTCAACCTGCATCTAAGATTCTGTCCAGCCTTACCACTATTCTCTTCTCCACCTTAGAATTTATTTTTTTCCAAAATTATTGTTTCTTGATGGTAATCTTCCTCGCGCAACAGCAATTTTCTCGACAGTATCTCTCTTGAAATTTTTATTTGGTTGTTTATGGTTTTCTCCTTGCCTCTGGAACTGCTGCCACTCAAGTGTAATAGATGAAATACCCAGGACCAATATAGTTGCCCCCACTAGACCCCAGGTGGCTCCGCCCCTGCAACTACACGAATTTAAAGGAATTAAATTTGAGAGAAAAAACCAAGTTATTCTTGAAAGTTTATAATTGTAGAGATTATTAATTTGTGAAATGTCAATTATAAGAAAAAAGACTCCGTGTTTACCTGTACGAGGCCAACAAGTGAAGCCAAACATTTGGATTTTATTCATTATTTTTATTGGTTAATCCACCAATTAGCAAAGGAACAACCAGCTCAAGAAAGGTTCATATCAATTTCCCTCTCTTTTTATATCCTTTGGAGGTTAGAGGGGATCTTAGGTTTAGTAACCTTCTTTCTCTTTCTTTCATACACCCACACATGCATACAATCTAGGGACATACCTAAATCTATTTGAAGCTTTATGAAACTCAAAACAGGGTTTGTGTTGCATAAAGCTCCACTCTTTTGCTCAATTAGCTTTTTTGAGAAACTTGTTTTGGAAAAAATAGCACCTTTCAAATTTATTTCTCGGTTCTTAATTGCACCATGTCCATTTTTTGCTAACAATGAAATTTTGTTTTACTGAAAGAATTAGAAATACTGCAGCATATCAGTTATTGTTAAGTGGATAAATATTTCACAGTACATTAACTTGATTTATTTTAGCTCTGAAGTATGCTGAATACTTGATTTGAAATTTTATGGGTTTGTGTGACAGGCGTAAGAAATTGTTATATTTAAGCCAGGGCTTTATTAGTTTATTTTAGGTCGTCCAAATGGCTTCTTTTTGTTTCTCTGAGAGACAATATGAAGATAAGAAGTGACTTCATATTTTAATTTTTCAGGGACATGTTTTGTTTTAAAGGAACAAATTTAAAGTATCACTTTCCACCTATAACTAGATAATCAGGACTTTCAAGTGCACTATAAAATGTAGAATATAAAAAAAGTTCTGTTTCTTTCTTCTTCTTTTTTTTTTCTTTTTTTGAGCCTTGGTATTGGATTTTATAAATCACGGAGAGAGTTTGTTTGTGTTTTTGTAAGTGGCGGGGACAGAGGGAAGGGTGGGGGAGGAACATTGGCCATTAACTTCTTACTATACTGAAGTTTGTAAGGATCTACCTGAAAATTGGCATAATCATGGTTGAGACAACAACTTTAGAGAAGCTCCTAATCCAAAAGTTATGCTCCTATCTTCCTCCCTTTACCTGGTATCTGCCATTTTGACCAAGGAGCCATCCATGCAGTTCTCAGATTTTCTTGATAACATGGCATGACAGTCATTTTTCATCTGAACATAGAACAAATTTACTAGAATTGAGTTCATCTTCTATTTTTTTTCCCTCAAAAAGTTCTATTTCTCCTGGAAACATTTCTGCTTCAATTTCTTTTCCTAAATAAATTACTGGAAAGAATATTTGGTGAATAAGACAAGTTTTTCTTGCTGAAGAAAATCAGACTCATTTCTATGGCCAGTTCTTTTTGAGGAAACACAACAAGTGTCTGTCCTTTTTTTAATACTGCATTTTTTAGAGTTCTATATCATAGATCTGATACCAATCTGATGTTTTCTAGTTTCAATTATTGTCAAGTTAAAAATTTTGGTGTAGTTTATATGTTTTATCAACTTTGAAAAGTCAAAATTTCATGTTTATTGTTAAAGAAGTAAAACTTGTTTACCCTGCGTCAGTTCTTTTTGCACATATGTTACTTTCTTACTTTATTTAATTGTTTTTTGATCCTATGGCACCATACATACACCATAAATATTATTGCATAGTATTGAAGTGGAATTTGATCTGCTCTTCTATTTCTTGAACAATGACTTATTCTGACTGCTGATTTTGTTGGATCATTTGGTCAGAGTGATTTTCTCTGCGCCGCATACTACAGAAATTTCCAGTTCTGTGATTGCTTATGGATCGGCAGCCTCATGATTATGCTGCCGCTATGGCATTTGCTCAACAGCAGCAAGCCGCTAATATTCAACAACAGCAACAATATGGTTTTCATCCACAACATCAACAATTTCCCCCATCTGTTCACGGTCCTCCTTTTCTGCCCCCACATCCTCCTCTCCAACCGTTTCCGTACCCACAGCCAATGCAGCAACATCAACTCTATCCACATCCTCCTCCTCTTTCTCATCTTCACCAGCAGCCACCGCCTGCATTCCCACCACACGTGCCTCCTCATCTTGTTCCCTCTCCTTTCCATGGCCAATATGATTCTGCACCACCTCCTGCTCCACCTCCATCTGACCCTGAACTACAGAAGCGTATTGATAAATTGGTTGAGTATGCTGTCAAGAATGGTCCCGAGTTTGAAGCTGTGGTTCGCGAAAGAGAGCAAGAAAACCCTGCTTACAATTTCCTCTTTGGTGGCGAAGGCCATAGTTACTACCGCTATAAGCTTTGGATGGCAACAAGACATCTAGGGGGTCCTTTCACCCCTCCTTTCCCACCCTCTTCTATGCCCATGATGCATCCTCCCAACCCCATGATGGGTTCATCACCTATGAATGCTCCTAATGCGGCTGCTGGGGTTTCTGCTTCAGTGTTGGGTGCACCTCACTTACAGCAACCTCCTTTTCCACCATTCTATGAGCAGCAGCTCCCTCACAAATCTCAGCCTTTCATTGGTCATGGCCGTCCTGAATATGATCAGTCTTTTAGGTCTTTCAAAGGTCTACCTAGACCACTTCCTTCTGATGTTGAAATGGAGCTGAATGGCGTTCTCAACAGCCTCACTGGTACCAAGGAGTCAATCAAAGGTGCGAAGACTTGGTTTATGCAGAGGTCTCCTTTTGTACCTGCCCTGGCTGAGGCACTGAGAGACAGGATATTTTCGTTGGATGATTCCGAGAGACAACTGCATATAATTTACCTTGCCAATGATATTCTATTTGACAGGTAGTCTTCAATTGCTAAAAGCTTGATACTTCTCTATGGATTGTTGATTACATATTCTAAATATTGGCCGCTTTCATGTGAAGCTTTTCTTCTTCAGTTTTCGCTATCTATATCCTTTCATTGCCCTGATCACGAGGATATGTTACCTATACTTGTGCACTATGTAAATCCTATTGAAGTATTCTGTGGTGGAGAAACGTTGAAGATTATTGAGAATGGCGTGAAATGAAACAAAATACAAAAGGTGTTGAGGATGGTGAACCGGCCACTGTTCTTTTTAGTTGAAGTGTGTGGCAGCCTTGATAAGTTGCACTCATAAGATCAGTATGAAAGCTCTCAGAGTACAGAGTAACTTTGAGCCAATTTTCCGTCTTGATAGATTTTGAGAAACATAAGCGGGCATGCTACAAGGGTAGAGTATTAGGTTTTTATTCCATTGTTGATGAACCAACATTTGGAGGGTAGCTGTGTGGACTATATTGTCTTGGAAGAACTTTGGAAGTTGCAGGCCTCGAAACACATGCCATTCACATTGCTTTCATATTTTTCAGCTCTAAATTTTGCTTCTTTGATATTGTTTCATGCCTACTAGCTAATGTAAGTACTTGAAAGCACTTATAAAGTCAGCTATTCTAGTTTTGGTTTCTCTTTACCTCCTAGTAAAATTTTCTCTAAGAATGTCTTTTGTCTGCAACATGTAATTACACTATTAAATTCCAACTATTGTGTATGATTAGTTTTGAAGTAGCCCTTTTAGGTGTTACGGGGTCATCATTCCTCCTAGAAAGAAAATTTATCATTTAATCGCTGCGAAAGGAAACACATATCAATACATTATGGAAATTTAAGATCTCAAGTGTTCGTCAGAATTCATTATGTTTCTTGCACATATTTATATTTGGATTTCTGAAATATACAGCTTGCAGAGGCGGGTCAATCCTCATGAATTGGATAATGAGTCACTTGCATTTAAGCCGGTTTTGGGTTCTATGCTGGCAAGGATTTACCACAACCCTCAAAACAAGGAAGAAAACCAGTCTCGCCTTCAGAAAATTTTACAATTCTGGGCCTCCAAGGACGTTTTTGATCAGGATACTATTCGTGGGCTTGAAAATGAGATGGTGAGTGGGCTAACTCAGAATTCTCTTCCAGGTTCTCACAGAGACTTATCTGCAGTTGCATTAGATCCTTCTGCAGCCATAGGTAGCTTCTGTTCCTTCTAGCAATTTTTAAATGAAAAGAAACCAAAGTGTGTTTTCATGAAACTTGAAACATTCTCTACTTGCTCTGGTAACTTGTTCTTTCCATGTAGGAGGACCCCACCAAGCGGCAAATCATAATTCTCTACAGTGGCTGCCTGATAAGCAAAATTTGATTCCAAATATGGCTGTTCAAGAACAAGCTCCTCCTATACCATCAATGGCACCATCTTTAGCACCCCAACAATTTCATCCTACATCGGTTCCTTCCAGTGGGTTTACTGGCTCCATGCCCGTGCCATCTTCTTTACAACAATCAAATCAACCACCTGCACCTCATCTTGGCAAGGTTGGTGAAAAACTGCCTCCATATCCTCTGTTCCCACCTGGTCTCATTCCCGGTATGGTCAGAAAAATGCAGATTGGTAGTGGGGTGCCTTACTCTCCCATGAGCCCCCTGGATATTCCAACTGTTATACCACCTTCCAATATATCACCATCCGAAATCAATGAGAGGGTGTCGAAGTTCTTTAGAGAGATTGGCGAGGTTAATCCATCTGAAGGAGCTGTGAAACCATCTGAGCCGAGGGACACTGATGATTATGAATACGAGAGAGAGCTCCCCATCCGTAAAGGAGGGGCCTGCATTCCTCCACCTCCAGGTCTAAATACGGACCCAAATTCTGAGACTTATGATGATGGAAGTGTAGAGCAAAAACCCGGATCAAGTAGTTCCGGCAGGTTGGGGCTCGGGGCAACAGCTGATCCAAACGAGGCTAGTCAATATGATGATGTCTACAGCTCCTACAGGAAACAAAGAAGCACCAATTACCATTCATCTATGAGTGCAAGGGCTGCACCGAGGTAAAGCAATTTATAAGCTACTACCTAGTCCAGAGAATCTAGAAAAGAGTCTAAATTTTCTTCCTTTCTGGATTCAGTTAGTTGATTTCTGAAGTTGTATCTTTGTGCTTGTTTGATTTTAGTTTTACAATTTAGGTGAATACTTTGATGCGAGGATTTTTCAAATATTTTGGATGGTTGATGCCAATTTTGAAATATTGCACCAACTGCAAGATGGAAAAGGACCCCTTACCAAAAATGCTGCCAATAGTTTTAATATTTCATGTCAATGATCAAATTAGCATTATGGCATGAAATCATATTATTCTTGGTATTTTCATCACCATTTATTTATTTCTCATAATTAAGCTGTATATTTGCAAAGAAAAGGTGGTTGGCTGGTGGTTGGGTCCTCTTTCGTCATTTCTCCTCCAAGAAAATAAAAAATATCAAAAGTAAAAACTCAAATAGAATTAGAGCACGTGTTTACATATTACTTCATTTTATTTTTTGAGTAAAGCACTTAGTTTTTTTCAAATTAAATTACTCGAGTTAAATTATGATTACACTAACACTATTCCATTTGAAATAATTATAAAAAACCTCAATTGACAATGTTTAAGACATCAAATTCTTCTTAATTGATATTTAATTTTTATTTTGAAGGAAAAATATATAATACCTGAAAGCTTGCCATGTACGGGTGCTTGTTAAATCAACTAGCTCTAAAAAATGAAAGACCCACGAGGTACATCGTGCAAGGTCTGTATTGGGCGAGGCAAGTGAGGTCTAAAATCGAAGGAGGTCAATTTTTATAAAAAAGATAAAATATTTATTTGTCATTAATGAAGTTGGCTAAACAAAAAATATTTGTGCAAATATAGCTCAAAATCGAAGGAAGCCCGTCCTTATTACTTTAGTCGATGTTTGCTGTTTGTTTTTTAAGTAAACAATTAATTTGGTAAAAGATTTATGGATTGTGAATGCATACTACAATTTAGGGGCCTACTTTATGGAATTCGCCTTAGGTCTGAAAATCACAGAACCGGCCCTGTACATGTAGCACCTTAGGGTTGCCGAACTTATTCGAAACTAGAAGGATAAAAAAATTCGCTGTGTAAACTCAATTTCTATTTAAGTGATTTACGAAAAGATTAATATACTTGTTTGATAAAGCCTTTTAGATAAATGATACTATATTGATACTACAATTTCTTATAAGTGCATTATATTTTAATTGTATTAAGGATCTTAATCTTTATTTATTGTCATATTTATATCCTTGACTTTTTCTTCACCGCATTCTTATTCTCAACAATTCATTAATTATTACATCTTATCGTTGATGACAACTTTTGTCCAAAAATTATGTTAAAAGGGCATAAAAATACTTATTTGCCTTTTGTATTTTGAAATAAACAAAAACAAAAGTACGACTAAAAATTTTCCCCTCATTTTCAAGTGAATTTTTGAATAGCAACCGTCATCGAAAACAATATAAGCTAATTAATGAAATATTGTGGATAAAAATGTAATGAAACAAAGTTTAAAATTAATTGTGATTTGTGACAATTAAAATATAGGATATTTATGAAAAATTGTAGTATGAATATTACTCATCGATAAATATGTGTAAAACAAGTACGGTTATCCACATAGACAACATATTTAATACTAAGAGCATCTCCAATGCTCTCAATGGATTGTGGTTGACATGGCAATTAAATAGACGGATTTGTAGATTATGTGGAATGAATAGATGGTGAAGTCCAAAAATTCTCTTCAATGGGTTCTTTCTACAATCCAATAATGTTGATTATGTGGTATTTATTTTTTTAAATTAAATATAATAAAACTAATTCACTTAACAGAATTTTAAAAAATTAAGTCAAAAATTAAAAAATTGCTGACTCATCTAGTCTCACGGAGCGTCTAGATGTAGAAGGAGTACTTCACATCTTCTATTTTTTCTCGTGCCATGTCAGCTTCACATAGTGTTCTACACTGTGCATTGGAGGAGCAATTTTAATAGACACTGTCTATTTGATGACGTGGCATATCATTTTCTCCAATCCATTGAATGCATTGGAGATGCTCTAATGGCTAACTACTTGTGCATGCTTACTACATTAAGTGTTTGTTTGGTTCAAATTAAACTATACTAAAGAGATATTATTTTAACCACACATTAATGGCTAACTACTTATGCGTGCTAACTACATTAAGTGTTTGTTTGGTTCAAATTAAACTCTGTTAAATAGATATCAATTTTAACCATACATTTCATAGAACCTACAACTTTTATTAACTTATCAATTATACATTTATTCTAAACATATGACACAATACAAGATAAGCTTCGTCGTATTTATTATCTCTCTCAATCGGCACATACGGTTTCATGAATATGTGATTTCTGATTCATGCCCACCTTTAGAAATTTTCAATGGTGTTTATGCTATCGCCTTTTAATACTAAGGTAATGTCAACGTGTTATTACAATGTACCAGCAACTGTTCTATTATATCTATTGTTGACGTGAAAAGAACACAATCATCAACTAGAGATTTGTCGCCATCTTAGTGAACATTTCAAACAGAAGTTTTATGTATATCAATGAGAGAGTTTGGTAAAATGGAGGCTTGTCGTTACGCTAGTCATGTCAAAAAGGAGTTTCTTGTATGTGGCCACGACAAGAACACAATCTTTAATTCAATGTTTTGTCGGTAGTTCACAAATTCCACTCAGAAAGTGTTTCATGTAAAACGTCAAGAAATAATCACAAATTTCAATCAGAAGTTTGTCTTTTAACGTACCAACATATTTAAAAAAGTATTTTTTTTTTCAATTTCGTACACCGAGTGCTTTGAAGAGTTATTCAATTATCTAATCTATCAAATTTTATTAATTACGTGTGACAATGTAATAACAATCGTAGACAATTTGATACATAACATAGATTCTTAATTACGAACTTTCATCCCACCATTTTCAAAACCTTAAAAAAGAAAGAAAGATAAAAACAATTATTAAAGAATGAGTTATGAGTTATTGTTCATCAAAATATCCCAGACCCAACTTAGCCAATATAGCTAAATTATTATCTCTAAAATTTCTTATTATATCAGAGATTCAGAGTCATGAGTTAACCAGTCATATAGTTTTGACCTTTCTCTCTAATTCGTTTTCCCCAAATAAATTTCACAGTCAGCAGCAAAGTTGAAAAATGCCGCCAAATAATAAGCAACAGCAAAGCACGGTAAACACAACATCCAACATTTGCCTTACGCACGCACACGATTTTCCATTAAAGCAAATCCAGCCAAAAAAGGAAAATTTTCCACGGATTTAAAACCCAAAAATTAGCACAAGTTGATGAAGAGAGGCAAAATCCGGGGCTTTGCATGCAAGCCATTTTTCAAAAGACCCCCATTTTACTCACCTATTTCATACATCATCAGCATTGGCGGTGTATTGAGCTGGCATTGCTATAAATTTTTTGCCTTTTCTGCTTCTAGGGTTTTCCGTCAGAGTTTTGTGAGTTTGAGTGAAAAAATTGAGGTGGGCTTGTGGATTCTTGAATTTTTATTGGTTTTTTGAGGGGCGTTCTGAATTAGAACAAAAAGAAAAATGGGTTCTCCTTCTCATCATGATGCTTCACAGAAAGAGCTTGAAGATGAACTAATGGATGCTGGGAACAAGCTTTTGAATCCCCCTTCCTCCATTGATGAGCTACTCACCCTGCTTGAGGTAAGACTCAATCTCTGTGTATCCGCGTGTATTTTTTTTTTTTTTACGTTTTTTATGTATATATGGTAAAGATGGAATCTGTTTGTACTGATGAGTGTCTTTTATATATGGAAAAGCTTAATTTTTATGCTCACGCACTGAAGATATTTGTGCAAATGTCCATTATATTTGTAGAAACTCAATTTTCTGTACTCACGCAAAGACCCATTTTTATGTGAATGTATGCTGTCTTAGAAAACATTTTTGGTGCATAAACTGAGTCATGTTTGTGATAAATATTCTGTTTTGTGTGTCAAGATTCAAAATTTATATTCCATATGGGATACATGTCTGCTGCACCTTTTAAAAATTATTTTACATGATACACTCCGATATATTTTGTGTTTGATGTTTTTTATGTGTGTAGCAAGCCAGTTTCAGGCTAGGTATGTATTTGATTATTCACTTGCTTGTGTTTTTGGGAGGTGGCAGTGGACAGCCACATTCAAACAAATTCACGAAAACTATTAGAATATTGTATTTTTTGTTGTAAAACTGTTATTTCAAGAAAGTGGGAAGGTTTTAATCTTTTAAAGGTTTTCTTTCTTCTTTTCCACGAAACTCGTAATTCAGTGTTTTTGTTGGGTTGATCATATATTGGGTTACTGGATGTGAAAATGTATTTCCTTTATTGATCTCTTTTCCTTGATAGAAATTGGTATTTGGAAAGGGCAGATTTTATTAGTATTTTGGACTTATCCCTTGCCATTTGGTTGATATTAATGTATTGATGCTTTAACAGCTGTGTTAATCATTTGTAGAACACATGGTGGCATGAATTTTATGTGTCTATTGACAAGATCTCCTCTCATCTTGGCAACAATCAGAGTAGAACATTCCGCTGAATTTGCTTCTAACGGCTAATTGGTCTCCAATAGATTTCCGTGAGTTCTGGTTTGATTGGTGGCAAGATTAGAGGGGATCTTATCATCTACATGCGTGCACGCGTGTATTACATATTAATTGCTTATTGAAGAAATAAGAACACGTGTCTTATCTGCTTTATTTGTGATGGTCCACTTACATGCATCCTTTATATGTTTGTTTGAGATCTATATACTTTTATACAAAACGTTGTTTGAGGGGTTGTTGAAATGTTGTAAAATCTTATTGTTGTTGTTATCGTTTTATGAGTAGAGAAATAATTTTCATGGAGCTGCCGTTAAATATAGTTCAATTGTTTTTTTTTTCTTAACTTGATAGAAGAGAACTTGCTTATTGTAGATCGAGACTGTTCTCATTCCAATTTTAATGGTCAAACAGACTCGCTAATTTTCTCCAATGCGTCCTTGACAATTCACCATGTCTCCCAATTCTTCCCTTTGTAGTCTCACCATATTTAATATTTAGCTGAATTTGTTTTTGTCTTGTGTTTCATTCTTTGATTCAGAAAGCAGAGAACCTTTTATCCAAGGTACGGCAACAGCCTCCCAAATCAACGGCGGAGGCACTTCTACCAATGATGACGGCACTAGTTGCTGATGAATTCTCACAGCATGCTGATGCAAATGTCCAAGTTTCCGTTGCGTCTTGTATTAATGAGCTTACTAGAATAACTGCTCCTGAGTTCCCTTATAGTGATGATCACATGAAGGTAGTCAGTTTCCAAGTATTCTTGTTTCTTGTGCAAATTAGATAATTCCAAACTAGAGATTTATGTTTCTCTCTCTCTCTCTCTCTCTCTCTCTCTCTATATATATATATATATATATATATATATATATATATATATATATGTTCTTTCTACATCTAAGGCATTTGCACATTTACCAACAAGTCTAAGGTTGCTGGTGACAGGGAATTTTTGGATTGTTTATGGTTGCATTTGAGAAGTTGTCCTGTGAGTCTGGTCGTAATTATAAGATAGCTCTGCAAATTCTTGAAACTGTGGCCAGTGTGAGGTCTTGCCTGATGATGATCGACATAGAGTGTGATGCACTAATTGGTGAGATGTTCCAACTGTTTTCCAAGACCATTAGGTAAGTCTGAAGAGTTGGCCTGTTAGTATTTGAATATACTTATCTATATCTGATTGGATCACATTATTGTAGCAACATTTTTCTTTTTCTTGATGCCTGTTGAGTGAGGTTTTATTTTTGCTGAAGGTCCAATCATCCCCCTAGTGTTTTCACATACATGGAAACGATCATGACTTTGGTGATACAAGAAAGCGATAAAATCTCATTTGAGCTTCTGAGTCCCCTTTTAGCCAGCGTAACAATGAACAATAAGGCAAAGATCACTTACATGCTCTTGGAAACAATTATTTTTTCTATATGATTTTTTGTCATTCTTTTTACCAAGTAATTTTTTATTTTTGTTTCAGAATATTTCTCCTGTTTCCTGGGAGTTGGGAGAAAAGGTCTTCAGAAACTGTGCTGCCAAACTAAAACGTTATCTAAGAAAAGCGGTGGAGTCAATGAGCCTGGATATTGATGAGTATGCTGAAATAGTTAGTTCTATATGCCAGGATACATCCAGTAGGAAAAACACGGTGTGTTTCTTCTAAATACTCTCTGCATTTAAAATGACGCTTTGTTCCCTCGTATTATTATTAATTTAAGAAGAACGTTTATACGGGGTTCGAGCTGTTCTGTTTGCATTTGTTGGAGAATATTCTATTTGCTTTCAATAATTTAGTGATCTGATGGAGCGTGTGAAAATCAAATTGCATAATTGATGATCAAATAGTAGTATGTTACATGCTTCTTAATACAATTTTCTTTTTCAACTGGAGCATTGTGTAAGTTGTAGGAATTTGGAATTATAATCTTATTATATGCACGGGTATCAAAAATCTTGTCTTTGAAAATATGCATTACACATCTATCCCATTAACTTCCACCATCCTATAGCATGTTGTGTAATTACAAGTAATCCACTTTATTATAAAATTTCGGCTAGAAAAAGTATGCCCCCTTGACTTGACAAATGGACACCCTTTTGAAGATGGGAACAAACTAGCCAGAGGCAAAATGTATCAACATGATATCATAGAGATTCTGGATTTCATTTTCATTACAGTGCTATAGCTTTTGAGTATCAGTGCAAATATACTACAAGGATGCTCATCAGTGCAAATATACTACAAGGATGCTCTAAATATGTTGTGTCTAAATTTTCTTTTTATAGTATATCATCTGTTTTTTGCAAATAAAGTTTTTTTTTTTTTTTTTGTTTAATATCCTTTTATATGAATCAGGTGCGAAAAGAGGTTGCACCAACTGCAGTTCTGTCTGATGACGAGATATCCAAGTCTAATGAACTTTCCAAGTCCGAGCCGGAAGATAGCACTCCCGAAACAAAGACTGCTAATGGAAATCTTTCGGATGATGAAAATTCACAGGGGACATTAAAGAGCTGTGAGCAGGAGCTTAAAAATACTGATACAAGACCTGATCTCCAATTAGAAGTTGGTGACACAACAGAAATGCAGCAACAAGAAAGGGACACAGGAGCAGTTCGAAAGAGAAGGGGTAGAAAACCTAATTCATTGATCAAACCGGAGGAGGGTTATGATCATGCTTGGATAAATGGCTGCAAGGATTCCTTTGAAGTACCCCATAATGGTAAGAATCAAGAAAAAGGTAGTTCACCTAGAAGTTCATTGTCAAAGGAGTTAGCTTCGTCGACTGAACATAGAAAGGGGAAAACACCTGATGTTTTTCGCAAAAAGGGATCTCATTGTGAGAAAATGGGCAATTATGTATCTGAAGATCATTCAGAAAATGATGGACCTTCTCGTAAAAGGGGTCGGCCAAAGAAGGAAGAGAGCATATCAGTAAAGAAGGACAAACAGATCCTTAGTGACACTGACACAGATGGAAAAGATGAGTTATCACTTCAAGGATTCGATGGGAGCAAACAAATCAGAAATGAAGTTATGTCTGAGAAACATAAATCTGAAAAAGTCGGAGACAGGGTAATGAAATTCTCATTCTGATTTGTTTGATTGTGTCTGCTTGTGTAATTGGATTCTATGCCCTTGAGTTCTTCTATTTTAAATTGCATTTTTAATGAGTGATGTAGGTGCTTGTGTCTCCCTCCAAATCTAGTCCTGCAAAAGCCACACGCAAGAAGAATTCAGCGCCAGATAAGGAAAAGGTACCATCCTGTAGTAATACTGATGATGGAAATTGATAAAAGTCCTTTGAAATGTCTGTTCTTGTAATTGTCTTTGGAATACATGCTTTAACACTGTCTTTTTTATCCTTCTATGATTTAATTAAATTCGTTTTCTTGCTTTCATTTATTCGGTGATTTTCAATTCAGAAGTCTAGGAGGACCCGTATTGTTAAAAGTTATGGTGAGGAGTTGGTTGGCGTGAAGATACAGGTTTGGTGGCCTATGGACAAAACGTAAGTAATTAATGTTGACGGCATGCTTTCTATTGTAATTTATTCCTACTTACATTTTCCCTAACCAAATAACTGTTTCCTTTTCCGTTACTTGAGCATTGTATTAAATTGGGTTGCATCATGTCTCCCATGCCATGGGAGTGAATTATTTCACATGCCCCCCCCCCCCCCCCTCCCCACATCCCCATGAGGGGAAAAAAATAACGTGGCATTTATGGACCAACTAGGCACTAGCATGGAACTCAAGCAGAAAAAATTCCAGTCCGAGCCTCTCTTTTTACATTGAACTCGTAGGGTGTCAGACATCATCTTGACTATATGCCAAATCAAGTCGGAGGCATTTTTTATTTCTCGAATATTACACGTACTCCATACGAAGTCTGAGGCATTTTTTATTTCTCAAATATTACACGTACTCCATACGAAATGTAGCAATATTTTCTCACATTGAAGATTTATGCAGGTTTTACCCGGGCATTGTTGATTCTTTTGATCCTTTAACAAAGAAGCACAAGGTGAAAAGATATTTGCTTAAGGGCTTCACAAGGATCTTCCTCCCATCATTCTAGTTAGAGCATGTTTGGTGAAACTTAAAAACAAGTAAAAGTTACTTTTAATTTCGAAACATGTTGGATAATTTATAATTTTCTTACTTCTGAGTAAAAAAAAATTATTTTAAAAGTAATTCTTACCTTAGCGTCAAAACAAGTAACTTGTTTTCAACTTTGACCAATAAAAGATTAATAATTTGAAAACTTGCTTATTTACTAATAACTAAACTGTTTAAGCTTAGCCAAACATGTGCTTAGTTCACCTTATGAACTGAACTGCATAGTGGAGGAACATACTTGTGTTGCAGATAACCCGACCACCTTATTTGACTCATGATTTATTGCTCTTCCTTACCTTCATTCTTATGGTTTAGTTTGTCTGTCTTGTGCAGATTATATATGAAGATGACGTGGAAGAAATCTTGAATCTGACTAAAGAAAGATGGGAACTGGTTGATGAGTGCCCTCAACTGGTCAGATACCATTTTGATTGTACACAATCTCATAATCAAAATTTCGGTGATATTATTGTTTATTTTCTCTAACTTTCTTTCTCTGTCCTATTCTTTTATTATGTGACTACTTGATGCAATCCTTTCAGAAGAAAGAAGCTGATCTTCCATCTCCTGCTACTGCGCCTGTCAAGTAAGTTCAAATTTTAATTTCTAAGAAGTAATATTGTTAAAAGTTCCTTTGGACCCGAGGCAATTATTTTTGTTTCAGTAAAATTTTCAACTATTACGAGTTGCATGTCTTTTTAATTGTTAAAAAACCTATCCAGAGTTTTCTTATCATCATCTCCTAAGTGCTTAATTCTTCTGTAAGTTGAAATTTGAGTAAATATGTTATAATCTGTTAGTTTAAGCAGCCAACATGGTTTCCCTTGTTCGGGCAATGGTTCTGGAAATGTTTATCTTTTGACCGTCAAAAACTTTAGGGACTTTATTTCATCAACCTTGTGCATGTTCGGCTAAACTTAAAAAATTTACTTAGAAGTAGATAAGTATTTTTAAATAAATAATCTTTTTTGTTGGTTAGAGTTAAAAATAAGTAATTTATTTTGAAAGTAACCTCTGTCTTAATGTCAAAATAAGTAACATTTTGTGTAAAAAAAAAAAAAAACTATCCAAACATGTTTGAAAATAAAAATTATGCATAGCTAGACATGCGCTTGGTGTGATAGTCTTTTCCATCGAGTGTAGCACTTAAATAATATTTGTTTCATGTTCTAGGTTTATCCTTCATTCTGTTAATACCTTAAATAATTTAATTTGAGTTCTCAACCTGTGAAGAAAAGAAAGAGGGAAAATAATGCGGAAAAAATCTATTGAAGCTTTTCTTGTTGAAACCTATTCAGTTCTTCATTTTGTATTCTCCAGTCATCAACTGCCTGATTATTTTTTCCCACCACCCCCAACGAATAGATTATCGAACATACTTGGGTGAATTATTATATTTTCTGAACTTGAGCAGGACTAAAAAGAAGACAAAAAAACGGAAGGCAGGATCATCAACGGAGGAAGAACATGGTGCCTCGTCGTCTAAAAGGTTGTTGTGCTTTTGAAGTTCTATAAAATTTTGAAAGATTGGTTTTTTATTTATACTTGCATTACTGAGTACCATGTACAGCATTCTAACAGCTAACTTCTGCCTTCAGATCCAAAAGTAAAACCCGTAAACGCAATAAATCTGGAGAGAATTCTATAGAAAATGTCGTTTGCATTGAGGATGATCCAGGGGACGAGGCACGCGAAACAAATGACTCATCATCAAACGACGATCCGGATGGTGCAAAACATGCAGTCGAGCCAGAGGCAGAAACATCAATGAGTGACCTAGAACCTAACAACTAGACCCGCCTGAATGTAAGATAGAGTTAAATCCCAATCTGCTATGGAATCAAATTGATCTTGGATTTGGAATTTTGGAGCAGAGCAGGGGAAAAAAAAACTGAAGATGGTTCTATCCTTTTTGTAATAAAAAGACTTGGGAGTTATCTAGTTTCGATAATATATACCATATTAAGCTTGTCGGATTGTTATTTGCAACTTTACCTTAATTTTATGAGATCGTACCCGAACTCCAATAACTTTAATTTCGGGGGGCATTTCTTGTTTCCCCAAGAACTGTAATGGAGTCTGTTGTCAACTACTCTCTTTTGTTCCTTGTTTGGTAGGATGGCTTTTCAATTTTTTTGACATGAAGTAGTGTTTTAGTAATTATGTGCATTTTTTATTGTTTTTCTCGAGAACGGGTTAAAAATGGAGAGCAGACTAAAACTAACACAGTCTGTCGTAAATGTTAATGATCTAATTGTTTTGAATGTTTAAACAGATGTAGTAATGAACTGGATGATCCTAAGTTTATGAGGTTAAAACTTGGGTGTTTCGGGTAATCTTCCTTGAATCACAACATGCCAAACACAAGTTTGTTGACCATTCCTAGATTGCAGACTTTGTTTTAAAATGCTGCATGCTAAGATAAGAAAAGTATACGTGTTAGGTGTGAGGCCAAAGAAAAATTAAGTCCTTTTCTTTAAACCCAATGGCATATAATATTGACCACCCACCTACCCCACACAAAAATCAAATAAAAATAAATCCCATTTTGTGAAGCATCTGGAGAAAATCGAAAATCACTCCACGAGGGTTTGGACGGAAGCATGATGATAATCATTTTTCAAAAATGAGACATCATGGTGAGGTAGTTACAAAGTGAAGTAGGTTTGACTTGGTATATAATATTTTAAGGAATTTTTATAAGGAGGAACAAGTTGTATAGACAACGAAAAAAGGGTAATTTGCAGTTTCGTCCTCAACCTTTGAACTTTTAGCATTTTTATTCTCATTCTTTAGTTTTTGGCACTCATATCCTCAACCTTTCTTAATTTGGTGGATGAAGTCCCCAACCTTTGAACTTTTATCCTCAGTCTTCATTTTTTTGTACCCATATCCTCAACTTTTCTTAATTTGGTGGCTGAAGTCCCCAATTTTTGGACTTTTGTATCATATTTTTTAATTTTTTAATTGAAACTTACGAAAAGTTTATTTAAAGCCAAGTTTTGTGAGTAATTTTGTCTATAAATGTTGGTTTATTTAAAAAAAAAACCTTATTTTAAAAAATTTTATGAGATTTTTAGATTGATTTTTAATTTTTTAATTGAAACCGGGTTGATCTTGGTTCGACATTTTGACCCTTGACCCGTTATTTTTTTCGGGTCGATGGCCAGTTCTGTTTTCTGAATATTGTATTATTTAGATAAATAGTTTTATCTAGATAACTATATTTTGATTAATGCTCCATTTGGGGATATGAGTCCAAAAATTAAATTTTAATTAAAACTGGGTCGACCTTGGTTCGATCCGATTCGACCTTTTGTCCCTTGACCCGTTACCTTTTTCGGGTCGATGGCCAGTCCTGTTTTCTGAATATTGTATTATTCAGATAAATAGTTTTATTTAGAAAACTATATTTTGATTAATGCTCTATTTGAGAAGATGGGTGCAAAAAAATGAAGAATGAAGATATGGGTGCAAAAAAATGAAGAAAATCTCATAAATTTTTTAAAAAGAAGTTTTTTTAAATAAACCAACATTTATAGATAAAATTACTCATAAAACTTGGCTTTAAATAGACTTTTCATAAGTTTCAATTAAAAAATTAAAAAAATATGATACAAAAGTCCAAATGTTGGGGACTTCAGCCACCAAATTAAGAAAGGTTAAATATATGTGTCCAAAAAAATAAAGAATGAGGATAAAAGTACCATAAGTTCAAATGTTGGAGACTTCAGCTACCAAATTAAGAAAGGTTGAGGGTATGAGTACCAAAAAATAAAGAATAAGGATAAAAGTGTCAAAAGTTCAAAGGTTGGAGACGGAAGCTGCAAATTACCCATGAAAAAATAACTTTAGTTAGTAATTTTTTTTTAAAATTACAAAGTAAATTTCCTCTCAAACATGACCATATAATTCAATAAATAACTACCTCTAGTTTCAAAATTCAACAAATAACTGACATCGTTGTCAAAATTTCAATATTTCCTCGCACCTTCATCTTTCTCACTCCACCGCCCACCCAAGAATGCTGTTTTCCCCGTTGCCTTCACCCCAACATTTTTCTCCATTTGGATTTGGAACTCCCCGAGTAGCTACTCAAGATCTCCTCGAGGCAATTTTAAAGTTCTAGTAAGAAGCGAAAGGGGTGAGATTAATAAGGTTTAAATTGACTTTTTAGTGTAGAGAAAAGTTTTTAACCAAAATATTTTATATGAGATTTTTTTTTTTTTTGCCAAGGAATTAAAAACCATTTTCCTATTTTTTTCGAGTCAAATAAGGGACACCTAACAAACCAAAAATAAGGAGAAGTGCCATAATATTTACAAAATATAAATTTTAGCATATTTTAAGACAATCATGTGACTACTAGTGTAGCCTATTTAGGCAATTTCGCCGAAAACAGAGACAATTAAAAATTTCGCAAAGGGTCAAAATAGGAGGCACGCCAACTTATTACACAAGGGCACCTTTTTTTTTTTTTTTTTTTTTTTTTTAAACAGAAATGTAATTTTGCATGTTGTAACCAAGAAAAATAAAATGTGTCTTTTTTATTTATTTTTAAATCATTAAATAACAAAAGAATTTTCACGAAATTGTTTATAAGTAATTTATTAAACAAAATCGGTCTTGCTTTAATTAAGGAAAGTTAAGTTAATCATGTTCTGGTTTGTGGTTAAATGTTAAGATTTTATATATTTAATTTTTTTCTAAAAATAGTTAGTTTCGATTATTTATATATAAAACACTAATTTATAAGGCAATCAATATATATCTATATTTCTAAATTGCAAAAAAGGAAAACGAGTTCTATTTGTATTTGTAGAGATGGCAACTATGGGGTTGGAGACTAAAATATCTCTATTTTTTGTCATGTTTACTTTTTTTTTTTATATATATTTTTAAATAATGATATAAATTTAAAAATAAAAAATAAAAGTCAAAGACAGAGACAAGTTTAATACAATGACCATATCCTCTGTCCCCACTACAATTCCACCACGAGACACATAATTTCACCTGTTGTTGTAGGATGAGGTATTTTGACATACCTAAGTACATGTGGAGACGTAATTTTTGTACAAATTCAAATCAAATTAATTTTTTCAAGGAAAACTTGCGTCATTTTCTCCAATCTATTGCCCGAGTATCAAGTTTGTTTTCAACCTTTGAAAAAGAGCAAATATAGTAATATTTAGTGCTTGTTTGATAGAGTTTAAAAGTAGTTTTTTAAGAAATTTTGATAAAAATAATTAAATGTGGAGTTAAAAAATTGATACAAAATATGGACCCCATAAAATATGTGGTTGAAAATAAATTTAAAATAAACTTAACCAAACGTGCATAGTCGCACAGCGAGTCATAATGATTGAAACCATCTAAATATTTCTTAGTTGTCACCTGGACTTTATGGAAACATACCTCACTTCAATTTTTTTTACCACAACATCATGTTGAAAAATAAAACCCAATTTCGTAAATAGAACTCAGGAGAATCGAGTGACCTTTTAAAAGAGATTTTGATGATTTTTATCATTAAAGACTATACTGAAAGGTTGGGAGATTACTGTTTATTTGGTGGAATTTAAAAATTTGCTAAAACACCGTGGTTAAAGTCAACTATTAATGTAAATTTCCATGTTGGTGGGGGTGGAGGGGGAAGTGGGAGTGGGCGTTGGGGGTTGGGGGTGACGTGGGTGTAGAAGTTACTCTTTTCACTTCAATCCGAATCCTTTTTACCATTTAACTGTGGTAGGTGAAACTGTGGTAGGTGAAGTGGTAAAATATTTTCCTACTATAAATACACACACTCCCCGCACATTTTTTTCACCCAGTAAGGTTGATTGTTTTCTGTCCCTTCTCTTTATTCCCCGCCACCGTCTTATCAACCCACCAAGTAGAATTATCCACCCACCACCGCCGTAAAACGCCAGAATGCCGTCGGTTCCCGGAAAATTCGTCTGCGTCACCGGCGCCGGAGGTTTCATTGCTTCATGGCTCGTCAAACTCCTCCTTGAAAAAGGCTACACTGTTAGAGGCACTGTCAGAAATCCAGGTGAAACATCCTAATATAAAAGCTTAAGCTGATTTAATTAAATTATGTCTTCAACGTGCGTTTCACGTGCACGTTGATTATGTTTCTTCTTCAAAAGTCTAACACGTGTACACATATGGGTTCGAGCAGATGATCCCAAGAATTCTCATTTAAAAGAACTTGAAGGAGCAAAGGAGAGATTAATTTTATGCAGAGCTGATCTTAATGATTATGGGAGTTTATGTGAAGCAATCAACGGTTGTGATGGTGTTTTCCATACTGCATCACCTGTCACCGATGATCCAGTAAGTTCTTATTACTCACCAACCCATTATTTGATTGATGATGAGAGATGAAGGAAAAAATCGTAGAAATTAATTTAAATTTTATTTTATATATACTACTTTTTATGTTGGATTTGGTAGTACATTTGCTCTTTATGTGTTAATTAGGTACCACACGTAAAGGAATAAAGAAAGGGCACTAGTCCTAAATTGAATCTTGGTTTGACTTTTTAATTTTTATTTACGTGTGTTTTGAAATTAATTAATTATTGTTATTTTTATATATTTATTTTTCGATGATTGCCGATTTGATTTGAATATTAGTTGGCCAATAAAAATTCTAATAATTTATTTTCAAATAAGCGCGTTTAACTCTAAGTGCTAGTTTGGTAAAAAAAAATTGCAGATTATAAGTAGTCGATCCTACAAAACGTAATAATAAAAAATAGATAAAAGTTGTAGGTCCTATGAAATGTGTGGATATAAATGATGTTTGACCAGTTTATAAGTGTTTTAAATTAACGATAACATGGGTGTTAATGAATGGTGGTTGTCGGCATTTATATTAGAAGCGTGAGTGATTGATGTTCCATTGTTCAAATTTAAGCTAGATCATAATTGTGCTCGACTCGTTTAAGCTTTATATATTTGCGCGGAAGCTTCTATTTCCATAATGTATCATATGATATGCTACATTTTTTTTTAATAGGCAGCCACATATAATTTAACTTTTATTGCATTAATGATATTTGGCTAATAATTGGTTTAATTTTTCACTTGTTTAAATTGAAGGAGCAAATGGTGGAGCCGGCAGTAAACGGGGCTAAAAATGTAATACGTGCGGCGGCCGAAACCAAAGTCCGCCGTATAGTTTTAACCTCATCAATTGGTGCAGTGTACATGGATCCCAACAGAGGCCCTGAACAAGCTGTTGATGAGAGTTGCTGGAGCGATCTCGAATTTTGCAAAAATACCAAGGTTTGCATACATTAGAAATCGGGTCAAAAACGCTACTAGTCACTGAATTTAAATTTTGTTCCAATTAGCCAGTGAACTTAAACGTTTGTTACAATTTGTTGTTAGTTTGACTAACGAAAATGTTAATGTGACAGTTTAGTTTGCAGGTTAGTAGGTAAATAACCAAACTGCTAGCTACATTGCATTTTACGTTAGACATACTAACAAATATGGACTCATGAATGCAACTCATTAAAACAGATTATATTTTACGGGTTTATAGATAGTTACAACACGCCGTTATACATAGAAGTAGCTATAGAAAATTACAAGAATATTATGGAGATCGTTAATAATTTATACGACGTGACATTGTAGAATTGGTATTGCTATGGGAAGGCTGTGTCAGAACAAGCAGCATGGGATATGGCAAAGGAGTTAGGAGTGGATATGGTGGTCATCAACCCGGTTTTGGTGCTTGGACCGTTGCTTCAACCCACTATTAATGCCAGTGTTCTTCACATACTGAAGTATTTGACCGGGTCAGCAAAGACTTATGCCAACTCGATCCAGGGGTACGTGCATGTCAAGGATGTGGCATTGGCTCAGATACTTCTCTTCGAGACACCTTCAGCCTCAGGGCGTTACCTTTGCGTTGAGAGTGTGATCCACCGAGCTGAGGTGGTCGAGGTTCTCGCCAAGTTTTTCCCAGAATATCCTATCCCTACCAAGTAAGTATTATGTGTCACATTTTATGTTCCTCTTCCTTTTAGATAAGTCTGACCTTAGAATGAACTTAGGTTTAAGCTTCTAATGGTTGCTTAGCATTTGAAATAAACTACCTAGGAAAATTTTGATTTCGAATTCATAAAGTTGACCTAATCAATACACCGAGTCAAAATCTACACAAATTTATTCGAGTCTAATGGTTGTGACTGGTTCAAGTGTAAAATAGTGTAATAGTGCAATTTGGTCCGTCTCAATTAACATGTGATTTTTTTCCTTGGGGGTTGGATTGGTTGTTCAACCAAATTTGACTGGAAGAAGAATTAGCAAGAGACACACACACATATATTATATGTATTATGTGTTTGGTATGCATGGCATGCTGTCTAGTTAGTGTCTACCTAGTTGAGAAAACATTCCTAATAATATTTTTAAATATTAAATATTTTGTGGACATGAAGAGTCCTCACCAACCACAGGGTCACAGGTCACTGTCTGTGGTGGACCAAGTCATCCACCAATTTCGTCCATTTTTTTGTCATTACACAATTTTGTAATTAGCACTTAGCACCAATTTAGGCATCTCCTAGACTTTTGTCGCTACACCATGATGGCAATATGGCATCACTTGTGATGTAATTGAAAAAATACTTTGGTGGGTGGTTCAATTGTGATTATTTTGGTTTTTTTTTTTTTAATCTTATATTTAATTAGTATATAGATTGCTAAGTATTTAGTTGCACTACATTTTATAGTAGTGTAGTAACAAAATGAAAGGTATCGTAAAAAAATATTGATGTAGTCGATTGACACCATTAAACATTTTTTGGGTTCATTAGGATTAATCTTCCCCATTTTGAAAATAAAATCTTATTCTTTTCAGGGTTTATACAAAATTAGTAGAACAAGATAAATTATTAAAAGATTTAGTTGTAAATATTGTTTGAATCGAACAAAGTGGCTCATAAGAATTCATGTTATTTATAAAATAAAATAAAATTAATAATAAAAATTTATCTTTTCGTTTTTGAATTTTGCAGGTGCTCAGATGAAAAGAATCCAAGAAAAAAACCCTACAAATTCTCAAACCAAAAGCTGAGAGAGTTAGGTTTGGAATTTACACCAGTGAAACAGTGTTTATATGACACAGTTAAAAGCTTGCAGGAGAAAGGACACATCCCAATTCCCAAGCCCGAACCTGAACCCATTCACATTCAGTCTTCTTAAGCCTATTTTCTTTTCTCTATTTGTCTGCCATTTTTAAAACAAGTGGCTGCTGTAATTAATAAGAGACTGATTATGTGATAAGTTAAAATTCTCTTTTTTCTTTCTTTTTAAAGCAAATGTCTTAAATATAGTTTATGTGTTTTGATGTTCAAATATTAATTATATATTATTGGATTCATCATCAATGACGCACCAATTTAATCATTTTCCTTAATCAGTATATATGAATGTTAAACAATAAACTACAATGGTTCATTTGACAAGTTTCTTAATTAAGACACGTTTGATATGTTCAATTCTTTAAGATTAATAAAGAGTTGCGTGAGATAATTGTTTCAATTTTGTGACATATTAAATCTATAATCACAATTTTTCTAGCTAATGTATGTCGAGCTTTCTCAATAATTTGCTCTCTTAATTTCTTGTTATGGGAGGAATGGTTCAAGAATTGCATGAACTCAATGAATTATCAAAAATAATTGGTAACAAATATTATAGTTCTTTTATGTTTGACTCGAGTATTTGTGAGATTTCATATTTAGTTGTCTCGATCCTCATCAACTCATTATTTATCTTTATAAAGAGTCGAATTTGCAACCACTACAAACTCAAGAACAAATGTTGTATACAATTAAATGATAGTGACGCTCAAATTAATAAAACAAAACAAAGATCGGAGTATGAATTATATTGTTAATAAGCTTACGTGAACTTGTAACACGTTCTATATAAATCTTTATGCTCCATCCGTTCTATAGAAATAAATTTATTTCATTTTCATATAGATTAAAAAAATGTTATTAATATAGTTGGAATCGTAAATTTTACTTATATTTTTCTTAATGGACCCCCACATTGAATAATAGTAGTTCAAATTTGTTGATAGCAAGACACATTAAATAGAGACATATTAGAAAACTAAGAAATCAACTATGTTTAGTAAAGATTTTTGTAGATTATAGCAGTGAGTCTTACGAAGTCGAAATATGTGGATAAAAAGTGGATAAAAGTTGTGGGTACTACGAAATGTGTGGATGAAAAAGATATTTGAATGGTTTATAAGTGCTTATAAGCATACACAAACATACTCTATACTTTCAACAAGAAAATTGAACAATAATTTAAGACAAATAAATGAAGAAAGTAATCATATCTTTGTGGATAGAGGGAGGGCAGGTTTTTTTGTCATCCCTATTTCGTAAAGAAGATAATTATACCATTATTCTTAATAAAAAGAAAAAAAATAAAAAAATAAAATTGTTCATCTTCTTGAATCCTGAAAAAAATCACCATCGAACAAACTTAAAAAATTTACCAATAAAGAAACAAAATTACTAGTTGCTAACTCGAATAGCTGAAACTCAAATTCAACAACAAAAAATTAGAATTTAAAGAAAGATAAAAAAAAAGTACACAACTTTTATCTATTCAATAAAATCAAATCATTTGAGAAACTGAATCAAGCAGAGATTTGAAGCGTAATGGATGATTGAAGATACACAATAGAGATTAAGAGTGCATAAGATTTTAGATTTTGGATTATTAATTTTTTGAATTTGTAGATGATGAGTGGAGGGACAAGGGTTATTCCATGAAGTTTGGATAATTGATTTGGGGTAGTTGTGAAGGTTGTGCCGCCGTTGTCGTGATAGTGGCGACAATAATGGGTGGAGTGGTGGAGGACGATGGATGAAAAATCAATTGATATTCTTAAAAGACATGTTCATATTTTTAAAAAATGGATAATTTGAAATTTTGATTTACAACCTTTCAAATATATTACTAATCTACTTCAATCAATTTTTTTAGGGGTTAATTTTACTAACAGTCACTAAAGTTCAAAAATTGCAACACTAGTTACTAAAGTATATAATACTTATCTAAATATATTTAAAAAGAAAAATTAGAATGGCCAAACTAGCAAGTGGTGCAATATCAAAAGAAACTGATACCTTAAATAAATGAAGATAGATGATGCTTTTAGAAAGATGTTTTAATGCCTACCATTGTAAAATAGTGGGGTGGGCAGCATAAGATAGAAAGTAAAGGAGAAGGTTCATAATATAATTTTTGGCATCACTTAAATTATAATTTCAACTGGTTAAACTGGTCAAATATAATTTTTATCTATATATTTCATGGGACCCACAACTTACAACTACTTTTTATCTACACATTCACCAACAACTTATAATATAAATACTTAAATTATAATTTCAGCACCTCCAAAAAAAAGGTAAAAAGGATAATAGAATGATCATAAATTGGGTTAGGTGTTTCTGATAGGTATGATTCACATTCCCATGAACTGGTCTTTTTAGGAAACTTTGAGTGGAATTGACACATTTAATCCTTAATCTATAACACCATTACCTAATTGGTTTCTTAATCTTCAAATTTTGGCGCAAAACTCTCCAACTTACTAATTTACTGGGCAAATGATTATTTTGGACGGTATCCGTCCGGTTAATTGTTAAAAAGGTCAAACTTTTAATTAAAAAAAACCAATATGATCTTAATTCATTTTAATTTTAAAAAAGAGAGAAAAAATTGCACACGGAGTCCCTAACCTTAGACGTCATTTTCCTCGAAGAAAAGGAAAATCAAATTTCCTTTCATCTTCTCCACAAATATCCGCACCTATCGAGAAATACTTTAGAACGGTTATATATACTCACATCATATAACGATATATCGGACCCCAAACTACTCGAGTCACAACACCCATGACGACAATTGAGTCCGCCTACTCATTTTGTTTCTCACCCTTATCCACTTTTTATTTGATATTTCGCAATTGGAGTAGTTCATACTTTGAAGTCTTTTGATTTGATTTGAGTGAACGTTCTAAAAAATAATTATTGGACCCTTGTAGGGTCACACAATTGACTAATTGGCGGCCATTTTTCAATGTTGGTTTCCTTTATTTAATTTATAACACCTGCCTTGCTATTTCAATAGAATCACTGTACATTAATTTTACTAAAAGTAGAAATAGGGATCAAATAAATCGTGGAGTTAAAGAGTTTTGTGGGTAATGCTGGTGACGGTGGGTGGGATGGATGGGATGGGGTAAAATTGCAAATGGGTAATGGGTTAGCAAGTTTATGGGGAGAGGGTGGTGGGGGCTGTGATTTGGTTACGGTGGTGGCAGGCAGGTGGGGAGTGCTTGTGGTGAAGATAAATGAAATTTGGTTTTGTTTCTTTATTTGTTTCTTTTTTTATTTCTTTTTTTTTGAGGAAGATGATGCTTAAAGTTAAGGATCTCAGGTGCAATTTTTCCTTATTTTATTTAAAATTAAATAAAGACATATTAGTCTTTTAATTAAAATTTTGACTTTTAAACCGTTCAAAATGATCATTTGTACCGTGAATTGATAGGCTGAAAGTTGTGTCAAAATTTGAAGAATTATAGACCAGTTGTATAAAAGTCCTGTAAGTCAATTCCCCTCTACAAAACTATATAGCTTATGATTAAGCACAGGTATATACTAGAAGTAATTAATTTTAGAGAAAACTTAGAGTTAGATTTATGACTTTGCAGAACAGAACATTTTGGTTTTCGATAATTAAAATAGGGCATTTGAGTCCATAACCTTGTACACTTAAAAGTAATTAGAGACATAACATTTAACTCTCTGATAAATAAAAGATATCTGTGTTGACAGATAAAAAATAAATTCCATATTAAAAAATTATTACATATCTGTATTTCTAATTAAATAGAGAAAAAGAAA
This sequence comes from Forsythia viridissima, assembly GCA_030279155.1. Classification (NCBI taxonomy): domain Eukaryota; kingdom Viridiplantae; phylum Streptophyta; class Magnoliopsida; order Lamiales; family Oleaceae; genus Forsythia; species Forsythia viridissima. Next base: position 11,522,153 of record CM059042.1, read on the forward strand.
AAGAACCTCGGTCCATCTGGAAATTGGTCCGATCCAATTCTATACAACATCCGACCATGTCTTCCCCTCCGATTATCTCTTCTTATTTTGTTCTATAGTAAGATTGAAAATTTTGGAAGTGTACAAGGAAGTGTTAAACTCCAATTTTAGACTTATTTGGTGCTATTTGTGTCAGTTTCTCTTACATTTGAGAAAATTTGGTTGAAATTTTGTAGTCTTGGGTTTGGTCTTGAGAGTCCTGATCTGCTGCCCCCAGTGGGCAGCAAATCCGTGCCCACATGCTGACTTGTCAGCATGTGGGCTGTTGATGCAAAAAGTTGCTTTTTGCATCAACAGCCCACATGCTGACAACTCAGCATGTGGGCAAGGATTTCCTGCCCACTGGGGGCAGGAGATCTTTTCCCTTGGTCTTGAATCAAATATTGGCCCAATTATAATCATTGAATGTAATAGGTTTGTCGTAGGTAAATGAACTCAACTGAGCCCTACTCAAATATTGGCACAACCGCAGGACTAATAAGAAATTAAAAAATAACTTTAGCTCCCACACATGTGCTTAAACTGTTTTTCAAAACTTTTATATAAAGATAGAAATCATATTGCATAATGGGTCTTGATCTTCTACCCACTTATGTTGCCCATTTATAATGCTTGCGCTAAGGTGGTATCGTATGATTGGTGGTTCATGATCCCACACTTATTATTTCTATCAACCGTGTGATGCCACTTCGACGTGAATATTATAAGTAAATAACATAAGTGAGTAAAAAATCAAGACCCATTGCATAATTACTTAAAATTACCAATCCTATAATATTTAAATTTTTAGTCTCGAAAAATCAGGAACCCATCAATTCAAATTTCACATCAACCCATATCTATTTCAATTTATTAGCTCCATATGGCTCGGAAAGATACAAAACAACATAATTGCCAAAAAAATAAGCTTAGGTGAGACCAAAAGACAAATTCGTATTCATGAAAATGGCTTAAATGAGGAGGTAAAAAAGACAAATGCATTATTGATTTAATATTATTCCCTTGCTGAGTCAATTTTATCTTTATTCAGCGGCAATAATGTAGATGGGATGGGACCAGACCAATTTCAATGCAAAATATTTCGAACCCACAAGAAACCTGACCTGAAAATGGCCCATTGGTTTGTTTATACATGTTGCCCAGACCAGGTGCCAATAACAACAAATTATATGTTTCCCCAATATCCGGGTAACGAATTATTTGCCCGACTACTTCCTTTTAAAAAACAACAATTTCTTCCTGCTACATGGGTAATGTACGAAACCAAACCGCCCCCTATTCAATTACATACTAGTTATGCTCTGACATTCCTATTTTTTGAAATGAAATTTCAGACCTTCTAAAACAAATAACCCCCTTCTCCTAGATTGAGATTCGCTCGGTTAGTGAAGATGATGGCTTTAAATAAAAATTCGATTTTGACGGGATTTCCAAAGCCTGGGCAAGGTGGGCGGTGTCCAACTTTCAGGGCAAGGGATGAGATTCGTTCTGAATGATAACATTGGAACAAATTTTTTTTTTTTGCTTTTAATACCATGAAGTATTATATTTTTCCGTCGAATTTCTTATATAGAAATAGATAAATTCCCAACAAAATTGTGAGTTAATATTATAGACAAATATGAGGAGTTTTCTCCAAAAACAACTTGGTTTAATATCTTAGATTAATGATATAGGTGAGAGTGAACAAAACAATAAAATTGGTCGACTAAAATAAAGTTAAACGATCATAAAAAATGAACAAATCATTCATCCATCACCTAGTCAATTAATATCTCCTAAAAATATGACTAGGCACAAATTATGAGAAATCGAAAGTGACTTTAACGCACGAGAATCTACATTATTAATAAACAATTGTTATTCACTGCTATTAAATAATGTGCATCGTCAATTTAAATTATTTTAATGAACATAATTTTATTAAATTATATAATTCGAAATTTAGGTCACACGTATTAGAATATTAAAATAAGATGTCTTGTAGTATTATTATTATTTATTAATAATGAAGTAGTGGTATAAATAGTAAATAGCAAAACTCAATTTCTAGGTCAACTAAATTTGAGGTCCCACTGGCGTGATCTCACCACCACTTCATGCAGTGTGACATGTGTGCATCAATGAATTATGATTCAAAGATTGTAAAATACTATGAATGATTTGGGGTATTGGAGACAAAAATACTAGTTTTAATTAAGAAAAAATTGGACAAAAATTCGGTTAATAATTTGTTAAAGTGTATTTTCGCATCGAGTTTTGAACTTGTACTTGTAGGATTTTGATTCGTTGGTTTGGAAGGTACAACATTTTTATCATAGTTAAGTCTATAATTTATCATCGTACTCAATTAAGTTCATACAGTGGTAGGTGAGAGTTAATGAGTGTTCGATCAAAAGCGTAGCTAAACTCGAATAACAATTAAATATTACTAATTGTTGAATTATTTCATAAAAAGTTGATGAAATATTCTTTTTAATTTAATTGTCATTTTCAAAATGTCACTTCACGTAAATTTGATTTCATTTAAACATTTGAACACTAAAATATTTAAAATTAGATATATTGATTGATTCAATTCGATTGGATTGGATTGATAATAATATGGGTACAGCAATATTCATTTAAATAATTCTTGTTGATAGGACCCCGTACATAAATCATGCAATGCGAGGTGTAGGTGTGTAAGTGGTGGTGAAGTTGCCAAGTGTTACGCTTTGTATTGTTGTACGTAGACGGAGGATTTGGATTTCGGCCCACAGTGCATGGGTTGATTGTTCCGTAATAATTTTGATCTCCGTTACAATCACTCAAAAAGATTCCCTTCAATCTGTATACTTGGGGAGTTTGGATTGGTAAAAGATGATAAAATTATTAATTTGGGAAATTATTTAAGTTTGAAACTCATTTATGTAGAATTTAGGTTGTGTTTAAGAAATTGTGTGTAGTCATAGATTTAGCAATAGCTCGACTCCGTCTGTTACCAATCGAACTCGTCTCGTCCAAAAGGACGAGCTTAGCTTGACCTGTCACAATTCGTCCTCAAAATTGAAGCTCAGTTCAGCCTATTGGCTCATGGGCCTAACGAACGAGCTTAGCTCGATATTTTTTTTTTTTAAATATTGTTTCGGAGAATTTAAAAATAAAAAAAAATAAAGTGTGAGAATTTTTTTCTATTGAAACTTAAAAGTTGAAAACATTCCTCATTTTTTCGAGATTGGGACCGGCTACTTTGAACGTAGGCGGAGTTAAAATTGTACACGAACAAGTTGTTACGTGTACAATTTTTTGTTAAAATAAGACGAAAGGAAATATCAAATATTTACGCAAATAATACTTACTACAAATTCAAGTATTTTGTATTCAAATCTTCAAGTTCTTTGGACGTAGTTCTGTCCATTTTATCTCGAATCCAAAGTTCGACATCAACCCATTCCTTCAGATATAGTAAACTTTCTAATAAGTCGACTTTAAGTCTTGACCTGAAATCAGATAGAACTATGCCACCTATACTAAAAGCAAATTCCGATGCTACAGTTGATACCAGAGGTTTTAGTAGAGCGCGTGCAATACTTGAAAGAATTGGGTATTAACGTTCATTTTGTCTCTACCATCGTAGTATATAAAAAAAATATCATATTTTTATCATCTAAAATACTTAACATGTCGTGAGCGAAATACCTAGCTAACTCTAAAGGTGTATCACTAGAACGAGAAATAAAAGAAGCATAATAATAACAACTATTATGTTGACTACCCCTAACTGAACTAAGGTAACTCCATAAGTTATTATCGTTAAGTGATGATGAAGCACGTGTTGAAACAGGAGGTCGTATGACGTTCCTATCGGCCTTTTCAGCGTAGACCTTATATATTTGACATAATTTTTTTTTCTAAATTATCATACGTTAGTGGATTTTCGTATGTTAATTTTTATGAAATTGTCATTATGGTTACATCTAAGTTAAGTCTGGGTTACATAATATATGCTAATGAAAATTACATAAGCACACTTCACAATATTTTTTAAATTTAGCACCCATCACATATATAATATTAGAAAAAACAGCAAAATCATTATATCTATTAAAATTGTTAGCAATATAATAGAAATAACTGAAAACTAGTGGAGTAGTCGGATAATATACACCTATTGCATCGAAAAAACTTTCAATTTTTTTTTAAACATTAGCACACATTTCACAGTCATATGTTTGCAAATCATATTCTGGGCTGTGTGAGTGTCATCTCCGTTAAAATATGCTTTAATACAATATATGCACCCTTCACAAGATTCACTCATGAGACATGTTTAATTTCACATATGACCTACATTAATGCAAAAATATTTTTTTTTGAAGGCCATTTTTAACACATAGAGCAATAAAAACGTATTTTTTAGCTGGTGATATCGTAATATAATTAATAACGTATTTGATTTTTTCGTAATTGTACATCTAGGCTCTAACTATTGAATTCCTTTGTAATGCATGCTGTCTTGTGAATATACCTAATTGTTTAAATCGGGAGTAATAATGCCGGCTCCGGGAGATCCAAATTGGAGTTGTGCTTGATTTGATTCCAACCATTCGTGTTGGAACACACACTTTTTGAAGTGTCTGTTTAGATGGGTCATTCATATTTTCTTTTGCCACGCTAACTTCTTTTTACAGTGTTTTACATTGTGCTTTGTGATCAGAAAATCCGTCTATTAGTTTTTCAATGGGCATCAACTCAAAATGCTGCTAATACCTAACCTTTTGTTTTTTTGTTTTTATCGTTTAGTGTTAGAACTGGTGGTTGTATTTGTATGTGGTCGACATCTTCTTGTATGTCATCCAAATCAATCAGATCAGTGTCACATCCAACCTCATCAACAATATCGTTAGGAATTGGAATGTCATTAAAACTATTGAAATCATCATTACTTTGATTGTATGTCATTTCGAATCAATTATAAAAAGAAGAGTAGAAAATGTAGTAGAAATTTAAAAATGTAGTAGAAGAAATAGAAAATTAAAAATATAGAATAATATTTAGATAATGAAATTTGAGATAAATAATTATAAACTAATATATTGAGAGATAATAAGATTTGAGAATTGTTGTTAAATTTGAGTATATAATAAATTGAGAGAATGATGTATGAAAAAAATGAGTTTAGAAGAGAATATTTATAGGAAAAAATTTTAAATTTGAAAAAAATAAAACAAAAAAATAACAAAAATAAAAAATCACCAAACGGTCACATTTGAAGACAATCAAACGGTCACTTTTTTGTGACTGTTGGACACGAGCCACAAGCCGAGCGGCTCGTGGCTCGTGGGCAATGCCCATGAGCCTTGACGACCCGGCCTTCATGTCGGATCTTTTTTTTGTAGAGCTAAACAGGCTCGACCCTATTTTTTTGGGAGGGTTCGGCCCTAGCTCGGATGGAACGAGCCCGATCCTAGATGGGCTGAGCCGGCGAGCCCACAAGCCGCTCAACCCATTTGCCATCTCTATGTAGACATTCAAATTAAACTTATATATTTTTAAGAATACTAACAGAAAGTAATGATTGGATAATATTGGACAATATTAAAAAAATAAGGGTAATTTGTATTTTTGGTTCCCAACCTTTCCAATTTGTAACAAATCTACCCCTAACCCTTTTTTTAGCATCAGACATCCCCAACCATTCATTTTTTTGCAAATCACGTCCAATTTTTGCAAAATCACATCCCTATTGACATATTTTGACATTTTTACCCTCCTCTTTAAATAAAAAAAATAAAAAAAAGCTAAAAACAACAAAAAAATAAAATAAAATTGCAAATAAAGTCCCATAACTTTTAAAAAATACAAAATGACTTCATCTTCTCCAAAACTCCAGCCCAGCCCAGACCGAGATGCCCATGTTGTAAAAAAATCCTCACTAATATTCTATCAATCAGTATATCCAATAGACAGTGCAAATTATTTGCTTGCCGTGCTATCTGACCAACACTCTGCATGTCAACTTCTGCAGCCTGTAGAAAATGAACGCAGAGCAGTTGCAAACACCCATTGCAAGCTGAGTACAACGACTTCTTCTTCAAATCATTATGCAATGAGTTCTCACATAACATTTTGATCACTAGAACTTTCATCTCTCTCCTCGCCATCTCATTTTTTCCTTCAAGAACGGCTTGCAATAGCTTGAGAAGCACTTCTTCATTGTCACTCCTATCCTCAACTCCAGATGTGACATCAAGAGAAACCCTCTTCAAAACTTCTCCTGCTCCAATTCCTTCAAGCTGAAGCTCCGATAATAGTGAAGCTACCTTCTCCTCCTCATCTTCAGCCCATGGAACAACCTCCAAGTACTCCAAACAAGACAACACACTCGCATCGAACCCAATTGCTGCAGAAATAATGTACTAATGCTAAAGCCCTAGAAAATGGGAAAATGGTAAGGTAGTACCAAGATGTGTGATAAATTAACTTTAACATATGGCTGTCAAAATTATGTTTGTTCATAGCATGGGGATGGGGATGGGGATGGGGATGGGGATGGGGATGGGGCACTAAAATTTTGGAGACAGTATAGAATAGTGAGTGATAAATTTTTACATGATTGGTGGTGATTTGGGTGGGGTGGGGTGGGGTGGGGTGGGGTGGGAGAGGGTGGGGTTATTTTGTATTTTCTAAAAGTTATGGGACTTTATTTACAATTTTTTTTGTATTTTTTGTTGTTTTTAAGTTTTTTCTATTTTAGTTTATTTAAAGATGAGGGCAAAACCGTCAAAATATGTTAATAAGGACGTGATTTGCAAAAAAATGAAAGGTTGAGGATGCCTGGTGCTAAAAAAAAGGTTAGGGGTAGATTTGTTACAAATTAAAAAAGTTGGGGACCAAAGTACAAATTATCCAGAAAATAATAATGTACAAAACATATAATTAAATTAGAGAAATTGGCGTAATTGGTCCCTAACCTCTGCCCTCAGTGTGGTCCATAACCTTTATTTTTTGGCACATAAGTTCCTAACCTATGTGTTTTAGTGCGTAATTAGTCTTTATTTGATGAAAAAGATAAATGTGCCCTTATTTTTAATTAGAAAAATTTTCAATTGGATTCATTACCTTTACAAAAAGTACAAATGAGTCCGTTATTTTTATTTTTTTATAAAAAAATTAAAAGAAATTAATAAATTTATAATATACAAAATTATTTTGTATATTTTACAAACTATTATAAGATAACTCAAATTTAAGCTAATAATTATTAACAAACGTGTTAATTAAAATTATTTTTTTATTATTAAGTAATCATATTATTTAAAATTTAAACTTTAATTTTATCGTTACAACATAAAAAAAAATTGTCACAAACTTGATGCCCAAATATTTTTATTTAACTGAGCTATTCGTTTATTAACTACAAATATTATAGCTCAAATTGTATTCTTCATATTTTAATTTATCGTTCAAAAATAAAGAACAAATAATATATAAATTAATTTTTGTTAGTATTTTTGTGTTAAAAAAATATAATAAAATTGATTCAATGTCATAAAATTATATCGTCATTTTGTTATTTATTTAACTTAATTTTTTTTCAAGTTTTTCACATCACATAGAAATTACATATACTTAAAGCGCAATATTTTTATATTTTTCTTTTATGAAAAATTAATTGATACGACTATAGTGATATATTGAATATACTAAATTATATATTATTTAATAAATGTATCGAACCTATTTGCATATTTGACAAATGTTACAAATTCGATTGCAATTTTCTTTAATTAAAACTATTGATATTTGTCTTTTTCATCAAATAAGGACCAAATGTGCACCAAAATACATAGGTTAAGGATTGATGTGCCAAAAACAAAGATTAGAGATCATTTCTACAATAAGAGCAAAGATTAAGGACCATTTTGCCAATGTCTCTTTAAAATATTATCTCACCTTCTTTTATTTTTAATACACTACAGCAATAATCAGCACTTGCATTCTTCGTGACAGGTGTAAGAAGTATGTCAATAACAAGCATCCTTGTTCACCATGTTTTAATCGAGGCTTCTTCGGTGTAGTTTTTTTTTTCCTCCAAAAAATGGGTTTTTTTATTCACTTTTTTGACTTTTTAAACTTTTTTTAGTGTAAAAAATTTGAAAAGTAAAAAAAAAAAATAGAGAAAAAAATGAATTTTTTTTGGAAAAAATAGGAACCAAACAAGTCCTAAAGTCGAAGAAATGCCATAACAAATTTTATCGGAATGGCAACCACAATTATTTTTAATTGAAATTATTATTTCCTTTTTCAGATGTCTAAGGTAGGTAATATGTCAATGTAGGTGATATGAGATATAGTTTGGCACCGTGGGACTTTCTATCATTTGCAAATGCCACCAAGAAAAATTGTGACATGAATAGGATGAGTATACGAATGAGTCGAAATATAGATAACGCAGTGGATCGAGTTGGTCAAAAGTACGAGATTACTGACCGAAGATTCTTCAATCGAGATGGGCTTAAGCCTTCGAACCCGAATGTCAAAAAATATTTAATAAAATTTTAAACACCCTATTCAAAAAAGAACCAGAGTGGATTTAAATTTTCCAGATAGTTTGGTAATGTACAAAAATGATAAATTTTCATTGTACAAGCAAGCAATTGATGCTGACTTTGAGCCTTTTCTGGAGAATCTGGACCATACTGTACTGCAACAGAAACCTACCTTAACTACCATTGCCCTACTCCACACCAAACACTGCACCACACATGTGGTGTTAGATAAGAGTAGTATGAGTAGAATATAATCTTTACAAATTAATAGTATTGGAATCGGACAAAATTATTAATTAAAGAAATTATTATTTTATTGATAAATTAATAATTTATTAATTTGTAGAGTACATTTATAATTTTATATTAATACTTTCTACTAATTAACCAATTAATGATCATCGATCAATTAAAGAGTCATCGAACAATCTAATACTAAATTAATGAATATTGATGAACTAAAAAGACATTAATCAATACATGGTTCAAGGTATGTTTTGAATTATTTCATATATAGTATTCATTGACGTGGAGCATCATAATTAATTATATTTATACTTTTTGACAATTTATTAATTTACAATATGATTAAGACCACATATTTACACAAACATTTCAAAAAAATATTATCTTATCAATTTATGAAAATGATTAATTTATCCCCTTTGTCCGAGTCTAGACCGGAGAGTTTAATTTTTTAGTAGATGTTATTAATTTATCGAGTATTAATTTATAGATGTTATACTATATCTCCAATGCATTTTATGAATTGCGAATAAATACTCAGTTTAAAATTAGTTTACAATGAGTTCTATTTATAGCCAAATAACATTATTTAAGTATCTTTTATTTTCTTAAATAAAAATCAAATTATATTTAAATCTGCGTAAGAAATATAAAATTTGTCAAGTCAGCATGTCTAACAAATTTTTTATATCTAAACGGAATCATCGTCGGTGTTTTCTTTGACATGTCATCTTGACAGAGTCCATGTCAACTTACATTGAAAACAATTTTTTTTTTAAAATATTGTTCATTTTATGTGAAAGATTTTATTGAGCAATTCACAATTGCATTGGAGATGCTCTAGCGTGTCTAAATTAACATTAGTCATTAACTTACATTCCCCAGAATTTTAAAAAGTAGAATTCAAATTAATTAACCTCAAATTCCATCCCGATCCCTTTTTACGAGGGTATTAATATTAATAATTAAACAAGGAAATGAAGAACAAGTAAAGCAAACATACAAATTTAGAGTAGTTTGTTCCTCGATGTGAGATCTACATCTCCTTTGCCGCTGCAAGTTGTACAATAACGGAGAAGAAGATTACAAGATTGATTTGCGGTTTAGGAGATAAGTGTACAGTAATCATAATTACATAGGCTAACAGAAGCAAAATTGTTTTAAGCCTAATTTTCTATCCAAAACCTATACAGAATTAGAACTTTTTGTACACAACAAACACACGCTCCGACCATGAATTTGCTAAAGAAGAAGTCCAATGAGGCCAATAAAAACATATGTACAAAAGCTGAAATCATCAAACAGCAAGTTCATACAAAATTGGCTAAGATTGGGACACGGGAAATGGGGAGATAGGTTATGGGTGTTTTGTATCATAATTCATGAACCCATGATCCTTTGGCCTAGTCAACATCAATGGCATGTTTGGTAGTAGGACCGAACAATACTACTGTCTAGTATAGTCTAACACTGCGTATTGTCTTGGCAGATACAACTCTCCCCTTGCCAACTCCAAACAATGTCTTCAAGGGCAGGCCTCACATCCTCCTCACAAAACTTTCTGTACTCAAGTGTGTCACCGGAAGACTTGGAAAACTCCACCACCGCCACCTCCTTTGCCACCTCAAACACCTCGGCTGTCACCGACAACTTCCCTTTTCGTCCCTCAGAAATTCCTTGCATTTTCATCTTAAAATCCTTGGCTAATAAAACCTTAAAATTCAGCTTCTTGGCAACTGATTCTAGCTTGCTCATAATCATAGAAGCTGAACATTTCGACGTAAAAAGAGATCCTGATTTCCTCCTCCCCTCGAACAAACTTGACAAATCAAATCCTGACGACATCGATGATATAAATTCAAATGCATTATAGAAAGGAGGGGATGATTTTGATCTTAACAAATCTGATTCTTTACTCACTGAAGCATCAAGATTTTCTTGAACTGGTTCTTGAATTGAAAAAGCAATTGGCCTAGTGAACCCTTTGTAGAACCAGGGGTCTCTCATTATAGCTGGAATTGTAATTCTTTTTTCAGGATCAGCCACCAAAAGTCTTGAAATTAACCTCTTTGGTCCATATGAAAACCAGGGTGGAAACTCAAATTCTGCCTTGAAAACTTTACTATACATTCTCATTACGTTTTCATCTTGAAATGGAAGAAATCCAGCCAATAACACATATAAAATCACCCCACATGACCAAATATCGGCTTTTGCTCCATCGTACCTGTTGTTGAAGACTAAAGTTAAATAAATAAACTTGATCCGTCACTAATAGCTCCTTAAGATTTTAAAAGAGACTATTAACATAGTGGAGCGGACCTATGAATTAATTCCGCCTCACATAAGTACCAAAATTTAAATAAATAAATATTATATCACATTCTAGCTGTTATAAATTTTTAAATGAGATGGTTCATACCCCTTTTTTCGGAGAACTTCCGGAGCCACATACGCGGGAGTCCCGCAACGAGTGTGCAAAAGTCCGTCGTTCCTCAACTGCTCCGGCAAGGCGGATAACCCAAAATCCGACACCTTCAAATTCTCATTCTCATCCAAAAGCAGATTTTCCGGCTTCAAATCACGGTGGTTAACGCCGCGGCTATGGCAATAATCCACCGCACTAATTAACTGCTGAAAGTATTTCCTTGCCAAGTCTTCTTTCAATTTCCCCGTCGCCACTTTGGCAAAAAGTTCTCCCCCTTTTACATATTCCATTACAAAGAAGATTTTCTGCTTAGTCGCCATCACTTCTTTGATTTCAACGACATTAGGGTGTCGAACTAATCGCATAACAGAGATTTCACGCTTGATTTGCTCCATCATACCTTCTTTCTTCACCTGATCTTTGTTTATAACCTTAATCGCTACACTTTCGGAGGATTTAAGGTCTTTCCCATAGTAGACTTTGGCAAAAGTGCCTTGTCCTAAAACCCTGCCCATCTCGTATTTTCCGAAAATGATGTTTCGATTTGCCCCATTGACGAGGTTGTAAGTTTCTTGAAGAGAATGATTTGGTTGTTCTTTCTCCATGTTTGAACAAAGCTCTATAGTGGATCCGCAACTCTTGGATGCCAAAGGTTCCTTTGAAGTGACCTCGTAGTTCCTGGGTAATGATGAAATTTTGGCGTCCAAAAAGGAAAATTTTGTTGATAGGTGCCTAGAAAGTTGGGGTGGTGATGAATGATTGGAAGGCGGCGGAGGAGTAGCGGTAGAGGGAGGAAAAATTAAATGTGGTGGTGCGTGTCTGTGTGCGTTTGGAACGCATTGTTTTCTGTAGGGAGAAAACGGCAAGCCTATGGAAATAGAGAAATATCTATGACTAAAATATTGAATCACAATGGCATAATTAATGTACTAATTAAACCACTAACGGGACCATAGTATTTTGGAATTCCAATAGCATTATTATAATATTGTATTTATTTAACCCAATAAAATATTTAAATGCATTATGCAGGCCTCAATCACCAACTCCAAGAACTTTGCCATTTTTAATATAAACTAGTGAAATTCACGTATTGTATTTTAATTAAGTATTTAATAGTGTAGTCATTATTAATAAATTTTTTAATTATTTGTTCACTTATAAAAGACTAAATAAAATATATATTAAAATTTATTGAAAAAAGTACGTATTATTTAAATGTGGACGATATAACTTCAATTGATTTTGAACAAGAACGTTTTTCATTTTTAGATGATGTAATGAATGGTGTATAGTTCACTAACATAATTAATTAATACAAATCCTAGAACTGAATATTTCAATTATGATCTCACAAGATTATTCTGTTGCTTTAAAATTTAAACTTATTCCATATTTCTTCTCGTTATGATCCAACTTTGTAAATTTTTTCAATTTTTTAATTTAATTTTATTAATTCTAATGTATCAAACATTATAAAAAGTTTAAATCACACGAGTGTCGTGAGATATGCATAAGATTTCTTGTGAACTTGTGGTAATAAGTAGTAAAAATGCTTATTATAGATTATTATAAGTTGTTAATTAGTTATTTTATTTTTATTGCATATTGGACATGGTTGTACTCATGGATATATTTTATTTTTCTACTATTGTAACTTTCTATCTTGAGAGTAGTATTTTCTTTCTCTTTTTTCTTGCATAGCGCAAGATTTTGTGCTTGTGGGTAATTTTTCTTGGACATAATTGTAATTTAATTCAATAATCGACATAAAAAATAAATTAAAACTATGTATTTCTTGTAATTTTGATCACCGTGTTGCTAACTTAATATAAGTAATTAATTGAAAGAAAGTTGTTTCGATTGCAAATGATTTTGAAGTTCAAAGTGGATTGTTACTGTGTTTCAGTTTAAGAGACCAAACCTAGAGCCTAATATATATATATATATATTAGGAAATAATATATATATTTTGTTTCAATACTTTAAGTTATAAGGAATTTGGATAACTTCTATTTGAAAAAAAATAAAAACAATATTTGATTGGGTATCTAAAATAATAAAAACATCTGCAAAAATTTTGCGTAATTTTTCGAAAGACATTACTAAAGTCGAAAGAAAGACGAACAAGACGACTAAAGGAAGATGAGAAAAATGACGAAACGTTGAAAAAAAATTGGACTGAAAAAATCTATAACTGAAAAAAAAAAATGAAAAGGAAACAAAGGATAGGAAATGGGGAAAAGTAAAAAAAAAAAATAGCTGGGCACGCATTCTTATGAACATAGTCCACACTCAATTCACTCTTTTAATACATAGGGATGTGTGTGTGTGTGTGTGGAGCTAAATTTTGTTTCAATGATTTAAGTTATTAGACCTCTGGATAGCTTCTATTTGCAGAAAAATAAAAATAATATTTGATTGTGTATCTAAAATAACTAACATATCTGCAAAAAAATTGGACAATTTTTTGAAAGACATGACTGAAATCAAAAGAAAATAAGACGATCAGAGGAAGACGAGAGAAAAGGTGAAAAGTAAGAAAAAAAATCATAGTTGAAAAAGATTTACAATTTAAAAAAAAAAAAAAAAAGGGAAAGATAGGGAAACATGGAAAAGTTTTGTAAAAAAGAATAGTATTTGGCACTCATTCTCAAAATAGTGTCCACACTCAACTAACTCTTTTAATAAATAGGAATTCAAGGGTAATTAGCATAAAATGTCTCTATTTTTTGAAGTGGTTGTGCAAATCATTCATATCTTTGAAATTTTGAAATTTTCACCATCAACTACACCATTTCTTGTGCAAAACGTCATTTCCGTCTATTGGCATCTATTTTATTCATTTAACTCACTTCCACAACACGATTCGTAACACAAATGAATGGTAGTTATGTCTATCTATCTATTTCACTTGTTTACCCCAAAGCCCAACAAGAGAAAATACAAATGGAGTCTTTTTTTTCATATCTGTGGAGATGAAAATGAAGTCTTTTTTCATATCTTTGAAAGTAATGACAAATTGAGGAAATTGAGAAATTAATGAAAATGAAGTATTTTTTCACACCAGTGACGATGAGAATGAAATGAGTGAAGGATTTTTTTAGGCAATTGAGGAACTAGAGCGCATGACTCGGGAACCTTCCGATGTGCTTGAGAAAATGAATGATAAATTTTCAGCCCACGAGTTGCAGTTAATTTTGGTGTGCTTTTTGCAAGAAGGGATAGACTCTTGATGCACATTAGAGGTGTTTGAGTGACTGCAAAAGGAGGATAGGGACAAGGAAAAAATGGAACTGATGGTGTCAATAATGTGTTCATGGATGCAAATAGATACCACAAAAAAATCCAGGAACGTTAAGGACGTTCAATGCGTTGTAGAAACTAAGACACTGACGTTTTGCACAAAATATAAACAAAGGTATGGATGATTTGCACATTGTTATCCAAATGTTGGGATGTTTTCTGCAACGACAATTACACATCAAAATTAGTACATAGCAGTACCAGTTAAGCAATTCCAACACTGCATTCTACACCACTAAACCATACTTCTAATTTAGGCAATATTATAACAGGATTTTTACACGTCCTATTCTAATTTAAAAACCAGCTTCGAACGTAGCACGTCATATTCTCATTCTGCAAATGGAGCACTTGTTGTTCATACTCATTCCAATATTTGCTTGCGTCCACGAAGTCTTTATCTCAATTTAGATTTCACATTTGCACAATCGATTTGCCATTACTTTCAAAGGTATTTAAAAAAAGATTTATTTTTCATCTCCACAAATATGAAAAAAGACTTCATTTGCATCCCCTCTTGTTGGACTTTGGGGTGAACAAGTGAAATAGGTAGGTGGACAAAATTACATTTCATTTGTATTTCGAATCGTGTTGTAGAAGTGAGTTAACGGCAGAAAATGGATGAAAATAGACGGAAATAACGTTTTGTGCAAGAAATGGTAAAAATGCCAAAATTTCAAAAGTATGGACAATTTACACAATGATTTCAAAAGATAGGAATGTTTTATGCTAATTACCCTACATTCAAGAAGGAAAAATTGCAATAGATATTCAAGTCGTGATGTTAGTAGGTTGGACTTTAATTTTTCATTTTCGATATTTAAATTTTCGATATTTTACTTTGTAATACTAGTAATTCGAGCTAACAATTTATGTGCGATGAATATTAAAACCGCACGTATGATATATACATAGTATTATTCTGAAGATAAAATGGAGACATTAATAATATTAATAAGTAAGAAGAGTGATATCCTATTCTTAGTGGACAATTGTTATGTTGCTCACATTCGATACTTGTACATTGGATGAATTGTCTACATAAATAAATTTCACATCAGCAATTTATTTAATGAGCAAGTGCCACATTGTAAGTAGTGTAACAATTGTCTACTGGGGTAACATATCACTTCACTTCTCTAATAAGTAAATAAAAGAAGAAAAAAAATTCCCTTTAAATACACCGACCCCACCCTAGTCTCTTTGCCCGCTTTGATTTTGCTTTATTTATTTCTTTTCCATTCTTTCTTCTTTTCTTTTTTCCTTTTCTTTTATTTTGTTTTACTTTGAAAATAAAAATGTGATCTTATTTTCAAAAAATTAAGTGCAATAAAAACGAAAGATAGATAATTTAAAAAGTTTGAAATAAAAAGTTGACGAACAACTTACTTGTGGTCGGAATTATATTGTATTCTTGTAGATTATTTCCTTTTCTAGATCATAATAATTTTCGTGTGCGCATGTTCACGTGTCCTAAATTATCGAAGAGTTATAATCATAATAATTTTTGTATTCAATTACTTCGATTATATTTGAACATTTTATAATATTTTTGAAGAATTAGAAGTTTTGATAATACTTAAAGGTATAAAGAAGATCATATCTACATTTTGATTGCATTCTAACTGAACTCACATCGATCTAGATCGAATTAAAAAAAAAAAAAAATCAACAAGACTTGACAATCCAACTAAAATATTGAATCAAATGGCATTGTGCAAAATACATAATTATTGTTCATATTCTACATAAAAAAACAGGTAGGAATTAAAAGTAAAAAAAGATTGTCCACTAATATATGGGAATGGGACTATAATATTGAAAATTTCGAAGGCATTACGAAAGGGCTCATAATTATTGGAGCTTAAATAATTGGAACTTTTGATCTCTAGTTTAGAGAGAGAACATTATTTTTTAAGAAGGCTCCAAACACATTATGGAGTCCCCAATGCACTAAATCCAAAATCTTGGCCATTTATGTGCGTAAGTGCTCTTACCCCTTTAGCACTCAAAATCGACTGGCATAAACCGAGTATAATATTGTTTTGTGGGGGTCGAACCTCATTTTACTTTAGACTTTAAATTAATTATTGATCATATTTATTAATAGAAAATTGGATGGGTCCGGATCCCACTCAGACCATGTTTAAAACAACTACAATGAAATTGTGAATTACACTAAAATGTACTACTTCATTCCAAAATATTTACATGGTAAAAAATAATAATAGTGGATGTCTTCAGATGGTGTACATCGAAATGTGTATTAAACCTATTTTATTTAATGTTTTATAATTTATCTTCATTGAAATGTGTATTAATCATTTTTTACTAGAAAATTGGTGCAAATGGTCCTTAACTTTTTCTCTTAGTACATAAATGGTTTCTAATGTTTATTTTTTAGTACAAAAGTCCTTAACACATGTGTTTTGGTGCGCAATTAGTCATTATTTGATTAAAAAGATAAATATGCCCTTAGTTTTAATTATAAAAATTGTAATTGGATCCTAACATTTGCCAAATATGTAAATGAGTCCGATACATTTATTAAATAATATTTAATTTAGCATATGAAATATATTACTATAGTCATGTCAATTAAAATTTTTATAAGAGTAAAATGTAAAATTATTGTACTTTAAATATATGTAATTGCTATGTGTTGTGAAAAACTTGAATAAAAATTAAGTTAAATTAATAACAAAATGACATATAAAAATTTATGACATTTAACCAATTTTATTATTTTTTTAACATAAAAATATTAATAAAAATTAGTTTTACACTATGTATTCTTCATTTTTGAACGATAATAAAATGATAAACTAAATTATGAAGAATACAGTTGGAGCTCTATTATTTGTAGTTAATAAACGAATATCTCAATTAAATAAAAGTATTTGAGTACCAAGTTTATGACAAAGTTATTTGTCTTTTTATGTTGTAACGATAAAATAAAAGTTTAAATTTTAAATAATATAATTATTAATAATAAAAAAAAATTGTATTTAAGATGTTTGTTAATAATAGTAATTTTATAATAGTTCGCAAAATATATAAAATAATTTAGTATATCATCAATTTGGTTAGTGTTAATTCAAAAAATGAAAAAAAGAACTCATCAGTTTCGTTATCAGTTTCGTTTAATTGTTTATAAAAAAAATAAAGATATCGGACTCATTTACAATTTTTACAAATGTTAGGAATCTAGTTGTAAATTTTCTAATTAAAAGTAATGGCATATTTGTCTTTTTAATCAAATAAGGACCAATTACATACCAAAATACATAGGTTAAGGACTATTGTGCCAAAAACAAACATTATGGACTATTTTCGCACTGAGAGCAAAGATTATGGATAATTTGCGCCATTTTTCCTTCTTTATTTAGGCTTGGTTTGATATTGTTATACTTTTAAGGGATAAGCTTTTGTTGTGCTTCAGAAATAATTAGCTGTGCAAAGAATTAGATAAGTATTTGATAAACTCTTGTTTCATAATTGTTGTATATTTCAAAATAAGTATTTAAGCCTTTGATAAACAAATGTGATTTATTGCTTTGACTGTATAAAATTACTAAAATAGACATTAATTATAATAATGTAATTTTGTATTATTATTATCATGAGTAGTATTGTAAAATTTATTTTTATTCCTATAATAATATGTAATATTATCAAATATTTTTTGAAGACAATGCATTTACCATAATTATAAAAATTATAAAAATAAAAGCATAGTAATATTGTACAAAAATCAATTAAATGTATATTTAAATTATTTGTGGAGATGCATTATAATTAAAATACAAATACATTTGTGATATATAAGAGATTAGTTTAATTAATTAAAGTCAAAATTGGTATTTTAATAATAGATAGGTAGAAAAACTAAAAGTAAAATCTTTTACTACTTCTCAAAATATGCTGCCAGATGATACATATTCTTTTATAATCAATTTTAAAAAAATTATCAAACTCCTAAGACAACTTCTGACAATCAGAAGTTGGGCTACAAAATCAATTTCAAACGGATCCTTTATTTTTTGTAATTTATCTACATTTTATCTCTTGTATAATTGGGTCATAATTTTCTCAGATAAATTGCACTTAAAGTTTCTATCCTTTTAAATTTGTTGCAATTTTGTCACATTTAATTTTAATTGCAAATCCCGTTAAGTGAATCAGGTGTAGTGCACGCAACTTTTTTATACATAATGGTATTTTTGTCAAGCCATTACTCCTTCGTAGTGGCTCCTCCATCCCATCAATACCGCCAAGCTCTTTCACCACTGCCACTACAGTGGCTCCTCCAACCCCAATCCACGGGGTAGATTTCTACCCCTGTTTTGCTGTAATCATTGGTTTTTCTTCCTTACTGGTTCGTGAAAAACAAACGTATCGGGATGGAGAAAAACTCCTGATCTTGAGAAAGGAATTTGGCAATGTAGCAGCTGCGGGGCAAGCGTTGATGGAAGATTGGATAAGGATGGTCAATGTTCTAAAAAATGCAAAGGGTGAGGCGAGGGCGAGGCGTGATACGTAGCTAGGCGTGGAAGCCGAGCTTCAAGCCTAGGTGAAGCTTTTTAGAACAGTGGAGATGGTGTAGTTGTGGTGGCCTATTCCGGTGGCGCCGAAGTCAACGATGGAAATGAGAGGTTGAAGCAGTAATAGTGGAGGGATTATAGTGGAGGGATTGGATGGCAGTTTGGAGAAGTAACTGTATGTAAATTTTGAGTACCATTTTCTTCAAATAATGCGAAACTTGAACATATTACAATATGTAACTTAGTGGTCTACAAGGTTTGCATTTAGATATTCAAGTTGGATTGCGGCCATATTTTGATCTCTGGAGCTGCGAATATGGAAATAGAAAAACTACTTCGGTTGCAGGCGCTATGAGGATGTTTGGAGAGGTTGGGAGTGGGAGAGGTTGGCGATGAATTTAGAGGTGTCAAATAGGCCACCGGCCCGGCCCGGCCACACACAAAATCGGGCTAGGCTTCGCTCGAGTGAAAATTTTCTTGATACACGCAATTTGTGTTAAAAGTCATGATTAATTAATTTGCAATCTTCAATAAAGACTTCGAAGACCACAATCCCACTTTGAAACAAGAAGTCTTGCACTTGGAAAATACTAATCTACATGGGAAGATTGAAAGACTGCATTTATAACTATGTAGTATTGAATATTGTATTTAATAATTCAACTACTTGTAATCTTCCCATCATTTTTAGAATTGTCATTTGTCCACTATAAGTAGACTGGAGTTGAAGTGTTGAAGTAATTAAGAAAGTATCAAACAAATCAAGAGTGGTGTGAGGAAAAGCAATTGAAAAACGAGTGCGATGTAGCTAGGGTTGGACACGGGTTCTGGCCCAACCCGCCCCCAAACCGACTTGGTCGGTTTGGGAAATGTCCAAACCAAACCGACCTAGTTGGTTGCGCTAAACCGACCTGACCTAAACCGATTCGATTTGGGTCGGTTCTTGAGTTGAATAGTGGCAAAAAAAAAAGTTTTACCTCATTTGTCATTCCACATTTCGGTTGAACTCATTTTCGAGCCAATTTTGCAAGAAAATACACCCATTTCACAATAAATAAATCTTATTATCAGACAACATTCATTAGTCAAATATATTATAAAAAAAACCCCAGATTAGCAAAAAACGAACAAATAGCAACATTCATCAGTGAAATAGTTTTCACTTTTTCCATAGATTAAAAAAAAAATTAGGGTAAAAATACATGAAGCAGGGCCAACGAAACTGAACTTTACTTGGGTCCATATGCGTTTTTTCTTGCTTGATTTGGCGTGAATAGGGCGAGAGAGTTGCTTGGCTGGTGGATTTCCTTGCTTCTAGATAGTCACGACAGAGAGAACAGAGAGAGCGAGAGAGGAAATTAGGACAAATGGGCAATGGCGAAGGACTGAAGTGAAGACTGAAGATATAAAAAAATTGAAATTAGATCTTGAGCAATTGGGCCTTGGCTGTTGTTTACCTAGTTTTGTTTTCCTTTTTTTTTTTTAGTAAACAACTTAAAACCCAGAAATTCAGAATTAAATAATTTAAAAATTTTTATTTTCATTGTTCGAGTCGATTTCGGGTTGGGTCGGTTTTGAAGTTGAAACTGACCTGACCCAACCCGATAGAAAAAGTTGCACTTCCTAACCCGAATCGGACCATTTTTCTTGTTAAAAACTGAGCCAAATCCAAGTCGGGTCGGGTCGGGTCGGGTCACGGGTCGCGGGTCAGCGGGTTTTTTGCCCACCCCTAGATGTAGCAACTTAAAAATTATCAATAAAATTCCAAATTTTCTTAAATACTTCGCTTCCGCACCCAACAAATTTGGTATTAGAGCTTTGGCAATCTGAAAATAAAGAAATTTTGTCCAGTAGTAGTCAATTGAAGCTCGACAGTAATAAAAGTTTCAACAACATCCGTGCACCATTGTATTGGGCAGATTCTAACATTGATGCAAGTGATGAATTCAATATATATTGAAGTAGATAAGAATTGAAGCGATGAATTTTTTAAATTCAGCAAGAAGTCTCATTCTAGGAAGCAACAAAAATCAGACTGGTGGCTTTCTAACCAAAGAGACATTTTTCAAATCATGTATACTCTTTAGAGCAATTTCATATCTGCACGTTCAGCAACAATTTTCAAATCTATCCACTCAATATTTTTGTGCAATAATTGTGCAAATGATGTCTAATTCAGCAACTATTTTACTCACTTATTCTCCAAGTAAAGTTCCAATATTTGAAGGTGAGCATTATAAATATTGGAGCAGCAATGCAAACTTTCTTCATCTTTTTGGCTTGAAGAACCAACTGAAGACGATGAAGAATTTGAAAAATTACCAAATGAGTACAAAAAGAAAAATGCAATGGCGTTGCGATATATTCAACAAGGAGTCGGTAAATCTATTTTTTCTCGAATCTTTGGTGTCAAAAAGGCCAAATATGCTTGGGAAATATTGAAGCAAGGATTTCAATGTACAGAAAAGACAATTGTCCTGAAGCTACAATCCTTATGGAGATACTTTGACAATCTTAAAATGGAAGAATGAGAGTCGGTTCAAGATTTCTCTTCACGAGTTTTGGAGATTATAAACCAAATCAAAAGTTGTGGAGATACGATTCAAGACAAAAGAATCGTTGAATAAGTACTTCGACGTCTCTCTCCAAAATTCAATCATGTAGCTGCCGCAATTAAAGAATCAAAGGACTTGTCTAAAATGACGATTTACGAGTTGATCGGATCACTTCTTGCACATGAACAAAGAATCATTCGTTCAGCTAGTCAATCAACCGAGCAAGCTTTTCAATCAAAGCAAGCATAAAAAACTGGTTCAAGCAATCATGGAGACTCAAATCACAAGAAAGGAAAATTCGGCAAGTGGAGGCAAAATGAAAAGCGAAGCAATTGAAAAGCCAAGGCACCACAACAATCCGGTAACACCCAATCTTGCATTATTTGCAAAAAGACTAATCATGAATCAAAAAATTATTTTTTCAAATGTAAAAGATGCAAAGTTTCTAATCATTCTCAAAAGGATTGTTGGTTATAAAATAAAGAAAAAATAAGAAGATATAGCCGCATCAAATTTTTTGAAAGAAAGTGAATATGAAATTTTATTATCTTCTCACCATCATGGTGACTTTGAATAAAAAGATCAATGATATTTGGATAGCCGTGCTAGCAATTACATGATAGGAAATAGAGATATCTTTGTAGACATCAATCCAAATATCACCTCTCAAATCATTCTTGGAGATGGGACATGAATAAATGCAGAAGGAAAAGGTACCATTGTTGTCCAAACCAAGGGAGGTAACATAAAACTCATTACTGATGTTCTTTATGTCCCGAATCTATCATATAACCTCTTACGTATTGGATAGCTCCTTCAAAAGAATTTTTCGATTCACTTTGATGATGAAAAATGCAAAATCTTTGATAAAAAGAATAATATCATAGTGGCAAATGTTGAAATGAAAAACAAAACTTTTCCTCTCATGCTACCACTAAACAATAATTGTGCACTCAAGATTGAAAATACAGATTTGTCACATCTATGACATTTGCGATATGGTCATCTAAATAGCAAGGATCTTCATTTTCTCAAGGAGAAAAATATGGTGACTAGAGTTCTAACATCCAAATGACAAACAAAGTTTGTAAATGCTGTATTTATGGAAAAAAATGCAAAAGCTTCAATTTCCTAAAACTTCATGGCGAGCAAAAGCACCATTGGAGCTCGTGCGTTCAAACATTTGTGGGCCAATGCAAACTCCTACTCCTGGAAAAAAGAGCTACTTCATTCTCTTCGTTGATAACTACACGAGAATAATGTAGATTTTCTTTCTCAATCAAAAATCTAAGGCATTCTCTATTTTTCTACATTTTAAAGCACTTGTAGAAAGACAAAGTGATTTTCCAATAAAGACTCTAAGGACCGATCATGGAGGAGAATTTCTCTACAATCTTTTTATTGAATATTGACAGTTAGCAGAACTCCACAGCAAAGCGGCGTTGGTGAAATAAAAAATCACACCATTGTCAAAATAGCAAGGAGCATGCTAAAAGGCAAAGGAATTTCAAACCTTTATTGGGCAGAAGCCGTAAGCACTGCAGTATATATTCTCAATAGATCTCCTACAAAAGCTGTTAGAAACAAAACTCCTTATAAAGCAAGGCACATAAAGAAATCGATGATTAATCATCTAAAAATTTTTGGTAGCATTTATATGCACTCATTCCATCTCAAAATCATGAAAAATTTGACGAGAAAGGCCAAAAACTTGTTTTCATTGGTTATAGTAACGAGTCCAAGGGATATCGATTGCTAAATCCAATAACAAATAAAATCATTGTACCTCGAGATGTGGTATTTGACGAAAGTGCAACTTGGGATTGGAAAGACAAGCAAGTCGTGGACTTAATACCATATCAATTCGACAAACCGTCAACATTTCAAACCGGTCCTTCTCAAATTCACCATATTGAGCAAGATCCAGCCCCTACTACAACAAATGAAGAAGAAAGTGACTCAAAAAGTTTCCCAAGAACGACACGTTCACTAAGAGATATCTATGATTCTTGCGAGCTTGGATTATTCTCTTGTAAACCTTAATCATTTGAAGAAGCTTCAAAAGACAAAAGTTGGACGAAAGCAATGAACGATGAAATGTCCACCATTGAGAAAAACAAAACTTGAGAGCTTGTTGACCTACCAAAAGGAAAGAAGACCATTGGTCTGAAATGAGTTTATAAAGTCAAATACAATAAAGACATGTCAATTCAAAAATACAAAGCACAACTAGTCACCAACTCAACAGCCAAGAGTTGACCTTCCAAAAATATTTGCTCCAGTTGCAAGAATGGAGACAATTCGTACTATTTTGGCATTAGTAACTCAATTGGAGTTAAAAGTTTTCCAATTCGATGTAAAATCAGCATTCTTAAATAGTAAAATTTAAGAAGAAGTGTACGTTGAGCAGTCCCAAGTATTCAAAATCAAAGGTAAAGAAGACAAAGTCTATCGTCTCTAAAAGACACTATATGAATTAAAACAAGCACCATTAGCATGGAATAAGAAAATCAATAGCTATTTCATCCAAAATGACCTCTATCGAAGCACAAGTGAATCATTCCTTTACGTGAAAACTGTTGACAAAGATTTTCTTGTCGTGTGCCTTTATGTAGATGATCTTATCTACTTTGGCACAAACAAAAGTATGGTGGATGAATTCAAGAAAAAAAATGATGAAAGACTTTGAAATGTCAGACTTGGGACTCATGCGATATTTTCTTGGGATTCGAGTGAAGCAAAGTTCAGGAAGAATTTTTCTCTATCAAGAAAAGTATATTGATGATCTTCTCAAAAAATTCAACATGAGCCAGTGCAAGCCAATCTCTACTCCATTGGCATTAAATAAAAAATTACAAGTTAATGACAAAGCAAAAAAAGTCAATGCCATACTCTACATAAAATTAATTGGTTCCTTGATCTATCTCAACATAAGGTCAGACATCACACATTCAGTAAGCATACTTTCCAGGTTCATGAATGAACTAAGCAAAAATCACTTTGCAGCAGCAAAAAGAATCTTGCGGTATCTTAAAGGAACAAAAAATCAAGGCATTGAGTTTAAAAAGGAAAACAATTGCAAACTTGTTGGTTACACAGACAGTGATTGGGCAGGTTCTGTCAATGATAGAAAAAGCACATCCAGCTACATATTTTGTCTTAGAAAAAATGTCATTTCTTGGAGCTCAAAAAAGCAAAAATATGTAGCCTTATCAGCTGAAGCAGAATACATAGCAGCTACAGACATAGTTTGTGAAACAGTTCGGCTTAGAAGAATTTTGGAAGACTTAAAGTTCGAGCAACAAGAGCCAACAACAATTCACTGTGATAACATGTCTGCAATTGCAATGACAAAGAATCCAGTTTTTCATGCTCGATCAAAGCATATTGAGCTTCGACATCATTTCATTCGAGATTTGGTAATCAAGGAGAAATTTTCTTGGAGTTCATCGACACAAATGATCAACCAACAGATATTTTGACAAAGGCAGTCACAATTGACAAGTTTGAGAAGTTCAAGAAACAATTTAAGATTACAAATTAAGATGGGATGTTAAAAGTCATGATTAATTAATTTGCAATATTCAATAAAGATTTTGAAGACCACACCACCACTTTGAAACAATAAGTCCTGCACTTGAAAAATACAAGTCTACATGGGAAGATTGAAAGGTTGCATTTGAAACTATGTAGTATTGAATATTGTCTTTAATAATTCAACTACTTGTAATTTTCCCATCATTTCTAGAATTGTCATTTGTCCACTATAAATAGAATGGAGTTGAAGTAATTAATAAAGTATCAAACAAATCAAGAGTGGTGTGAGGAAAAACAATTGTAAAACGAGTGTGCTGTAGCAACTCAAAAATTATCAATAAAATTCTAAATTTTCTTAAATACTTTGCTTCCACACCCAACAAATTGATGATGTTTAAAGATTTGAGAGGGGTACTTTTGTCCATGCAGTACACAAAAAATTATGTCTAAATCTTACCTATATATAATCAAACTCTTAGACTTGATTATGTTAGACTCTATTTGGACAAAATATAAGAACATAGAAGCCTAGTTTTTTGAAGAAGAAAATGAGGAGGAGAAAAATTGCTTCATTTTTGAAGTGCCAAATCAAAGATTTATCGACTCTTATTCGTTTTCTTTGTTTTCTAAATTTTGGGTGATGTTTTACTTTTCATATAATAGTTATTGTAACTTGAACATTATTGGCCAAGTTTCAACTAGCTAGGACGGTGATGCAAACATTAGTTGATGTTTTAATTCCTTTTATCACCTTTTTTACTTTAAATATGTGTTTGATTGAATGTTTGCTATTTTCTTAACATTTTCAAATACTTGATAACTACTAGTGGTAGGACGTGCGATGCACGTAAGGTGGTTCGTAGGATGCATATGTTATTGTATTTTAATTTGTAATCTATACAGATGTAAAAGTAGTCCGAGTATAATTTGCAGCAAATGGTTTAAAGAAATTAGCACTCAACAAATATAAGATGGATAATCAGAAGACACACTTCTTAAATATAAATATAACAAATAAACAGTTATTTGAACAAACCACAATTTACAACCTAGAAGAACTTGTGGTTGATTGCATAACTGTTTTCGAATTGTTTACTAAGTAAAATAGTAGAAGTTAAGAAATACTAATACATATAACTTTCATAAGCAACATTATAGTACTATAGACAGGCAAAAAGAAACAAGAAGAGCTTTGGATATCAAAAATTGCTCTCAATTTGGTTCTTGCATTAGTGGGATTCTTCTAGAGTGCCTTCATCACTTATAGATTGTCCAATATTCTCATCTTTGCCACTTTGTTTTTTCTTTGAATTGGAAGTGGCTGAATGCACTTCTTGGAAAATAACTCTTTTTGAAGTTGGTGTAACACGAACATATGGTACCAAATCAGATGATGCTCTGTCTGGGGTGGTGGTTTTTTTTCACTTTCACTTTCAATATAAATTGTTTTTCTATTTGAGACGAATTGATAATGAAAACAACATTGTATTTGTGCCCCTCTTGTTTCTCTTTTGCCATAGCTTTCACATAGGACAATATATCTTCTTCCATTGAGGTTCTCATTTTTTCAACAATATATGACTTTTCATTCTGTAGAAGTAGTCATGTTCATATCAGTTATGCTAAGGAGTTAATGATAAGAGTTATGCTAAGGAGTTAATGATAAGAGAAAATAATTTATAAGAAAAATGTTTTGAGATTTGAGATATTGGTGTTATGCCTTTCATTAGGTTAGGCAGAGCATTTGAAGAAAGTTTCAACTGGTGGTCCTATGACAGTAGCAACAAGAGAGCTGGTTGCATCTTGCAGCTAAATTGTAGCTCTAGCTCTACAAAACTACGAAAATACATGAAATTGTTTTGAAAAGACAATTAATTAGAACCAGTTTTTGATTTTATGTAGCTATTACATTGGAGCACCATATGCCTGTTTACATTTGCAAAAAACACATTCAAAAACTTCATTAGCATCAGCACCAGAGTGTTTATTACAATTACTGCATGACATGTACCAGTATGCTTGTTCCTGCCCTTGAAGATTTGCTTTTGCTTTTACCCAGAAGTAGGTTTGTTATGTCAACATTAATTTGTTCAGTTAATTAGTATACGTGTATAAACTCTAAATTACCAACTCATTATGTAAGGCAACCATTCAATTCACAAGCAATAATAAAATCTTGCAATGACTGTTTTTGTATCTATCTCATCTTGTCTCCCCATTTTTTATGGCATCCTTGTTTCTCTTTTTGTTTAGTTCTAGTTTCCTAATCATAAAAGAATACACACAATTTTTTTTACGGCATATGCATTTTCAAATCATAAATAATCTAACATGTTTATAAAATCATAAGTGTGATCATTTATAAGCGTCAAAATAAATAAAACATTATAACACATTAGAAAAACTTAAAAGTCAACAAAATGGGACTATTTGGGACATAAGACAGCAAAATCATTAATTAGCCATATCTCTTTTGTTCTATTATTATTATTTTTACTTCATGGAATATATCTGTTCAAAAATATGCAAAAAAATAATAATAATATCCTTGTCAGAGCGCCATAGAAACTCAATACAGGAAAAATCGGGTATCCATACAATGCACTTTGGAAATAGATTTTTTGATTTGTTAATACTTGGAAAAATTTAAAACTAACTAACGAATCACAAATTTGAAGTTTAAGTACATATAAAGATCAAATCGATATAAAAAAATCTTACAACCTCCAGATATTTTGAAAGAGTATTCCAGTTACAGATTCCAAGCATCTATATATCAACTATGAAATATATAAATGTACAACTACTTAGTTAGCCCATATTCGGAGGTAGCTAAGTAACAAAACACTATTGTCCCACCCGTGATCCTCAAATTTTATATGTAACCCAAATTTCAGACTGTCCCCTAAGTGAATCTACAATTTAATTGTTTCAAAAGTTAACTAAGGTACAGAAAACCCATATGAATCATATATAACTAAATGTAAATCAACATTTTGTTTATAACAGTCAAAAAAATTTTCTGTATATTTTAAGTCTTGAATCCAATATGAAGAAAAAGATGTCATTTTACCGATAAAAATGGAAATGAAAGAGTAATTTGTATGCGACAAAAGCAAAAAAAAAAATTCTGGACTTAATCAAAATTTAAACCCATCATCAAGAGCATGTTCTTTCTTCTCTTTTCAATAGACATCATTATGCATTGATTCCATTATATGTAGAAAAACAACAAACATTAATGCATATATGCAGAGAATATACATATAGAAACAAAAAGAGACACCCATTGAAAATGACATATGAAAAGATGAGTGAAACACAAAAACTGGGGAAAAAAATTTCTGTGGTTGGGTTTTTAGGTTGATCTTCTTGAGTCAAACATGAGTAAATATTTTCCTAATAAAGCAAGAAGCTATACCATCAAATAGAATTGTGTCACTCTCATTGTGTTGAACACTGCAAAATCTTTCACAAAAACACCAATATTAATCGACAGTAAAAAAAAAAAAAAAAAATGAGTCCCTCAAAATGTTCTCCTAAACGAACAAAGAGCATGTAACAGAATTATTGGGCAAAAATATGATTCACTACAAAGGAGCAAATCAATTACAAATCTAACAAACACATCTGCAAAGGAGTTATCAAAATCACCGACAGAAATCACTTACCAAACAATTAAATTTGCAAATGGGTGAATCAATCATAGACCGGGTGTTGGACTACCTACTCTCATGAAATCTACCTTTTTTCCCTCTCGGTTACAATTACTGCACTTTGTGCACAGATCGGATACGGGTTTTTTAGATCTAAATTAAGGATCTTGCTTCGATTCGGTTCATTTTCTTGCCAAATTTATTCTTTTGTGGCTGAGTTTGAAATAACGTAGAATCATCAAGCAAAAGAGGGTTTGTAAGAAATCAGGAAGAAGACATTGGGCCAGAAAATTGTGGTGCCGTTGTGTTTTGGAGAAATAGAATTAGATTGTTGAGCCACAAAATTGGGGATTGTTGTGTTTTGGAGGAATAGAATTAGGTTGTTGGGCCACAATTTGCTGTAAATGATATACACTGGTATAACGTTTAAACAAGAAACAAAAAAGGAAAAAAATTATTAAAAACTGGAAGACAGCCACATCTCACGCTCACACGTAGCAATAGGAATA
This sequence comes from Forsythia viridissima, assembly GCA_030279155.1. Lineage (NCBI taxonomy): Eukaryota > Viridiplantae > Streptophyta > Magnoliopsida > Lamiales > Oleaceae > Forsythia > Forsythia viridissima. Next base: position 11,551,507 of record CM059042.1, read on the forward strand.
GTAGAAAATATAGCCTCTTTTATTATAGGTTGATTTGAATGATTTGCGGCATGTTTTGTTTTCGTAAAGTTGAAAATCAGTTTTAACATCTTTTAGCAAACACTATAGATTCTGATAAGAGATACAATTATGTCGCTATGGCATTCGTGATTTCTTATTAAATGATTGTTTTATAGCGTTTTTACATATTTGTAATTTTCATTGAGATATATGAACTTAATATGTAGAGATATGTTTAACTTTATTCGTGAAAGATCGTTAGACAAGTTAAGAACATTAATTGTCAATTCAAACAAGAATGGGTCATTTATGGGAATTTGAGGATTAAAGTGGAGTCCTAGCTAGTTGAAACTTAACTAATTAGTAAGTGGTGGTAGTTTTGGCTTTAGTAACTCCTCCCAAATCTCCTCAATCGAAATCCAAAATTCATTGTCGTTCTTTTCACCATACAAAACTGAAATTCTAAAGTTCTTACAATAGGTAAAAGTAGTAGGCATTAAGTTCGTTTAAAATTGAAGACAGGAGAGGCATCGTGGTAATGATAACTCAAATTGTGGGTTACCCCATTGTTACCCTATATTGTAACTGCATAAGACATAAGACAATCGAAAATAGACTACTCTATTCTTACCTCAGATTGTGTTTTTTTTATTTTTACAAAATTATCGTTGCTACAAATTGTGAAATTTTTTAAAACATTATTGTTACTGCAGATTCTTACTACAGAATATGACTTTCTTTGAACATTATTGTGTTCATACCTTACCTTCTTCAAACTTCTTTAAACATTATTTTCAAAGTTGGCACTTATAAATTCCGGGCTAACATATTTCGGATATATATATATATATATATATATATATATATATATATATATATATATATTAGTCTTATTAGATAAACAAATATGGTCTCTTTAAGAAGTTGAGATTTGCTGTCCCAATTCCATGTTCCCTTAGCTATCATTCCAATAAAAACCTTACACATTATCAATTAAATAAGTAAGATGATCATTATGAACAATATTTAATGCATTCACATTGATGATGTGTAAAGTTTTCATTAGAGAGACAGTTAAGGAGATATGAAATTAGGATAGCAGATATCAACTCCTCTTTAAGCCCACCTTTCCTATGTGACTGAATAATATTACATTGGGTAGAGAAAGAATTGTTAGGCGGTTGTGGGCTTGGGTATTTGCCACAACTTTAATAGGAAATTTACATAAATAGCACTAATAGAGGCATATACAATTTTGTAACATTATTTTATAAACATTTTTTAGTTAAAATTGATAAAGTTGTAGATCCAATCTAGACGAATAGATTTAAATCTAGTTTGTTTGATAAAATTTTGTCTTTGATACCAATAAATTGGAGTCGATCGAAAAGATAAATATCAAATGTCTATACTTTGTTTTACCGGTGTCAAATCAAGCAATCTATAAGATTTAATAAATTATATTTGTTTTAAAATTTATTGAGAATAACTTTAACACATTAATTACTTGGAGAAAGAGAAATTCATTACGTACAGTATACGCTTGCTTAGGATATTATATTCACTTAGTGGAGTGGGTGTTGAACACTTTATTTCCATGATACAATTTGTATATATAAAACGTGCAACGTTGACACGATCTTCACGTCATTTAAGAGTGCGACTTACCAAAAAGGCCAACTGTTCTAATTTCGGCTATGAATTCCACATGCTACAAAATAATTTAATCATTTTGCATTCTTAAATTGTGCCTACTAATATATATATATATATATATATATATATATATATATATATATATATATATATATTCAAAGTATTTTTTTTTTATATTACGTTATTTGCATTAATATTTAATTATCAAATACTATCGATTACAATCAAATTTATTTTATTTCATATGTAAAATCAATTTTCCCCCCCAATTCAAACAAATAATAGAATAACAATAAGCACTATTCTAAAAAGTTAGCATACGCAGCGCTTAGGCTTCGTTTAATTTTGAAGCTTGACTTCGACGTTTAGTTACGTCTCATGTCTTGCCTTCGCATCACCCTTGTCTTGCCATTGTCTAGATCTCGCCTAGGTCTAAAAATTTGAAGTTCGACTTCTACACTTAACCACATTTTACGCTTTTTAGAACATTGATAATAAGTATATATTTGATGAATTTATAGCTTTTATTCATATATATCATTTTTCATAGAGAAAATAAAAACAAGTTGCAAAGTACAAAACATAAGACAGTTTGGACATTGGAGAGAGAATAAAGCAAGACCCAATTAGTATTATATTCCACGTTTGAATGCTGACTTGTTCTTTCACAACTACGTTACAACGTGGACGACGGGGCATGAAAAATTGACTCCAACTTCTAACTCTAGGTTAGGTTTAATTTCAATTAAAATTTTGTTAAAAAATTGAAGTCAAAATTAATAATTAATTTTAATTATATATTTTATGATATTTATAATTTTTTAATCACTCATTTCATCTATTTTTTTAACTTTTTTGAAAAATATAATATTAATCAAAATTAAAAGCACCCTTAGTATAATCTAATATGGTCGTGTTAATTTTCTCGTCTCGTATGTACTAAATGGTTTTCTTAATATGCATATTCTTGGGTGTACTTTGGGGTTTGGAACTTGAGAGAGTTTGTGTGATTGTAACAATTTTTCATATAATTTTGTGTTGTTTTTTTCTATATATTTATATTTTTTCGACTTTTTAATATTTAAGAAAAATAGTATATTTGGTCATCAGTCTTTTAAAAACGTAAGGGATATATTTATAATATTTAAAAATAGTACCAGACACTCCAATATTTGAAGAAATAGGCATGGTAAGTCATTTTTGATGAATTTGTCATCTCCTTTAAATAAACAAAAAAATAAAAAACAAGAAAAAAAAAAAGAAAAAAAAAATGATTACCAAATGTACAAAGAAAAAAGAAAAAGTAACAAGTATGTCATCACTTTATCAAACCTCAAAATTCAAAATCCACCACCCCAAACACCCAAAAATCTCAAAATCTAACATCCCAAATCATCTACTATACATATTGTGCTTAGTGTTATGCTCATTGCACTCATCTGAAAGTTTGATTTCTCACCATTCATGGTTCTGATAATACAATTCTCAATGATGGAACCATCACGACAATTTCTAAAGACAAGGTGAAGCCATCCCATATGCATGATTCATGGAAACTGAAAGAAATTTTCGCCGCTGGAGTTGTTCTTGGCACTTATCTTGCAGTAATGACTCTTGTTTTCTTTTGAGCTTCACACGAATAAGATTTCTTCTCCATAGGGGAGTCCATTCATTTAACGTGTTTGTTTTGTCAAGGTTGCAACATTAATTGTTGTGTATGCTAATTGGGAATTTGCAAGGATCCGTGGTATAGGTTGGGCTGGGCAGCTGTTATCTGGTTATACAGCAATGTCTTCTACTTTCCTTCGAATATTTTGAAGTTTTTCATCAGATATGCATTTGACTGGCAAGGCGTGGAATAGTATGCTTGACAACATGAAGTGTACACGATCTACAACAGTCAAAACTTGACAATAATGGCGTTGTATAGTTCCTGAATTTGGGACGGTGGATTTTGAATTTTGAGGGATAGTGGTAGATTTTGGGGTTTGATAAAGAAAATGACATTGTTGTTACTTTTTTTATTTTTTTTATGTATTTTTGGAGGGGAGGAGGGGGTTAGATTTGGTTATTTTTCTAAGCATTTTTTTTTGTTTTTTGTTTTTTTTGTTTATTTAGAAGGGATGAAAATTTTGTCATAAAAGACCTACCATGTCTATTTTTTCAAACGTTTGGGATGTCCGATGCTATTTTTAAAAATTATAAGTATATCTCTTACGTTTTTTAAAGTTTGAAGACCAAATATGCTATTTTCCATAATATTTTTCTAAACAATGATCATGTGAGCAAATCAAAGAATTGATCTCAGTTCTCAACAAAATTGACACGACCATGCTCAACCCTTTTGTGTTATTTAGCTAATACTACGTACCAACTACGTCTCAAGTTGATTGATAAAAAATCGATTTCATATAATTTATTTTGAGACGTTGAGAAACAGTGAAATAATGCTATAACTAACAGAGGGAATGAACCAAGGGACTATTGAGTTAGGAGAATAAAACATAATGGGTAATTTTAGCTTCCTAATTTTGGTAAGACGATTCATTGACACCTTAAATTCACTCCCAAAGTCCAACTATAACAAAATTCCTAAGTAGACAACGTTAGAGCTGGATTGTGTCAAAATATTCTTACACACGCGTTCACTTTTTTGAATTCCATTATTTTGTCTTTCTATTAGATTCTGAATTATACTTTGATCTGTAATTAACTGGATGTGGACATGGCCAATTTAGTCAATTAATTGAACATAGACTCAATAAACTAGATCCAATTTGGACTTGTAAATGTTCAATGAACACGCACCAACTTGCTTAGTGTCGTACAAGATTTGGTCTCGGTCCATGGCAAATTGTTTTAGAAAGAATTCTTCCCTACGTCCTAGTCTAAATACACCGGATGTCCGGATCCTGCACTAAACTTATTGAGTTGACCTGATTCAAAAACAAAAGATAAAAATATTTTTTTAATGGAAATATATGCGAATGTTTTTTTAATTAATCACAAGTCAAATTTAATTAAAATCAAAGTTTAAACACTATTTATAATTATAAACTTATTTTAAAGTACAATAAAAAGTGATATGTTCATAACCGAGTAGAGTACGTCATAAATAAAAATTCACAACACGTGAAGTGAACACAATGCCTTTCAATTGCATAGACACTTGATGGCAAGGGTGTGGGCTGTAGTCCAGTCCCGCTCCGAAAAAAAAAATGTCTTTTATAGTGTAAAAAATATAGTAGTGTAATTTTTTTTTTTTTTTTAAATAGTAGTCTAGTCTCCAAAATTCCTGATTCCGCCAATAGGTGTGTGGGACTATGTCAAAAAAGATTGATCAATAGAAAATGAGAGGGTAAAACGAGTCGAGTTCAGCATGTTCAAAAAATAATATTAACTTTTTAATAGATTTTAATAAAAAATTGATGAAATGTGTGATTAAAATTAATTGTTGATTTTAAGTTTAACTTTTTAATAGATTTTCAACTCTACAAAACATGTATTAATTATCATAACAATACAATTTGTAATAGGCGAGTTGGTAAGGTCTGAGGTGACGTGGAGAGAAATCTTCCGGCAACGCAGGTTCGATTCCCGTGTGGGGCAGATTTTCACTGAAATATTGTAGAGGTCTGTCCAAAGGGTTGGCCTGTTGGCTCTCTTCTTTAGGTTCCTGTCATTCATGCACATCCCTCGATTTACAACCCGTCTGGTCAAGAAGCCTTTGACACAGGTGAAAGAACTTTGCCTTCGAAACTTTCTCCTTATCACAACAATACAATTTGAAAATTATTGGAAGATTATATAATTAATTGACTTAAAAATTTTGTGGTCTTTTGGGCATTGGATTAGATCACAGTGGCTTGATCTCACGGGTATGACGTACTTGTATTCTGCACCGTCCACTTTCTCTTACCCTTAGACGGTTCAATATTTTCTTTTATATTTAAAATTAATGACTTTTGCAGGTGTGCAAATTATTTCTTTTATTTTGTTTCTATTAGTCAACATTGGATACAATTAATGATGTGATTTCATAATTAATTTTCAACAATCATTTATCATAATAATATTAGTAAACACGTTCATTGAATTATTGGGAAGTTCAAGTTTCACGTGTAAATATTGTATGCTTGTACTTGGCAATTGAAGTATAAGAGGAAAAATGATAATCAATATTTTGGCACTGTTCTAAAAAGTTTGTAAAGACAGTGTTTAAGTTCCGCCTAAGTTTGAAGCGCGACCTCCACGACTAGTCACGTTTCACGTCTTGCCCTCGTCTTATCTCACTCTTATCTAGATCCGAAAAGTTTGAAACTTGGTCTCCACGTCTAACCACGCTTTACGTTTTTTAGAACACTGCATATTGGTTACACGATTTTATACAATGAGAAAAGATATGACGGGGTCCAGAAAGTTTCCCCGTCTCGAGCCCCAACCGGCCGCGCAAAAACCCACCCTCTCCTCTGCAAACAAATATAATTACCCTCCATCCCCCACCTCCCATCCCCTCATTTATTTATACTTTAAACCGCATTCTTCAACATATTTATCTCTCATCCCCTCGTCTATTTATACTTTAAACCCCTTTCTTCAACCTATTTATACTTTAAATTATTTATTTACCATCAAATTTATATCCACATTATTAATATAATTAAATTTATTAAATTAAAAATAAATTTTTTATTATTATATTCATTGTATTTCTTTTTAAAAAATATAATATATATTAATTTTCATTAAGTTATATATTATTTATATCATATAATAAATAATATAGTTAACGTTAATTTTATTATTAAGATTACAGTGAAACTAATTAATTAGTTTATATTTGAGTAATAAATTAAATTTTACTTAAAAAATAAAAATAAATAAAGCCACTATATAATAAATTTGCTCCAATTAATAATTTGCACATACAAAGAAGAAAGTAATATTACATTAGAAGTAATAAATTAGTGACGAGGGTTATAGCGTGCATCATACTCCCGTGGGTCTAAGGAATATGATGCATTATCACCACTTTCAAATTCCATCATTACAAAAATTAACCGAAATAAAATACATCAATTATATGTGTAAATAACAAATACATAAAAAATTGTTAACAATGTTACAACTAACTTGCAAATTACAAAAAATAAATATGTATAAATAAATGAAAATAAAAAATAAATTAATAATTTATTACTAACATTTGTAAAATATGAAAAACAATAAGTAGGAGATAAATTTGGTAAATGAATTTAGAGAATAAAAGTGATTGGAAATGTTTGATGTTGGCCAAATTTGGATAATGTGAAATGTATTCTAATGAGAAGGAAAAAATTATATGTGATGAAAAAAAATTGTTACGTTTGAGTAGTGTATAAATAAGAAGAGGAAATGAAATAGGAGTAGGGTGCTGTACGAAGTTAAAGTAGGGGGGAGGGGGAGTTTGAATAGTGTATAAATAAGTGGAGGAAATGAAATAGGAGTAGGGTGCTGTACGAGGGGGAGGGGGAGGGGGATAAATTTATTTGGAACTTTTTAAGAGGGGGTGGGTTCATTTTTTTGCGTCTGGGGGTGGGGGGATTTTTTTACCTGCAACTTTAGACTTTTGGGGTGGGGGGGCCGGCTTTTGCGGCTTGAGTGGGAGGCCATAAAGTGAAACAAAAATTTTTTTTTTATCACGCAGCCAAACGGGAAAATTTTCTAGGCCCCGTCACGAAGTCCAGATCTTTTCTCTTTATACGATAATCTTAAAGAATAATATTATTATTTATAGTCAGCGACTACCATAGTCAATTTATGTGACATTAAGTGATATACTATTTTGAATAAAATCTTAAACTCTACATTTAAGATGTTATAACAATTAATGTCAAATAGATTAACTACAGTAATGACTGATTATTAATAACATTATTCAATTTTAAAAGACAAGTTACTTGCTTATCTTTTCTTTTTTTTTTTTTTTTTTTTTTATCTCTAATAACATGTAAGAGAAAATAATCATCTACTATCCTATTAAATAGTTTTGTACGACAATTTTGATAGACGTATTTCTTTTTTATCTCTAATATGTTTAAAATACTAGAACACATTAAGAGCATGTTTGGTTTCTATTTTTTAAAACTCATTTTTCTTCTAATTTATTTTTAACCACACATTCTATGAGATCTACAATTTTTCAATCACACATATTTTATTAACTTTTATTAAAATCTTCAAAATAAACAGGAGCAAAATTGAATTGAATCTCAATATCTTTAATTTCATTCAACAAATTTCCTTTTTTTTTATTTATCTTCGGATAACTCATGAGACTTAATCCAACAAAGACCGAATCGACCATAAGTTTGGTTTTCAAAAGCTGATTACCCACGTGTTTGAACACAACGTTATCTAGAATAGTCAGTTTATGTGGCACTTTTACACAGATTCAACATAGGTTATATATTTTCTTCAATGTTTACTAATTTAAGTATTAAGATTCGATGTTTTTGCTGTAGGTATTAAAGTAGCGTTCTACTTTCTCAACTATTTTAATTTATACATTTTATAATAAAATTACAACTAGATATATTATAAGTGTTATTCGCATAATTCTCGACTATTTTATATATCCTTTTCGACTGCTAATAAAATTATATTATTACAAAACAAAAGGTTTATTTAGTTGTAATTGTGGACTTTGTGACAAGAATTGACATAATTATAGGAAAAGAAGGACCGAGGGGGGAAGTCGTGTCTATTTTATAAGTCAACTTAAAATAGTAAAAACCAAAACCAGCAGGCATTATCCAGTATTACATTAAATCAAGTGGCTTAAAATCAATTATATGTTTTAAGATATTAAAAAAGAAAAACAATTATTTATTCAAATTAAATTGTTGAAGCCAAAAAAACCAGCCAACTTTGACACGTCTTTACAGTTGACGTGAGTTCATTGCATGTGTTCCAGTTGATATATAGTTAAAGTGGGATTCAAGTAACCATTAATATTTATTTTGGAAACACGTGCAACTTTCTGCTTCTAGAACACCCATTGGATAATAGGAGGCACGAAATCCACAGTTAGTTACTTTGACTTGACTTATCGTCAACTTTTATCCGTGTTATCCAACTTTATTAACTTTAGCTATTTTATTTTTTATTTTTATTTTATCACTCGAATAAAATTTTATACTATTTTCGTAAAGTTGTTGTGTTACAAAAAAGAGCATGTTCAAATAACTATAGATTTTTATCATATACTTTTCTTTTTTAATCACGTTTCTTCACGTTGAATCTTAATATTTCGTATAATATACCAATCGTGCACGACAATTAAATATGTTGAAGCCTAAACTTATTTTAGACGCTTGTGTTCAGATCATACAGTATATCTTTGACGATATAGTGTGACAAATAGAGAACCATGTACATGACATGTTTACCCATACCTAACATTTAAATCCAACAAATTCTTCTAATTCTTTATTTTGTAAAATATAAAATATCATGAAACGTGACAAAAATGAAAACCTATACCACTTGACTTGCAGTACGTTTGTGTATGTTTAGAAGTATTTCTAAGTTGGTCAAATATTATTTTTATCTACATATTTTATAGGACCTACAAATTTTATTCATTTTTTATCCACATATTTTTTAGGACCTACAATTTTTATTTATTTTTTATACCTACATTTCGTAGGACCCACTACTTATAATCTACAAAAATCTTTATCAAACACACACTTAAATTATTAGTCGTAATCACTCAAACTGACCATACATATACAATATAGGAAATGATCTATTCTTCATAGTGGAGAGTAGTTATTAAAGTCACTGGACACGTGTCCAGTGGACAATGAAAAAGTGCTTGATATTAAAGTCAAGTATTTATCTAATGGCTACTGAACATGTGTCAAGTGCTTGATATATATATACATTTTTATTTATTTATTTAAGTATATAATTTTTATTATTGAAAAAGACGTGAAGGTTGGTCAATATAGGAGTTTATAACAAGTACCGTACGCCGTCGTCTTCTTTCTACCAAAGGTGGCTTGACTTTGACTTCTCGAACGAATTTCAATTCACGTGTTTTCCAAGTCTTCTTTTCTTTTCTTAATCATATAATTACAATAATCTCCACTTAAATCATAATTAAAACATAAACAGCTACTTTCATTTTCTCTATTTAAAAAAATTTGTTATTTTCATTTATTTCGATATACTTTTTACTCTCCCAGGCAATCACAACTTACGTGACTTAAAAGCATGTTTAACTGTTTTTAAAATTTAATTTTCTTGAAAATGAGTCGGTCTTAAATTATTTTAAAAAAACGTTAATGTGACTCCAAATATACATAAACATGTTTAAAAGTTGCGTTTTCGTCTGAACTTAATTTCTTAAAAAGTTATAAGTATGATTCAAAAACGTGTTTAACTGTACTTAAAAGTTAATTTTTTTTGGGACTTTTCAGAAAATCTTGTTTTAATAAAATAAGTAACTTAAAAATTTAAAAAAAAAAATGGCAACTTTCTTTTTAAATAAAAAACCTACCTTTTACTTTTCTTGCCAACTACCAACTTTGTGTTCCATTTGAAAAAAGACAAAATAGGATTATTAATTAATTAGAATATTTCACCATCTACTCTTCATCTTCCTCCCTACCTTCCTACAACTTGATAAGTTCTTTTATTATATATATCTTCTGCAAACATTAGATAAACACAGAAACTTGACCACTTTGAGTGCATTTTCTGAAGAAATATTGAGGAGCTCTGAAAAACTTGCTGTAGTTCAGTATTAGAACCTATGGAATTCACTAGTCTGCTGAATACTTCATTGGATCTTAATGCCAAACCACAACGAATATTCGACGAGCCGTCACTGCTGCAGGTATGTCAAGTAAAACTATATTTACAGATATAACGTGTTTGATAAGATAGATTAGCTACTAAGAAGCTAAAATTTTGTTTATTATATCGATTGAATACTGCATCGAGTTTCTGGGAATATATTGATGGATGAATTATTAGTTGTTGTTTGTTCCTAAAGTAATTCAACTTGTTTTTGTTTCAGAAACAAGAGCTGCCAAGTGATTTTATTGAGTTGGGAAGAAATATGACAGTGAGAGAAGAGGTAATTATTTCTATTATAATTTAGCTTACAAACACACACAGAAACTGTGCCACAAATCAAGAATGATAAAGAATGGAGTTCTGAACTTTTCTTCATCTTCATTTTTTTCTCAGAAAGGTGCATTAATTGAGGAACTAAACCGGTTGAGTGCTGAAAACAAGAAGCTGACAGAACTATTAACAGTCATGTGTGAGAATTACAACGAATTGCAAAACCGATTAATGTCCACAAGCAAGCATTCTGTAGTGGATAATGATGCTTCAAGGAAAAGGAAAGCTGAAAGCAGCAACGACAATGGAAATACTGATGGAATCCATGGCCCTTCTGAGAGCAGTTCAAGTGATGAAGATTCATGTAAGAAACCAAAGGAAGAACACATTAAACCAAAGATTTCGCGTGCCTGCGTACGAACAGAAGCATCTGATAAAAGCCTTGTAAGTAATTATAAGTTAATCTCACTTCTTAGAAACTTCTTCTCATTGGCACGTTTATTATCGGGCACGAAACTGTCCAGTACAGTGTGTCGAAGATGCTCTAAATATGTATTATAAGCTGAGTATGTTATCTGTGAAGTAGATCATATATTCAAACAAATCTTTGTTTATTTTCCTGTACTGAAAACTGTTTTATTCAAATTACAGATAGTTAAGGATGGATATCAATGGAGGAAGTATGGACAGAAGGTTACAAGGGACAATCCTTCTCCAAGAGCTTATTTCAAGTGCTCTTTTGCTCCAAGCTGTCCTGTTAAAAAGAAGGTACGTGATTAATGGGATTGAACTCTATAATTGACAAGATTTTAACTTAATTGTTTGTTTTAATACTATCCAACACTCTTAACGTCTACTATATCAAACAAGCCATAGGTCAGTTAACCTTGAGTTACTAGCTGCTTTTACGAAGCCGTGTCTGAATTGGAACATAGTTATATTAACTTTGTTTTAATCGAAAGTAGATCGAAACAGATTAATCCTTTTCAAGAGTTCTTTAATTTCTCCAATTTCTCAAGTTTTAGATTTCTAAGTGTTTGTTTCATGATCTTTCTGCAGGTTCAAAGAAGTATAGAGGATCAATCTATTCTAGTAGCAACTTATGAAGGAGAGCACAACCACCCCCACACCTCGAAACCCGAGCTCACTTCTAGCTCCAGCCGGGGTGCGACACTTGGCACGGTCCCTTGCTCGACCACCTCTCTAAGCTCGTCTGCACAGACCGTAACACTTGATCTTACAAAACCAAAGCCAGCTACTGATTCGACGCGAAAAATTGGTACACCCCAATTCCAACAGTATCTGGTGGAACAAATGGCTTCTACCTTAACAAAAGATCCCAATTTCAAATCAGCACTTGCAGCTGCCATTTCGGGACAGTTTCTTCAACAAAATAGTCAGGCAGAAAAATGGTAGATGATCAAAGTAGTTTGTTGTATATTTGACTATGTTGAAACTTGAAGATTATAGACAAATTTTAGCTTCTTTTGGTTTTCACATATTTAGTATTGTAGAATCCACCTTATCAAACGAGCTAGAAGTGAACCATGTTGTGCAAATTTGCTAAACAGCGTTGGACTATGAAGTTTGGATTGGTTTTTTTTTTTAACTAGAAAGACCTAAATTACAATCAACTCCGGTACTTTGGCTCGAATCAATTTAGACTCAATACACGTATAGGGGTTGTGAATACTATTGTACGAATATCGATATTGAATATCTCACAACAAACTTGTTATGGCCGTATCTCCAATTGTGAAAAACTTCTACTATTCTATCCAATTATTATATTGACAAATCATATTCTTATGGTTCGTTAAAATCTCTTTCACAAGTGCGCGTGCACACAAGAATATTTTTAATCTTAGTGGAATGGGAAGGTCAAAAACATTGAACGTAAACAAGAAATATATGAAACAAAAAGAGCATGGAAAAACAAATCAAATTTGGCATACTCCCATGTTTTGAAATCCTTAATGTTGTTGAAATAAGAAATATGGGTCAACAAGGAGAGACAGGATTGACTTATGGCAATCTTAAACTCCACTAATTTGGCGGCTCCAAGCTAATGTTTTCACGCCTAAAATCTACTCTCGATTTCATTTTGTCAAGCCCGTTCTGTTGAATGTGGTCTCGCTGGGTAGACAAGAATAGTGAGAATCTCGTTAATCCACGAGAAATTACATTGTTGAAGCCCTGGCAAAACTTGAGAATCTGGAGATTTCATCGCGCAGAAGTACAAGTGGATTTCCTCGTTCCACCTGCAAAGGAGAAATAGAAAAGAACTTCAAATTATGTGAAGTACTTGCATGATTGACTAATTAATCTGATCAAGCGATGAAGTTGTATACCACCACCAACATCAAATAATGGAAGTACTCATATTCAACAAGATCATATTTGGTATGCAGTATTAGATCGTAATAAACAAGCGCATATTTGATATACTTTCTCATTTGTGAATTTTTCACACTTCGTAAGGTGTTCAGTTCTTTTCGAAAAAGAACGCTTTCAAAGCACATTAATATTAAATAAAAATAAAGAAACAATGGTGGTTTATAGATTTTCTTTTAGAGATATTATAGGTTCAGAAGTTGGAAAACTTTTTTTCTTAAATAATCTTGCATGTTTAGTGAACTAAAGCCCGTTCCTTCCACCCGCAAGGACTGAAAATGATCTAAAATAAATGTTGCAAGAACAGGGATGTAAAATCTCAGAAACTGAACAATCTTACCAGTTTCCCTTGGTCCAAAATAAGAATATCGTCCATGATCAGAACTGTGGATATTCGATGAGCAATTGTGAAAACAGTAGTGCTTCGGCATTCTGTAGATATTACTTTCTGTAGTTTAGAAGCTGTTTGAGAGTCTACATTGGCAGTGCACTCGTCCAAGCAGAGCACCTGAAAGTTTACATTTTTATTACTGTCAGTCCCTCGTAGATAAGGCAGTACCCAACCCCCCTTCTCTATATCTGTACATGTGCAAGCGAGCACACACATGCATAGAGGTGTAAAAGAAGGCCAGGTCGGCCAGCCTGGCCCAAGGCAGGGCGTGGTCCGGGCTCGCAAGCCAGGCATGACCCCATTTTACACCTCTACCCATGCAGGCACATGTCTTTCTTCAAGCATAATCTCCCACCGTCCACCCATTCTCGTACCTTAGAAGACTTGAGAAGAGCACGTGCAAGGCAGAGGAGTTGTCGTTGCCCAACTGAAAAAGAGGTTCCAGATTCTTTTACATGAATGTCTAGTCCTCCAGCTGCTTCTATTTCTTCCCTAAGACAGCATTTTTCCAGGGTGTTCCAAATCTTTTCATCACTAGTCACGTGGAACGGATCCAAATTTTCCCTGAAAAAAACAAATATTTAATGTCATCTATTTATTCTCAGCAACATGTTGTATCTTATCTTGCGTTGCAGTGGAATATAATCATAGAATAAACATTAATCATAGAATAAACAAATATTTAATGTCATCTATTTATTCTCAGCAACATGTTGTATCTTATCTTGCGTTGCAGTGGAATATAATCATAGAATAAACATTAAATTCTCGTACTCTTCAGATTACCTTAATGATCCTTCAAACAAGAATGGGCTCTGGGGAACAACAGAAATACGAGAACGGAGATCTCTGACGGGAACTCCGGCAATGTTTATACCATCCACTATAATACGTCCACCACAAATTGGGTTGAGACGGAATACAGCATTCAGAATGCTTGATTTTCCAGCACCAGTTCTTCCCACAATTCCAACCTGATTCAGTTTCATGCAACTTTTAAACTGAGTCTAACCAAATTTCCAATTGCAAAAGTGAGTTAATTAACAGAAGTTTTAAAACCCACTGTATGACTCGTGGACGTTTCCAACCATGTGGCTTGATACTCTAATGTATCTACCACGTCTGTTCTTGAAAATAAAGGAAGCTAAAAGTTCTCTCTTGACCAGAAATAAGAGGGTGGGGGGGGGGGGGGGGGGGGGGGGGGGATCCACTTTCTCTAGAATATAGAATAACAATTATTAAATTTATAGAAGGTCAATAAAGTTGGATAAGATTTGGTTCATACAACATTTGTAGAGCAAGCACTAATGTTTGAGGGTAATAACCGGATAAGAATCGAGACTTCATATGCTTGTCATGCTCAGGTTACATATTGCCATAAGAAAACTGTGCAACAATGGAATGCTGACAATAATTTTCGACGAAAGATTAAATTTTGGGCGTGGAAGTAGTAAATATTATTTTTCCATAAGAAGCTTTATAGTTCATCAATATTTATATAGGACTGAAGTTAAACTTTGTGATAATAAAGTATTCAATAGTGTCTACGACCGATCTCTTTAATTTCATAAAATGTCGAAATTTTTCGGGATAGAGGAAGAATAAGCAGGGAAGGGGGTCAAAATTAACAAACCTGAGTTCCTCCAGCAACAGTGAAAGATACATCAAGTAGTGCGGGGGGCAAAGATGGCAAATATCTGAGAGTCACATTCTGAAACTGGATCTCACCGTGCAATGGCCAAGTTGGGTCTAATGGATTTTCCCCCATCAGTTCTTCTTGAGGAATGTCGATGTACTGAGAAGTGAAAGGCGAGGCAAGGGTGGATCAGGAGTTTCAACAACAAAGTGGAAGCACATAATATTAGTCGAACTTGCCTGAAGGACCCTCTCGACAGAAACCATCTCCTTCTCGGTTTCAGTGAAGCTTGTCAAAAAGCTTCCCAATAAGGATACAATCGGGGAAGCATAAGAAAGGGCCAGCCCGACCTACGGGAAGAAGATCCATCTTAGCAATCTAAATAATTGTTAAACCACCACATCTAGAAGCTTAATCATTGTGCACGTGAGTTCAATATGGTATTGGAGTGGCCAATGAAAATTGTGCATGTGTCAGGCCTTTGAAAAAAAAAAAAAACTAATTTGGTCTGCAAATGAGGGAGCATTGAGGACATAATTTAAATAAATATGCTTGTTTGTCCTCTGTTAGATGAAACTTTTAGATAATGTAGTTAAAAAATAATTAAAGTACTTTAAAATTGGTTCATGACACTAAAATATATCCCAACTTACAAAACATGAAATAGCAAAAGTAAAAGGAGCTTATTAATTTACCAGCCCTGGAGTGCCCAAACTGACGGGGAGAAGCCCATGAGAGCCAACAATAGCCATTACTGCGACAAATGACACAATACATGCTGCCAACAACTAAAAACGTCTACCTGTTACTACTCACATGTAACTATTGACTGAAGATTTTGGAGTTTTAAGTAAATAAAGAATTGATAAGTTCATCAACAACAAAAGTTGCAAATCAAGACTTTCTGCATCATATGCATAGAAGTCACAGAAATGCACAGATATACATTAGGAGACATACCTGAAGACGAAGGGAAAGCCATAAACTTGCAAAGATCTCTGTGTAAGAAGTCCGCTGATATAATAGCATATGCTGAGTGAATCTGAAAAAGAAGTAGTCCTGCCCACAAGCACAACTAATTGGCATTTTCAAAAATTGCATGCATGTTCATGAGAAATAGAACTGAAACCTGTTGATTTTCAGCTTAAACAAAATTGAACTCCTATTATAGGAACCAAGAGCCATATGATTATAATTGTTTGTTTTTAAACTGTAGGAACAGATTTTATTACTAATGGAAGATCATCAGAGAATGATTTAGTTCTTGGATAAATTCTGCAAGGTCGACAACAACAATGATGATGCCCAATTTCTGAGTCAAGTAGTCAATCTGACTACTTTATTTTAACAGTTTATGGCAGGCTAGGATCTCCCACTCATTATGTTCCATAAAAACCTTTTTTATCAAAGAACTCCAGATCTTCTACATCTGAAGAAAAAAAAGTTATTCTCTTGACTGATCAAAATATGATGAATGAAATGCACAATTCAAGTAGCACTAAAAACACACCACCCTGAGTAATTTATAAGTAACGTGTCATGCTGATGCTGTAACAGAGCAGAACTTTACCAGAGACTTGAAAGCTCTAATAGTTGGTGAACCATCTAATGTCTCAGTAAATGATGCATAAATAGGTGAACGAGAAACACTGTCCAGTCTTCGCAATTCCCGAGACGTTGATCTGTAGTAGAACTGCAAAAAATCTTATGCTTAGTAAAGTTGGCATTTTATATTTTATAATATTATACATTGCATAATTAGTACAGTATCAACTTAAAATCTTTCTCTATTTGTCCATCTTCCAGCACAAAGAAACAAGAATTGTAGACGTGATCCAATTTTATTTTGACTGAGTGTTTCAGTTAAATGTACCATATACCTCGACACTTTTAGTTAACTTACAAAAATTTCGTCCTCGATTCCTACCCGACCACTTTAACTCTCTCAAAAGAGCTTAGTGTCAAAATTCTAGGAGAGAAATTATGTCAAACTAAAAGTTAAACATTGGCTCTGCAAACTTATAGAAAAGATATATTACAAACCTGCAATTTTCTGTACATATACCAAAAAGGCAATAAAAGAAGCATAAACATGACCTGCATGTGAGAGCATAGTTTTAGAGACCAAACTCCGCGCAAGTGCAGAGAATGAATGAAATTTTGAAATGAACAAGAGGAAAACATAAAGGCTGCATGAATTTCAATACCTGCACATACGACAAAACTACAGCAATACCCAAGAGGCCAACAAAATTTGCCAGGAGAATGTTGAGCATAAAAGGAAGAGAATCATCAATTGTATAAAGATCTGAAGACAATCTGTATAATACAGTTAGTATTGACGTCAAAAAGTGAAATTGTTAATCATTTGAAGGTATGTCATGCTACCTGTTTAGTATCCTTCCACTTGGGGTCTGATCAAAGAAACTAACGGGTGCATTGATAAGAATCTGTAATAATTTATCATGCACCCGAACAGCAGCCCGTAGACCACCAAATGCAAATGCAAATGCCCTCACCAAAGTCAAGGAGGAATTCACCAGACAAAACACAGAGAGTATGACCTGCACCACAGGTAATAAGTTAGCCGAAAAGATTAAAAATACGCTGCAGTTCCACCATATTATGGGCTTTAAGTACACATACCCAAGAAGAATCGTCCGGGGTGAGGAGACTAATACAAGAAAAATTTAAAACAAGAGGCATTTGCATACTTCTTGGCTATACAAAGAGAAATTTTAATATTGCACTCTCCATTGACGGGTAAATTTAACAAATACTCACCAAACTTTGAATTTGTTAATACTTACTCACTGAACTTTAAAGTGTCACTCACAACTCACTGAACTTTTAATTTTGTTTAACATCCATCATCCTTTAATAATCCGTTAGAATAAGTTAACGGAAATTGCCAACGTGGATAACAGATAACACGTGGCACCAATCAAACTGTGTTATTTGTCCAACTCAGCACTGAGGTAAAAAATGCGTGCCATGTCAACAAATGGAGGACCAATCTTCATCATCTTCAACTATGGAGGACCAATCTTCATCATCTTCAACTAACCCAGGGACCGGAGCTGCAATTTTACAAATCCCTAGCCCTTAACTTCCCTGCCTTCGCCGGAGATGGAGATCGATTGGACGGAACCACCCACGAAGATCGATCAGTACTGCTGCTACAAAAATTTACTGTTTTGTTATGAAATTCTAGCCCGCATACTTTTTCATTTGGCGCTTACCTAAATCAGGTAAAGTTTCTTTTTTTCTTTATTTTGTTAGTTCAAATGTGCGATTGGCCGCTTTACTGGGTTTTGTCGTCTCTTGATTGAAATTCCACACAAGAATTAGGGTTTCGGAACAAGAAATCGAATATGGGTTTGGTTGCATTTTGTGGCGCCTCTTGCGTTTAATGAATTCCGTCCGGTCACTTACCTAAATCCATATTCCCTCTGTCAATGGGTGGTTCCGTCCGGTCACTCTCCGTCTCTGGCGAAGGCAGCGAAGGTAACCACCCACGAAGATCGATCAGTACTGCTGCTACAAAAATTTACTGTTTTGTTATGAAATTCTAGCCCGCATACTTTTTCATTTGGCGCTTACCTAAATCAGGTAAAGTTTCTTTTTTTCTTTATTTTGTTAGTTCAAATGTGCGATTGGCCGCTTTACTGGGTTTTGTCGTCTCTTGATTGAAATTCCACACAAGAATTAGGGTTTCGGAACAAGAAATCGAATATGGGTTTGGTTGCATTTTGTGGCGCCTCTTGCGTTTAATGAATTCCGTCCGGTCACTTACCTAAATCCATATTCCCTCTGTCAATGGGTGGTTCCGTCCGGTCACTCTCCGTCTCTGGCGAAGGCAGCGAAGGTAAGGGAGAGTTTTGGAAAATTGCAGCTCCGGTCCCTGGGTTAGTTGAAGATGATGAAGATTGGTCCTCCATAGTTGAAGATGATGAAGATTGGTCCTCCATTTGTTGACATGGCACGCATTTTTTACCTTAGTGCTGAGTTGGACAAATAACACAGCTTGATTGGTGCCACGTGTTATCTGTTATCCACGTTGGCAATTTCCGTTAACTTATTCTAACGGATTATTAAAGGATGATGGATGGTAAACAAAATTAAAAGTTCAGTGAGTTGTGAGTGACACTTTAAAGTTCAGTGAGTAAGTATTAACAAGTTCAAAGTTTGGTGAGTATTTGTTAAATTTACCCCTCCATTGACATACAATTTATTTCATAGTTCTGGTTAGAAAGACTTCTATGACGCCCCTATGCATTTCAAGTAAATAACTACTGACCAGATACAACGTAGCTGATAGTTACCAGATAAAAAGTAGTTGAGTACTTTTTTTGGTTGCTTCCTGTTGTATCAACCCAAAATGATAGCCACAGATCATTTCCATTACGAGACGCTTGCATTAGAATTGCAGAGAGACATGTCACAATTGTAATGAACCAACCAGAAAATGCAGCATAATTTCTGTAGAAATCACATCAACAAATAGTCAAATGAAATATATTCGTGGACTTTTGCCTTTAAATTGAACCAACAAATAAAGGCTCACTTGTATACAGTTGGTTCGACTCTCCCGTCTTTTCTTGCCTCAACCTCAATGATGTCTTGGGCTTGGCTGGAAGAACTTATACAATCGACATCTAGGTCTTTCTCTAGGGTTTCCTCATTAACATTTGATATTTTTTCTTTCTTGCCTTCCTCAGGAAATGTGTTAAACTCATTTACTGATAAAAATGTTATGTAAGAAGCAACAGAAGGGTCAGATGGACTTCCCACGCACTTCACACGTCCTTTATCCATCACAACCACCATATCAGCCAAAGATATTGCCTGCTAGGAAAAGGACATACTCTCGAAAATGAATTCCATATAAGTGCTCATATATACTGTATCAAAATAATCATGTCAATTGCAAAATATAGAGTCAGCATCCAACAAAACAAATTTAACATCAGTTGCTAAAAACATCTCACATGGCTTCTTCATTTGCAAAATATAAATGGTACTGAATTTGTTAGTAGGTATTATTAGTTTAATGATGAAAAAGGAGAGATAGAAGATGTTGAACCTGAATGTTATGTGTGCAAAGAATGCGTGTTTTCTGGTTCAAAAGAGTACCGAGAATGGCATTTTGTAGAATTGAGCACGCAACATGTGCATCAACGGCACTTAGAACATCATCAAGCAAGTATATGTTTGAGTCCTGGTAGATAGCTCTATTCATTCCCATGACAAAAAGAAGGAATTTAGAGAAGATGATAATGTGCTCTGCAATTTAAACATTCTGCTTCAGCAAAAAAACAAGAGAAAATATTACCTAGCAAGCGCAAGACGAGCTCTCTGTCCTCCAGATAAGTTGACTCCTTTCTCTCCAATACAAGCCATGTCGCCTCCCATCATTAGGGAAATATCAAGATCCAGAGCGCATGCCTGTAATATTTCTGAGTATCTGCTCAGATTAGAGAAATATAAGAGAAATTCATGAGCAATCTTTAATTGATTTTTCTTTTTCTTTATTTTTGTGAGAACATTTTAATACATTACCCTCAGAAAATTGATGGGTATGAACATATTTCTTGCTCAAAATTAAACCCAAAATACCTCTAACTTCTGCCTTCAACAAAGTTTCGTATAGTAATACCTTTTCTGATCATAGTCCTTGCCGAACAAAACATTGTCACGGATAGTTCCAGACAGAATCCAGGGGACCTATAGCAGAAGTAGGAGAGTGTAAAAAGTTGTTTCAAAAGCATCCATGAAGCTGCTACTAGTTAAATTTAATTAACCTGTGGCACATATGCTGTGGTTCCATTTAAGTAAATTGATCCATTGATGAGTCTCATTTCCCGGAGAATGGAGTTTAAGAGGGACGATTTACCTGATCCAACCTGTAATACAAAGGATGATACAATACTGTTTATGATGGTGCTAGATGTTAAAGTGACAAGTTTAGATCAATGGAAAAGTGGGACATCCATCTTATTATAAACTTCAATAAACATATCCAAGTTTTATGTAATGTTTGAAGTAGGAAATTCAGAGTTTAGTAATATCCATCAGTTTCCTAACTTTAGTTTACACAGCATTAATGGCATATCGAAGTTCAACTTAAAGGATGCGTACTCTTATGTTATCCATGACATAAGCAAATATGAGATGATATAACTAAGAAAGTTCATACAACAACACTGAAGATATTTTCCAAATCCCAAACATGAAGTATAATGCATATAAAAGTAAGAACAAAACAAAATAGTAAACCTCTGAAGAAATTCACCTCTCCAATTACCACAACCAGAAAGCCATTAGGAACACACAGAGTAATGTGTTTCAAGACCAGATCAAATTCCTTCTCGTCGGTGCTTGACCATGTACAAGATGCATCATGAACAATAACAGTAGTATCTTCATAATCAAACTGTTCATCTAAATGTGATAGGAATGAAAGATTGGGTCCACTTTCAATTTCATAACAGAAAAGGTACTTGGTCAACCGTCTAGTTGATATGGCGGCCTGGAAGCAATTATAAAGCTAATTTAGTTATCACATTCCAAAGGACAATTTTAAAATAAGGATAATGAAAACTTACATCGATCAAACCATTAATGACCCATGGGAATGAGTTTAGAGGGGAGATTAAATTGTTGAATAGAGCGAGGCAAGTGAAAACCTGAATATCAATGTTGAAATACAAGTAAAGACAATAAAATATTAGTGATACACAACTAGAAAAACAAGAATATTTGCAATATCATTTTTCCTCAAGGAAACAAGGGTAAAGATACAGATATACCGTTGCTGCATCAAGCTGATGACCCAACATTGTATAGAGTCCAAACGTGAACAGAGAGAAAAGAGTGGGTGTTGTTGCCCAAAAGAAAACACACCAGGCATCCAAATACTTCCTAGTCTAACAGTAAAAGAGGAAATCTGTTAGTTTCATGTCGTGGTACCTAAGATCCTGGTTTTTTAGTTCATGTACAACTACAACAAGAAGTAAAATACAATTTTCTCACTGATAAATATGTGACTTCGGAGGATCTTGTCTTCATCAACCATTTAGCAAAAAGAAGCTCCCAGCCATACATTTTTAAGGTGCGGATATATGTTAAAAGTTCCGCTGTTTTTCTAATCCTGCCAAATGACATATACATTCAGGTGTATGACATTCAAGACTATGCAAGTGGTATGCACATCTGTAGCATTACAAAATAGAAAATCAGGATATACTTGGTAACCCAGAAGCAGCATAACAGATCTACTGCCAAATCTATTAAGATGTATATTTGACTCAATTGACCATTCTGTATAAGAGAAGTACATTGTTTTACTACTTCATTTAGCTTCTGTCGAGCTTTCAAACAGATCTCACTTTTTTAAACTGTCCATTAGTCTGAAATTCTTGTATCTTACTATGTGATGCCTCCTAATTCTATACTTAGCTCGTGGCCAACACTTGCTTTGCTCCTCTTTCTACGAAGTTAGGAGTAGGCTTTGACTTTCTGGTTTCTACTTGACACACACACACACACACACACACACAGAGAGAGAGAGAGAGAGAGTTAAGTTAATCGTAAATGATGTAATAGTTTGGATAGTTTAGTTGAATCTCTTATGAGAATATATTAAGGCGTGCCAAGGACCGTAATACTATAACATCAAAACTCAAATCACTAAGGAGACGAATTCATCCTGTAAAGTTATATGCATAAAAAGGTAGTCAAGGAAAAAATTTACGTACCTTTCATCCTTTTGCTCCATCATACTTTTGGTTGCATTTGCAATCCTATTAGCGATCCATTTGTTCACTGTGAATAGATTCGTTAATATCCATAAGAATTCACATACCAAATGTAACTGAATGAACCCAATATTGAAATCCGTGCAACAATATTTGGATATACAAGATATTTATGATGGTAACAACATCAGTAGCTCAAGAAACAGCCTGCAGTTGAAATAATCTTAAGTTCAGGAATGAGCCTGCAATGTCAAGAAAAGAAATAGAACCTTTCAATTATTATTTAATGATAGGACGGGTATACAACTTTTTGGGCATTGTGAGGATTTCGCTACAATTTATTTTGTTAATGCTGGTTTTGTCGGAGTATATAAGAACTAATTAAAAAACATTATTACTTAACGGGGAAAATTAGCCCTGGAGAATTAATTCAATAGTGTTCTATAAACTACTAAAGGAGACAAAACAAACGAGAGAGGTAAAAGGAAATTTAAAACGGAAAGAATACTTTTTATAATTGTTGGTAGCATGGTTATACAACTTTTTATATACCTATATATGTTAGAAACATGCTTTTACCATGTTACTTGATGAAATCAAAACAGATATACATACGGAGTTATTTTGATATCCTTGCATGGAGGCAGAATATAATACCTTAACTCAAGAATCATCTGTGTCCAAATAGAACTTAAAGAATTAAAAAGTTCGTCAACGTACCTGGTATTAGCAAAATAGTTATTGCTATCCCAGATAAAAAGGCAAACTTGACTTGTTTATAGAGTAGATAGAGAGCGATTCCTATTTGGAAAGGCAAGCTGAGGCAGATACACAATAATCACAACGAGTCAAGAATTAAATATGTAGAATTACTGCTGCAAAACAATTTGAATATATAATATTTACTCTTTGATAATGTTACTGAAGGTAAGAGTTTATGATAATCATTGTTCATACATTAGCAGCTTCAGAAAGGAGATTTCAGATATATTTACAAAATGTTGATTTCAGACATATTTATAGTAAAGAGAAAGGAGACTATATGAATATGATTTCAAATGGGTTAAAGGTCTAGAATTATAACCTCCACATATCGTGAACACTGTTGCACAGGTTTACAATTCGATCAGCATCAACGGACATGAATGTTTGAATTTCTCCTTCTGAAAATGTTGATCTCTCTGCTAAGCTAACACAAAGACACTGAAAGAATATATACAAGCAGTCATGTGGTATATATACAAGCAGTCATGTGGTTTGAAAGGAAAAATAGAGACAAAAAAAGAAAGAAAGGATACTCCAAATCGTTATTTAAATATGTGAAGAATTCCTAAAAAATCAATGCTCGACTTTTTGAACTTCTCCCAAGAAACTTCCTTGGTGATACTGTATTGCAAACGACTGAACAAACCATGCATTACCTATTGTTGGGAAAATTACACAAATTTCCCTATAACCAGATTAGTGAGTGCGAAATAACACAAAAAAAAAAAAACACACACACACAAAGTTGATAACGGAGTTCGGCCAATTGTGCCTACGTCTCTGGATGTACTGCAGATCGTTTTACTAAAAGAAGAAAATAAACAAAGTGTTTACAACACTTACAACTCACAACCTTTTCTATCAAACTCTCTCTTATTCTCTAATTTTTGGGATGCTTTACAAATGAGAGCTAAGGAATTTATATAGGCTTAAAATAAAATTGGGTTAGTGAAATTTAGGCAAGAATTTGGGCAATGGTTATGCCCCTCCATTGTCAATTGCCTAAATTATGCACTCCTTATTTTAAGCCAAGAATGATTTGTGCTAATTTTCTTGACAATCTCCCACTTGAAAACTGATGTTAATCTGTCTTCACACCTCGATTTATGCAGCAGATCTTTCTAGTCTTGTTACTCTTGCAGACCAACTGAAATTGAACACAACTTTAGTTTATTGATAGCTACCATCTTTGTCAACATATCCGCTAGATTCTTGCTTCCTTGAATCTTCTCCAGTATTAACACCTCATCTTCCAATAAAGATTTGATGAAGTGATAACGAAGTCCAATATGCTTGGTTCTGGAATGAAATGCTGAATTCTTCGCCAAGTGTATCGCACTTTGACTATCACTGTGCAGAACATTATTTTCCTATTTAAACCCCAACTCAGTTAACAAACTTTGAAGCCATATCATCTCTTTACTAGCTTCAATCATTGCTACATACTCAGCCTCTGTAGTGGATAAAGTGACGATCTTCTGTAACTGCGACATCCAACTAATAGCTGTATTTCCAACAGTGAATATATAACCGGTGGTGCTTCTTCGGTGATCGACTTCACCTCCAAAGTCTGCGTCTACGTAGCCTTGTACTCTTAACTCACCCTTATCAAAGTACAAACACTTATCCGTAGTTCCTTGTAGGTACCTCAAAATCTACTTTACTGCTTTCCAATGAGCTTTTCCTAGATTTGACATAAACCTGCTAACAACTCCTACTGCATGGCCAATATCTGATCACGTATAGACCATCGCGTACATCAAACTCCCAATGGCTGAGGCATAAGGAACCTGAGCCATGAAATCTCTCTTTTCCTTCGTCTGAGGGGACTGATCCTTAGATAAGCAAAAGTGACTTGCCAAGGGTGTGCTGACTGGCTTGGCGTCGCCCATGTTGAATCTCTACAAAACACGGTTGATGTACTCTGACTGAGATAACTGCAAAATCCCTTTATGCTTATCTCTTGTGATTTGCATTCCAAGAATCTTCTTTGCTGGACCTAAGTCCTTCATGTCAAACTCTTTTGACAATTGTTGCTTTAAACCTTCTTATGTCATCTACGTCTGAACCTGCTACTAATATATCATCGACATAAAGTAGTAAAATGATATAACTTGACCTATATTTTTTGAAGTAGCAACAGTGGTCGGCGTTGCACTTCTGAAAACCTTCTTTGTGCATGAAGCCGTTAAACTTTCTGTACCACTGTCTTGGGACTTGTTTCAGGCCATACAAACTCTTCTTAAGTCTGCACACCATGTTCTCCTTTCCTCTTTCTGAGAAACCTTCTGGTTGATACATGTATATCTCTTCATCCAAATCTCCGTGAAGAAATGCGGTCTTCACGTCTAACTGTTCAAAATAAAGATCTTCAATGGCAACAATACTCAACACTGATCTGATAGTATTGAGCTTCACAACGGGAGCAAAAATATCGGTGTAGTCAACTCCTTCCTTCTGCTGGAATCCTTTGACAACTAGTCAGGCTTTGTATCTCCTAGAACCATCATGCTCATCTTTCACCCGATATACCCATTTGTTGTGAAGTGCCTTCTTCCCCACAGGTAACTCAACTAGTTCTCAAGTCTGGTTGGAGATTAGAGATTCCATCTCGTCTTTCATGACAAGCTCCCACTTGCTAGCATCACCAGTCTGACAAGTTTCATCATAGCATTCAGGCTCCCCTCCATCAGCCAACAACAAATAATTCATGTATCTCCTGTTAGGCACATGAGGTCGAGAAGACCTTCTCAATACAAGAGCTAGAGTAGGAGGCTGCGGTGAGTCAGACTGTTGCGTACTGCTTTGTCCAACGAGTTCCTCTAGCTGAGGAGTTGCTGCAATCAGCTCCGTCACGAGACTATCTAGGATATCATCTGCATCTGCAAATACTACTGGTCCCTTTAGTTCTGAGTGTGTGGCGTCAGTTTTGTGCTTGTGCTTGTACATCACTCTTTTATTGAAAATCACATCTCTACTGCGGATCACTTTCTCGTTTTCGTCATCCCAAATGCAGTATCCAAACTCATCCTCGCCATAGCCGATGAAGGTTCATTTCTTAGATTTGGGATCAAGCTTATTCCTGCCTTGATCACTGATATGCACATATGCTACACAACCGAAAACTTTTAGATGTGATAGTTTTACCTCTTTTCCACTCCATAGCTCATTTGGTGTTCTGTGCTCTAGTGGAACCAATGGTCCTCGGTTGATCAAGTAAGCTGCTGTGTTGACTGCTTCTGTCCAAAACTGCTTCGGTAGACCTAACTGTATACGAATGCTTTTGGCTCTTTCTGTCAACATTCGGTTCATGCGCTCAGCTACACCATTGTGTTGAGGCGTACCTGGCACAGTTTTCTCCATTCCGATCCCGTGCACATAGCAAAACTTCTTGAATCTGGCGTCTTCATATTCACCACCATTGTTGGTTCTGAGCCTTTTAATCTTCAGATATGTCTCATTTTCAACCATAGCTTTCCATCTCCTGAAAGCCTCAAACACTTCAGACTTATGCTTTAGAAAGTAAACCTATACCTTTCGAGAGTGATCATCAATGAAAGTCACAGAGTAGTGTTTCCCACCAATAGATGAAACGGTCGTTGGTCCCCAAACATCAGAGTGAACGAGTTCTAGCCTTTCCTTCTTTGGGATTCTGCCACTTGTCTGAAAGCTGACCCTCTTCTGCTTTTCAAGTATGCAATCTTCGCACATGTCTATCTCAACTGACTGTACACCTGGAAGTTTCCCCTTTGAATGCATAATTTTCATTCCCTTTTCACTCATGTGGCCAAGTCTTTGATGCCACATATTGGGATTTACTTGCTACAACTGCAATTGAACAGTGCGCCCCTCCTGTCATGTAAAGAGTAACGCTCTTTTTGCCGTGAGCAACCATCATTGTACCCTTTGAAATCTTCCAATTATCACCATGAAAGATCGTAATGTAGCCTTCGCTAGCCAACTACCCTACTGAGATTAAGTTCTTTCTCAGGTCGGGAATATGTCTGACATCCTTCAGTTCCAAACAGACCCGTTCAACTTAATCTTTACTACACCTTTACCAATAATAACACAAGGTTGATCATCACCAAGATATACCTTTCCAAGGTTTCCAGGGACATACCTTTCGAAGAATTCTTTTTGCGAAGTAGCGAGGAATGATGCTCCAGAGTCTAACACCCAAAACTCTTCCTTGCTCTCCAAAGAGCATATCAACGTATCTAATCCTGAGGTGAAAGTAACATTTGCCTCTGCCTTCGCCTCCTGATCCTTTGGTGCACTTTTGCACTGATTTTTGTAGTGCCCGGTCTTCCCACAGTTCTAACACTCGATGGTCTTCGTGCTCTAAAAATTATTGGGATTTCTGGATTTGAACCTCCTGTCCTTTGATCTACCTCGGAAGTTCGATTTGCCATGTCCATTCCCTCTGATTGAATTTCTTCCTCTTGACTCTGTATGCAAAACTGAAGAGGTTGACGATTCACCCGACTCTCTTTGTCGGATCTCTTCACTAAGAACCAAATCACGAATATCATCAAATTTCAACTTGTTACTTCCCGACGAGCTACTCACAGTCGTAACAGTAGCATTCCAACTTTCTGGTAGAGAAGACAAAAGTATCAATGCTCGTACTTCTTCATCGAATTCAAATCCAACTGAACTCAATTGGGTTGTGACTGTTTTAAGTTCATTGAGATGTTGAGCTACCGATGCACCTTCCGTCATCCGCAAATTGAATAACCGCCTCATCAAGTGAACTTTGTTAGAGGCCGATGGCTTTTCATACATACTGGAGAGAGCCTCCATAAGACCCGCGGTTGTCTTTTCCTTTGTTATATTGAAAGCAACATTGTGGGATAGTGTCAATCGGATAACTCCAAGAGCTTGTCTATCAAGAAGAGTCTAGTCTTCATCATTCATACCTTCTGGTCTCCTTCCTGAGAGAGGTTGATAAAACTTTTTCTGGTACAGATAATCTTCGATCTGCATCTTCCAGAACCCAAAATCTGCGCCATCGAATTTCTCAAGTTTTACCTTTCCTTCATCTGCAGCCATCGCTCCCACTTGAATCTGACTTCCTTTGGATCGTTTCTGACAATTCCTCGCAGAAAACTGATAGAATTCACCACCAAAGGCTCTGATACCAGTTGTTGGAAAAATTACGCAAATTTCCCTATAACTAGATTAGTGAGAATGCAAAATAACACAAAAAAAAAAAACGCAGTTGATAACGGAGTTCGGCCAATTGTGCCTACGTCTCTGGATCGGTTGCAAATCGTTTTACTAAAGGGAGAAAATAAACAAAATGTTTACAACACTTACAACTCACAACCTTTTCTCTCAAACTCTCTCTTGTTCTCTAATTTTTAGGATGCTTTACAAATGAGAGCTAAGGGGTTTATATAGGCTTACAATAAAATTGGGTTAGTGAAATTTAGGCAAGAATTTGGGCAATAGTTATGCACCTCCATTGTCAATTGCCTAAATTATGCACTCCTTATTTTAAGCCAAGAATGATTTGTGCTCATGATTTATGCTAATTTCCTTGACACCTACAAGACTTATAAGTTAACCTACACATAGAAGTCCACATGCCATGAACTTCTCTTTGAGAATATGCAATAGTGATAATGAAGATTTACCTTCCGATAGATGATAGTCAAGATACTGGATCTCAATTTGAGCCTAAGTTTTGAAAGATGGAGAGTATATTGTGTGTCTAGGAAAGATCTGCAGAATTGATTGAACAGCAATATTTAGAGATTGCTATGAAACAAAGACAAGAATTGAATTTATCTGTAAGAACATAGAGAATGGCACTTGACTAGCATAAATGTGGTTACAAACAACAAATCAGATATGTAAGAATGGGACTTCCTGTGTGTACCCATTAAGAATCCCACGTTCCTCCCCTTTTGAAAAATCGTACTCAGAACAACTAAAGTCAAAACAAAATGAGATAGTGAATGACATTGTTTAACCCCTCTAGGGGTTCGAAACCATATTTTAGGCTTTCCATTAATTATGACAGGCCAAAAAGACTTAAAGCACCCCATAATCTACTTCCTCCAAGTACCTCCAAACTATATTTCCATCATAATTATATCTAAGAAACTCCAATTAACTCATATATAATCCTTTGTAAAATCAAAATTCACAACCACTATAGTTTTTCCCATTTCAATCAAGAGTTTGTTGACCCGTATAAAAGCACTCTGAATATGATTCATTGTAATGAATGACGTTTGACTAAGCTTAAGAGTAAGTAAAACTTACTTTAAGTAAATTTGTGTTTCCAAACATATTTGGATAGGTTACTATTTTCTTATAAGTGAAAAAAGTTACCTATTTTGACAGTAAAGGTAGGGTACTTTCAAAAAAAGTAATCACTTCTTTTCCAACTTTGACGAACAAATAGGTTATTTAGTTTAAAGCTTACTTATTTACTTATAAGTACATTTTTTAGTCATCGCCAAATATGCAACTGTCATCTTTTAATGTCTGCAGTAAAAAATAAAAGTCATCTTCTTTCTTTAACTAATAGAGTACCAAGTTTCAAAATTTTTTTACACCAGAAGCACTTACAAAGTGAAAAGAAAATAGAAATGACTGAAATTATAGAATCGAAAAGTTTAGGGAAGAAAAGTTACTTCAAAACAGATACCAAGCCCAAGGATATCGCTAGAAAGTAGCCATTGGCTTCTCTGGAACCTGTTGAAGAAAACTTAAGTAGATCAATAATTTTAGCTTTCTAAGCATTTGCACTGCTTTTTAGCATTATTTCAATGCAAATTGAACCATAAACTCGGTATGAGGTGATTTTACATGATGCAGGTAGGTTATAGACTTATAGTTGAAATAACTGACGGAAAATCGATTATTTGCAATGATCAGCAGAGGATGACAAATGCTATCACAAATGAGGTTATCTGACGTACGACACACAGTCAAGGAGAAGAGAATCCAGTCTAAACTACGACTAAGCTTAGGAAATCAATCATTTTTGTACATTAATTCCTCAAATAGTATTTACAAATGCTAGAGTAGCCTTGCGTACAGAGGCATTACAGAAGTTGAGAGAATTCCAAAATTAACAATAAAAGGCAATCATTGATATCCAATAAATTAAAATAACTGACATGAATATTAATTGATATAATCTATCTGGATCTTTGTTCTCTGAGATCACACACATATTCAGAATCATGTCAAGCAGGAAGCACTAAATTCCATAGTTGGTGTATACTACTGTAATGAGCAAGACTTGTTATCCTCATTACAGACAAACTATACATCTTGATTTCAATGTTGACATACAAAATTTGGTAAATGAATAGAGTAGATTGTAATCATTTTATTTTTCACACTGGAACGTACTTTTCCTGAAACTGATATGAAAGCAAATATTGAGTCAAAGCCACTTATCAAGACAATATAACTCAACATCAGCATTATTCAATATTACAGTTTTCTCTTCTAAGAATTTCATAAGTGAGTAACTGAGTGTGTAAACCTTGTTGAAGAAAAAGAATTAGCTTATTGAGAAGTATCGGCCCCGCAAAACTAAGGCAGTCATTGAGAACCTGCAAGAAAGCAATTAAGCACTTGTCCAAATACATATCAAGCTTCGAACTTTACATTCACATTGAAACTATAAACTTCATATCAATTTCTACACTGAAAAAGAAATAGTTCAAATAGATAAGTAAAAGGAACGCCGCTTCTGGAAATTATGAACTATGAACTTCCTCAAATGAACTTTTACTTCGATGAAAAAAGAATTTTATTTAATCATATGTAACAGTAAATTTGTAAAGAATAATGATGAAATATATTTAATTTCCCATCATGGGAAACACAACTAGACAACAAGTTCAATAAAACCTAATATTTCATTTGGTCCATCAGTAACATCACCTTTTTGGTGCAAGTCTTGCTTGCAGGCATCACCTATGTTCTGTTTTCATTTTCTATTGCTTTCGAGAAACTACAATGAAAAGCAACATACCAATACAATACCTTCAACAGACCAAGGCAGAAATATGGCCATCCATATGCTGAATATATTGCCTTGAATAAAGAAGGACGAGTAGCGTTATTTCTTCGTTGTGCATTCCAACATCTTAGTAGAATGTTATGGCAGGATGAAGGATCCATATCCGAGGGTAGTTGAAGCAAATCTTCAAAGTCAAGCTGCTTTTTTATACCACGTTGCATTACAGGATTAATGGATTTGAATGTTATGAGATGCCAAACGTTGTCAAAAATTCCCTTCACGAATAACATAGAGACATTAAAAATAAAAATTGTATGACAAAGCAGAATATAACTGAGGAAAATGTATTTTTTGAGGTTTAAGATGCATTGAAATAATTAAACATATTGTTGGTCTCAGTCAACTCTTTTGTACATGAAACTAAAGGTTAAAATGAGATGCTAAATAAAAGTAGCAGAATGATGGGAAATGTACTTACCAGATCTGTCAAATGATCTTCTCCAACTCCCATTTTGCAGGGAAGAAGTGACTCCCCCATTGAACTACAATTCAAAAAGTAACTGTCATTACGACAATTGATTTAGTATATCATCACAATAAGAGTATTACAAGGACCAACATTCATGTTGATTGCACCTAGGTACGAGCACGTGATATACAGAGATAGCATCGAATCCTATGGGATACAAAAAGTTTCAGCAAAGAAGAAAATTGACACAATAATCTTGAAGTGTCTGGAATTTTAAAGCTCGGAAACTATAAGGTTGTTTTCAATTTATTTCTCATGAGGGAGTTCAAATTGTGATAGGGTGACACATATTTAATCTAATGGTACATACTTAGCTTTTTTGTTCAAAGTTTCTTTCCTTCTACACAGGATTAGAAATCCATCTGGCATTATATCTAATCTTTAACCCATAATGGCATAAGTATGAGGTTAAGCTAACACTATAGTATCCAGAATTGACTAGGTTTTCAAAACACTCTTCATTGCTTGCTCTAATATCTTCCATTGCTTAGTACAAAACTCATTTAGATGTTTCACATCAGTATTAATTTTTGTTGTAATCTGATCAATTTACAGTTATAGTACAAATATAAAATGTAAAAAACATATAAATAGTTTATTGTGCCCCCCGATAAAATATGGCATATTTTTATAGGATTATTACAACCTGCTTCCATGAGATGCCCACTTTATTCTGATTATGTTTATCAAGATTCCAAAAAGTACGTCTGCAAGAGCCACGCAGATCTCCTTAAGCCATCTTAAAACCTGTAAGAGATAAGAAGAAACTCAAAACACTTCTATTATCTGTTAATTAAATTGTGAAATTGTTTCTGTGGAATAAATCAAGGGCGGTGTGAAAGCAGAAGGTTTTGAAGAAAAAGATCTAGATGAATAACAAAAATGAAGCCGTATTTCGAATAAACCTTGCATTGAAGGCAACAATATGTTCACAAGACATTAACTAACAAATAGTTCAAAAGATATTGCTATGCTAGAAAGCATGACCCACTTCAGTTTCATAATAAAATAGATGCATTCAAAATTTGTTCCATCATCCAAAATATAAGAGGAAAATTTACTTAAAGTAAAATGCCAAGAATTACTCCGGGTGAAGAAAAAACTATCTGCAGTCGAGGGATCAGCAGAAACAATTTTACGATCCACCAAAAACACAGGATGCGGTTGCACAAGACAACCAACCGATTTTCAGACCTTGATACAAGTATGACAGTAGCCTGAAATTGGTAACAGCAAGAAAACAAAAGTTAATTTCCAGAGTAGAAGAAGAAAGCTTCAGCTTGCTCATTTCAGTTACTTAGGGATAATTTAGACTTACCCAGAATGAGAACTGTGAGCAACTAAATAGCCATTCATGATATGCAATGGAGTATGCATTTAATCTTCTTCTTATAAGCACAGCCATGTCGAAGAATGCCAAGCATAATCCAAGAGCAGGTAGAAGATAAAATAAAATCTTCGCTGAAAGGTGTATCTGTGTAATTTAAGCTGACATACTGAGAACAATGTGATAGAAAGGTCCGAGTAAAAACTTGAAGTGACACACATACAAAGTAAAGCATGGACCTGGTTCCATAATCCAGAGTCAAAAAATAGAAGAAAAGTAGATAAACAATGAAAAAGCACAATAATTATGGTATATATTCAAGTTAATAACATGTTTGGGTAAGCTTAAAAGCCCCTGGGAAGGAGCTTCTTTTGGCATTTTGTAGTTCATTACTGCTGAAAAAAGCTCCTTTTAAGGAGCTTTTAAGATTAGCCACACATGCTCCAAAATCAGCCCCCGTCAGCATGGTTAGCGCTTAAACTGCTAAATGTCACACTTTTGTAGGTAAAATACAGGAATTACCAGATTGTCGTTATACAAATTGGCATTCTGGAGTAACCAGGGGAAATTGTGATCTCAAAACAAAATAAACACTCATGGCAATGCATTCACTCATCATAAAATTGACATGACAAACCATAGCCAAACAATAATAATAGTACTAGGTGCAGACTTGTGAAAGGGTTAAACCTGCAAAAGAAACTCATCTGCATATTTCTAAAGTATAAGAAATTCAATGGAGACAATAAACCATCTTCTGCAATTTCTTTTAATGGCTCATTTTATTAACATTCTGTAACCCAATCCGTGCTATTAAAGTCAAGTTCTATTGCAAATTAAATCGACAATGACAAAGAGGGTAAATTTTAACAAAATCAACTTTTATGATCTTCATTGCTTTATTTCTTAGGAAACAATAAAGTTTAGTGGCATACCCTCATACGTTCTTTCCGGTGCCTTGTCATGATTCCGAGTACAGCAACCATAACCATTGTCACTACGTTCACACCGAGACCTAGAACTGTGAATACTATTAACGGGAAAGCAAGAGAACTACAGAAATAATACTTATACTCATGTTTGGTGTGCAACATGCGATAGCACCGGACAATATAATGAACAAGTTTTAACTTATTTTCATTTATTTAATAGTGTCGAGTGCTATCCAATCTTCCCTGCCATGTTTGGCAGTATAGTGTTTAGTTGTTGAACAATGCTATGAAATCAACCAATCGAATCAAAGGATATAAATTGTCGAAACACTCTGAAACTCCATCTTGATTCCACACCTGATCGCGATAAGTAAAATCAAGATTTTTACTTAGGAGTTAGAATCACCACAAAATTAAGAAACCCAATAGCTGAAAAAACTTGTTATATATAGTTATACCTTAAAGATATACAAGAACTAGAAATACCTTCTTTTCGCCACCATGCATGCTAAAATGTAAATTTGCACGAGTTTACGTGCTTGCGTGTATATAAATGAACGATTATATTCAAAATTAGCGCTGTTTTTCAATTTCTTCTCAACATTCAACATTTCTTCAGGAACCCATTCATTTTCCCGAATTTATAGGAAAGTTATTTTCATGGTTTATTCAACTAGAAAGTGCAAGAAGATTACATTTAGTTCGATCACAGAGTTTTTATTAATCTAATTCAAAAGGACATGCATTTAACAGAATTCTTAAAAATAAAATTGAAATAGTTAACAATTAAATTGATTATTTTCATGGTTTATTCAACTAGAAAGTGCAAGAAGATTACATTTAGTTCGATAACAGAGTTTTTATTAATAAATGGCCTTATGGCCATGCATTTAACAGAATTCTTAAAAATAATATTGAAATAGTTAACAATTAAATTGATTAGAATCCCAATAATTAAAAGAGACGGAGCTTCAAATTTGCGTACATAGGGAGAATCAGGGCAAATGCGCTTCATCAGCTCCATCGTCGCTTTTATTTCCTCACTCTGACTGCAACGGACTACAGCGAGTAGTGCAAATGGTTCATTTTATAGCACAAAACTAATGCTCAATTGGCTTTTGCATGGATTTTGGAGTGAACAGTGAGGTATTGCTGCGCAGTGTACACCCTCTTCTCTCTATTTCTCTCTGCTAATTTGGAGCAAGCGTGGGTTTTTATTTTACTTTTTTTACGTAGTATGTTTGGTTTTACTTAAAAGAAATTCAAATTACTTTAAAGTTATTTATGGGAAGAACAGTGGTATATGGGACATTTGACAAGTGGTATTTTCAACAACATTTGACGAACTATAATAAAATTGGAATAATTTAATTTTATATATTATTTTTCTGCGGTGAGATGAGATCCAACCGTAGTACTTGTGAGAATGGTTCATTGATATTTGAACTATTTGTTCTTGATTAATGGAGTCTCCATATGTGAAGATAACGATGTGAATTGCGGTGGTTATGGTTTTAGAATTCAATTAATGAGTAAAGTAAAGAGAATATTGTTTACAGGAGGGTTTCGTTTAAGAAGGATAATGAAGACATAGAGATATATAGACGTGTGTATATATATATATTTTTCTTTAGTAGTAGAAAAAATTTCTTACGATCGTGATAATAGATACTTAAGCATCTCTAATGCACTTTATTGAAGTCAACGTTGCAGGTAAAATATGCGGACTTTCAATACATATGGTACTATATTTATTGTATTGACGATTAAATTAAAAATTAATCTCTAATAGTTTCTGTCTAAAATTAATATTATTGTTTATGTGGTATTAATTTTTTTAAATTTTCCTCGCCCGACTTTTTTTAATAAAATGCTGAATTAAATTTAGATTTGCTTAGTCATTCCATTTAGAAGTCTGTTTAAATTTACACAGGCTTCTAAACGAAACTTTTTTTTTTTTTTTTTTTTTTTGGAGGTGTGCATTGGAGATGCAATTAGTGGGTCCCAATTTTGTGATAATCCAAATAAGGAATATTCTGTAAGTTAGTGTGTATGCTTTACACGTGGCATATGAGTGGCACGAAAGTTGGAAACCCCATTTTTGTTACTTTATTTAAATCTACTTTTTCTTTTGGCCCTTTTCTTTTTTATTTGATTTTTCTGCCTTGTCTGCTAGCGGCGTGAAGTGGCTGCTGGAATCTCTGCCCTTTATTACCTAGATCAACTATTTGCCCTTTATTACCTAGATCAACTATTTATAATTGTTCATTAAGGGGGTGATCTTCTGCCTTGGGGCCGGATATCATCACCCACCTACTGAGGTGTCAGCAGGTAGGTGGTTTGTGCTCCCAAGGGGCAGGAGATCATTATTCTTGTTCATTATCGATAGTCATCATACGTGACATTATTCAATTATAAGAATTATTTACTCTAATTAAGTAATGTATTTATAGTCATTAATTATAAATAATTCATTTAATTAAACAATGTCATGTAGAATAACTACCGACAGTGAACAACTATGAATAACATCACTCCTAATTAAAATAAAAAAAATACAATTAGTGAATTCAATAAAAAATACTACGTAAGGTTACTCTGTATGATATTAGAAGAATAATCTCAAATATTCTATCTTTCCTTTTGTACAAATTAAAAATTATTTAGAGATAAGAGTAATGTTATTCATAGTTCTTTACTATCGGTAGTCATCCTATGTAGTCTTATTCAATTGGATGAATTATTTATAATTAATGACTATATATACATTATACAATTGAAGTAAATAATTTATCCAATTGAATAATGCCATGTAAGATGATTATCAATCGTGAGTAACTATGAATAATATTATTCTGTTAACGATCATTTTTAGCCCATTTAGGTCTTGTTCGGTAGTCATTTTATCCAAAAAAAAAACTCATTTTTTTGCCTACAATTTTTGACTTTTCAACCCTTTTTACACTACCAAAACTTTTGAAAAGTCAAAAAGTAACAAAAAAAAACCCATTTTTTTCCCAAAAAATCTCTACCGAACAAGCCCTTAGATATTCTCGCTTTTTTACACGAACTTTGAAGTATCATTTTTCATCAAACTGGATAAAATAGTCATTTTGTACGACAAAATGGACATATTTAATAAACAAATTTCATTTTGGCTGAAAAGATGACTAGTTAGAAAAGTTTCTCAATCTGGTATCAATGATAAAAATAAATAAAGAAATTAATAAATATTTTCTTATTTTCAAAAAAATGTGATAAATCTAATACTTCACTATAAACTGGGTGAATCGACCAATTCTAAATATCTTTTAATAGTTTTTTGATTTTTTATTTGATTTTTAACATTTAATTGAAATCGAGTTACAGATAGATTGTCAATGATCAAACGAGCTAATGAGTCTGATTCTTGTAATATCTTTTTACATCATTTGTTTCACAATGCTTTTTGCAATTTTCTTTTCATTTTTGATGCTCTGGAAAAAATTATTCAACCTGGTTGAAGAAATTTAAAAAGGAAATTTGAAAGTAAATATTTATTTTTTAGATTAAAAAATGAAAAAAAAAATTCTTTTAACTTACAATAATGTATATAAACCACAAACATACATTTTAAAAACTAGATAATCATCATTGGTCATTGACCGATCAATTAATTTGTCATGAATAACTTAGCGTTTGTTTGGTAAAGTTTTTTTAATATATTTTGATAACAAAATTGATAAAATATATAGTTGAAAAGTTAATAAAATTTATAGATTTTATGAATTGTGTTATTAAAATTAATTATTGACTTTAATTTTAGTTATTTAGTAAATTTTTAAATTCTACCAAACAAGTTCTTAATCAAGCGCATTGATTAGTAATCGAGAATTACAACTCATAAGATGTGACTAGTTAACATTGAGTAGTAATTACAAAAATAGCCTACTAGTCAAAATAAATGCAAAAGTTGATATTATACAACAGGTTAATTTCAGCCACGGTTATTAAAGTTTTTTAAAAATTTCAAAACAGTCATTAAAGTGATTTTCTTATAATAATAGTCACTCAAGTTTCTAATAGTTACACTATTGGTCATTCAGTTAGAAACGTTAACCTAAAATCCTATATATCACTGTTAAGTTACAATATGAACACAAATGACGATAATTAATATGTCACGTCAGACAAAGTATGTGGTAATTGCAATAAAAAAATTAATTGTCAAACAATTGGTGGAATGTTACATTTTTGTTGACGAAGTTTTGAAGATTGGACATTCTTGTCTCACGTGTTTTACTAGTTAATGTTTTAATTTAATAGTGATGGGAAGAATTTTAGGTTAATATTTTCAATCGAGTGACTACTAGTGTAGTTATTAGAAACTTGCATGACAATTATTGTAAAAAAAATTATTTTAATGATCATTTTAAAATTTTTAAAAAACTTCAATGATCGTTGTTGAAATTAACCAATTATATAATTGAAATTTTAATCTTGCATGTTTAGTAATTGCGCATGGATTATAAAATGTTATACTTCTTTACATACGTGGCAGGAAAGGACCCACAAAAGTACCTAAAATAAAGAAAAAGTGGGCACCTGTATGTGACTAGGACATGGAAAAAATGGCGAAGTCATTCCATCTCGCTTAAACCCTTCGACGATCTTCTAGTCCAGGGAAGGCACGAAACTAAGAAACCAACTAGTAAACCACTTGGGTTCGGCTTCAACTTATTCATTTTTGCCTTCACCACCTAGCTAAGACTCGTCGAAGGGTCTAAGCATGGCCGTCACATAAATCCACTAATCATAGATAACATAATATTCCTTGGACCACATGAAAAATCTCCCACTTGACAAAATTAGTTACAAAAGACCATGTAAGGATAACTACCACAAAATTTGTTGAGAAAGACGGTTGAATCAATAAAACAGCAATGTGTCATAGAATCTTCTAGAATCACGAGCCTTGCAACAAGGAGACACCACATGCAAATGAAAGGACAAAAGACCAAAAAGCCCAAATGCTTGAAACATTTATAAATAGTCCAAATTAAATTAAGGGAGTGGGAGATTAATTGAAAAATCTTAGCCAAATTCTTATTCCTAGAATTCTCAATTCTTATACGGTAATTAAGAGGGTTGAATTATTCTTTTGAGCAAGGAGATGGGTAAAGATTTGTTGATATCAATTATTTAGATCAATATAAATAAAAGATATGCAAAATATTTTCAATACAAGAGTTTGTATTAATTTGTTCTATTGGTAGACGAGGTAAATATTAATGACAAAGTGACAAATCACAAGCTCAAGGGTAAATGTGTGAAGAAATTACACTCATTACTAAGCATATACAATATATTGTTAAATTTACTTTTAGTTTGTAATTATTCTAAAAATATTGGGTATTATTTATATTTATATGTATATTATAATATATTATAATATTAACAAAAAAAGGAAAAGAAATATATTATTCCCATAAATCACGGTCAAAATTGAAAAACCACCGAAGAGATCTTCATCCCAAACCCACTTCACTCAATCATCTCTCTGTCAATGCACGAGGGGTACCCATCTTTACCACCACAACCTCTACATGAGGGGTATCCATATCCACCACCGGGATATTATCCACCACCTTAACGGCCTGGAGATAGTTATCAAGGATATTTCAATCAATGGGTACCCTCCACCGCCTCCACCCCCACAATACGAGGTCCACCATTGTGAGCATCACATGGCAGTTCTAGTTGTTCATCATTTTTACGAGGCTATTTGGCTACACTTTGTTGCTATTGTGTATTGGAAGAATGATGTTTCTGAGCGTTCGAGGCGCTATATGATGTATTTGGGTGTCTCGTAATTCATCCTTTTGGTATAATGGAAATAATGCTCCACACCTTGTTCCACGATTGTTCATAATGCTAAATGTATATCAAATTCGATGCAATATAAGGTTTTCTCAATTTCCGTTACATTTATATAGATTTTGTAACAAGGAATGGAATGTGTAAACAAATGATACGCAACATCACCCCAGGTCTTTGTAATATTAGCACATATTTTTGTAACATCAAACTCGCAAACCGTTTATCACATGTAACATTTACACATTTTTGTAACATTAACACATTTTGTGACGTTACACGGATCACAACCGTTTAATACACACTTTGTAACATTAATATACATTTTGTTACAACAAGTGCAATGCATATCATACATTCAACGCTATGTAACACACGCAACATTTAATTTTTTTTTCATATTTCTGTTATATAATGTAGATTTTTTAACAACCGATGCAACATAATTTGTTATGTTATGTAGAATTTTTTAACAACCCATGCAACAACCGAGATTTACTGACAGAATTTTTTTCAGATTTTTTATGTTTTATCAATGTAGCACGTCTCTTGCAAGAGAGGAAGAAGATATATCCAAGCTTTCTTTGAAGATATGCAAGAGAGAGAAACAAGAGAGAGATTGGATTGATGAGAGATAATATCTTAATTAGTTACATATAAAATCTTAATCAAAATAGTAAATGAGATAATTAAGGATTCTATTATAATATTTAATCAATTAAATAATTAATTAAAAATTAGATGAAACCCAGTATTTTTGGAATTAAAAATATGTTACAGTTTTTTTATAAATAGTAACATAAAATAGCTTACTTGTGAAAATTTCCCATTTGTGAAGCATATGGTCTTCTGACTGGCCCAAGTAGTCTGTTTGGGCTTTGTGCATGTTTATTTACCTAAGTCTAGATCTGTAGTCACAAATACTTATCTTCTTAGTTGTTCCATTAGTATAAACTTTACACATCATCAATAACATCAAGTGCGAATGTATTAAATGTTGTCTATAATAATCTCCTCATCTATTTATTTTATGATGTATAAAGTTTTTATTAAAGACATGTGTTTGGAAATAGCATATGTGGACTCTCTTTACCGACGTTTATTTGGCAAAATTTTCACACAATTATATCAAATGTACTTTCCCAATGCTCAACATTTCACACAATTATCTATAGTTTGCAAAATAAACTTTAATAATTGACTTAAGCACGTGTTTTGGTTACATTAACTTGGGACTAGGGATGACAATTTGACCCGTCGATTCAGCCTCGCACCCGCCCCAGTTATTTAAGTAAAGGGCCCCGGACCCACCCCTCAAATTTTTTATTTTTATTTTTATTTTTTTGAAAATACATAAAATATATAACTAAAAATCACAACTTTGCTAGGGATGGTCTAAATGCGATTCAAACCTGGGTTGGAAATGTTAAATTATAAAATTTAACCACTACAACACAACTCCAATATTATATTTTTATCGTTTTGTTTGCTACAAATACAATACAAATTTCTATTTCCTTAAACCTAACATTCTACCTCCGTAATTCTTCATATTCCAATTCTTCCACCACGAATTCGTTTTATTGTTTGTTTGCAAAAAAAAAAAAAAAAATTGACCAGAACAGTTGGCAGGTCAAAGGGACACCCTGCCCCATGCCTTGAAGAAATCGCAGTTTGAGGGACGCCCCAAAATTTTTGCGAATCCCATTACCATCCATACTTCGGACAGAGTTAATCGAATAAGAAGTGTCTATTTAAAATATTTTTATGTGCCAGTATACAAAGGAGGGTTACGTTAACCATCTTTAGTTTTTTTTTTTATTTGTTGATATACTCGGCTATTCTGAATCTCGTTTTTTCATGACATGTTGATCTATATGGCTAGCCAAAATTCTCGATCACACTGAACCTTTGTTTAGATAAGTCGACCTGACCCACTTTATCGCTCTAAACATATAGTAAAATTTATCAATAATTTTTTTAGAATTTTACCTAATTTACAGTATTATTACTATGTTACTCTAGTTAAACAACACTTTTGATGGTGATTTAACAATGAAAAGTAAAGTTAAAAGTACGTACAAAATAACACCATCAAGCAAAAAGGAGTACAACATGCTTATCTTTTATTATGTAAAAGGAACTTTAACCTGGCTACGACAATAACATATGCATAAGACACTTCAGTTTTAAGTTTCTATTTGTCAATAGATCACTTTAACAAGTGAGATAATGCATTTATCCTATCAAACAAGCACTAACAAGGGATGAAATAGTAATACCTTTTTAAATATGTCCATATCTTAAGTCACATAAGTTGTCACGTGTTACTTTTTTTTCTTATTAAATTTATGAGTTTAGATAAAGTGAATAATTAGGAGAGATTGGTCAATGAAAATAGAGAGTGTCGTTTCAACTTTAACAAATAATTCTGCTATTATATCTGATGTAGAAATCTGACAAATTTTAATAAGTCACGAAAAACTATCTATATTGAATAGTTTTATATGTAGAAGGTTGAAACTCCTTTTGTAGAGAATATGATATGGCCATACCACAATTCATGTGTGGAATGTGACTCTGTAAAGGGAATCATCAAATTCTTGTATTTTTTGATATGTTATATTCTATTTTCCGTGTTAGGTGGGCATTGCACCACATTAGTCTACGCAACCTATTGTCATATTGAACATTTTTTCGTTGTGTCGAATCAGACTTAAGAGGCTTAATAAAAAAATTGACTTTCTATGCACCACTCGAATTGAGGACACGGGTTTGACATTACCAGCACAATCCATTCTTACACTAACAGCCTTTGAGGGGACCGGTGCTCGATAGATTTTCCGCATGGTCGACAAGTCAGTTTGTCTCATGAAATAAGTGAGACGCATATATATCCATCAGACGACCCTAAAACTCCAAATTTCCCATTAAAAATGGAAGCCTGAGATTGGAAGCAGTGCAAATCATTACCCACTACTCCTCTCGCTTTATTTCCTTCCAACTTTCTTCCCCGAAGACCACCAAAATCTCTCTTTAGTCAAAAGTTTCTCTTGGTCCCCCTCATTTCATTTTCCTCTCCTAATTTCACTCACACATTATTGAATGTTTGTTATATACTATAGGGGTGGACATATTTTCATTGAATCATCCGAACTGGACCGATAGGCTCAGGCGTCGGGTAGGTCAGTGTGGGTATTTCAATATTCAGAACTATCCGTTATATTTTGGATATTTCGTAAATGGAATCATTCAGCTCCATGTAATTATTGAAACCAAACTCGAACCGGACTCGTCGATTCTGCTTCGGGTTCGATTCTACGCATAACATTTTTTTTAAAATCGTGAGTTGACAACACGTTTTGAAAAAAATTAAAAATTACAAACTCGTTAACATTAAAGTACATTAGATATTAAAACAATTTACAAAAGATATAAACATTAACTGAAAAAATAGACTTAAAAACTGCAAACTCATAAATTAAGGTTAGAAAAATGAAAGTTATCTCTCAAAATTGAGTATTCATTTCGATTACATAGGAGTTTTACATTCAATGTCTTACTGTATGTTGAGCGGAAGAGAGTGATAAGTGAAAATACGAGATATACGACAATTTTTTTATTGAGTATCTGAGTAAATAGTGATTGAGAATTTGAGACTTGGGTAATTAGAATTAGGTCAATTGAGTTTGACTTTAAGAGTTGTGAGTTTTGTACTTTTAGTTTGAGTCTTGGAGAGTTTGACTCTTATCTTTTGGTATAGAGAGTTGTGGGTCAGTGGATTAGAGTGAATAAATTGTAAAAAATAAAAAATTTATAAAAAATGACAAGTTCGGTTCTAATCGGGTACCCACGATTCTAGTTCAAGAACCAAGAACCAAGAACCAACCCGGACCCAGTCGGTTCTCGGATACGATTATTAATTTTATTTTTTTGGAACCGGATCGAAATTTCTTGTTCCAATTCGAGAGATTTTGTTCCG
Organism: Forsythia viridissima; assembly: GCA_030279155.1. Taxonomy (NCBI): domain Eukaryota; kingdom Viridiplantae; phylum Streptophyta; class Magnoliopsida; order Lamiales; family Oleaceae; genus Forsythia; species Forsythia viridissima. The sequence goes on from CM059042.1 coordinate 11,595,851, forward strand.
GTTAAAATGCCCACCCATATGGACCGGTGTCATTGGTTTTGGATGATTAGTAGGGAAAAACAAAAAAAATTTATTTCGAGTACACCATCTATAATAATCTTCTTATCTTCATTTCTCTTCGCATATTCTTCATCTCTAATCAAGAATAAAATTTTATAATTTTACTTTTAATATCGTCCATTACTGTCCAAACATGCCATAAACTAACAAAAAATATAACAAAATTGTGATTGATTAATAATATAAAAGATAAAATTAGGGTTGGGTTCTCTAACCATTTAGATAGTGTGATTTTGAGTTTCCAACCTTTAAAGTGAGCTTTTTGGATCTCCAACTTTCTCCAACTTATTCAAATATGTGAATCTAGGTATGGACATAATAGAAACTATCAATGTGAACGTTAAAATTGCACAAAAATTTTCGCGCGACTTAAAATTAGCCTTTGAGTGGTTTTACGATTTTGCCTCCATCTTCGAGTCGTGAAAATTCGTGTGAAATTTTAATATCCACATTGATGGTTTCGATTACATACAGATCCATATTCATAGATTTAAACAATGTTCTAAAAAGTCCGCTTAGGAGTGAAGCCACACAGCCTTCACGCCTAGCCACGCATCACGCTTCGCCCTCGTCTTGCCTTTGTTTCACTCTCTCATAAGTTTCACCTAAGCTAAAAAAGTTTGAAACTTGACCTCCACGCCTAGTCATATTTTACGCTTCACCTTTTTTAGAACATAGAATTTAAATAAGTTGAGAACTTAGAACCTCAATTTTAAAAATTGATATCTGAAACCATACTAATTAAGAAGTTAATAAACTCAACCCTAATTTTCTTAGTTTAATACAATATACCTCATAGAATTCTAACAATACATTAACATATAATCTGGTAATTTACACTATGTATGGTTGTCCAATTTTGAAGCACCAGCATACTTCTTTTTGCTTCCAAGCAACTATCTAAAATAAATTATCCAATGAAATAGATAATCTTGAAAAAAAAACTCAAATTTATTATAGAATCTTGAGTTTTAACTATATTGTTTTACAAAAAAATTGTTAACGTCGGAATCTGCACTATCCACACGTGTTAACAGATCTCCAGTCAATCACCTGTCCTGTATATTATCTGCACACTAAGATGACCGTTAGACACCAAAATCACCAGGAAAAAAAGATCTGATGATCGTTGGTACTCCGACGATCAAGTTAACTACCGGTATATAGAATAATATACGGAGAATAATAAAATGGGTGTAGGAGGGACAAGCAGGTAGAGATTTGAGCAGAGTTTAAGGGTGAGAATAATGCGTACCTTAAAACAACCAGAGATATTGTATTTATAGCATCAAAGTCCTAATTGATTTAGGAAAACAATCAATTAGATATTTGATTGGATTCTCATTCCTTATGAGATATCTAAGGATAATTAGTTGTCAATGCAATCTCCAAAATTCTATCCTTATTTGAGTAGATTCCTGTTATCACATTGTCTAATCCTCAGGAGATTGAAATTTGGTTCCTTGTGGGAATTCGTGTGCCAATCATACACAATATTTCTTTAAATACGTTTCTGGTTGTTCCAAAATATCACAGCACCTGCGGCTTTGTGATGGATTTGGTTGTCGGTGAAGCACCTAGGGTCAGCCATGAATGTCGAGGCTCTTCACGGGATTCGTCATACTTAATTCGAGAGTGACAATGTGTTACCGGGCCTTAAATGCATTTACGAGGCCCTCGCTATATGTGTGAGGCTTTTACGAATCTGGAAGGCCCTCGCTGGGCTTATGAGGCCTTAGCGAGGGCCTTTACTGGGTCTTTATGGGCCTTTGCTAACGTGAAGGTCTCACCAAAATCTGATGATAACAAAAATATATCCAGGGAAAACAAGAAATAGTACCAAAAAAATTGACCTATTGGGCATAGACATCGAAATAGGCTTTTTAATTCTTGTGGTTTGATTATCTTTATTGGGAAGTTTTGAATTTATGATTTGAAAAATTCATGACAATAATGTTGTAACCTTTGAGTCGAGAGAAGTGCCTCAAGTTTTACTTTATACCTCAATACATACATATCGTACCTATTTTACACTTCTAGAAAATTATTATCACATGGTTAATCCCGCTGGATAATTTCCATCCAAAGCCTACGTGTCATATAGAACTTTTATCTAAATAAACAATATAACCCGTTTCACACCTCTAAATATATATTATAATAAAAAATTGACAGTTAAATTTGTTAATTTTATCCATTCTAAAGTATTTTCACTGCGTGACCAAGAGTACAAAGTTAAAATATAAATAAGAATTGATAGTGATTTAACACCAAAAAGTAAAAGTCAAAAGGAAAACATATTTCTTGTCGAGTGCCATGCTCAACACATATGGCCTGCATTCATTACCCACGTTCTTCTGTCAACCATAGATATTTCAAAATGACTTGACTATATAACTAGTTGTAGGACGTGCGATGCACGTAAAGTGATTCGTAGAATACTTATGTTATTGTATTTTAATTTGTAATCTATACAGATATAAAATAGTTCGAGTATAATTTATAGCAAATGGTTTAAGAAAATTAACACTCAAAAAATATAAGATGGATAATCGAAAGACACACTTCTTAAATATAAATATAATAAGCAAACAGTTATTTGAACAAACCACAATTTACAACCTAGAAGAACTTGTGGTTGATTGCATAACTGTTTTCAAATTGTTTACTAAGTAAAATAGTAGAAGTTGAGAAATCTTTGGTAGTGGAAGTTGAGAAATCTTTGGTAGTGCTGAATTTATTTTTTAAGTGCTTATATTATAAGTTGTGAGTGAATATGTTGATAAAAAATGGGTTGTAAATTGTGGATCCTAATTTTTTGAACATAAATCATCATCAAAGACAAAGATAAGATGTACTAATTAATAGGTTGACGATAAAAAATATAATAACAAATAGTTATGGACATAAATGTGAAAATTAGATATTGTTGAGGACGTTAATGTGCATTAAAATGAGGGATAAATATTTTGTCAAACTTTTGTATTTGTTCTTTATTTTGTTTATTTAAAAATATGATAAACAAAAAAAAATATTTTTACGCCCCTTTAAAAAAAATTTTGAACAGAAATTATCATCAAAGACAAAGATAAGATGTACTAATTAATAGGTTGGTGATAAAAAATGTTATAACAAATAGTTAGAGACATAAATGTTAAAATTAGATATTGTTGAGAACTTTAATGTGTATTAAAATTAGGGACAAATATTTTGTCAAACTTTTGTATTTGTTATTTATTTTGTTTATTTAAAAATATGATAGACAAAAAAAATATTTTTACGTCTCCATAATTAATTTTTTGAACAGAAATCATCATCAAAGACAAAGATAAAATGTACTAATTAATAGGTTGATGATAAAAAAAAATGTGATAACAAATAGTTATGGACATAAATCTGAAAATTAGATATTGTTGAAGACTTTAATGTCCATTAAAATGAGGAACAAATATTTTATCAAACTTTTGTATTTGTTATTTATTTTGTTTATTTAAAAATATGATAGACAAAAAAAATATTTGTACGCCTCCTTAATTAATTTTTTGAACAGAAATCATCATTAAAGACAAAGATAAGATGTAAATTAATAGATTGATGATAGAAAAATATGATAACAAATAGTTGGGGACATAAATGTGAAAATTAGATATTGTTGAGAATTTTTATTACAATTATAAAATGTGGTGTGGTTAAAAAAAAATATTTTTACGCCCCATTGATTAATTTTTTAAACAGAAATTATCATAAAAAACAAAGATAAGATGTACTAATTAATAGATTGATGATAAAAAATGTGATAACAAATAGTTATGGACATAAATGTAAAAATTAGATATTGTTGAGGACTTTTATTACAATTATATAAAATGTGGTGTGCTTAAAAAAAGTGTTGTTTAAATATAATTACCCAAACAAAAAAGGGGAAAAAAGGGGGAAAAAGAAAAAGAAAAAGAGGAACACAACCACATGTGAATGGTGAAATGAATAGTAAAAAAGTTTGGCTCTTTTATTATAGGAGAAAAAATGTGATAACAAATAGTTAGGGACATAAATGTGAAAATTAGATATTGTTGAGGATTTTTATTACAATTATAAAAAGTGGTGTGGTTAAAAAAAATATTTTTACGCCCCTTTAATTAATTTTTTGAACAAAAATCATCATCACAGATAAAGATAAGATGTACTAATTAATAGGTTGATGATTAAAAATGTGATAACAAATAGTTAGGGACATAAATATGAAAATTAGATATTGTTGAGGACTTTTATTACAATTATATAAAATATGGTGTGGTTAAAAAAAAGTGTGGTTTAAATATAATTACCCAAATAAAAAAGGAACAAAAAACAAAAAACAAAAAACAAAAAAGGGGGGAAAAAAGAGGAGGACAGCCACATGTGAAGCCGACATGTGGCGATATAAATAGTAAAATTTTTTGGCTCTTTTATTATAGGTAGAATTATTTTTTAAAATATAAAATTGAATATATAAGTAATTATCATTTTTTTTTACTTGTTTAAAACTATGACCAAATAATTGAATTACAACCTAAATATCATATAATTAGACTATGAATACTTGATTTTACAAAATAATTACTCTTTTATAGAGATAAAAAAACGTGCTTTTTCTTTTTTGTTCTTTAATAATGGCAATGGCAAAGCAACAGCTTTACACATTTTCACTGGGTGCATGAATTGAAAAAGGAAAAAAAAGAATGAAAACAAAAATTGCCACACAAGAAGGACTTCTAACATTGATCGACATATCTTTAAACATGGCTATTGAATCGTCAAAAAATTTAGCCAAGAAAAATATCTGTTGGATTTGAGATATTGCCAGTAAAATAAATCATCGTATATTAAATGATTACTAAATAAATAACTTTTGGATTTACGAGCACGAGTTTATTTTATCACTAATTCGAAATCATGGGAAAATGATCGATTGAAGTATAAACTACTTTAATTCATTTGGTTGCCTTTTATTAGCCAAAAGGAACTTTGACGTGGCAATGACATTGACACTTCAGGTAAGTTGCTATTTTTCAATAGAACAATTTAGAAAGATAAGTCTAATAAGATATAATGCATTCATACCATATTTGATATGTGTATTGTTATTGAGTCGAAAAGAAAAAGAACTATATATCATATATCTATATGACGTGCAAGCATATTATAGTTCATAATTTTGGTTTTGTAACAGATATTTGTCTACGGAGAGTAAGTAATTGCCCCGATATGATTTGATAAACAATCAAAAATGCAATGATCGCTATAATTTTTTTGAATGAAAAAAAAAAATCGTTATTTTGATATAAAATAGTAATAGAGAGAGAGAGAGAGAGAGAGAGAGAGAGAGATTGAATTGTTTGTAATAAAATGTTTTTTTATATTGTCAGTTTTTATACAATACGGTGTGCTAAACATGTACATAGTACGTGCGTAGGGAAAAAAGATTTGTATCTAACTCAATGATGATATAAATTATGTTGAGAAAGCACACATGTTTGACGTTTTGATGCACTATGTTTTAAATTCACTTTTGGCCTTGTTTTATTGTTTAAAGTATGCAATTGAATGATGAATTGCAGCTTTTCTTTCAAATTAGTCCATCTTTTGAGAACAAATTAATGATGAAGAGATTATTTACGTGTGGATATCCGAGTGAAAGATCATAGTACAATCCTAGCAAAAAGATTTGGGGGTGATTGAGCAAATGTCCAAAACGACTTTGTTGTTTACATTCGAAACATTTTTATCAATATATTAAACTAAAAATCGTAAAATTCTACGAAAGACAACGGCTAGTGAGTTTCGGCCATCAAAAGTAGAGGACAAGTGATTCTACTCCAATACTTAAGTCAATTATTATTGAACACAGTAAAATTTCGAAATTTTTTAGTGTTGATTAAAAAAAATTTCACTTAAAGTAAATTGTTCTATAGAGTAAGTGAAATAGCCTTAATCGAGATTTATTGGTGGATTATATTTTGGTAGGTGGGCCGATAAATTTTTAGATTCTTTGAGTGTACTAAACTTTGCTTTGCGTATTTGGTAGACTTCGTACTAGGTGAATACAGGCAAATTCTTGTCAAAATGACTAACCTTAAGCGTTTTGCTATGTCACTTAACGTGAGCTCTTCCTTTTTCTATATGACCTTTTTATGGATCATGTTGAAGTTTTGGTAATGATTGGATACGTCTTATTGGAATGAATAGTGGTAGTGAGTGGAGTGTGTTGATTGAACTGGTAGTCGATGGATTTTGATCTATCACTAAATAGTGTTGGTGAGTGGAGTGTGTTGGTCAAGCAATGGTGAGACTAGTAAAAAAGGGGTGTCGATAATTTTTATTTCTATAGATGTCGTCGAATAAGTGAGTCGAGTAAATTAAAGAAGAATGAATTATTTATTAATGTAATATTAGGTAATTAATGTCCAAAAGAACCTTTTAAACTATTTGTTTAAAAATTAATTTCTTTTGCGTTTGACGAAAGAAAAAAGGGAATTTTAAAAAAAAAAAATTGCCTTGCATTCTTCTGAATATATCATTGCCACTCAAAGAAAATGAAAATCAGCCAAACAGACTGGAACCCATTACCCACCAACCCACGTTGCTTTCTCTTCTTCCAATTTTCTTCCCCCAATACCCAGCAAAAGCTCCCTTTAGTCAAAAGCTCCTCTTTTCTTGTTCCCTCCTTTTCTTTATTCTTCTTATCCCCTAATTTCAACTCACTTTCACTAAAAAATCTAACAAATTCCAAAAGTATTCTGATTTTCTGATCCATTAAGCAATTTAATTTTGGCCTATTGCAAGGTTGATTAGATCATACTTAACGATATAAAATTTTATTCGTTAAAATTGTTTCACTTGCATAGAACATAACATAATCTACACTTAAATATGGCTATCCAACGTTCAAGCAGACAAACATAAGCAAAATTCCTCCTACCCCCCACCCCCTCCGGCACCCATCTTCTCCCATCACCATTTCCACAAACCAGCAGCAGGATGACCTCAAGACAGCCATTCCAATCAAATTCTATACCCAGAAAAAGCATATTTTTCCTTACAGTAACAATTTCTGCTTCTCTAATTATTCTCTTTGCCATTCTTTATTTTATTTACTACCTGTGGTACTCTTTGGTTCATAGGTCACGCACCAGCCCACTTGATTCCACTACACCTTTAAACAAGCTCCAGAGGTATAGTTACAAAGAGCTCAAGGATGCCACCCAAAACTTTAGTGACTCCAATTCCATTGGCAAAGGAGGCTCTGGAACTGTATTCAGAGGTATTCTTAAGGATGGGAAATTGGTAGCCATAAAAATTCTTGATTCAACTTCATTTCAGTATGAACAGGAGTTTCAAAATGAGTTAAAGATTCTTGGTGGGCTAAAACCCTGCCCTCTTGTTGTTAATTTATTGGGTTATTGCGTGGATAGAAGTAAGAGACTTGTGGTTTATGAGTACATGCCTAATAAAAGCTTGCAAGAGTCTTTATTTTCGGAGTCGATTAATGATTGTAATAATATGAGTTTGAATTGGTCCAGGAGGTTTGATATTATACTTTATGTTGCCAAGGCATTGGCATTTTTGCAACTTGAATGTGATCCACCAGTGATCCATGGGGATGTGAAGCCAAGCAATGTGTTGCTTGATTCAGAGTTTAGGGCTAAACTTTCGGATTTTGGGTTGTCGAGGTTGAAGCTTGAGGGCGAGTTTGGGGTCGATTTGTTCAGTCAAGACTTGGGGAAGAGTCAAGAATTATTGAAGAGTGAAGAGCTTTCTGGGAACTTGAATGCAGTTGGGGGAGGTGGTGAGATTGAGACTCCAGCAACTGGGACTCCAGTGGAGAGTCATGATCATGATGAGGTAGATTTTGCTCTGGCTTTGCAAGCTTCTTCATCGAAAAATAGTTGTAAAATTTATCATAATGTGAACATTTTTGCCTTGAATTCTTTAAATTGTAGAAGTGGTTTTGGGAATGAGAATGATATCAATGATACAAATGTAAAGGGAAAGGAGGTCTTGACCAACAAAAATAGCGGGGGGAACGGGAACGAGTTTGTGCATTATGACGACGACCTAAGTAGCATTAGTCCGAGTAAGGAGTTGAACTTGAATGCTGCTATGGTTATGGATGATGGTAATAGTAATAATGCGAGTGCAAAACAGTGGGGAAAGGATTGGTGGTGGAAACAAGATGGCAGTGGTGAATTGTGCAGTAAAGATTATGTCAAGGAGTGGATAGGGAGCCAAATTTGCCCTTCAACTAATTCTGATTGGGACGAAGAAAATCAGTGCCCCTCGGAGAGAATTGACCCAGTTAATTCAAAAAAATTTGAGAAAGTGAATGAAAATCCTCTGCAAGAGCCGAGATTTGAGTGTCTTGATAGTGCAATGGAGGAGGAGGAATCAAAGAAGTGGAAAGTGCGTACTAAGAAGCATAGGAAGATGCAAGAATGGTGGAGAGAAGAGCACCTTGATGAGCTTAACAAGTTGAGTAATAAGGTGAACAAGTTTCAATTAAGGAACAAGAAACTGTTCAAAGTACATTTGAATTTGAGAAAACACTTTCACTTAAAACGGGGGAGAAAATTGAGTCAAGAGAGCCATAATATGGATGATCCGGAGATGGATTTCAGTTTTAGGAAGGGTTGTAAGAAGAAGAATTCCCGTTCTCTAGGGAGTGATATGTGGAGTGGAGATCTTTTCAGTCGTGAGTTAAGTAGCACAACGAGCATGAGGGGTACTTTGTGCTATGCTGCACCAGAATACAGTGGATGTGGATACCTAATGGAGAAGGCTGATATTTACAGCTTTGGTGTTTTAATACTTGTAATTATCTCCGGTAGAAGGCCACTTCACGTACTTTCTTCCCCAATGAAGCTTGAGAAAGCGAACTTAATAAGCTGGTGTAGGCACTTGGCGCATACTGGAAACATATTAGAACTCGTGGATGAGAGACTAAACGATGAGTATAACAAGGACGAGGCAAGCTTGTGTATTAATTTGGCCCTTGCCTGCCTACAAAAAATGCCTGAACTGCGGCCTGACATTGGAGAGATCGTTAAGATTTTGAAAGGGGAAATGGAACTCCCACTGCTCCCATTCGAGTTTTCTCCATCGCCTCCCCCAAAATTTCCCAGCAGGTCGAGGAGAAAACAAAAGAACAATGTAGATTAGCTTTTGAAACAACTTCCCTTTGTTCTTTAAATCAATTGTAGGCAGCATGTACACTTGGAGAAATTGGCTTGTAGATATGGAAGCAGGGTGTAAAATAGCATTTTCTCCTTTGATGTAAATTAAACAACTGATTATTGATCCATTGAAATGCATTGTATGTTGTCTGTTTTTTCTTCCTTCTAAACATATACACAAGCAAATATAAGACCTGTGAAGAGCCATCATGTTTGATCTCAACCATCTAATTCTGTTGAGGATTTTTGGGGGGCAGGGTGGTGATTAAAATATCTTCATTTAACATCTCATTTAATTAATTAATTAATTTTTAATATTATTTTTTATTTTTTAAATATAATTTAAATTTTAAAGCATAAAAATAAAATTAAATTAAAAAATCCGGGACGAGTTCGAGAACTCGGGGCTGGGAACATGATCTCCGTTCCCATCCCAATTAATCTAACCACTTAACTAAAATATCGAGTAATCTAACCATTTAACTGCAATTTAAAATGATTTAGGCATGTTAAAATATATATTGAAGGTATAGATCTCAAATTAATTAATTAAATGCACTATGCTAAAATAAAAGAGGAGTGAGAGACACTTCATCCCCCTTAACCAGAATATCAATTTAATATAATTTTAAGTAAGCTACAGTCTTTATTGAAAGTAGAAATCTAAATTCGACTAGTTGAATACACACCAAAGAGTGAGAAAATAATTTTTTATTAGTCAAAATTTAAATTACTAAATTACTTATTTTAATTATAATCACTGTTCTAAAAAATCCACTTAAGTCTAGTCTAAGTTTGAAACTCGACCTCCACACTTAGCCACGCATTATGCATTGTCCTTGCCTTGCCCTTATCTCGCTCTCGCCTAGACTCGAAAAGCTTGAAACTCGACCTCCACGCTTAATCACGCTTTACACTTTTTACAACATTAATTATAACTAACAATTACTTTTAAAATAAATATTTTTCTTAATAATAAATTATAATATATCCAAGCACATTTGAAAACTCAAAAGTTATTTAAAATCAATTTTACCTTTTTTTTTTAAAAAAAAAAAAAAAAAAAAAAAAGCTTGGCCAATCACAACATGTAGAAACAGATAAAAGGCCTATGCTAAAAAGTAAAAACCCATATACTAACAGAACGAGGGTTTAAGTTTTAAGCAAAGCGAGGAAAAGGAACTGAATTTGGCGAAAATAAATACGAAAAATGAGCAGTGATTCCAAGAAAAGTGGATCGGGGGGAGCAGCAGGAGGAGGATTCAGGGCTAAATTGGAACACTATTTGTATAGTGGAGAAAAGAAGCATGTCATAGGAGGCATCGCTGTAATTGGTATCATTTTTGGTGTCCCTTGGTACCTCATGAGTCGAGGTTCGTTTTGTTTTGACATTTTTCTGTTGTTCGAAGACTCGTGAGATCGATTTGGGTTTTGGGCATCCTCATTTTCTCTGCTTGTGAATATGATTTTGAAATTTTGATTAAAATTTGGCATTTCTTTGTTGAGCTGCTCTTTTCTATTTATGCAGTTGAGGTATATGTGGCTATTGATTTTTTATTGAGTGCTAATGCTACTACCACAAATGGGTTTTTTTGGGGTTTTGGACACAGAAATTAGAAAGAAAGAAAAAACGATACATATTTAAGAAAGCTTGATTTTTTGGGAATAATTCTATGGTTATTATCTATTAGGAACGAATGCTTTGATACTTGGAACTGTTCTTGACTTCTTGTTACCTTTGGAGTATATGATGGCTATTTTTAAATGAATACGGTTCAATTTGAGTGGTTAAGTCCACGAGAGCGAGGCAAGAATGCGTGATGAAATTTTATCCTAGTCAATACACTTTAATGACTATCTTTTCTGAAACAATTTTGTTGGAAGTTAGTCGAAGTCATGTAGGCAATCCTAAATATGCAGTGCATGATTTTTGAGCTTCCCGTTTATCTTGATGCTTATGGACAAGACCTATTATCACGGTCTGAAGACTTTGATTCTTTTAAAAGGTTATAAATCTGTTTCTTTGAAAGACCAGTGAATGCTAATAGACTGTACTTTGTGATCATATCTTTGAGCGATCCAGTTTCCCCTCAAAGAAAAAAAATTCCAAAAAGAGCAGCGAAGAAAAATAGTAGCTGAAAGGGGTTGTATAAGAGTGACACCGTTGTTCTATTTTGTTATCAAATTATACTTTGCCAGAGCGGGGGGAGTTGAAAGAAGAGTTAGAGGTCAAGACTCGGGAGGGAGAGGACCTTGAGTAGTGTGAGATGAGTAGAAATGTAGAGGGGGAGAGAGGTAGAGAAAATAACGCTTTCTTCTCTGCCAGGAAGGAAAGGAAAAACGAGATAAATGCTGACGGAGACAAAGTGAAATTTCACTGTGACTGATTCCGTCTTTGTGTTGGTTTTGGCACTACTCATTTTTCCTAAAAACATGGCTATTTAAATCCAGATAAGCTTGAGATTTTTCTTTGTCAACTAAAGGTGGCTTAATTGTGTCATGTTTATTGCCCTAAAAGCAGAGTTGGCGTTTACCAAAACCTACCTTGGTGTTAAAATATAAAGATGCTTATCTCATGAATCAGATTATGTAATTGTTTGTTAGTTGATTGACTGAGGTCGGCTTGGTTGAGGACATTCCTACACTTTGAAATATTGATTTGTGGATATGCTCATTTCTGTATAGTTCAACTTTGGACTTGTTTGATGACTTGTTTACACATTGCAAGGTTGTTTAGAGTCGCCCACAATAACATGAATGCATAAATAAAACAGAGAGGATCTCCAAAAACTGTAGCCTCGGTTGAAGGAGGCATATATGCAGTCATTATCTCCTCCTCTGTCCGGTCCAATCCTCTAATATTTAGGGCGTGTACATTCTTATTTGGGAATTATGAGAACTCATCTGGGTATAATGGGAATCTAATTTGGTTCAGAACTCCTCGTGTTGCGATCATCTCCGTTTCCTCTCCGCCACAAAAGAAAACAAATAAAAAAGAACTGAAAATGATAAGAAAAGAGAACAGAAACTGATAAGAAAAGAGAACAAAAACAAAATTTCGGAAGAAGTGGGAGAGTTTGCCAGATGAACACATATCTAGTGGTTTTCTTCAAGGATCTTCTATAGTTTTAGTTGGAATTTCTTCTTAGATATGTGCTTTGGCTTGTACTTTTCTTTTCTTGATTTTGTATGTTGGTTATATAATGAAACAGCTTGACCTGACAATTTTTTTTTTTATTGTTTGTTTCAGGAGCTAAACACCAATCTCATCAAGATTACTTGGAAAAAGCTGATAAAGCAAGAAGCGAAAGGCTCTCTGCTGGTTCATCCATATCTAAATGAAGAATGGTTGTCTTGCTTCAACGACAATTTGTCGCATCCCAGAAATATGGGTTTTGGTTTTCATCTGCTCATAATATGGAAAATCTGTTCTTATAAAGTAAAATACTTGCAAATTCATTATTATGGGTGAAAATAGCCAAGACTTCTAATGATTATTGCAGTGTAGGAATATATTTTCCATAGAGGTCAATTTGATGACAGTTTTGTTTCCTGGGTTAATTTATAGAAATTTTCTTGTCTGGGCACGCTGTAATTGCATTTTTCATTTTCCAAACCGTAGAGTTTTGTTTTCAGAAATCTTGATTGTTGGTTCAGCGAACCAGAGCGGGAAAAGGGGCAGGAGTACCAGCTGAATCTCGCCAGGCCATGTCCTTAAAAAGCACAGGCCGGGGCACGGGACCTGTGAGCAGGACCACAGGTGGGCCATGCCGATCCCATCTCTAGGAGACGGCTGGGCAGGCCTGTTGATATGAATACAAAACAAAATGTCTCTTGGAAATGGACTCGGTAAAAATAGGCCATGGAGGCGCAACTGGGGGTGGGGTTGCTGGAGTTGGGCAGCAGGGCGTAATGCATTCTTACTAGCCCATGCTGCGAACAGGATTTGATGCACAGATATTCTGGTGCCAAAAATGAGCAAGTGTAGCATGAAGAGTTAACAATTAAAACTAGGAAAGTAGCCATAGAAATAAATTATTCGATTAACTTATGTTACATTTACATAGTATCACAAAGTAGAATGATCCCATATTCTGATTGTACTACCATGTACACAGACGAGAAGGGAATAATTCAGTACAAACAACCTCAATCATCTTCACTGACTCGAATGAAGATGTGGGCTTCCACTTTCCCAAACAACATATTAACAGTTTGAACCCTAAGTTTTAAGATAAAATGTAAGGGTTGGTGTGGGATGTGGCTTCCACTTTCCCAAACAACATATTAACAGTTTGAACCCTAAATTTTAAGATCAAATGTAAGGGTTGATATGGGATGAGTAGTCGCGTATTCCTGCGCCTTCCCATCCCATCCATTCTTCCCAGAGATCCCAATCTTGATCGTTCATCCCTCTCATTTGTTCGTCATCCCCTGCCATGTCGTACTGCTCGTACATCTGCATCTCAGGATTGCTCAATTCCCCTCTCAAATTACTCATCACAATCTGCACCACATAAATATAAACATTATTTTCAGAAACAAAACATACATCAAACGTCGGGGATCAACCATAACAGGGACAAATAATTCATAAATTTACTTACATCATAAGCTTCATTAATTTGATGAAATTGGATGCCACAATTGCTTCCTCTGCAGACATCTGGATGATACTGAAATTAAATCGAAACCAACAAGTTAATAACAATGCAATTCCAAAAAATATATAAAACAAATTAAAAGAATCATCAAATTCACGTAGAAAATCAAGAAAAACAATATCAGGAAAAAATATGGATTGGACAAACAGGTTGGTCAAAGCAATATTTGATACATCTCAGAGTAGGGAAACCAATAATCAAATCAGAAAAAATTTCTCAAATTTTCAAATCGCGGAGGGCAGATATTTCAAAATTCAAGGGTAAATTATATCAAGATTCTACATTTCAACTCCTAAAGCAACAAAACACCACAGATACATATCTCAAATTGTAAGGAAATTTTGATTAGTGCTTTTTTTGTAAAGTTTTTTTAGATTATAAGTACGTGTGAATAAAAAATTGATAAAGTTGTGGGTTCGTACAAAAATACGTAGATAAAACTAACAACTTGACTAATTTATAAATATTTATAATCACAACTTGTGCACAGACAAGCTATTATGTTAAGATTTCCTAGTTCAAGTATTCAAGCACCAAAACTTTATGAATTTTCATGAACAGACCAATAGTTCTGTGTTCAGATTCCAAAGAAAGAAAAAATTCTATAAAAATTCCAGAAAAACGCATTTTTAACTAATTAATATTAAGGATAAATGAAAATTACCTGAAGAGCAAGCTGTCTAAATGCTTTCTTGACCTCAGATTCAGAGGCACCAGGATTAATCCTGAGAGTCTTATACGGATCACTAACAGCAGAAGATGAAACACATGTAACCCTAAATCTATTCCTCACATTCCTCTTTGATGAAGAATCCTTCAATTGAACCCAAGAAATTGATGGAGAACCACATCCCACAACAGCAGCCATTCCCAGAAATTATATATCTCAACTCAAAAAAATCCCAAAATTTTAAAAACCCACAAAGCAAAAGTCACGAATTCTTGATTCTTATATAGATTGTTGATTAATATTAAATTACAATGGAAATCAATGCAGTTTTCAAAAGGGTATCGGTTGAATAGTTTTAACGCAGAATGGGTACTTGGACAGAAAATGTGATGGGCATATGGCCTTTATTTATAAAAGTATGCCTCTAAATAATTGTGAAGATAACAATAATAATAAATAAATAAAAAGCCAAAAGAATTGTATGAGGTGACAGTTTTTTATTGCAATAATGGAATCAAAGGAATGGACAAAGAAATGTTCAATGGTTGTGGGTACATATAATATCTGTGTACGTATATGTGCGTGTAAAACTCGGTGTTTTTGTAATAGAGAGATAGAGAGAGGTTGACGATCCTTATCCGACCCGTGGCCTGCGGATTTGGTCCGAGTCAGACATGAAATTAATGAGAAGTTTCATTTGAGGTATCTTTTTTTTGCTTTGGGGTATATGCCTCAACTTTCTAGATTTTGTATTTTGGCCCCTTAGTATTTTATATTTTCTTAGAAGGTCCTGAAGTTCTTGTAGTTTGAGCCTATAGTTCATGTTCTTATAGGATTTTGGAAATCGAGCTTTTTCTATTACTTTTGTTGAAAACTTTCAATTTTTATAACACTTCAAAGGAATTAAAGCTATAATTTTTTGTTGGGACTTATCATTCTATTACAAAAAGTTATTTTGTTAAGATAAATATCTTACTTTTTAATAAACTCAAGATCAATATGAGACTTTTACTTATACTTTTTTAACAATTACTCGTTAAAGTACTAAGTCATCTCGATACTATATAAAATCTACATTTTACTTTTCTCAATATGATCACAAGCTCGATCAAAGCTACTCTTTCTTTGCAATTGTTGAGGGACCAACGCTTACGGGAGAAAGCTCCTAGTACTCCCATAAAATAAAACCTATTACTTCTTCTCACTATTAATTAGCATGTGTATGTTTGAGTTCAATTAAACAGTGGGTTACAATTATTCAATACACTTGTCAATTAAATACTGACATCGATTACTGAGTGCTCTATAATCAGGGAGTACTAGAAATAAAATCTACTTACGAACTTTTCAGCCATCATGATTAATTAGGGCCCGCAACTTTGTTAAAATTCATCTTGTATATCCACATGACTAACACGACTTTGGTACTAGTTGTTGGACTTGATGATCCCCATCTTAATAGACACATTTTTAGATGGAACTCCAAATTTCAACATTTGTTTTTACCCTTTTTCTACATTTTAGTTTGAAGTTTTTTAATTACTAATTTTTTTTTCAACGTTCAAAATCTCTTTTATTGGAAATCTTATTGAAAAATTACTAGCCTTAGGTGAAAAAAAATTCTATCTTATATTTAAGTAATCAGATACATAAATTACTATCTTATCTTATACTGTAAAAATATAGAAGGGTGTAAATATGAGATAGCAAGAGTTCATGGGAGGAAAATCTAATTCAAAAAAAATGAAGAAAGAGGCTGATGTGGCTTCAAGTCATCCAATAGAAACACATTTTTTGCATGAGATAAAGTGTGTACACTTTTTTATTACGTGGCCAATGGTTCATTTTCGTATTATTGTATATATAAATAAATATGAATTGTTTATAGATAAATACAGAATAAATAATGGATAAGATGGTCTACACTTGGCATTCATGCACCCTACTCTAAGTTGTCCATGTCAAGCTAATAACGTTAAATTACAAGCCATATTAAAAGAAAAGAATATAACCCTATATTCATCTTTCAATTCAAAAACATTTTGAAACAATACGTTTTGTGTTTTATATATAATAATTTATATATGATTACATATTTTTGTAATTATTATATTGAATCTATTGCTGTACCGTGTGAAAATAGTTACATTTCTCTTCACCTCAAATTGGTAGGTTGTTTAAAGGACAAGTAAAGTTTGGTGAATGAGTTCTTTGTATTATTTTATTAGACCAACGTTTTAAAGTAAAAAAATTGTGCTGGATTTATAATTAATTACAATAGTTGACAAATTAATTGAGTTTACCATGTTACGTGGAAACTTCAAATTGATTGCATAAAATTGACTTTTCCAACTATTGTCCAGTATTAAATGAGATTTGCAATTATTTTGATTTTTCACAAGGTATAAAAGTCTTCAGTATTAGAACAAGTCATGCATTTTTTTAGTTGGTAAAATGAATTGAATTAGGAAATATTACATCAAGAGACACTAATCTATTTAAAATAGTCAATGACAAATGAGTCACAATCTTTCAATTTTGTAATACAAGGAGTTATTAATTAACACTTACCATCCATTTCAACATTACAACATCACACGAGAGTCATATTTTTTACTGTTTGTAAAATAATTAAAAATTTTAATTTTATATATATATATATATATATATATATATATATAAAGTAAAAGATAGAAGAAGAAAAAATAGCTTCACCCTACCCCAACCGACCCCCTTGCAAGTTGCAACGCTCCATTCCATCCCCCATCCCCCATCCCCCATCCCCCACCCGCCACCCGAGCTGCAGCCTGCGCCCAGCCCTCGAGGTCTTTTCTCCTAAAATCTATTTGCTCTATTTTGAATAAGTTAAGAACTTCAACTATATTTTTCTCATTAAATTAATATTAACACATCC
Source organism: Forsythia viridissima (assembly GCA_030279155.1). Lineage (NCBI taxonomy): Eukaryota > Viridiplantae > Streptophyta > Magnoliopsida > Lamiales > Oleaceae > Forsythia > Forsythia viridissima. The sequence continues at coordinate 11,613,368 of CM059042.1, forward strand.
CGTTTGTAATTCTGTTACAGTGTAAATCTCCTACGTCTTCCAGATATTTTTTATTTTTCTTTTTTAATAAAAAAATCATTTGCAGATGCAGACATTTTTGGTGGAATCACCGAAAATGAAACAAAAGGAATGATGAATTGGAAGTGAGACAAATTGTTGTAAGATTCCACAAGTGAAGATATTTGATTCCATCATTTTCATGCCATATATTTATTCCTATATTAAATGAAGATAAGAAATCTAAAAGAGAGATGTAGATGAGACAAACAAAATCCTTCACTAGTAAATATGAAACACATATGTTTTAACATTTAAGTCTTTGGGCGATATGAATCTAGCAAATATTTTCCTAATAAAAACTTATAATATTTCCCGACTTGAGAGTTAAATAGACCTGTGGGAGGATAGTTCCAGCATTTATCTAGACAAGTGTTGGCATTGCAGATTGAAGAGAGAGCAGATCTTAGAAGATTCAAATAGCGTTTGTCAAAAATGCCCATATATTTCCCTGATTTATTGAACTTCCCAACAATACATTGACGCCTCATACTACAAAATTCATTCAATATCCCCCAACTGCAAAATGAAAACAAAACAAAGTCGTACTTTTCAATATTGAAAACTAGAACAAAGAGACTATTTATTAACTGTAAATCCCAAGAACGTAACCCTAATCAAGAAAATACTACGATGCCCTAATGAAGAAACTAAATAACAATACTACATCTAACAGGTACCATTATTCCACACACCCCAAAATAGCTCATACTCTATATTAGTCTAGCTTATTGCTCAATGTTTCAGTTTGCAACCACCAACAAAGCTACGTACAAAAATTCTGGAGAGACTATTTTCTTATGAAAATCAACATTTACAAATGAGTCTGAGAGCAACGATATACCATGAGAAATAACTACTACAAGATATGTAACTCAATAGTGCAAAACTAAAAGTTAGGTTAAGGACCTGGTGCATTGTGATCTGGTTTGGTTTGCGGATCAGATGACGATGCTGCTTTGCCGTCAACATGTTTCCTGAACTGTACGAGGATCATGGTCATGTTATCGCAACCCTCCCCACCAGATGATGGTGCCAAACAGCAATCAAGCGTTTTCTCACACACTGTAGATAGTTTACTTTCCTGTATAATTTGTGATGGCAGTTGGTTTCAATTCCAAGATTAGATCTATCAAAAATGTTTAATAAGATGCATAAAAAAACTTACTGAAGTCAAGTGTTTTTGTACAAAGTCAACTGCCTCTTGACTTGACATGCAATCCCTAGCAAAACAAAAATGTAGACAAGTATATAAAGGCAATAGCTACGTATCAATATGACTAAAATATGACTAAAATGAAGACCAAAAAATCCGGAGCTGTTTGAAGGAGAACAATCAACAAGTCAAAAAACTACATTACAAAGGGATTACAAAAGTTCTTTCCGAAATAGTTTTATCTTCATAAAAAATGATTAATAGTATTCTTCACATTAGTTTCTTACCAAAAGTTTTGGATGTGAAGACATGATTAATTTATTATTTGACACTTGCAATTGTTCCTTATTTATTTAAGGGAAGTTCTCGAGTCCATTTATAAATAAAATAAAAATGGTACCAAAAGAAAAAAAAATAAAACAAAAAGTGAACAAGTATAAGCATCGGTTGATTGTAACGGGAAAATCACATCATCGTGCTAATAAATAAACACTAATTGGCTACTGCATAGAAATGGTAAAAGTTAGTCAGGGAGTAGCTAATCAGTCAGGGAGTAGCTAATCTCCCTTCCTACAAAGTAATCAAAGTATACATTTTAACAATATTACGTTCAAAAGTAAGTTTGCTAAAGTGTCGAAGATCCCATTCAAACAGATCGTTACAGAATCTGGGATGCTTGATCAAGGGTGGGTAGGGGTGTCAACAGGCCAGACCAGGCTACCCAACAGTCCATGCCAGACCTCCAGGTTCCAGGCCAAGCAGTTTTTTGGTATTTCTTTATTTTTTTAGAGAAAACAAAAAGAAGCCCACAGGGGCCATGGGGGGCCCTGTGCAGGCTGCAGACCTTGATACTCAGGCATGGCCATCCGTCTCTCAGCTCAGGCCAGACTAGGACCAAACAGACAGCTCAGCACATTAAAAGCCAAAATTCATATAAATACCTGCAACATACTTACCATATTCCATCACAAGCGATAATAAGAAAATCATCATCATCGGAAAGCTCAACCTAGTTTGGAAAAAAGAACAATAAGGAAATAAATGTTATTTGATTCCAATACTAGCTCAAAGGTAAAACAGCAAGCAAATAATATATGCCACAGCTTTACTCTTTTCCATTCAATCAAAGTGATACCAGTACCAGTTATGCTCACAAATCGGTAAGTCACAAAATCTTCCATTGAGATTGCCAGGATACAGTCAAATTGAAATTAACATATAAATTAAGTTTATGAACCAACATACAGTGGTTATATCAGGGTTTGCTGTCACGATTTGCTTTTCAGCAGGTAATGATTTGTTTTGCTTCAGTTCCATGTCTCCTGAAAGATTTAGAATGGTCATACCAGGAAAACGGGAAACAAAGCAACATTCTCTCCCCAACATCTAAATAGATTTATGAGTATTGAGTAAATCACCAATTGCTCTGGCCAGGTTGAGGCTCCCATTGACTCGTCCATATTGGACATATCCACCAGCGTTCAGTATCCGTTCTTTCTCGGCAACAAGGTCAGGTTTGTGATCTTTGGACAGATCGTGTGCCTGCATCAAAGGTTTCATGCTGCACAAAATTATGGATATCCTACAGAGACATGACACCAAATGTATTACAAAACCAACAATTTCCCTGAACCTTTAGTTCTACGGTTGCAAGCACAAGGCATTTAAGAAACTGGATAACGTATCTCAGTTATGATATGGTGGAGACACAAAAATGATGAAATATACAATTAAACTGAAAACAATGCGTAGTTTTTATTCTCAAATAAAACTCTCCAAGAATTTAAATTTGGATTATTTATGTTCTTTACAATAGTTGTTAGTTAAACAATTACTACTTTGCAGACTCGTTCTATTTCTGCTATCTCCAGTTTAACTTCTCTTGTTACACCCTACCTTTCTCTACAACTCTAAACCAAGGTCTCGGGTGCTTACCTCCTCCAAGAATTCAACATCCCATTTTTTGGACCGTCAAACCATTCTTTTAATTACTATTGCATTTGGAAGAAATAACTAGTAGTATTTCCAAAGAACAAAACGTAATATTACTCCTCAGAAAGTAAAAGAAAAACTTCACCTGACCCCTCCGAGAGAGAACACAACGGGAGTCTCCAGCATTTGCAACAAGAAGTTGATTATTTTGGACGATTGCAACACAAGCTGTGCATCCAGCAGATGGTCCATTGTAATCAGAGAGAGTTCCCTATGTTCATAAGATATTTAGCAGGAATTAATGTGAGATAAAAATGAAGCCAAAAGCAAATTACAACACACCTAAACAATTGTGCACAATGTTCAGTTCGGTCCAAATGAGGGTAGACTAGATATCTTTTCCAGTAATGTAGTGAATGCAATCCTGTATCCTAATAGTTTGACAGGCCACAGAGATCTCTCTTTCAGAAAATGCATAAACATACCGAATTGAATATTATTTCTCACATTTATAGAGAACTATAGATGGTTAAACTTTTTAATCTTTATGATTTTTGTCAGTAAAAATATCATAAAGCACAGAGATCAAGATGCACGTGTTTTGTGCAGAGTGGACACTGGTTTTAACCAATAAAACACTGCAGTATCACACAGCTATCGCTACCTTCAAAATTGTATTCAGTCAAATGCATGCCAAGTTGAGACAGAGATAAGATGGAACAAATACCTCCTTAGAAAACCAGTCGTCTATTTGGCCATTTACTTCACCACTCTTAGGTGACTGTATTAAGCCTTCTATAATACCCCTAGGTTGGTCCATTTTGCCACCGAATAAGGCCAACTCTCTCTGCCCTCTTTGTCCACACATCATTTCATCCATTCTGCAGCAGAAAATAGAAGGAATGTTAAAGCATATATGAGTTAAAAAGGAAAGAACATTAAAACTGATGAACATCATCATAAAAGTAAAAAAAGAAAAAGTGATAGATATAATATTTTGAAACTCCTTAAGAAAACATGAATTTATACCCTATTTTAGTAATTGGAATTGATTGGAACTACAGGTCAGTGGACACTGTCTTCTATTTATATGTCTCTACTTGTGCCTAGCGAGTCCTAGCAGACTACTGATTTATGAAAATTCAAATGAACGTGCACATTTTTGGGCCGCAATGACAGAACTTCAAACTTTGATTATTTCACGAGGTTCTTATTGAAAAATCTTACTTGAAACATATGGCCATCGAGTCAATTTTGAGGTCCATAAGTGGCCATGACATAACCATGGTGAAGTAATCAGGGTTTAGTTTCATATATTTCTAGTATTTCATGTTATTTCTTTAGTTGTAATACTTAGACTTGACTATTGAATAAAACGATATTTATCTCCTCCAATTTTTGCTTCTCTCTCCTCTGTCTATCTGATTCCTCTCCCCTTTCTATCTCCCCCTCTTCTTCTTTTTCTCCCTCTCTCTCTTCTCTTCTCTTCTCTTCTTCTTCTCCCCCCTTTCCCCTTTTTCTATTATTTTGGTTCTTATTTACGAGCGTCCATCGTCACATGGCCTAGCTTTAGAATCCCAGGCTGACGAGTACAATATGATTTATAGGCAAACATAACTTGAAATTTAAAATTAATAAATGAAAACAGAAGGACTGAGCAACCTGAGAAAAGCTTTCTGAACAGAAGTGGCCAAATCTCCAGCTAAGTAAGCTTCATGTCTCAGCACCTGTTGATGAAGATACTCGGCACAAAATTTGGCAACTTCTTTGCCTGCAAGGTGAAATGAACCTGGTGAGGAAAAAGCATCACGAAAGATCTACAGCGCCATGAAAAAGAATATTCTTGCAAAAGGGGGTTGAATGGGAAAGACAGAAATTGCTAACCTCAACAAACTTGAACAGCAAACAATTTTTAGTTTCATTGACTGCTTATGAAGGAAGTTTGCAAGTCACTTCGTGTACGTAGCCTTTCCATTCTTCTGAGATCTAAACTATTCCTCTAAAACTACCACCACTTCAATTACCCTTCAGCTTACAGCTCCTTTTCGCCTCACCTTAATGCTTCACTCATTCCATGCCCATCTTGATTCCCTCTAGATCTAATACTCTTATATCAGGCATTTAAATTATAACAAATTGGGCATGCATGTCCTAAATCAAAGGTAACTTCACTTTTAGTTTCCAATTGTCACTGCTTTTAATTTATAAATGGAGGCTATATCTCATCTTCAAACTCAATATCTGAGTCAAATTTGTGAACCACGTGTCTTATTGTGTTACTTATGGGACATTCCGTCTTTACTTGGGTTTATTAATAGGTGCGCCTTTCATTTTCTAGGCAATGAAGTGGTTCAATAATCTAAAAATCAGTAAACATTTAATTGAGGCCACCAAAGCTATCCATAAAAAACTATACGGATGAAAGTGAACCTTCAATGAAAATGGATATCAATGAACCTGATACCCTTCAAAAGAGAAGACAACAAAAAAATTATTAATTGGAAGGTTGCTGGGCTTGTATTTACCTCCATGTCCATCATAAACACCAAAGAAAGAGGTTGAATTGTCCAAATCAGTATAAGCTGCATGCTGCAGATTATCTCATATAAGCATGTCAAAAAATATAAAATAAGACTGAGAAAATATGAAATACAAACTAAACTATATATTATATCCCAAAAAACAAATATATTCAGCCTATTTTAGGAATTAAATGCTGTGTTAGAAGATTCATACATCAGTTCAAAACTGTATTCTTTAATTCAGATGTGTTTAGGTCAAAACTTCATTATTCTGATATTGCTTTTGTTACAGATTCAGAAATAACAGAATAAGTTATGTGCATTTATGATTGAGGCAGACAAATCTTATATGATACCAGCAAAAGATATTGGTGAGTAATAGCTTGGAGAAAAAATTCACCATTTTATGAACAAATTCATTTTAGAGTGAAACACAAACTGTGACGAGATCTTAAATAATGAGAAAGCAAAAGGTACTTACAGCATCTTCCATGGTTGAGCGCCATCCCTGCATGGATGACAAGCCATATCTAAGCCTGTCATTCTCACCATCCTCGGAGACCTTTTCAGTTTTGGGAGTGCTTAGATATACCCCCATGCTAACCTGCAACAATAAACCTGTGTTTGCATCATTCAGTAAAAAAATAACACAAAATATGCCATTTTGAGATTTGGATAAAATACTATTGCATCTATACATTCACATATATACATACATCTTTACATGTATACACAAGTAAGAAAACTCCCAACCTAGTCTTGACTGTTTTAGATTAGTAATGTGCAATACTTTCGCTTTTCAACTACTGTCCCAATCAGCTCAAGAAAATTAGACTTTTAGAAAATATGATATATCAAAGTTTTCATCCCTCAGGAGACAAAAGTGGTGACTGAAGCTGCAGCGCCACAATAAATTCTTCTCAAATCTTATCCAATCCCTTCATTTCTCTCAAGGGCAAAAAACAACTCTTTTTAACTACTTTTATTCCTATGTAGCAGTGTACCAATAACAACACCCTTCTGAGGGGGTATGTCCCATAGTTATATGAATTGTTCTCCATCAAATGATGAAAAAGGAAATCAGATTAAGCTACGACCCATAAATTACTCTCCTAAACAGCCTACCAACAAATTTAACACTTTCTAAACTGGTAGCAGTGGTCATTTCTTCAAGGAAGCCACCGTCACAGATGGGGCATTTCAGCATCCCATTATCTAGAATTGGGTTCACCATCTCATAACACATGTGACAACAGTATCTCAACAAGGACTCTGCACAATCCATTTTATTACCCAATGGATTTTTTTGTCTTCTTTCTCTGCTCCCAACGAACAACTACCTGATATGAGCAACAACCAGCACATAAATTTTTGCAGACTCGGTGTATTTCTAGCAGAAATTAGATTGCTATAAAAATTGTGATTCGATTTTGAGATCAGTGAAGCAACCCTCTCTGGAACATTTCAAGTACCATGATGCAAAATATCCTAACAGATCAGAACTTAGTGCAATATTATTAAGCAAAATAAACAAGCCAACGACTTCAGAACCCGTTAAGTATAATCTTCACCTCCTCATATTCATGACTTAAGGATAGAGAGTATTGTGTACCAACCTGAAAGCTAACACAATTTCCCATAAACGAAATGAAGAGTTTAGGGGAGGTTGGAGAGAGACAAAAACTGTCTCCAGGAGATAACACACTTTTACTGTCATTTCTCGAACTGCCAGTAATTTACCATTGTGTTGAGCTGGAAGGGTCCTAAAATGGGAAGTAAAAATGTAGTGTTGCGCATTTACTATGACTAGAGTAGGTTATTCACGTTCCATATATACATATACATAGTTACGTACGGTAATTGGGCTGTAGATCAATGCCTAACTTATCGTAGCTCACTGTTTCCATTCACATTTTAAAATGAAAGTGGGATCATATAATATAGATAAGGAAACATTAAAATTTTCCATTAGAAAAGAAGAAAATATGTTTGCAATGTCAAAATTCCTCCCCAAAATGCTATTATATTAATTATAATTTTAATGTGATATCAAATTCACCTAGCTCAGCTGCAACTTCAGAGTTGCTTCCTGAATGCATGACTTTAACTTCTATTACTCTATCTCCATAGTACTAAATAATCATTGTGATAGTTGCCATCTCATGGAAGCTAATCCGAGCTAGGAACTATCTAGCATAGAGGGTCCAGGACAATCGAGGAGGAGCAAAAACCAATAATTATGTTTTAAGCCAGATTAAAAAGAGGTTGTACCAAAACAGATTTTTGGTTCAGAATAATCCAATCGACTGTTTGCTTCTTTTCACATCCTTAATGACAGATATATCATTGGTAATATGCTTAAATCAGATCATGGGCGCTGCTAAAATTCAATACAAGTTGAACGGTCTAGATTCATCGCGAAAGGACATTAAAGAGCATCATGATTTTCAAACAAAGAAGCAAATTGGTATAACAGAGATTCCAACACTTTTGGAATGAGAAAGTACGTGTTTCGAATAATTTTTCCCTACTATTGGAGAACCCCTTAAAATGCACAATACTTTAGGCCACATTTTGGGAAAAAAACTGTGTTGTCTGAAAAACCTGAAAAGTAAGATATGAGTTAGATTCATCCTCTAAGTGACCCTAGCTGTGATATTCATCTCCAACTCGAAAATAATTGATCATATTTATATGAGAACTATTGATAAAAAAATAGAAGAAGTATATACAAAGAAGCTCGTCTATGTACAGAAAAATCCCAAAGCGAGACCATAAGGGCATAGATTGATAGCTTTCTTTTATTACTTAATTAACACAAGGCTTGGCTGAATAAGAAATAACATTAGCAATACATAATCAGGAGGTCAAATCAGGTTAAGTATCTCATGATAGACTTTCAAAAAAATAAAAAACAAATTCTTGTAGAAAATGACAATAAATTTCTAACTCACATCTTTAAACTAATTATAATGCATTTCCAAGAAAAATCAGAAATAACCACATTGATACTCACAGATACCGCAACAGAGAGTACACACACACACACACACAAAAGGATATATATGTATATCTATACACACATAATTTAGTATCTTTGCTTATATATTCATGGTATGAACATGTAAGCCTTCTATATATACATGCATTGAAAAGACGATTATGATTAGAATAATTCTATGTATCATTATTAGAAATCATCACTAGTCTATGTAGTAGTGGGCTCCCTGATTTATTGTCCAATGCATTGAAATACATCACAATTTTATTGGACAATGAATCAAAAGATCCACTACCACGTAGAATAGATTAGTGATGGTGTCTAGATAGGACTACTCTTATAATTTATCATGCACGCACAATAATTGCATATATACAGTGGGTACAAATATTTTCTTTACCGCATCCCCACCCCCACAGTATACATTAATACATAAATAAGCTATAATGTAGATATAGACGCGCGTGCAACTCATATTGCTTTACAAGTTTAAGCAATCTATGTAATCAAGAAGTAGTAACTAATACAGACCTAATATGAACGGTTCTTTTATTTAATTCTTAATATTCACTGTTCCATAAAAACTGCTAGCATAACGAATCAATTCAAAACCTTAGATGGAAAATAATGATCGGAATTCACATCGAGAAAAACGGAGATAATAATTATGGACATGACCACATCATCAATTAGAATTTATTTAAGTAGAGGATTAACAATTAATGTGTCTAAGATTTTAAATATACTCACTTGTCTGCAGAAATCTAAGAAATCTTTATGCGATTATTATGATAATTTTTATAATAAAGGAATCCAACATCTCTATACTATGATATTGCTGGCATCTGAATCATTTATGATTGTACGAACCTGAAGTTTCGTAAACGATCGCTTTAGCGGTGCGATTTGTGCGAAATTGTATAAAATAATATCAATTGAAATTGAAGAAGTGGGACGGAGACGAACCCGATTTCGTGGACCGAACAATAGGTCCACGTGGATCGGCCTATTGTGTCTTCGTTTATGATGGGATTTTTTGGTTTATTATTCCCACTAGTTAACAATTTTAAAATGATTCTAAATCTAACAACTTAACAAATTTATTTTAAAAATACTACATTCCTAAAATTATATTAATTAATAAATTAATAAATTAAAACCAAATATATATAATTACATTCTAAAAAACTTTTCATATTTATTACTTGAATGTTTGATTGTTTGCATAATAAGTCCTTCATCTTTATAATATCTCTACTTTAGTCTCGTACTTATTTTTTCATTTCAATTTCGTCATCTTTTATTTGTAATCTAAGTCTTTCAACTTTTAAATTTTTGCAAATTGGTCCCTATATTTATACTTTTATATCAATTTAATCTTTTATAGTATCACTATTTGATAGAGATATTACAAATGATATTGTATATCAATGTTTGATACATATGTTACAAATGATATTTTGTATCACTTAATATGTTACATATTATATTATGTTATTTTACACATTACATGTTACATGAATTGATATTCTGTATCACTGATGTTATGTATATTACAAATGATGAAATCAATAGTCTTATTTGTTAAATTTGGCATTGTATTACATATCCATATCATACTAATATTACATAGTATCAATAGGTTTTTAGAGTCCAATGTGTATATTAATACGAATTTGTTGAAGTTTATAGTTGGTTTTGCAGTTGTAACAATTGTAACAGTTTATGTTTAGTATCGCGATCTGATACAGATGTTACAAATGATATTGTGTATTATTGTTTAATACAGATGTTACAAATGATTTGTATCACTGAATATGTTACAGATTATATTATGTTATTTTACACAGCACATGTTACATGAATTGATATTTTATATCACTGATGTTTTACATATCAATTTATAACACAGATTGTTACATAATATCATTTATAACATTTGTATCAAACATTGATATACAATATTATTTGTAACATATGTATCAAATAGTGATACTATAAATGACTAAATTGATAAATATGGAAATCAATTTGTAAAAATTTAAGAGTTGAAAGACTTGGCTTGCAAATAAAAGATGACGAAATTGAAATGACATAAGAAGTATAGGGACTAAAGTAGAGATATTATAAAAATGAAGGACTTATCATGTAAATAATCAATGACTCAAGTAGCAAATTTACTTATTCAGTTACCGTATATTATTTAATATAATAAATTAAAATATTAGTTTAAAAAAAAACAGTATTTTTAAAATAAATGAAACAAAAATGATTTTTTGGAATTATTTTCAAAAAATAGCTTATTTACGTAAAAACCTCGTTTATAAATGCGCCACAAGACAGTATAATTTATGAAGAAATTACACAAATACACTAAATTTTAGGATTTTTTTTGAAAAGTTATTACAAATAAGAATTTACAATGTAAATATACCTAAACATAATAAAAACCATACGGTTTTCAATCCCATAAATCAGACACAATTATTCCACAATTATGGCTGGATCGTTTTCTTCTAATCACATTCAAAATCTAGAATTACTCGATCGCGACATAGACATAATTCAATTCAATCATGTTCTTATTCAATTTTGTCAAAATTTCGAAAGTTTCAAGCAGATTCACGTTCAGATTTTCAGCAATAATTTTATCTTCTATTCCAATTTCTTTATCCAAAGATAAATTATCATCACAGTCTACTTTGAAAAAGGTTACTGCATTACATTATAGATTTTAATATCGACACATCCTCGTTCATTCACTTGTTATGAATTTGTGATTTTTTTGTTTTTTGTGTATTGATACATATGGAAGTTCAACTTTGGATCAATAGTATTGAGTGAGGTTTTGTGAAAGTGTGTGTGAATATCAATTACAGATATGCATACTAGGTGTTCGTGAAAATTAAATATGAATAAGAATTGAGGCTTTGGATTACTTATTGAGAAAGTGACAGAATAATTGATACAAGTGAAATAACAATTTTGGATCACAAACTTCTCTATGGATTGTTTTTTACAAAAGTATGGTTAATTTAATTGTTGGATTTCACATTTTTCTATGATGTATTTCAAATTTTATATATGAACAATGGATGCTACAAGTTTCAAGTTTCTAAATCAACTTACTTCTTCTCTTTGTTTTACACTCTTTTTGTATTGGATACGAATTAAGTTTGTACATTTAAAAAGTGACATGGTATGTCACTTTTTAATGAGAATGTTAGTTTCATGTTTCTAGATCAACTTACTTGTTATCTTTCCTTTGCACACTTTATTTTGTATTTCAGTAAGATTTTTAATTATTGTCTTTTTTTGTGTTCTAAATTAATATTTGTTGTGCATTATTGAGTGAAATACATTATTGAGAATGATCAAATATCAATGTTTTCTTTATCTTGAATATGATTTAAAGTACTTTATAAGAAAGTAACATGCTCTGCAATATGTAATTTGAGTTTTTTTTTAATAGAACACTTTTTCTTAAGGATATAATGAGCTTATAAAAATATTTTAATTGATATTTCGATATTGATCATTACTCTTTTTGTGTTGGATCAATTTCTTCTAAGTATAACCTAAAAAGTGACATGGTGTTTGCGAGATAGAGACGTATCGTACTTGTAACTCTCAAATTCAAATCTTTCAAATCCCCTATCGTTCATACATGATTTTTCAGTATCTTTTTCAGAAATAAGGCTAGTTTTTTTTTTTTCAAAGCCTTGTGCAGTTCGAACTGAATCGAAACATCATTGACTTGTACTTGTCATAAGCCAAAATTGATTTTCTTGTCAAATTTCTTCACGTCATATTTGACAAACATATATTCTCTATGCGCAAACACTCCAAACACTCTGATACCATTGTTGAGAATTGAGAACAATTCTTTTATTATCCACAAAATTCTTGTTCAGAGAAAAATAATGAGACAAATTAATTGTCAAAACTTTCCACTATATGAAAAATTGATACAATCATATAAAAATTCACTCACTAAAATTCTCTAAGTATCGTAAGAAAAATAATATTCTAAATTTTATCATACCCACTAATTTCTACTATTTGTACAACCCATAAGAGTACAAAAAAAAAAAAAAGATGCTAAGCTTACAATTTTTCTTTTAAAAAAAATCTTCAAGTCACATACACAAAAGAGAATAAAAACACGTCAATTTATAATTAAAGTATGACCTAAATTTCTTCTAAGTTTCGATTGCCAAAGTATCCAAGATTTAGAAACTTGTTCAATTTTATTCACCAAATATAATATAATCACGATCGTATGAAGTTTTAACCTCTACTAGAAGAAAAAAGAATATATATGTATGTGTGTCTCTCTACGTTTTCAATCTCCATCTCAAACGATCTTCTCCTTGCTCTACTCACTACTTCAATTTTAAAACCATAACTACCGCAACTCAAATCGTCATCTTCATCTATCAAGACTTCATCATGAACAAAAAAGGTTTAAATATCAGTGACTAATTCTCATAAATCTTACGGTCGGATCCTATCGCTGAGAAACGCTATACTAATATAATATCACATATTTTTCTCCCAAAGTTAAAAGACCGGAACAATTGAAATTGGAAATATGATCATTTTAAGTATTATTTTTATTTATAATTGAGGTCCTTTAACTTTTCACAATTTTGATATAAAATTCCAACAATTCTACATCTTGAATGGGGAAAAAAAAAATTAACGAACCTTTTTTTTATTTTTACTTATGAATTTTTACAAATTCTCTGTGTAAACACTCTTTATTCCCTTCAACTCATAGTGAGTTCTCAAAGTTTCCCAATTTTTGCTACAATAGATCTCCTCTAAATTAATAATTTTTTTAATTAATTAAAAAAATCACAGTTGTGTCTCGGATCAGTGTAAAAATTAATAAACCCTTCTAACCTAATAACTATTAATTTCTTTTTAAAATTTGGTGTAAAATTCCGGCCACAACTGAGCATAAATTAATAATTTTAAAAAAGTACAAATTATATCACATAATTTTTAAGAACTGTAAAAGTATTTCAAGATGCCAATTTGCACGAGGTCACTATGTTTGAGATTTTTGACTTCATCTTTCATACTCAGAGAACTTATTGTGATCACCATTTTGTTATAATCAAAATGTTTAACTCTAGAAATATAGGGTTGGGGGATTGGTTATGATGATTTTTTAAAGTATCGGTTTTGAACGTTTATGAGGGGTTTTGTTTTGGGTGATTTTTTAGTACCATTTTTTAAAACAGTTGACTCCGTACTTTAAAGTTTATTAACCACATGTTTAAAATAATTTTAGAAGAATAAAATTATATATATATATATATATATATATATATATATATATATATATATATATATATATTAGAAAAAAAATGTATAAACAATATGAAGTAATACGTATGTCATTTCTTACAATTCAATATAAATTTACATAGTTTACCCAATTATTTTCTATTGTGTATGGACTAAAATTTAGACTAATTTTTCTTATATTTTTCTTCCTATTTTGCACATTACTTACAAGTTACAATAAAGTTTATTAAAAAGCTTAAATTTGATTCATCACTATTTAGAAATGAAACTAAATATTCAACTGTAAAAAATTTCAAAGATAATTTAATAGCACATAAAAAATTATTGTTATGAAAAAATAGATAAAATATGCGTTTGGAGAGAATATGAAGAATGAAGTATGTATTTTAGGTTTATAGTAGATTTGAAAATAATTGTTTTAAAGAAGGTAAAATTAGAAGAAAATTTGAAAACGGTAAAAAATTACCAATTTGGAGGTTGATAAATATACGGCTTATTTGCACAAATGGTCCCTGACTTTTGCACTTACTGCGGGTTGAGGACCTATCTTTTCATTTTTGGCAGTTTAACCCCTATTTCAAATATTTTTGGCAGCAATGGTCCTTTTCAACAATTTCCATCCAAATACCGTGAAATTTGACGGTGGAAGTTTTTTTTATTTATAAAAGGCTTATTTGCACAAAAGGTCCCTGACTTTTGTAAAGAAAAATTTGCAGCAAAAGTCCCTAATATTTTAGAAAGTGTTGAAAAGTCCCATAACTTTCTAATCCTAACACATATGACCCTAAACTTTTTGACAATTTTACCTCTAACTTAAATAAATTAAAAATAACTCACAAACCTTTTTAAAAATACAAATAAGTCCTAAATCTTTTTATTTTTTTACAGATTTACACTTAAAATAATAAAAAGTGTGTCATCAAGTCCCAAAACTTTTAATTTTGTTCACCAAATTGATATTTAAAATGTGTTTGATTAAAATCAGATATTTTAGTAAAAGTGATTGAAAATTTGTGGGACCATAAATGCGTGGTTAAAATTAATTGTTGACTTTGACTTTAACTTTTTAACAAAATCAAAATTGAAAACAAATGGGCTCTTAGAGTCTCTACAGATTTTGTCCAGTGGTCTATTAATTAACAAAAAAATTATACTCATGATCAAAATTTGACCAATTTAAAATTTTAATTTATTTTTCATATCAATTACTAGAGGTAGTAAAATGGGCCAGCCCAGATAGCCCGGTCTCTGGGCTGGGCTGGTCTAATAAAAAATTGATTAAATAAAAATTAGGTCAATTTAGTCCGATACAACTAGTCACCGGGCTGGTCCGATAATTTTTTTTTTGCCCAAGTCCCTACCCCACACTTCAAACACCCCACCCCACCCCTCCCCTCCCCTCCCCTCCCCTCCCCTCCCCTCCCCTGAAATGTGGCTGCTAGGGGTGGGGTGTTTGAAGTGTGGTGTAGGGACTTGGGCAAAAAAAAAATTTATCAGGCCAGTCTGATTGGCTAGTTGTACCGGACTAAATTGACCTAATTTTTATTGAATCAACTTTTTATTGGACCAACCCAGCCTAGAGACCAGGCTATCTGGGCTGACCTATTTTGCCACCTCTAGTAATTGATATGAAAAATAAATTAAAATTTTAAATTGGTCAAATTTTGATCATGTGTATAATTTTTTTGTTAATTAATAGACCACTGGACAAAATCTGCAGAGACTCTAAGAGCCTGTTTGTTTTCAATTTTGATTTTGTTAAAAAGCTAAAGTCAAAGTCAACAATTAATTTTAACCACACATTTTATGGTCCCATAATTTTTCAATCACTTTTACTAAAAAATCTAATTTTAATCAAACACATTTTAAATATCATTTTGGTGAACAAAATTAAAAGTTTTGAGATTTGATGACACATTTTTTTATTATTTTAAGTGTAAATCTGTAAAAAAAATAAAAAGATTTAGGACTTATTTGTATTTTTAAAAAGGTTTGTGAGTTATTTTTAATTTATTTAAGTTAAGGGTAAAATTGTCAAAAAAGTTTAGGGTCATATGTGTTAGGATTAGAAGGTTATGGGACTTTTCAACACTTTCTAAAATATTAGGGACTTTTGCTGCAAATTTTTATTTACAAAAGTCAGGGACCATTTGTGCAAATAAGCCTTTTATAAATAAAAAAAACTTCCACCGTCAAATTTCACGGTATTTGGATGGAAATTGTTGAAAAGGACCATTGCTGCCAAAAACATTTGAAATAGGGGTTAAACTGCCAAAAATGAAAAGATAGGTCCTCAACCCGCAGTAAGTACAAAAGTCAGGGACCATTTGTGCAAATAAGCCATAAATATACTCCAAATTACACTATGCTGGTTTTGAGTAATTTTTAAACCACTCAAAACCAGTGTTCAAAAAATCTAACAAGCACTGTATTTCTAATCTCTCATAAACTGTGTCATTCAAAATCGATCAAAATCCGTAAAAAAAACTGTCAAACAAACTCTTAAATACTTTATATGACTATCGTTGTCGTCATTGTATATCTCAATTACATTTTCATTACTTTGGCTTGTGATATAATTGTTGATATTATTTTTAATTGGAGTGTAAAACACTTCTTCTTTGACGGAATGATTAAATAAATAATTGACATCCACAACTTAAGAAATAATAATAATTTACAAAGTAAAACCCTTTAAATTAATATTCTTTCAAAATCAATATTCAAGGGGTCCTAAGATTATTAATCTCGAAGAGTTATACTTTATTTGTGTAAATTTACATAAGTTGGAAGATAATTAGTCATTTCAAACTTTACAAGTGTTGGGTTGGTAGGAAAGAATACACTTTTCCCATCAACTGACCGATTAGCTGTCCAACATATTGGTAACCTACATAGGAACCTTGTTTGTGAGTTTATACCATCCGGTTTTTCTCCATCTACTCATATTTTATAGCAACTCCACCACTATCTTCTATTTTCAATGATTAGTTAATATGACAATGAAATAAAAAAAATAAAATTTATGTTGTAGTATTTATTGTAGAAGATCGTCTAACAGATCGTTCAATTTTAAACATCATATTAGATGATCTTCCACCTATTTTTTCACTAAATTGTATATATCTTTTTCATCTATTTTCTTTTTCACTTTCTCTTTCCTCTTTTGATTATCTCTCCTCTAATTTTTTTTAGAAAGTATCTATTTGTATTTATTTATTTTTTGGGTCAAATATATACACAATGTGATGTGTTCTATTTTTTCAAACTCATATACATAAGCACTGCAACAAACACACCACCGTGTAATTTTTAAAACAAAGTAGAATGTAAACATATTAAAAATGCATTAATTACTAAACCGTAAACCAGTAAATGGACACATTTATATGAATACGACAATTCGTGCACATCTTATTGATTAAATGATCAAATATACAACGCTATATAATATTTGTTTTACCTCGTGTTATACTTATGGATACGAAGTGCAAAAGAAGAAGTTCAAACAAATATACAATTTTAAAAAACTCGCACGAGTCAAAAGCCCAAACAAAATTCTAAAATTCGGTCTCAACTCTAAGTCTTTAGCCCAATATGAATATTTAGATTCAGAGAAGACGAAAGAATATCTAGTTTAGACACTTCAATTGAACGAAACTTATATAGTTCACTTAAAAATAAACATTTGTCCGTAAGTAGGCGAAGGTAAAAAGTTTATGAATTGATCATTTAAACTATCCAAATCTAACTCTGACATATGCTATTTTAACATTCGCCATTTTGTTTGGGCGAAAGATATGAACTCAAGCCCTTGGCTATTTATCGATTTTAAATGAAAAGAATATTTCTGGAACCACTGAATAAATCTCCACGTGGTAACATCAATTACAACTAAAGCACATGTGAGAATAACAATCAAATCTAGAGAAAATGACAGTCGAACCAATGACCTTCTGCCACGTGTCGTAGAATTTTCTAGAATCAAGAGCCTTCCAATTACAGGGCGACGCGTGGTTAAAAAGAAGAAAAGAAAAAAGAACCCCAAACCTTGCAATACCTATAAATAGTTTAAATTAAATAAAAAAAGAGGGAACAATTCAAAACCTTAGTCAAATTCTTGCTCTTTTAATTCTTAATATTCGGACGGTATTTCATATGAGGATTAAGGTATTTATTTTAGCAAGAAAGTATGGTTGAGGGTTTGTTGGTTTTAATTTTAGTGATCAACAATATTATCTAAGAAGATAGAGAAAAAGAAAAAATATAGAATCTCAATACATATCTCAACTAAGACCGAGAATCTTGATAAGGATCAAGAATAGTCAAAATAAACACTCAATTGGGAGGCACGATTCTCCTCTTGGTCGAGAAAAATAAAATATTAAAAATTTGATAAACGATTGATGTAATATACTCTTAAAATACAAATTTACACGGTTTGTGGACTAAACTTTGAGATGTACCTTGCCAATTGTCATCTTATTTTCTATAGAGGTGAAGTAAAGCAAAAGAAAAAAAAAAAAAAAAAAAAAAACCCTCCGATTCCGATATCATTATTTTCTACAAAATTAATAGATAAATTTTAGCAATTTTAAATTTTCTCACGTGAAATCATAGCAACATTATTCTCGTAAAATTTAATAAACGCATATACATCTCGATCTAATTGTAATTAAATGCTAAATGAAACTATTAAACACGAATAACGAAGATATTCTATGTGATCGAATTTGACAATCCTTTATGCCTAATATGTTCCATTTATCTTACAAATTGTGTTATTAAAGTAATACCAATAAGATCCAAGTCAATAATATAAAATTAATGGGTTAATTTCACCAACAGTAACTGAAGTTACTTTAAAATTTCAAAACGGTTACTGAAGTTCAAAAATTGTAGTGGTGGTCACTAAAATATATATTTCTTTCACAAACGGTCACTCTCTTAAATTTCTCACTTGAAATGGTGATGTGGCATACAATAGACATTTATTTATTGCATGGTAGTCTATATACTTTATATAATATTTATTTTAGTTCCTATATTTTTAATTATATTTCAATTAAGTCCTCCACAAATTGCATCTTAGGTCATTAATCTTTTTACATCTTTACACTTTGGTCTCCAAATTTTTAATTATATTTCAGTTAAGTCCTTCAAAATTTGCATCTTAGATCCTTCAACTTTATACATCTTCAAACTTTAGTCTCCCAAATCCTTAATTTTAATGGCCAAAACATTCGAATTGCACTTAGTCTCCCAACTTTATACTTATTTTGGCTACTAAAATTAAAGATTTGAGGACCAAATTTTGAAGATGTATAAAGTTGAAGGACTTAAGATGCAATTTTTGGAGGACTTAATTGAAAGATAATTAAAAATTTGGAGACCAAAGTGTAAGTATGTAAAAAGATTAAGGACAAAAAGATTAAGGACATAAGATGTAATTTTTGGAGGACTTAATTGAAAGATAATTGAAAATATATGGACTAAAATAAATATTATATAAAGTATATGGACTACCATGCAATAAATAAATGTCTATTGTATGCCACATCACCATTTCAAGTGAGAATTTTAAAGGAGTGACCGTTTGTGAAAGAAATATATACTTTAGTGACCACCGCTACAATTTTTAAATTTTAGTAACCGTTTTAAAATTTTAAAATAACTTAATGACCGTTAGTGAAATTAACTCTAAAATTACTACTCATAGTTTAGTAATTAAATATGTAAAATCAATAATATTTTCAAGTCAGTAATAAATGCACCTCTCCAACAAATTGTCTTTAAAATGCTCAACAAGACACTATTTATTGAAAATAAATACGACCAGAGAGAAAAACGATGCTTATCCATTTACAAGTCAGGTCAAAATGATCGTTTGAATCCCAAATGAATTGACGAAATCACTTGAACTGGCCCTCACGGACGAGTGACCATGACGACAGACGAGTGACCACTGACTGGGTTATGATTGCCGGCCAACCCACTGCCCTACTCCATCAATTTAAACAGCAATAAATTAATCCTACTAGGTATCTATCTATGGGACTTGATCTGATGTTTCTAGTGGGCATTAATTATAATATCTACTGGGGACATTAGATCAAGCCCCAATCTATCTATATCTATATCTATATATAATTATATTTATATATATTATGATAGGATAACCATCGAAAATTTCACGTACACATTTTCCCCCCATTTTTACTTTTCAGTTTTGATAAGTTCCGCCATAAATGCTGTGTAACCCAATTTCTCCCTTTCCATATTTTAGCAGAAAACGAGGTCTGTTTTCTTTAATTAGTTTCACACATTGATTGTTTTTTTTTTTTTTTCTGTTTTCTTTAATTAGTTTCTTACATTGATTGTTTATTTATTTATTTCATTTTTCTGCAAAAACGAAGTGTAATAGTTAATATTATATATGATAAATACAACAGTTTTTCATATTATTTAATCAATTTCACACATTGATTGTTTATTAATTTACAACAAAAGCATGACCCATTTTCATTAAATATTTTGTTATACATTTAAGGTGTGTTTGATTTTGATTAAAATCAGATTTTTTGTAAAAATTTATACAAATTGGTGAAATGTGTAGTTGAAAAGTTGTAAAAAATCATGGGCCAATGAAATATGTGGTTAAAATTGATGGTTGACTTTGACTTTAACTTTTTAGCAAAATTTTTATTGATTTCAAACAGAGTCTTAATTTACATGGATATTGAGCACTTGCAACCATTATGATTTATATAAAAAAAAATAATGATAATAATAGTTAAATTGAAGAAAGAAATTCCATTCCAATTTTTTTTTTTAAAATAGAACAATACGAAATTGTTTTTAATATGCATGGGTCAAATACATTTTTTTACTTAATAGGATGATTAATTTTAATATAGTTATTAATATTAGTATATATCCTAACTTCTTCTCTCTTTTTTTGAAAAGCGGACAATTTACAACAAAAAAAGCATGATCCGTTCCAATTCCAAAAAGGACAATTTTTAATTGTTATAAAAGAATATCCAAAATTCATGATTTCAAAGTTTTTTTATCATTATAAAAATTAAATTTTCAACACGTTTTAATTTAATTTAATTAATCTTATCATTTTGGTCAAAATATGTAAGAGTTTTTTAATACTAATTAAAATTTAAAAAATCGCATTTAAGATATTGCATTTTCAAGATTATATTCAAACGATTTTGTTATCATTGCAAAAATTTATTTTTCAATACGTTTTAATTTAAATAGCGATATTTTAATTACTTAATTAAATTAAATTAATTTATCTTATATTCGCTTTGGTCAAAATATGCATTGGTTTTTCAACGCTAATTAAGATATAAGAGATCGCATCAAAGATATTGTATTTTCAATATTATTATGGAAGACAATCAATGCATAGTAGAAGAAAAATAAGTCAAAATTCATATTTTTAAAGTTTTGTTATCATTGCAAAAATTAATTTTTCAATGCGTTTTAATTTAATTATCTATATTTTAAATACCTAATTTAATTTAATTTAATTAATTAATTAATCTTATCTTCGTTTTGGTCAATGTATGCATGTCTTTTCCAATGTTAATTAAGATTTAATATTTGATTTTAGTGATAATAATCACAATACACCACAAAATATAAAATAATTTAAAAAATATTATCTAACTTTTTTTATTTTAAATATTTTTTTTTTAATTTTTGTAACACTTGTTACATTTGTTTTACATTTGTTATATTTGTTAATAATAAATGTAACACATTTATTGTAATCAAAATAACAAATATAATAAATGTAACAAAAAGTGTTATAAAAATTGAAAATAGTATTTTAATAATAAAAAAACATGACAGTATTTTAAAAAATATTTTATTTATTATGATTATTTATGACAAGACTCCAGGATTTTATTATACAACTAATTAACTTTTATAGATAACTATCAAAATTATTTTTTCTTATTACACTTCCTGTGCATCGCACGGGTACAACACTAGTTCCAAACTATAATACAATCAATGAAAGGAAAAATTGCACCAGTAGTCCCCAGTTCACTGTTTTAGTTGTAAGTTAGTATTTATTTGGTGGAGTTTATAAATATTTTTTTTTAAATTTTGAAAAAAGTTATGTGGTTGAAAAGTAGATAAAATTTGTACGTCCAACCAAATATATAGTTGAAAATGAGTTTGAAAAAAAAAAGAATTTAAAATAAACTAGGCCAAACATGCTCTTAGAGCATATTGTCATGAAACTCGTGGACCTCGTAAAAACATATATCACTTTAAATTGTTTAGTATCTTGTCATGGACTTCGTGGACCTTGTGTGTAGCGTCCATGGCACATGAAGTCGTCCAGATAGTCCAACCACTCATATGCCTAACAAGCTTAACGTAAGTAGAATAGTAAGACTCCACATAGATATCACGACAAATATATGTATGTAAATTTCTTTATTAGTGCACTATCGGTATATAAACCACACGGTCCAACAACTTATGCCAAGCTTATCAACACACCTTGGTAAAGGCCAAAGGGACAAAAGTAGCACATTACATACAAGTTGGAAAGAAAAACTTTTGTTGACGTTGGAAAATGACGTGACACTTTCCAAGCCAGCTTAATGCTAAGGATTGAGGTTGGACGTGGCCAAATTAAATTAAATACGTAAAAGTGTAATAGAATACCAAGCTCTTTTCGAGTTTGCTATTTATTATCAGTAATCAATGTCCCCTTATGAAATAATTAAGTCTTATATATTATAGGAGATGTATGATGATTACTTGTATTTAATGCAAAGCTGAGCATTTAATACTTCTTTTTAAGTATTAAAAGAAGTATTAAATGTGAGGTGACATCTATATAACTGTATTAATTACGACTGATGGGCGGCTGTCCTGACGTTACATGGAAAGACGTATCCCATTGATGACGTGAAATTAGTTGTAGGCGACTGTGGTAAGACCTCCGACCTGAAGTGGGCAGGGTAAGACTTCCCTAACAAGGGAATCCAACTCTCCATATAAGTTTGGTAGGACCTGAAGTAGGCAGGTACAACTTTCTTCGTATGATTCGATAGCACCTCTACATTTGGAAGATGAGTTATTTGGCGATCGTGACATGTCAGGTTGAATATCAACAATTGCTTCTCAAGGCCTACTATTGACTTTAGTCATGAGTGGCCTTCAGTTCGTACTATAGCTCTATGCCGTCCTGATATGTTTCGTGGGTTTACACGTAGCTGACGCGATGTTAATGGCAGTCTGTATCCTTGGTTGATAAGTGGCATAACATTGATGAGGAGTTAGCTTTTAGCGTGGCTCAAGGATGTGATTTAATGGAGCACCATTATTACGCCGTCGTGTTATTATTGCAGCATTGATTGTGTTGCCTCTTCACCTTTCTCCCACCAGCATACGAATTTCAGCACGCGGTGGTTCACCACGGCCTTGTTGAGGTTGAGGTGGAGTTGAGAGTTCAAGTCGGTTGTTGGACGGCACATTTTTAGCTCCTCCTGCTGGTCGTGCCAGGAACTCTCGTAGATGACTTAGCTTGATGAAGATTTCTATTTCGTGTTTTAAGTCCCAACAGTCGTCGGTGTCGTGTCTAGATCGGTGATATCTACAATACTTCCTTTAGTTCATTTTAGATGAGTTCGCCCTCATAGGGGGGGCTTTTTGATGATGCACTTGCCTTTGGTCTGCATTAGAATATTTTTAAGTGAAGTATTCATGATGTGGTATCTCTGGAACCTTTCAAGAATGGGTCTTTGCTGACCTGGGTGCTGGAAATCAGATGTTTTCTTAGGGCTTTCTTTCTTTTCCGACCTGTGATCTTTTTCTTTGATTTTGATGTTGTCTCTGCGATTAGGCTTTTCATTCTCCTGATCAGAGGTAGCCTCCTCGGCGCTGATGTATTTCTCAGCTCTAGAAAGGAATTCCCAGTATGCTGTTGGTCCATCTTCATGAACAGATCACCAGAACCGCGTTTTGGTATGTAGTCCTGATAAGACAGCTATCAAAGCAGTGTCGTCAGAGATTTTGTCTACTTCAACTATCCTCTTATGGAACCTGTCTGAGTTGCTCCTTAAGGATTTGGTATGTCCTTGTTTGATGCTCACTAGGTGTTCTTTGGGAGTAGACCTAGCTCTTGCCCCCATGAAGATAGAGACGAATTGAGTTGAGAGGTCATTCCAGCTTCGTATGGATTGCTGTGGTAGTTTTTTGAACCATCTCATTGCCCTGTTACCAAAGGTCAAGGAAAAAGCTCTGCACATAATGGCATCACTGTCTTGGAGTTCCATCCAAGAGGTATACCAATTGAGGTATCCGACATGGTCGTTGCTATCTTTATAGCTGGTTAGTTGTGGAATTTTGAGCTTTTCTGGTGGTAGTTTTGCCAGGATGTCCTCCGAGAATGGAGAGTGTCGATCAGTTATGTATTCATCTAGTTCAGCTAGGCGTCGCTTCAGTTGCTCTAGTTCATCCGGGGCATTCTGTACACTCGACATTGTTGCCGATGTGGCTCCTTCCTTCATTCGTTCTTTTTCTTCGCATGGCGCAACTAGGACTTGGGAGGGACGACCTATACGGGTGAAGTCACTCGCCGATCGCTGCAAGGTAGCTTTATTCGGGGGAGGGGGGTCTAGGATGTCTGTTCTCACCTTTCTTGCTACCCGATGGTTCTTTCTCATTGAATTCTAACTTTCTTTTCACACGATGATCTTCGGGTCGGCTCCGAGCTGGCGACTCTGCTTTTGAGTATGAGATGTGTATGGAGGTATCTTGATTCTTCTCAAGTCGTTCAATAGCGTGAGTTAGGTACCAAACTTTTATAGGACTACTTCTCTTTTGGGAGCATGGGCCGGAGCTGAAGTTTCTCTGGGATGTCTTTGGTGAAAGCCCGATAAGAGATCAATATGTTGACTCTCCGTTCTTCCGTGGCTGCGAGCCCTTGAGCCATGACTACGGCTCATACTAAAGGTTCTTTAGAGATAAAATGTTTAAGTATGATGTGAGAGATTTACTTTGTGGAGACCAATTGTTGATCTTTTTGTCAGTTTCTGGAATATGGAGAGCCTTTTTTAGCAAAGAGCCCATTCTTCTAGCGCTAAACTGTTGACGTTGGAAAATGATGTGGAACTTCTCAAGCCAACTTAATGTTAAGTATTGAGGTCGGACGTGGTCGAATTAAATTAGATACATAAAAGTGTAATAGAAGACCTATTTTAAAGCTTTTTCTGAGTATGCTGTTTATTATCAGCAATCAATGTCCCCTTATGGAATAATTAAGTCTCCTGTTTATAGGTGAGGTATGATGATTACTTGTATTTAATGCCAATCTGAACATTTAATGCTTACAAGACATTTTCTTTTTGGAGTATTAAATGTGAGGTGACATCTGTATTAATTACAACTAACGGGCAGCTAGCATAACGTCTGATACGTGGAAAGACGTATCCCATTGATGACGTGAACTTAGCCGTAGGCGACTGTGGTAAGACCTCTGACTTAAAGTAGGTAGGGTAAGACCTGAAGGGATAGGACCTCCTTGACAAGGGAATCCCCTCTCTATAGAAGTTTGGTAGACCTGAAGTAGGCAGGTAGGACCTCATTCGTATGATTCGGTAGGACCTCTACATCTGGAAAGAGAGTTATTTGGCAGTTGTGACATGTCAGGTCGGATATCAACAACTTTCTTACACTGTGGACTGAGATTACGTAAAGGTAGAACACCAATTGACTTCGCTACGCTCAATAAGAACCTGGAATAGCATAATCGATTCGTGTTCTGCTTCCAAAGTCAGTCCTCTTTGCCCAACCCAAGTGTGAACCGCAAGTTCATCAAGTTTTACATACAAGAGCCATATGTTAATTAGGGTTGGGGAACATTGGTGCCCTCAATGAAATGTAAATAAATTATTTTTTATTTTTAATAAGATGACTATATTGACACTATATTTTTTTTTTATAAGTGCACCATATTTTAATTGTATTTAAGGTCGTCAACTTTTATTCATTGTAGCACTTGCATTTTTTAACTATTTTTTCGATTGTTTATCTTCAACTTCTATTAATTATCACATTTCATCATTAATCATGATTTCTGTTAAAATATTATGTTTGCGTTCTTTGAATGAGAAAAAATATTGTCACACTTTTTGTATTTTTTTTAAAAAAAATATGATGCGCAAATAAGTCGTTTTATGTCATTTCAATGAATTTTTTTGGATGGAAACTGTTATCACATACAAGATGTAATAATTAATAAAAAGTTTAGGATAAGAATGCGATAAAAAAATAGAGACATGAGTGCTACCATGAGCAAAGATGGAAGACGTTGAGTACAATTAAAATGTGATACAAATAAAAAGTGTGGTGTGATTATAATTACTCTTTTTAATATTAGAACATTTTCAATGCAAATGTGGATTGCTATGTTTTTTTTGCTACATAAGTAAAATAGACAGTATTTAAAAAAATTTGTCTTCAACGAAAGCTATGATCAATGACTCCATCAAGCAAGCATGGTAAGAAAAAAATTCTTCTTCCACTAGCAACTCATTCTCAATATGATCTAAGTTAATCCTGTCATAACTGTGTTCTAGCACACTTGGTGACCAGCCTGTAAATAGTTGGTGCAGTGGAAATGTGGACACATTTCCTTTTCCAACTATTGTGCTTTTTATTCTGAATTTATATATGTACACAAGTCAATCTCTCTTCACGGTGTTCTATTGATTTTCTGTCAAGATAATATAATTTTTATGCATTTTTGTATGACCAGCTCAAGCTCAGAACTGAAGAGATTCTCTTGCTGAAGCAAAATCTGATATTGTGGGCAAGGTAATTTGTTATTTCTTTCTACATTTGTCGTATTCTCAAGAAATACTGCATGTTTTTCCAGTCTTATATGAAGCTTGTCCATGTATGCTTCTTTATGCAGATTGGTTTGAGCAATGG
Source organism: Forsythia viridissima (assembly GCA_030279155.1). NCBI lineage: Eukaryota > Viridiplantae > Streptophyta > Magnoliopsida > Lamiales > Oleaceae > Forsythia > Forsythia viridissima. The sequence goes on from CM059042.1 coordinate 11,640,333, forward strand.
TTGAAAAGAACCAAAGAATTTGTCAAAGTTGTAGACGACAAGGACACTACTTGTCGGATATCAGAAGAAGAAGATGTGATTATCACTCAGCATAACTATTCGCAAGGGTAATAGAAATGCGAAGAGAATTGGAAAGAAAATGGGGCAAGAATAACACAATTAGAACATTGAAATCTGTTATTTGAAGTGTCAACTTGATATTTGAGTTGTATTTGATCATTGGAAATATTGAGATATAACTTGTGATGCTTGTTTGTTCATATAAATACGGTTGTAGTTCTTTGATATTGCAATGAAACGTTGAAATTTGAGATTGATTTAGTGTTTCATATCCTTTTAATGTTGTCAATTTAAGCCTATGAAATCATTAAAGCAGCAAATGATTCATTATTGAACAGAAGAAGATGTGTCTTTATTAATGTTCTTTGAAGGATGGCCGAATCAAGAGCAGAAAGATAGGCTGTAACATGGTTGACCGCGCCTGAGATTGCTGGGGTTGCAAGCATAGCAGTCATCTGAGATTGCTTTTGGATTGGCAGTGATTATACCAGCAAGAATGTGAAATCCAAATTTAAAAAAATTCCAAAATTTCCAAGCATTTTTGTTGAAGTTCATTTCACACATATGCATCCTCTGGTTTTTAACTTCATAGTCTCAAGCATGAAGATATGATTGCTTTCTTGCGCCAAAAATATTCAAAAAATCAAGACTTAGTCATATTTAACGTTAATCCTATTTATTGGTTCACTATAGCACTAATCCATTATTCCAAGCAACGTTGACACTTTGCATACATTGGCATCGATGGTTTATAAATCTCATTCGTAGGCACCAAATTCACACCATAAGTAGAACTCTATGGTTGATAGTCAGCTCCGTGCAACAATTGTAAGTAAGAAACTGGGGTCAACACAGGATATTGTGCTTCTTGAGATGCTTGAATGAAGGATGAGTAATCTTGTGTATTATTTCATCATCCACCACCAATACATTTACATTCACTGTTTCATTATCGGAAGATAAAATTAGATTTTCTCGATAAAAAGAAAAAATTTGAAAAAACAAAACCAATTAAACATATAACAACATGAAAGTTGGGCGCAAAAGAAAAAATAACAATTAAATAATATGAGTTAGCTACCATTGTGTTCAAATTAAAACCACAACAAAGTCGATTGACAAAAGCGAGAACCAATTTCAGCACAGATGATGGATGTTGAGCATAAAAATTTGTTTATCAACAAGAAGTGGGAACCAATCGATTTGAACGGCAATCTATTTTAACAAAGAGCGTGACCCAAGTTTTACCTGTGTCAATCATTGTTGTTGAATTTGTCGGTGATGATGGACGATGAGCAGTGGAGAAGAGAAATGTTGCCAGTGGTGGTTTCATTTTTGATTTTTTAATTTTTTTCACTGCTTGGTTCTTCCTTTGCTTTTGGCTGACGGAAATGATGATGAAAATGGACTTTTGACAATTTTAATTTTGATTCAAAATATCGGAATATTTTAGTATTATTTTATCGCAATATTTTGACTTAAACAATTGTTGCCACGTCAACTTCGATAATGTATCATGTTAAGTGTAATGTACTTATAGCATTACTCATGAAATTAAATCAGCGTTATAATGCATTAATTACTGATGTTTCATTAACATTAATTTTAATATTTGAGAAATGAACCTTTCATTCAGATTAGGCATCTAAAGTCAGCGTCAACTCAAGACTTCTATAAGGTTTCACCAACCACAAGTGGGACCTAAATGTCATTCATGATTGATTCCTGGCCAGACGTTGATGCATAATCTCCCCCATTTAAATAAATGGTTAATTTGGATTATGTAATTCATTACACTTCGACTAATTAAAACAAAAGATTCTTAAATCAAATGGTTAATGTGGATGATGTGATTAATTACACTTATCCGGCTAATTAATACTGTTAAAGATTATTGAATTACGAGAAAAAGTAAGAATTGGAATGGGTTGGCAATAATATGGCTCTGATTGATTCGATAAAAAAAAAAAAAAGATTAGATTGATTATAGATTTAAATTTTAAAATCATAGAAAAAATATAATGAAACCTTGGCCAATCGCTTGGTTCAACCAGAAATCAATTGAAATAGTCACTGATTCATCAAATAATCTAGTCGTGGTTTTTTTTTTTTTTTTTTTTTTTCCAAACAAAAACTTGTCAAAGAATGATAATATCTTGTAATATATCATGTTTAGTTACGAATATCATTGATATCGTAGAACTTCAATGTTTGATTTTTGTTCTTATCATCTAGTTAGTGCATGTCATGAAAGTAGACGACTTGATAAGTCCAAGTATGATATACTCTAATCAGAGAATGTTTTGTGTATTTCGATATTACTCAACTCAAATTACGAAATATTTTTGTGTGTGTTTTGATATATTTTATAGGTTTGGTTGAAGTCTAGTTGAACTCTTTAACATTTTATTCTTACAATTTTGATGAATTAATATTTTAAAATATTAATTAAAACTGATTTTCATAAATACGGAATTTTCTTGATCCAGTCACCAACCATGCCAATACAATAGACCTACTTTGACCCACTTTATATTAGGGCATGTTGGTAAAGTTACAAAGAATTGGTGAGGATAAAAATAAATATCCGGGTTAAAGAAGTATTGGGATGGGTCACCATCTCACCAACTTCCTCACTAACTCATTTCTCTTTTTAATCATTTTACCCAGTTTTTTTTATTATCAGTTATTTTTTCTTTTTTATGTGGTCAAGCTAAATTGCCCAGGCATTTTATTGTCGTTAGCTCGTTGGTCATCTTGATTAGGCGCGGTAGGTAAGATTGCCAAATTTATATAATAAGCTTCAAATATAGTCATTTCTTATAAACAATTCCTTTCATATATAGCCTTCAACCACCCAACACCGCCGCTCTCCGCCACACCACCGCCACATTTTTCACTGAATTCAATTTGGAAACAAATTGCTTGAGAACCCTTTGAGATACGTTTTTATATTCAAGTGGAACGTTTCTTGTGTGTTAATAATTTGATATACTTTTTGTAATCAGTGCATCAAACGACGACGTTAAGCCATGATGATCGGCGTGAAAGATTCCACCATGGTGAGGCCAGCAGCGGCGACGCCGATGAAGAGCCTGTGGAACTCAAACGTGGACTTGGTGGTGCCAAACTTCCACACCCCTAGCGTGTACTTTTACCGCCCGAATGGGGCTGCAGATTTTTTCGACGCCACCGTGCTCAAGGAGGCGCTCAGCCGTGCCCTGGTACCGTTCTACCCCATGGCTGGTAGGCTGAAGAGAGATGAAGATGGTCGCATTGAGATTGACTGTAATGGTGAGGGCGTGCTGTTCGTGGAGGCGGAGTCCGACGGGACGGTGGATGATTTCGGCGACTTTGCTCCGTCGCTGGAACTCCGCCGCCTTATTCCGGCGGTGGATTATTCTCAACCAATATCAACGAATCCACTTCTGGTGTTACAGGTGCGATTCTGGTTTAATATTTTTTGATTCGTCGGTTGAATATTATTTGATTTTCTAACTTGTTAGTTTTTAAGATGAAACTTGACCAATTTTTAAATCAATTTTGGGTATTTCCCATCAAACTAGTCCATATTTTCTCAACACCATGTATTAGTTAGTGTATTAAATTTCGGTCCAACTCGGCGGTTCAATTGAATAAATCGATGACCCGACCATTAGTTCGGTCTGTATGGCTCTATTAGATCGATCTAGATCGATGTGATGATAAATCGAAAAGTTCATTGGATTTTTATGGAAAACTACGTATCCAAACTTTTTGACCTGCGCGAGTTATTGCTATTTGAAAATCTTCAAATTTTGTATTTCAACAATCACCTACCTCTTTAGGCTTCTGTTTTCACCTTGTATTTTCCCTAAATTGTATTATTCCCTATGATTAATATATAATGTAGATGTGGAGCACATCACATTTGCATTTTATGAAATTCGCATATCTCACAAGTTAACACGTCTCTTTCCAAGCATATATTATAATCGAGACTAACTATGTAAGAAAAAAGAAAAAAAAAATGGAAAAAAATTTGTTTTTGCTAACATGATTTATTTGACTTCATTTTGAAAATCTTTCACCTCCTTGAATTTTTGAATAATGGTTGAAAATAATGTAAGATCAATTATTTGGGTTATCCCTGATCTAGTGACCCAATTTTTTGTCCGAGTTAGTACTTGAATCAGGTCTGAAAACTATACCATGTATTATTGCATTGGAATTGACACCATTAATTAATAATTTAATAATTCTTACCCTAGTTAATTTATATAGAACTTTTTAGGTGAACGAGTCCATTGATTTTATTTCTTTTTTATTTTATATTGTATTATCTCTCTTTTTCCGAAGTTCTATATAACAAAAATGATATAACACCCCCATAATAATTATAGTACCCACTTGACACGTGGTATCACCACATTGGTCACTTTCTAAAAAGTTTAAATTTTTTTTTTAATTTTTTTAAAAAATGACCAATGTAGTGATGCCACGTGTCAAGTGGGTACCATAATTATTACCCACCATAGGTGTTATATCATTAGCAATGTTCTAAAAAGTCCGTATAAGCTTCGCCTAGATTTCGCCTAGGCTTGAAGCTCGGTCTCCACGCATCATGCATCGCCCTCGGATTATTCTTATCTCGCTCTCGTCTAGGACTCGCCTAAGTCCGAAAAATTTGAAGTTTGACCTCCACGCCTAGCTACATTTTACGCTTTTTAGAGCATTGATCATTACTTATAAATTGAAATATTTAGTTCATTTTGTAATTTAATTGTTATCATTAAATATTAATCATGACATAGAGCATGTTTGGTTGGAATGTTTAGACAAAAAAAATCCATTTTTGTGAGTTGAGAATATTGACTTTTCAAAAGTTTTGTTTGTGAAATGACTATTTTATCCTTAATTAATACATTTCCATTTCAAAATAATAAGGGGCAATATAGTCATGTTACTTTCAAAATGTTGAAAAGTCAACATTCTCAAACCATAAAAATACATTTTTTGAATCAAAATTGCTACCGAACATGCTGATTATAGTCATCAAGTTTTGCCCATTATAAGGTGAAGTCGTAATTGCATTTAAGGACATAAAACGTGTTCACATGTTTCTTTTGTGAAATCGTAATTTTGGAGAAACATACCAATCCAGGTCATTGTTTTTGCGTTAGGTCGCGTATTTGGTATGACTAAAAGAATTGGTAATTTTCTAATTAATTATTTTCAAGCATGTCAAATTAAATTTTTTTTTTATATGAATTAAAACTGTCATTTTATCTCATGAATACACAACTTTAAATTTATACGTGTGTGTGGCCTTTGAGAAAGTAAAAAAACAAGATTCATATAGCTGGTTTTGTACAAATATTGGACGAATAAATAATTTAAGCATCAAATATAAAAGAATTAATTTTAGGATATCACAAAGGGAAGACAAATCTTAGTTTTTTAACTTATTATGTTTTTACTTAGTGCTTGTTTGGTAGAGTTTAAAAGTAGTTTTTTATGAGATTTTTAAAAAAGTTGATAAAATGTGTAGTGGAAAAGTTAATAAAAATTGTGGGTTCCATAAAATATATGGTTGAAAATGAGTTTGAGAAAAAAAAATTTTATTTTAAACTCTACCAAACAAGTACCGATCTTTTTGGGAGTGGTGATCTCCTCCCCACAGTGGGGATGATTTATGTTGCCTATTATCTACATGGCAGTGGACAATTGGCAAAAAAAAAAAACTTATTTAATGTTAACAAATTTTTGTGGCCAATTGTTTACTGCCATGAAGACAGTAAGACAGTGGGCAACATAAATCTTCCCCACTGTAGGAGAGTATATCACCACTCATCTTTTTGGATCAAAACAAAGAAATATCTCGATTGAGGGAAAAGAACAAAAAAACTCCACATGACCCTGTCGGAATGTACGTGGACCCAATATGCATCTTCCTCTATAGGACATTTGGAAGTCACTTAATTTTGGAAAACCCAAATTGCAGAAGGATAAAAAGAAAAAAAAAAGTAGGTTTATGACTTGAGATTGTTTGTGAATTTCTTGATGTCATTTCTTGCTCAATTTGTGTATTTTGACATTAAAACCAGCAATAACTGGTTCAATTATTGTGCAGGTCACATATTTCAAATGTGGTGGAGTCTCGCTAGGTGTTGGCATGCAACATCATGTAGCAGATGGATTTTCTGGTCTTCATTTTATCAATACGTGGTCCGATATGGCTCGTGGTCTAAACATTACGGTCTCGCCTTTCATCGACCGGACTCTCCTCCGTGCACGTGATCCACCCCAGCCTCAGTTCAAGCACATTGAGTACCAGCCTCCTCCGGCCATGAAAACTCCTCCAACAAATAACTCTAAATCTGATCCCGATACAGCTGTTTCCATATTCAAACTAACTCGTGCGCAACTCAATGCCCTGAAAGCCAAGTCGAAGGATGAGGAAAATACGATCACCTATAGCTCGTACGAAATGTTGGCAGGGCACGTATGGCGTTGTGCGTGTAATGCACGAGGACTTCCAGAGGATCAAGAAACGAAGCTTTACATTGCAACTGATGGGCGTTCTAGGCTCCAACCTCCACTCCCTCAGGGCTATTTTGGGAATGTGATATTTACAGCCACTCCTATTGCAGTAGCTGGTGATCTCCAATCAAAGCCCGTTTGGTACGCTGCGAGTAAAATTCACGATGCTTTAGCTCGAATGGAGAACGATTACTTGAGATCTGCTCTCGATTACTTGGAATTGCAACCTGATCTCAAGGCCCTTGTTCGTGGTGCACATACTTTTAGGTGTCCAAACCTTGGAATAACAAGTTGGGCTCGGCTGCCAATCCACGATGCGGATTTTAGCTGGGGTAGGCCTATCTTTATGGGACCTGGTGGGATTGCCTTCGAAGGTTTGAGTTTTGTGTTGCCTAGTTCAACCAACGACGGAAGCATGTCTGTTGCGGTTTCGCTGCAAACAGAACACATGAAAGCTTTTGAGAAGCTGTTGTATGACATTTGATTTTGATTTGATCATCTGACAAACTATTTCGGATTAATTTGTGCCTGTTTATGCACTTTGATAATGTTGTTGTTTCCCTTAGTGATGGCCTTCTGCCATGGCAACATTCCTATATAAGCCAAATGCTATGTGAGATAAGTGTGGTTTTACACTTATCTGGACTATCAAAGTGAACTATCAAAGTGGACGATTGTAAGTATTCGTAAGTGATTTTCTACTTAATTGTTTGTTGATTTAATTGTTTTAGGTCAAAACCCGAGATCGGATGGAATTGAGGAAAAACAAAGCAAAATAGGCGAAAAATGACTAAAGGCGTACGAAGACTTGGATATGGGCATCAACTTGCAAATATTTAAAAGTTGAAGGACTTGGATTATAAATAAAAGAGGTCTAAATTGAAACAAAAGAATAAATTAGATGACTAAATAGGACAAAATCCAGAGTAGGAGGACTTGGGATGCAAATAAGAGACTAAAGATGACAAAAAAGACAAATTATGAAGTAGGGACCAAATAAAATATACATCAAAACTTGGAGGACTAAGTGTGCAATTTAGTGATTAGAATTGAATTTGGAAATTTTTTACTGTTGCTATGCGAATATCGCGTCTAGATTTTTTTTGGCTTATTTTCAACTTTAGTCAGGGTTTTTTTAGTCTATTACGTACATGTGTTTCAAAATTAGTAAAACAATGTATAAAGACTTAACATAGGTCAAAAGAAGGTAAAATCATTGAGAACGGAAGAGTTGAATCTTGGTGATAGAGAGATTGAAAGAGACGAAGAACGACGGCGAGATTGAAGATTGGAACGTGAAGACAAAGATTTCTTGGTACAAGATACTCAATGTTTTCTCCTATTTAATTCAAGATATGGTTATGTATTTAGAACTTTTCATCTTGTCTTTCTTCCAAATCATGAGTAGCTAGATTTAAAGTTTGGGTGAACGATGTAGCTTAGTTTAATTCTTTATTTTCGAATCTCAAGTTTTAATTTATAAATTGTTCAAGTATTTGATTTTACTTCTTTTCTTAATACTTTGAATAATTGGCCATTATTTTCTTATTAATTTAGTCCACGTAGAAAAATTCGACAATTGGATAAAAGGTAGAGTACATTTTTATTATTGCTGCGGTCATAATTGAATTCTTAGGAGACTTAATGCATCTAATTAAGGACTATTCTGACTTTATAAGTTGACTTAATTAGATATGACTAATTTGAACTCGAGAGACGTAAATTAGGTTAAATTCGTGAATTCGACAGAATACAACATTAGAAATGAATTTTGAGAAGAGAAATTAGATATGACAACTATGGTGAATTCATTTGTCCAAACGCTTTAACCATCATTCTTTTCTAAATTCTTATTATTTGCTTTTACATATGTTCTTATATTATTTCTTTAAATTCATAGTTCTACTTTAAATATTCAAATCAAATTATTTTAAATTGTTTTCAATAGATTGTGATTACGATTAATTTAACTAGTATTTAAATAAGATAGTTTTCGTGGGAATGATAATCCGAATTTAATAGATTCACTTTATTACTTGTTTATGATATTGTACACTTACAATCACACATATTTTCACAACAATGTGCATGCAAGGAATATTATCCATTCATTAAAGCGTAATTGAAATTTCAAGGTTAATAGCATTAACTCAATAATCTATTGCGTCTACTCGGTCATATTCAGTATTAATTGTACACTGCTCAATCATATGAAGATATTAGATAATGAGTTTGATCTTGTGCCCGAAAGATGTACTTAAAAGTGAAGTGCCTAATTGAAAGTTAGTAAAAAATAATAAAGATAAAAATTGATTTAGAGGTAGCAACAATGCCCAGACAAAACTCACGTGAGACAGATGAACTATGTAGTGGTAGCTGGTAGGACCTAACCGTATATGAGCGGTCCAAGTTTTTCCTATTTTGTTCTATAAAGCTGGAACACTGCACATTATATTTGTACGGTGTCACTTGAGTTGAGGGCTTTATCCTTTCGACACACAATACAGGTCGTCCAAACCATTCAACAGTGTGATTAGATCTTTAATAATATTCTAGAGAACTCATTTATTTTTACTGTTTGCAAAAAAAAATTAGAGAAATTGTTTATAAGTCACGTGTTGGTAACTTGTTTCAAATTAGGTCAAAGCACTTTTTAAAATTGTCATTAAGTAATACACTTTAATCATATTTCATATTAATTTTGAAATTACCCATGTAATCTATATTTAAACGTTAGATCAACAACGCATGTGGTCACCATCTTCTCCCGCGCCTCTCTGGCGGCCATTGCACCTCATTGTCGGCGTTTCACAACTCACCGCCGGCCACCCAAACCTTTTTCATTGTTTTTTTTTGAAGTAATAATAGTTGATTCACATTTTTTTTCTGTGCTTCGTTTTTCCAATCATGTAAAAGATATAAAATTAAAAACTTTAACAACCTGCTATTATATTCAGATAATGACGGTGATTGTGAGAAGTGTTGGGCAGTCAGTGAATTGCAAAATTTTAGAAATAATTGCTTATTGAATGTTATTTGTAGGTGGATTCAGTTTTTTGAATGATTTTTTTTCTTATTTACCTTGAATTAAATTGTTTTTTTGATATATAGGAACACAATTGTTTTGTAATCATTTGTTGTTCGAATAAAAGAAAACAACATTTGTTTCATATACATCAATATTTTTATGTGTTTCGGAATGTTACTGTCACACATTCATGTGTGTTGTTTGGTATTCTCTCATAGAAAACAGTGTCGTAATAAAACATTATCACAAAATAGTAGCATAAAAAGCAGTATCAGAAGCACACATTTGTATTAATATCATAATAATAGTATCATAGATAATAGTATCGCATGGTTAAAGATAACGAATATAACAATAGCAGAAGCATATTATTATCAAGTGCACGCTTAAGTGAGCAAAAATGTAATGTTTTAACAGAAACTATAGCAGAGTATCTAAATAAAATAGTATATTAATAAAACAGAATCATAGATTATTAATATATTAGTATCATACATGACATTATCTTAATAAAATTATATCACATATACAAACTACAACCTAATAAAAGAACAGTATCATAGATAATAGTATCGGATGGTTAAAGATAACAAATATAACAATAGCAGAAGCACATTATTATTAAGTACATGCTTAGATGAGCAAAAATGTAATGTTTTAACAGAAACTATAGCAAAGTATCTAAATAAAATAGTATATTAATAAAACAGAATCATAGATTATTAATATATTAGTATCATACACGACAGTATCTTAATAAAACTGTATTACATATACAAACTACAACCCAGTAAAACAGTATCATAATAAAACATTATCGTATTTGAATTAGCGCTTTTTGCAATTGTAGGGGTACATTTGTCTTTTAGCGCTGAAATGTGACTTTAATAGTTTAATTGAATTAAGTTTGAGCCATATGATTTAAGAGTTCATAAGTATATAATCAATGACCAGCCCTTAATTTTCTCAAAAAATTTATAGTAATATGAGAATAGGTAAAAGGCAAAAGTGTTGTGGTTAATTTTGTGATAAATTTTATCAAATTAACTTGAGAAAGCATCTCCAATGTTATAGTGAATTGTTAAAAAAGTTTGTCACATAAGTAAAATAGACAATATTACAATTTGACGAGGATTTTGTCAAAGTGATGTGATAAATAAAAAAACAGACATTGTATATAGTTCTTTCTAGATTAAAAAACTATGTTAGATATATTGACTCAATAAAATTTATATTTCTTATACAGATTTAGACTTAATTTTGTTTGTATTTTAAAAAAGTAAAAAATACATAAACACCATTATTGAGTTGTAAATAAAATTCATTGGAGACTAATTTTAAATTTGAATATCTTTTATTACATCAATGTCACGTAAATCAAAAATCGAAAGTTTTTCAATTTACATACTACTTAAATAGCAATCCATATAATGCATTGAAAATGCTCTAAGTTGTATCACTCATGAGTTATTACTCCCCACTTGTTTCTTAACTTTGTCTTTTTTTGACTTAATGTTCATCATATTTATTGTTGTGGAAATTACACTATCTATTTTCATTATGTCTAAAATGGTAAAATCCCAATTTTACTTTTCAACTTTATTTATTAACAAAATACTGACACAAATGAGTAGAAATGAAAAAAAAAAAATAAAAAAAATAAGTCTCTCAAATCGTTATGCCCCAAATCACCATATTCCATATTCATCTTTCCTCTCTCAAATATTTCAATATCAGATAATTCTCATCTATTTTCTATTGAAATCTTCAACATCTCACATATTTGATTGTTGGGTTTTGCATAGCAACAAACTTTGAGCAATTTTCAAATTTTGTATAATGTGTTGTGTGTAATTTTCCAACTTTCATAATGTTGATATGACTGATGTTTTGTTCTATTCACCCACACGCTTATGTAGTTTCAACCTTTTTTCTGAAATGGTGTATATGTTTGATTAATGAATTTTACCCGTAGGTGCGCTAATTGATAAAATTATGTCTAGTTTTGTATCATATGTAACATGTCGTGGCAACGGTGTTAAATTTGATTTTTTTTACAAGATATGTAACGTATTTGTTCTAATTTTGATATGAGCACGTTTTGGAATGGAGTATATTTTTTCGTTAATTGAAAAAAATGTGTGTAATTTTATATTACATGTAACATGTTGTGTGACAGCTCTCTCCTGCACATGATCTTTAACAAAACAATGTTAAATTTCATTCTTTTTACATGATATGAGCACGCTATGGAATGTTTGATTAATAACTTCTCCCCCCATCTTTGTGTTGATTGATAAAAATGATGGTTTTGTATCATACGTTATGGTGGAAAATGGCCGGGCCAGGGGCAGACCCTTTCAGGGACCCACTGGATTTCATCAAAAAAAAAAAATCTTCCATAGTCCAATACAATCAATTTTTTTTTCCTTCTATGACTATGCAGTGGGAGCATAAAAATCTACATGCAAAGATAAAAATAAAACAAGTTATTTTTTTTAGCAAATTCATCCAGAAAGCATTTTTCCCCTTCTAAATAGCACATGAATAGAAAGTGGTTTAGTTGTGTATGTTGTAAGAGACGTATTAATGAAATTGATAATGAAATTATTATACGATGTTTTCAACATATGAGAAATTGTAAAGAGCAATTGTAAAAAACGTACTACATTTTGAATTATTTTTATTGTCTTATTTTAAATTATTTTTTTACCTAATTCTTAATCGCTCCTACTGAACTATAATTCTAGATTCGCCCCTAGGGCGGGCCTAACGTGAAATTGGCATAACCCGAATTTTATACGGACAAGTAAAATGTTGTGCCAATCCGACCATAATTCTATTTTTTAAAATTAGAAATATAAATAATATATTTTATGTTTAAAAATTAAAGTGTGTTATACGTTAAAAACAAACTTTAAATAGTAAATTAATATAGTAATTGGATAAAAACACAAATTTAAAGTTTTTCTTTATTAATTTAAATTAAACTAAAAATATATTAGAAAATTCTTTCATTTGTGTGTATATATATATACAGGCATGCACAAGCACACTTATTTTAAAACATGTATTACAAAAATATAAAGAATAATATATTTTATATTTAAAATTAAGGTGTTTTATAAGGTAAATCAATATAATAATTGAATGAAACACAATTTTCAAATTTTTCGTTATTAATTTAAAATAAATTAAGGATATATTACAAAATTATTTTGTTTGTGTATATATCACGTACTGGCACACTTCTTTTAAAATATGTATTACAAAAATATTTAAAAAATATATTTGAACTTTTTTATAAAACTTATATATATTTTTTCTTTTTTGTTTGAGACAATCATAGGTGAGGCCACATGAAACTTGAATTAAATTAATTTTTAATCGAATTTAAATAGTTTGGGTTGGATCGGGAGTTTCCTGGGCCATTTTTTATTTATTTTTAAATAAAATTAGGAAAAATTGCAAATAAGTCATCTCCACATGACTTGTTTCAAATTAGATCAAAACTTTTTTTTAAATTGTGATTAAGTCATACTTCACATCAATATTTTATATTAATTCCAAAATCACCCCTTTTAACCATATTTTTCATTGACACAATCTTTCAACTCCACAAACCTCCTCCACCTCCGGCGACAACCTCCGGCCACCTCCAGCATGCCTCCACCTCCGGCGACCTCCTCCTCGACCTCCGGCGACCTCCTCCGGCGACAACCGCCTCCACCTCCGGCGACCTTCAGCGACCACCGCTTCCACCTCCGGCGACCTCTGGCGAGTGCTTCTAAGGCACAGTGTCACTTTTTAGGCACGTTTATTGGTGAAGATTTTGGATCACTTTTTAGGCAGTTTTTTTGGTGAAGATTTTGTTAGCTGTGAAACTAAAAAAATAACGTTTGTATGGACTTTGGTCACAGTGTTTGAATCCTTATCTTTGGTTTGTATGCTTTTTTATTTCTTCATCTTCTGTGGTTGTACTCTATTCTTAATGTCTTAACAGTTAGCATTGATCTATCCGTGCTGCAAGAGAGGCTGACCAATATGATTAACCTGGGTTGAGTATTTAGGTTGAGTATTTTAGCATTTATGTAAACAATGAGCATTTTCCAGTTATATAAACAATGAGGTAACATCTGTTGTTGATACTGTATTATAGAATAGCAATTTGATATTGTATTAAACAAAACAGTATCACAACAAAAATGAGCATAGAATGTTGTATATATGAGCTTGAATGCTGTAAATATGAGCTTGAATACTATACTATCTTATGTAAATAGGAGCTTGAATGCTCCACCATCTAATTACTGTAAATAGGAGATTGAATGTTCCATCATCTAATGTTTAGTCATGATATTTTATTTGATACTATATTATACAAAACAGTATCACAGAAAACAGTATCACAATATAAATGGACATAGAATTGTTGTAAATAGGAGCTTGAATGTTCCATCATCTAATATTTGAATGTCTTAGTTTTAATCCATGATACTGTTTTAATGCCTTAATTTTAATCTATGATACTGTTTAATTATGGCAATGTTTAATAGATTGAAACTTTGTCATAATATTTCACTATCATTTGAAACATGTTTTAATCCATGATATTGTTTTAATTCTGTGATATTGTTTGAATATATATATATATATATATATATATATATATATGTGATCTTTGATACTGTTTAATTATGGCAATGTTTGAACCTGTGATATTGTTTGAATGTCTTAGTTTTAATCTATGATACTGTTTTAATCCATGATATTGTTTTGTTTGGTAATTAGTATATTTTGATATCGTTTTAATCCATGATAGTGTTTTAATCCTGTGATACTGTTTGATTATGGCAATGTTTGAACCTTGTTTGAATGTCTTTGTTTTAATCTATGATATTGTTTTAATCCATGATATTGTTTTGTTTAGGTAATTAGTATATTTTGATACCGTTTTAATCCATGATACTGTTTTTATCCTGTGATACTTCTATGTGATCTTTGATATTGTTTAATTATGGCAAGGTTTGAATAAGTGATACTGTTTGAATGTCTTAGTTTTAATCCATGATAATGTTTTGTTTAGGTAATATACATTCATATAAATTGATATTTGTTTTAATCCATGTTTTAATCTATGATACTGTTTTACATAATAAAGTATCAAACAAAACATATGACTAATTAAACAGTATCAAAGATAAAAGTATGATATCATAGTCATGTGTGTTGTTTAATACCGTATTATGTAAAACAGTATCACAAAAACAGTATCACAATAGAAATGATCATAGAATTTGCACACGTGCTCAGAATTTTTATTATAATATGTTTTCGGAATGGTCTCGACGAGACGGTCAAGACCAGTCGCTTCGCCACTGCCTATGATAGATTTTACCCGTTTGAAGTAGTCTCTTTAGCTTAAAATGTCAATCATTATTTTTTTTTTTCAAAACAGTATCACAAATTCTTTAAAACAGTATCACGGATAAATGTACATCCTTTTGCTGCAAATTAAAGCTCTTCCAAGGTATCTGAGTCCTTTAAAAGCAAACACATACTTCAGAGCAATGCTAAAATGAAGAAAGAAGAACTGCCAATCATTCTCAAGTTAAAGGGAAGTCATCTAAAACTATGTAGGCATATGTATTAATCCTATGATACTGTTTGAATGTCTTAGTTTTAATCTATGATACTGTTTTATTTAGGTAATATGCATTAGTATATTTTGATACTATTTTAATCCATGATACTGTTTTATTTTATGTGGAATGAGTTTTATTTATGATACCGTGCTTTTATTCTTTGATACTGTCTAATTATGCCAAGGTTTGAACCTGTGATACTGTTTGAATGTCTTAGTTTTGTCTATGATACTATTTTAATTTATGATACTGTTTTGTTTAGGTAATGTGCATTAGTAATTTTTATACTGTTTTAATCCATGTTCTAATCCATTATATTGTTTTGCATAATACAGTATCAAAGATAAAAGCATAGTATCATAGTCATGTGTGTTGTTTGATACTGTATTATGCAAAACAGTATCACAATAGAAATGAACATAGAATTTGCACACGTGCTCAGAATTTTTATTATAATATGTTTTCGGAATGGTCTCGACGAGACGGTCAAGACCAGTGCTTCGCCACTGCCTATGATGGATTTAACCCGTTTAAAATCGTCTCTTTAGCTTAAAATGACAATCTTTAATTTTTTTTTTCAAAACAGTATCACAAATCCTCTAAAACAGTATCACGGATAAATATATTTTTATTGAAGCCACCATTCATCTTTTTCTTGTTGAACATCCTTTGAACTTGATCTTTTTTCATTAACACTCCCAGTTTTTGATTGATGAGATCCTAGTTCTTCATTATCACTACAAGAATCATAAAGGTTCACTACAAGAATCATAGGTTTAACAATCTTTAATTTTTTTTTTCAAAACAGTATCACAAATCCTCTAAAACAGTATCACGGATTAATGTACATCCTTTTGCTGCAAATTAAAGCTCTTCCAAGATATCTGAGTCCCTTAAAAGCAAGCAAACACATACTTCAGAGCAATACCAAGATGAAGAAAGAATAACTGCTCACTATCATTAAAAACAGAGAAAAAAATCAGCAAATTTCACTATCATTAGAAACAGTATCATATATTGAAACACATCTATTGAAACAGTATCAAACATTTTACATGTTCCAACATAAAATCCTAACTCACAACAACTACATTATCAAAAACTAGTTGAATCAGTTTATCCAAACTCCATTTATTAACTGCATTGCATATGTTTCAATTGGAACAATATCTCAATATTTTCATGATTATTTTTAACCGAAAATGGTTACTTTATACAAAAAATAAAAAATAAAAAAATATGTTCGCCATTGAAATATCAGCTTTCGAATTGTTTGTATGCGGTTACAGGTTACGGTGAGAAGAATCAAACACAAGAAGAAGATGAAAATTGTTAAAAGTAAATGAAGGAGTTTCTAAACAGCTATTGAAATGATTTTGTTGGTTTTTACGTGTTTAAATGACAGTTTTTACAATTGGAGAGTATATTGGTCTTTTAGTAATAAAGTATGACTGTAGTTAAATTAAGATTATATATCATATGACTTTTCAACCTACTATGGCGTTAACAGTGACCGGCCCAAAATTTTCCCATAAAATTAAGTTGGGTAGTTGGACTTGGTCCATTTTAAGTTGAAGTTATTTAAATTTTGGACTGTAATTAATTTCAAATTGAGTGACTAGAAGAAAAAAGCTGGTGAACCCAGCCCGAGCCCAAGCTCAATGTTATTTTTAGGGCTGATTTGATTATATTTTTCATATACAATAAATATTTGCAATGTTATTTTTGTGGGAAATTAGGTTGATGCAATTTTTACATGCATTTGACCTTTCTTGAAAGCCAAATCAAATAATCAACCAAACTAATTTAACAAAAACTAATGTATTATTTCAAGTAAATATAATGTTTACATCATACAATTAATTACATGGATTTTAATTTCAATTTTCAACCTTCCCAACTACATTTTATTTAATAAATCCACTCAAATTCAAGCAAAACAGAACAAGAAACACAACACCTTACAAATCTTAATCAACTTCCTCAATCTTAGGACCAGCGCCGCCACCAGCATTTCCAGAGCTAGTCTTCCCGTAACCAGCTCCTGGCATGTCATCCGCAGCACCACCGCCCATAGGCTTATCTCCGGCACTACCCTGGTACATCTTAGCAATAATAGGATTACATAAATTTTCCAAATCCTTCAGTTTATCCTCAAACTCATCAACCTCAGCCAACTGATTCCTTTCCAACCATTCAATACCCTCGTCAATAGCCTTCTCAATCTTCTGCTTATCCGAGGAATCCAATTTCCCTCCAATTTTCTCATCTTTTATAGTATTCTTAATATTATACGCGTAATTCTCCAACGCATTCTTTGCCTCCACCTTCTTCTTCACGGCTTCGTCTTCTGCCTTGTACTTCTCAGCATCTTGTACCATTTTCTCAATCTCTTCCTTACTCAGCCTTCCCTTATCATTCGTGATCGTGATCTTGTTCTTTACGCCAGCAGTCTTGTCCTCAGCTGATACGTTCAAAATCCCATTAGCATCAATGTCGAAACAAACATTGATCTGAGGCACACCCCTTGGGGCAGGAGGAATCCCCTTCAGCTCAAATTTCCCAAGAAGATTGTTGTCTTTAGTCATAGGCCTCTCTCCTTCATACACCTGAATTAGTACACCCGGCTGATTATCAGAGTAAGTCGAGAAAACTTGCTCTTTCTTGGTCGGAATTGTGGTGTTTCTTGGAATCAAAACTGTCATTACACCTCCAGCAGTTTCAATCCCAAGACTGAGAGGTGTGACATCAAGAAGCAATAAATCTTGAACTTTTTCATTGCCTTCACCACTCAAAATTGCGGCCTGGACAGCAGCCCCATAAGCCACAGCCTCATCTGGATTAATACTCTTGCAAAGCTCCTTACCTATCATGTACGCAAATTTCAAAAAGGTTAGCATTTGTGTTTCAAACAAATTTTGAAAATCAAAACTCTACGAAAATTCTAGAAAACGTCATACTCCTTTCAAAAAATATTCTAGAAATAGCTACTTACCATTAAAGAAGTCTTGCAAGAGTTGCTGCACTTTTGGAATCCTTGTTGATCCTCCCACAAGAACAACATCGTGGACCTGGCTCTTGTCAATCTTGGAATCCCTCAAGCATTTTTCCACTGGCTCCATACATTTCCTGAACAAATCCATGTTCAGCTCCTCAAATCTAGCCCTTGTAAGTGTTGCATAGAAATCAATACCCTCGTACAACGAATCAATCTCAATCGTGGTCTGAGTAGTTGAAGAAAGCGTCCTCTTTGCCCTTTCGCAGGCCGTCCTCAACCTCCTCAAGGCCCTGGCATTGCCACTGATATCCTTCTTGTGCTTCCTCTTGAACTCCATCACGAAATGGTTCACAAGCCTGTTGTCAAAATCTTCTCCGCCCAAATGGGTGTCGCCGGCGGTGGCTTTCACCTCAAAAATTCCTTCTTCAATAGTCAACAATGAAACATCAAAAGTCCCTCCACCAAGGTCAAAGATCAACACATTCTTTTCACCTGTTCTTGAAGCTTTCTTGTCCAAACCATACGCTATAGCAGCGGCGGTCGGCTCGTTTATAATCCGCATCACATTTAGCCCAGAAATGGCACCAGCATCCTTTGTAGCCTGCCTCTGCGAATCATTGAAGTAAGCAGGAACAGTAACCACAGCATTCTTTATAGTTTGCCCCAAGAAAGCCTCGGCAATTTCCTTCATTTTTGTCAAAACCATTGAAGAAATCTCCTCCGCCGAAAACTGTTTCTCCTCACCCTTGTACTGAACAACAATCATGGGCTTGTCACCAGGCCCCGGAATCACCTTAAACGGCCAGAGCTTCATGTCACTTTGAACAGAAGGGTCTGAGAATCTCCGGCCAATGAGGCGTTTCGCATCGAAAACGGTGTTTTGTGGGTTCATTGCCACCTGATTCTTGGCAGCATCGCCTATTAGCCTCTCAGTATCTGTGAACGCAACATAAGATGGGGTTGTTCTGTTGCCTTGATCATTGGGAATAATCTCCACTCGATCATTTTGCCACACCCCAACACAACTGTATGTCGTGCCGAGATCAATACCAATGGCCTTGCCCTCAGTTTTCGCCATCGAAAGATAATTTTTCTTAAACTAAAAACAATGAAGAGTGATTTTTTTGGGGGAACGATTCTTGGATTGTTTGATTTGAATCTGTGTTGATGTTTAAAATCGGATGGGGGTGGGGTATATATAGCTTGTGTGTTTGCGGGGATGAGTGGTGGGTGGGGTCGAGGGGGTTCGAGAGAGAGAAGATTGGGAAGAAACAAGTGTAGACCAGAGTGTTCTTCGTAGGTTAGGCCAAAGGCAAACCAGAGAGTTCTGGAGAACGCGGGAAAATGCTTAAAAGTCCTCAAAGTGGGCCGGGTTTGGACTCTGATCCAACCCAATTATTCAAATCCAACATTGACATCAACATGGTCCTGACCCAATTATGACCGGCCAGTTTAAGCGTTGGGTTGATAGTTTGAAGATAAATTGACACAAATAGTACTAAAAGGATGTTATTAACGCTTGGTAACAAATTTTTAAAGACTTTTTAGGTTAGCAATTGTTTTTTGGGTTAATTTCACTTACGGTCATTGAAGTTTTGGCAAAATTATAAAAATGGTTACTAAAGTTACAAAATTTCAGTGCCGATCACTAAAGTATACTAATGAGTTCACCAACGATCACTATGTTAAATTCTCAACTTAAATTGATGGCGTGTCGCCGTTAAGTGTCCACGTAGTACATAATCGATCAACATTTGACAAAATTGATGCCATGTAGACTTAGTGTTCTAATAATAATAAATTTGGACCACAAATGATACTCAATAAATATGAGAACAGATCTACAATTTCTGGATAATATCTAAATCAGATCTCTCAAACCATTTGTACAACCCAATTTTTTCCAAAAACAATTCCAACTCCTAACTTTTTTTCCCCAATTGGTTAAATCGGATTGTCCAAATGGTTTGGAGAATCTGATTTTAATATTATCCAAAATTGCGGCTATATCCTCACATTTTAGGTGCATCATTCATGGTCCGAATTTATTGTTATTAGTACACTAAGTCCATGTGATGTCAATTTTTACCAAATGTTGATCGATTGTGTACCACATGGATATTTAACAGTGACATGTCATCAATTTACACTTGAAATTTAATAGACTGGTCGTTGGTGAACTCATTAGTATACTTTAGTGACCGGCACTTAAACTTTAGCGACTGTTTTGTAATTTCACTAAAACTTCAGTAACCACCGATGAAATTAACCTATTCCTTTTTCTTTCATTTTTTGGTATGCACATTTTATATTTATATTTATACAGAGAAAAAATATTAATCCTCACGCTGCCCTTTGGTTAATAATCAGATTTTGCGAGACAATTTGACTAAATACTCTTAAAATACTTGTTTGATAAGGTAAATGGTATAGTAGAACTACACATTTAAAATCTTATTTATTGCGATTTGACATCGTGCTCGATACTGCAGACCAAATGCGCTAAAAATGTTACACAAGACAGTATTAAATTTCATTCCTTGTTCATCTCCTGTTTGGCTATTTTTTTGTTCACAAGCTTTAACTGAACTGGACCTAATTGAACTAGTGTATTGATCAACACAGTAATGCCATGTTGGGCCATAAATTGAAAGCTCTTGGATTGAACCTCAACTTGACTTAAGCCTGAGGCTAACTAGCTGGCCGAAAACAACGATGGTGTATAGACTTCAATAAAAAAAATATAATGTGATACCATATTGAATCAACTCAATTAATACTAAAAACTCAACATTATGAGCTCTGGATTGGCCTGTTTCCTGTTTTATTACTAAGAAGATAAGAACCTGCACTTCATTAGGAAATGATATTCTATGACAATGATGTAATTTGGTTAAAGATTTAAGGATACACAAGATATAGGCATATAGCAATAGATATTTCACTAAATTTGTTACTCCAATTACCACACTGTTCAACAAGGAGATTGCAAAATGGAAGCTCCTCAAACCAACTTCATGAAATCATAAAGAAAATCCTTTCATCAAACCGGGGTCCCCTCAGACCACCGGCACAAATAAGGGGAGCCGAGCCCGGAAAATATGAAATATTTAATTATTTATTGTTACGGATCAAGTCCTAATCCCTATTTAAAAAAGTAGTAAAGGAATTGTTCCAGGAAAAAAAAAATGAAAGAGTAGGAAAGGAATCGAGAACAAGCAAAGTATAGGGTGAGACTTACGTCCACTCATCACTCTTGAATGAAAAAGAAGAGAACTGCAATGGTGAAATCTCAAGTCCCACAATTTTACCTATCAGAAAATGGCCCCCTTAAAAATCCTTTTATATATTGTGAGAATATTCAAGGTAACTAAGAGAAATATAAAATACATACAAAATTGTAGTAGGTCGATTTGCAGTCGAGAGAATAAGTGTCGAGTATGATGTGGCTCCACATATTCTAATGTTTATTTTTTTTGGATGATAGATATGAACTTGCTGGGAAAGAAAAAAGAAAGAGAATAATAATGCAAGGCAATACTGAGTGCAACAATGAAAAGGGAAAATAGAAACAATATCATAAATTGAAGAAAACCTACAAATTAGCAGAAAACTAGAATCAATCTATTAATCAATTCCTAGTACTATCTAGGTAAAGTATAGCCTGTAAATAATCAATTGAACATACAACAAAGCAAAATTGAATTCCATTTCTCGCCATCAAAATTGTATCATGATCTCACCAAATATATGGCTAGCCTCCAGCAGGAATCGTATGATATCCTCGTCCATTTCTTGATGAAACTTGTGATGAAATCTGTATCTATGTTTTGATTGATTGGTCGAATCCAGCATCAACGATGGAGCTCCTAACACCCTCAGTTTCGTCATCATTTGACTTTCCTTCATCAGAATATGATACAAGTTCATCCACAACATCTTCGTCAGACAAATAATAGAAGGAATCCTCCCCAGCATCTAAGTTACAATAATCTTGAAATGAACTACTACTTATTTCATTGTCACTTTCATATACTAACAAAATAGATTCAATCGCATTCAAATCTTCAACTTCCTCAAATTCTTCATCCCCATCATCATCGTCGTCCAAACCTTCTAAAAACGGATGATTCAACAGCATTTCTGCTGTCAATCTATACATTGGTTTCCTCACAAAGCAGCCCTTAAGAAAATCCCTTGCCTCCTTTGATATCTCACTCGGAATTTTTGGCAACTCGCACCCTTCACCAATCTTATGAAGAATATCCTCTGCATTCAACTCCTCCTTCCCATCCCAAGGAGGCTTCCCAGTCAACATCTCAAGAACAATACACCCAAATGCCCAAACATCAGAGGGAAACTCTTGAACATTACCCACCACAGCCTCGGGAGCCAAATACCGCAGAGTACCCCTCCAATAAGGCTCCAATTTCCTCTTCTTATTCCCCTGAGCCCTCTTTGCCAACCCAAAATCGCCAATTTTCGCCCTAAACTCAGAAAATCGTGCCCTCCCCCCATTATGAACAAGTAAAATATTATCGGGTTTTAAATCACAATGAACATAACCAATGCCATGAATATGATTTAACCCTTGAAGTATAGACCTTGCATATACACTAACCTCGGATTCAGGCAATCCATTGCCACCCAATTTCTTGATCCTATCCGATAACGTTCCACCAGAACCGTACTCCAAAAGTAGATTATACACCATCATACCATTCTCCCCGATTGTCGTCTCTTCACCGAAACACCTAATTATATTAGGGCAACCTTTGACATTGCTGAAAACCTCCCTCTCCTTCTGAATTGAACCAGAAACAGAAACCTCGGCAGATTTTACAGCCATGACAGAAGGCAAACAGCTGTATTTTGACTTGGGATTCTTCGAAGTAGCTAAATAAACACGCCCAAAACCCCCTTTTCCTATCATTGCACCCCTAAACCATGCAATCCCATCTCCATATTTAAGTAAACCCTTCTGTTGAACATCTTCTTTTCCCTTCCCATCCATTGTACCCTCCCCAGTTCCCCTATATATCCTCTATACCTATTTCTTGAATTTTCTTAAATTGGATCAAATACAAACCTGAATATGCAACTTTAAATGATCGAATTGGAGATTTCTGAGAAGTAATGCACAACCCTATTAGTTTACTGAGTTTTTTTTTTCTGTTTTGGGGGCTATATGGATTAACAATTTAAAGAAAATTTACTTTAGGGCTTGAATATTAGCAATTTAGGGAGAGGGAGGGGGTGGGGTAAAAGATTAAAAACAGCTGCGTTTCTTAAAAGGAAGTACAATGCTGAAAGGAGTTTATGTAGTACCAAATATTATAACAGGAATAACGGTCATGTGTTGCGTTAGGTGATTTCTTTAGGCAATTGACAATTTTTGGTAACCTCATCTAACATTTATTCTTTACAACAAGATTGACTACTAAGAATCTCCATCTAAATTGTCACTATAATAACCCCTAGATGGAAGTCACCTCTAAAATGGTTTATAAAATGAATTTCAAGCGAGTTTAGATTTACAATTAGTCTTTATAATATAATTCATCCCTCTTTACCAGTAACGTCTACGATATTTAATTTTTCTTAAACAAGACTATTTTACACTGTTTGTAATGACAATCAAAATTAGACTGTTTGCTTTGATACTACTCATACAATCATGTTAGGTTGACTCAGATCTAGTATTTAAAGTAATGTTTTTGTCTTACCATAGAAAAAATAAAGGAGAGTGTGAATTGTTAAACATTTTAAAAATTATCCCTCTTCATGAATGATGTTTACAATAATCCATTTTTACCTAGGTGACTTAAGAGATAATGCTTCTACTTTACCCCTATGTAAATGTGTGTTATGTTTTGATATGCTATTATGAGCATGTTAAATAGAACTCACTTTTAAAATTGATTATGCTTATTGAACTCATAAGAGGCCCTCTACGGGCAATGTAAAACTAAAAATTACTTATTACATTTCACATAAAATTTTTCATTTTCATTGACTAATTCACATGCTACTATAATATAAGATTCACTCTCCAAAACAATTTTGTATAACATTACAATGTTAAAAACTCAAATAAAAAATTGACATTAACTATAATTAGCTTCGTCAATCATTCTATTAAAAAAAACTAATGTATAACTAAATGATCAATCTTCGATAATCACATACAACTCACATAAAACTTCATTATAAGTTGTGTGACCAATTGTGCTTTCACTAACCACAGTTGCTTGATAATTTTCTTCTTAAAGTCAAATGTTATAAGAACTTTTTTTTGAGTGTTTTAGATTCATGATCTTTAGAATCCGTTTGATTTCACTTCAAATTTTGATAAAAAGTTGAAGTTCAAATCAACAATTAATTTTAATCGCTCATTTTATGGAATCCACAATTTTTTACAATGTTCAATCATACATTTATTCAACTTTTACAAAAAAGACTTTATTTTAATCAAAATCAAACACATAACCTTAATATTTATGCTGGTTTTGTAAGATTTGCTCATGGATCTGGTTTAGAGTTTAGACAAGAAAAAGTTGTTTAATTCAACTTGAAATACTATTTTTGAAAATGTGATATTAAAGAAACTATTAATTCAATATTTAATTTTAAAGAAACTATACTATGATTTCATTTGGAAAAAAAAAAATATTCATAATAAACGAATAAATAATAGATCCGGGAAAAAGATTTATAATGAATGGCAGTGACGCAAAAGAATTAATTAAATTAGGCCAAAGCATTAACAAAATGAGGATTAAAAGTTTGCTATTATTAAAGTTAACTTTTAATTGTAACATACAACTAAATCAGTAACGAAGTGCAATTCCTTATCAATGATTTTAAATATTTTAATCAAAAGTTTGTGTAGAAAAATAAAATTTCTCTCAACTTTTCAAATATTATTAAAAAATAAAAAATAGAAATAATTTTTTGAATTTTCGAACTATTTTAATTTTCGAAATGGGAGTAAATATTAATATTTTAGAGAAAGAGAGAAATCAGGCTCGGGCAGACAGCTGTGGAAAGCGCGGGAAAATACATCTATAAGTGGGTCAGGTTTGGACCCTGATCCAATCTGATTATCCAAACGGACCAAACCAACACTGAAACAAGTGGATTCAACATGGGGAAATTTTCACAAATAAGTCATCTTATATTATTATTTATATAAAAACTGTAACATGTTTTTTATTCTAAAAATACTGGATTTCATCTAATTTTTAATTAATTATTTAATTGATTAAATATTGTAACAGAATCCTTAATTATCTCATTTACTATTTTGATTAAGATTTTATATAGAACTAATTAAGATATTCTCTCTCATCATTCTAATCTCTCTCCTGTTTCTCTCTCTTTTATCATTTACAATCCTAATCATTTCAACATCTCTCCAACATTACAATAAACTGCAACTCGTCTTGGCCAATTGCAAAGCGTCTTCTTCATGCAAATTGTGTCCGATGATAACATCCCCATATTTATAACCGAAATTTTTTTTTGTAACATCGTTTGCAACATATTAATAACAGAGAGAACAAAATAGATTTTTGTAACATTGTTTGCAACAAATTAATAACAGAGACAACAAAACAGATTTTTGTAACATCGTCTGCAACAGATTAGTAACAGAGACAATGCAAACTGATTTTGTAACAACGTTTGCAACACATTAATAACAGAGACAACGAAACAGATTCTTGTAATATCGTCTGCAACATATTAGTAACAGGGACAATGCAAATTGATTTTGTAACAACTTTTGCAACAGATTAGTAAGCACCTATTCGTCGGCGACTTCCTTCAATATGTGCATCCAAATGACTTTATGTTTGGAATGTAATGCAGGCTTCTTCACATAGTCAGGCGACTCCTTTTTTGCCGTTGACCGAGTCATTTTGCAAGTAGGCGAATCCATGTTGGGTTCTTTGTCCAGCAACTAAAATTTCTACAAATTGGGGGTTAGGCTTTCACATAATGATGGAACTCTAGAGATTAGAGAGATAAACTTATACTGTTGGCGGCAATGTCGGCGATATGTATGTGCTGAAAAGGGATAGAAAAGATAAATATGGTATTTTCTCTCTCCCACGGTTTTTTCTTTCTCTCTCTCCACGAAATTAATAGAGATGTATATTGTGTTTCCTTTTGTAAATATTATATTATATAAATATATAGAATAATATATAAATAATACCCAATATTTTTAGAATAAAAACATTAGAAAAGTAATTTTAACAATATATTGTATATACATAGTAATGGATGTAATTTCCTCCTC
This sequence comes from Forsythia viridissima, assembly GCA_030279155.1. NCBI lineage: Eukaryota > Viridiplantae > Streptophyta > Magnoliopsida > Lamiales > Oleaceae > Forsythia > Forsythia viridissima. The sequence goes on from CM059042.1 coordinate 11,666,891, forward strand.
AACATGGACATTACCCAATTACGGCGGGTCAGTTTAAGCCTCCGGTTGACAATTTCAAGAGAAATTGACACTAATAGTACTAAAGTGATGTCATTAATGTTGTGAGCATTTAACACTTCTTTTTTATTTGCACACATTTAATGTAGACAAACAAATATGAGATTTTCTTAGTATTTTCAAACGGGAAATTGGCGCAAATGGTCCCTAATATTTTATTTTTGACAGAATGATCCCTAACCTATCCATTTAAATGCACAATTGGTCCTTTTAGGTGCACAAATGGTCTCTATCACTATTTTTTGTCTTTATTAGCAGGGGTAAAATTGTCAAGTTACATTTTTTGTCAACCTTTCAATTGGCGCAAATGGTTCCTAATCTTAAGAAATTTGCAATTGGATTCCTAACTTTTAAAAAAGTAAAAATGAGTCCGATACTTTTAATTTTTTTTATTAAAAATTAAAAAAAAACCTAACAAATTGATAATATACTAAATTATTTTGAATATTTTATGAACTATTATAAAATAACCAAAATTGAAATTCATAATTATTAACAAATGTGCTAATTAAAATTATTTTATTATTATTAAGTAATCAAATTATTTAAAATTCAAACTTTAATTTTATCATTACAACAAAAGAAGAAAAATAAATTTGTCACAAATAAAATTTTTACTTATGCTCAACCCAACTCGATTTTATACAGTCTCATATTTACTGGACCAATCCAACCCGCTGAGCCACAAGGTTACTGGACCAGTCCTATTTTAAATTTTAATTAATGTTTATATTAAAAAAAAAAGTTCCCACCCCCCAACCCAAAATACGAGCAGAATGGAAGAAATTTCTTCCCTCCTCAGTCGCTGTCGCGGGCGACCGGGAGGGGAGAATCCCCTCCCTAATGCTCGCGAAACCAGGCGAATAGGGGAGGAGAAATCCCCCTTATTCGCGGCGAAACCAGGGGGGATTTTTCCCCCCCGGTTTCGTGAGCATTAGGGAGGGGAGAAATCCCCTCCCTTCTGCTCGTATTTGGAGTGGGGGGTGGGAACCTTTTTTTTTTTAATATAAAAATTAATTAAAATTTAAAATAGGACTGGTCCAATAATCTTGTGGTTCAAAAGCGGGTTGAATTGGTCCAGTAAATATGAGACTGTATAAAATCGAATTGGATTGAGCATAAGTAAAATTTTTATTTGTGACAAATTTATTTTTCTTCTTTTGTTGTAATGATAAAATTAAAGTTTGAATTTTAAATAATATGATTACTTAATAATAATAAAATAATTTTAATTAGCACATTTGTTAATAATTATAAATTTCAATTTTGGTTATTTTATAATAGTTCATAAAATATTCAAAATAATTTAGTATATTATCAATTTGTTAGTTTTTTTTAAATTTTTTTATAAAAAAAATTAAAGTATCGGACTCATTTTCACTTTTTTAAAGGTTAGGAATCCAATTGCAAATTTCTTAAGATTAGGGATCATTTGTGCCAATTGAAAGGTTGAAAAAAAAATGTAACTTGACAATTTTACCCCTGCTAATAAAGACAAAAAACAGTGATAGAGACCATTTGCACACCTAAATGGATAAGTTATGGACCATTCTGTCAAAAATGAAACGTTAGAGACCATTTGTGTACTAATGGCAAACGTTAGGGACCATTTGCGCCAATTTCCCTTTTCAAACCGTCCAGTTTTAAGGGAAAAATGATTTTTTTTTTTTTTTTTTTTTTAATGTCCTCTATCTTATTGTGTACGTTTTAAAATGCTTGGTTGCACGCATACTTATGCTTTTGTTAATTTTTTGTTCTTTAATTTATTATCAAAATTGTCACTTTATAATACTTTATAATTGTAGCCAGTGCAATTTTCTCTTTAAATCTGTATACATAGAAATCTTTATCTTGATTCAAAACGATTTTCTAAATTGTTAGAATTTGAACAATAAATAAAAGAGCAAAAAATAAAGAACACAAAATATTAGTCCTATATATAACAATCCAATGAAAATTCTCTAATTATAATGAAATACTAGGACAACCTAATTACGAATGTAAAATCTCAAAAAACACCTTTACGAAGGTCGATCCGCGTAGCGCAACAAATTAGGCTCCACAACTTAATACAAATTTCAACCATTTTTTCATTCAGTGAAAAAAAAAATGTACTCTTTTTTGACTTGTAACTGTCAAAAATTTACAATTTAAAACATCTCAATTTATTAAGGATCTCATTTAAATTTTCGCTTAACGCCCCTTAAATCTTAGGACCGGCCCAGTCTACTAGAGACCTTCCTCGACAAAATTTTATACGTGCGTATTTATTGATCTATATTTTCAATCTTTCTTGGAATATTTTTTTCTTAATAAACAAAAATACTCGTCATCCTCTTCAATCCGCACTATGACAATAATATATTTAGTTGCAGATTTAACATTTAAGGATGAAATGAAATAGACAAGATATAGCAATAGATGTTCAACTATAAATTGTTACTGCAAATTTCCATAATTGAAGAACATCACCTACTTTTATAAAGAACTAACGGAGGATTATGTCTTAGAGGACTTATGCAGTGCCCGATTTCGGGCAACATATAGTTGCCCTTATGTCTTAACCGTATTTACGAGAGAAACGAATACAAAGAAAAGACACGGTATATCCACCCGCCGCTCCAAATATTTTTCATCAAGATTAAGCTCCACATATTCCAACTCTGGCTAGACATGAGATGTGGACTTACTTTGGAAATACAGAGAACATATTTTATGTACTAGCTAATGACATGCAATGCAACTTCTGGCAAACATGGCACAAAATTTAAGTGTTGATTTAGTAATGCATTCCTTTCTAAACAAATTGAAACAATGAAATGGGAAACAAAAACAATATCATGAATTGAAGAAAAGCTACAAGTCAGCAGAAAACTAGAATCAATCTATAAATCAATTCCTAGTGTTATCTAGGTAAAGTATAACCTGTAAATTGTCAATTGAACATACAACAAAGCAAAATTTAACTCCCTATCTTCACCATCAAAATTGAATCCATATCTCATCAATTATCTTGCTAGACACCTGCAGGAATCGTATGAGAAACTGGATATCGTCTTCCTTTTCTTGATGATATCGATGTTTTGATTGATCGATCAAATCCGGAATCAACGATGGAGCTAGTGACACATTTAGTTTCTTCTTCTTTCGATTTTCCTTCATCAAAATGGGATTTGAGTTCATCCTCCACATCTTCTTCAGACAAATAATCGAAGAAATCCTCCCCAGAATCGAAGCTACAATAATCTTGAAACGAGCTACTACTTATTTCATCCTCACTATCATATACTAACAAAATAGATTCAATCTCATTCAAATCTTCAACCTCCTCGAATTCTTCGTTTCCATCCTCATCGTCGTCCAAACCTTCTAAAAATGGATGATTCAACAGCATTTCTGCTGTCAATCTATACATTGATTTCCTCACAAAACAACCCTTAAGAAAATCCCTTGCATCCTTTGATATCTCACTCTGAATTTTAGGCAATTCGCACGGCAGTTCGCACCCTTCTCCAATCTTGCGGAGAATATCCTCTGCATTCAACTCTTGTTTCCCATCCCAAGGAGGCTTCCCAGTTAACATCTCAAGAACAATACACCCAAATGCCCAAATATCAGAGGGAAACTCTTGCACATTATCCACCACGGCCTCGGGAGCCAAATAACGCGGAGTACCCCTCCAATAAGGCTCCAATTTCCTCTTCTTGTTCCCCTGTGCCCTCTTCGCCAACCCAAAATCGCCAATTTTTGCCCTAAACTCAGAAACCCCTGTTCTTCGGCTACTACGAACAAGTAAAATATTATCGGGTTTTAAATCACAATGAACATAACCGATGCCATGAATATGATTTAACCCTTGAAGTATAGACCTCGCATACACCCTAACCTCGGATTCAGACAACCCATTGCCACCGGATTTCTTGATCCTATCCGCTAATGTTCCACCAGAACCATACTCCAACAACAGATTATACACCATAACATCATTCTCCCCCATTGTTGTCTCTTCACCAAAACTTCTAATTATATTAGGGCAACCCCTGACATTACTCAAAACCTCCCTCTCCTTCTGAATTGAACCAGAAACTGAAACCTCGGCCGATTTTACAGCCATGACAGAAGGCAAGCAGCTGTATTTTGAATTGGGATTCTTCAAAGTAGCCAAATAAACACGCCCAAAACTCCCCTTTCCGATCATTGCACCCCTAAACCATGCAACCCCGTCTCCATATATAGGCTCACCCTTTTCTTGAACCATTATATCTATTTCTCTAAATTCTTTGAAATTGGATCAAACACAAAACCAGAAAATTGAAAATAAAAGGGAACAAAACAACCCTATTAGCTAACTGAGTTTTTTCTTCTATTTCTGAGGCTGTTCAGGAAAATTTTACTTTAGGGCTTAGATAAATGACAATCTACGTGGGGTTGGGGTTGGGGTTGGGGTTGGGGTTGGGGTTGGGTTTGGGGTGGGGTGGGGTGGGGTGGGGGTAAAGAATTAAACATCCGCGTTTCTTAGAAGGAAATACAACGCAAAAAAGGTACTGTTTTCAGTAGAAAATATTATAACAGGAATAACGGTCATGTGTTTTCTTTAACGTGTGGGTGATTTCTCTTTCGGCAATTGATAACTTGAAATGGTCAGAGACTCAACGCTGTCATACTTAGACTGCCATTACAAGTCAGAATCTGAATGCAAATTGCAAAGAATCTTCAACAAAACTAGCTTTTCACTTATAAGTAATTTTTTAATCTAATTAGCCAAACATTCACTGGAATACTCAGATAAATGTCAAATGTGGTAATAACTTTGAAATGTTGGTTTACATTTATGAACCTTAATAGGTAGGTTGGTTTTGCAGGATAAGCTATTTAAATGTTGAATTTGACTATAGTGGTAAGTTCCTGTTCTCATATACTTGTCAAAAATTATCTGGGGAATATTTTTAAGACAAATTTTAAGTTTTTAGAATAAGGTACGATGCAAATGCTATTAGTGAAGAAGAAGTTAATAAAATTAAGACAAGTAACGTGACTAAATATTACAATAAATAATTTTATCTACCTTTTTTCTTAATTTTTTCATGTATAATTTACTAAATATATCATTAACAGGGCGGAGAGGAGGGGAGTTCCCCACCCCCACATTTGAAATTTATTATTATTTTTAATTTTTTTTTCCCACTAAATAAAGAATGTCCAAAATGAATATTTTCAAGTGATAATTTTACCATACACCACAAAATATAAAATAATTTAAAAAATACTATCTAATTTTTTTTTATTCTAATAAAAAAGTATGACAGTATTTTAAGAAATATTTTATTTATTGTGGTTATTTGTGAAAAGACTCCATAACCTAAACAAATATAAATAATTTAAACAAAGAAGGCCCAAAAATAAATTCATATTCATATTCTTCTGCCATCGAACTTCACGTCTTCTGGTCTGCGAAATTCAAATCATGATTCAAGCACGGCAGGTGGCAGCAAGAATAATGTCGTCTGAGTTCTTCTGTCGAATCGAATGGTCGAATTGCTATAAAAAAAATTATATTCTCATAAAAATGGGTTCAGTAATTATAGTTTGAGGAAAAAAAAATTCGGGGGCAACCCCTACGAAAAGGGTTCCCCCCTCCCCCGCTCCTATTGTAGGACCCCCCAACTTAAAATGACTGGCTCTGCTACTAATCATTAGTACAAATTATGTTGAAATCAAAATGCTTAGAATTGTCATATGGGAGGGATGATGGGGAACTTATTCCTTTTTTTCTTTTTCTTTTTTGTCTAATTGAATGGGGTGGATATGAGATTTGGCCACATGAAGATGTTTTGTGATCCAGTTCACGTACACGTTGACGGCGGATTTTTAATAATACAGAGACCGCTCATTTCACAAAGGGAAGGAAAATGTTACAACATATCCACATGTTTTAGCAATGTCTTGTTTATTAAATTAAGGCAAATGGTGGGGTTCAGGAAAAATGAAGGCAAATGACACTCAAAAGATTGCCCAAATTAGATATATAGTTAATACGCTAGATAAAATTGAACATAATGATTAAGATTTTAAGGCACCATATCAAATATACTATAGAAGTCTATTACTTGAAGTAAGAGATGTAAAACTCAACCTAATCAATTGTCAAGTATTCTAAACTCAATTAAAATTTGATATGCTCACAGAAAATGAAATATCTGCATACACCTTCAAATAAGGGAAATGTTCAATGCTTTTGGACAATGTCTTTCTATGTATATCTCCATGAATCATACCTAACTCTAGCTAGTAACTCTCTAAAAGTTCTACTTTTGTTCTTTAACAAAAGTTTGGAAACATATTTGATCACTTTGTTTTCCAATAGTAGTAGACCACAAAGGTGAAGCAAAAAACAAGAAACTTCACATTTCTCCAATGGCACAAGGAATGCAAGGAGGACTTTTTGATTGGTCTTCAGGCGTAATATTTTGTAAGCAGTGGTCGTGAAATGTATGGCCGCAGGGAAGAACAGCAACAGCCGGTGAGGAAGCAGGCTGATGTATTGGACCTTCTGGTGTGAATGAAAGATCCCTCTTGCATAAGAGGCACTTTTGTCCTGTTGGCTTAGTAGGTCCGTCCAAACCTGCAAAAGTGTCTAATGGTCAGTTACTGTGCTGTAATTGTTATAGCAGCACAAAACAAAAGAGAAATTTTCTGACGATTTTAGCATGGCATAGATCTTATGCGTTTCTAGTACTAAGAGTGCAAGAAAAAACGAGGGGCAAATGAAGACCACCCAACTATCAGCTCCTTACATCTACAATCCCACAATATTATGCTAAATGACAATCAGACAATCCAACTGCGCGGAACATACACTTGCAGCCACACAGGTTTCCTAAAGTACATTAATGACGTATATAAGAAAAAGGGAAAAAGGTGAGACATATTACACCCAAAAAAAAAAATATCTCTCAAGGTCTTTACCATGAGTCCATGACCAACAGCCAACAATCAAGATTGAGTCAAAACAACTCAAGCATAATAAAACTGGTTGGAATTTTGAAAATAACAGAATTACATGATAATCTTATAGAGAACAGTGTCCAAGTCACAGCAACTACACCAAAATTTTGAAAATAAAAACTACCCAGTTCCATTACGTCAACAAAGTGATTGCAAGTGAAAGGGACAATGGAGATACCTTGCCATTTTATATGAAGAGGAGCAGCAGGGACAGGAGGTGGAATATATTTCTGTTGGTAACTTCCAGAATGAAGTATAACAGGTTGAGGAACTATCTTCCTGCGTTGAACCAATGGAGTAGCTGGAGAATTTTCATTCGCTCTTCTTTTAAGAGATGGTCGACAAAGAACATTAGAAGCCTGACTTCGGAAATCTACTTTTGCAACAGGAATAACCTGACCTGTAAAGTACCAAAACTCACAGCCATCATCACAGGATGCTGCTCCTAGAAATTACTAAATGTATATCAAAGTAGATGCATTATAAATACCTTTAGTATAATCAGCTTTAGGAAATTCCTTAGACAGCTGAGTTGGCGAATGAGGTTGTCCTAGATTACATAAATGATCAAAATTATATGCGAACTAAAATCATCTCATTTTTGAAATACAAAGCACAGTAAAATTTATCTAATATTATTAAGGATTTTCGTTGTACGTACCTGCAGTAACTGAGAGTCTACAAGGATTAACGTGAGCAGGGAAAGAGACTTGAGGAGGGCCTGGTAAAAAATAGAAGTAATCTCAAAAGTCACACAGGGGTCATGGCATTGTAACACATCCAAAGTCGAGCACTAGGAAACAAAAACAGAGCAAGGGCATCAGGTTGAAGAGCAGATACCTGTGGCAATTGGATGTCCAACAGGCTTTTGAGGATAATGATCCAGTTGACAATTTTGAGTCTGATGCAGGTCACCTGAAAAATTACCTTGCTTTTTCACATGTAGAAGAGAATTCTTGACCAATTTGACATTTTATCACCATTATAGTACATTTGTAATCAGGTGTATGGGAGACCATATTGTGTTTCACATAGCTCTTCAATATAGATTATTGCTTGCATATGCCAGGTAAATCCTTTGGAAGCAGAATATTTTGTCCCAGTCATAGATTTTTATTCTTCCTTTCCAAGGAAAAAAACCATTTAGAAGAATTTGAACATTACTCGGGCAGGTAATTCACCTATTTAGAAGAATTTGAACATTACTCGGCAGCTAATTCACCTTTTATCTTAGTTCAAAACCCAAACCTTAACTAAGAGAAAGGCTGTCCTTTATGATAAATGTCAGGCCACGTGTGCATTTTCTTGTTAATTGTGGGATACGCACCTTCAGTAGCCAAATCATAGGGTTGAACGCCTAGCCTCTTAGGGAATGGACCCCCTGCAGCAGACTGGGTAGTGCTACGCCCTGAAAGTTGGAACCCACTTCTCTCAGGAATCATACCATACCCAAGGGCTAGGACAGAATTAACATTACAACAAGAAGGTAGCTGACCTGCGGAAAGTAGTCCACAAAAAAATAGCATCAAGTTATGCATTTATTGTCCAGAGACAAGAGGTAGTAAATACATTAATAGTACTCATCATCTCAGCAAAACTGGATAGCTACTTGTAAAAGACCCTTAAAGACCGGGACCGTGGCTCTATTTATATAACAACAAAGTCTTATTCTCAATAATATTGGTGTCAACTACATGAATCTGTCCTATCCATCGCCATATTACTCTAGTTATATAGACCTTTCATTGGAACGAAAAGGAAATTAAATATCCTTAGGGAAAGCTGAATGAAGAAATCAGAAATTGCTTATAATATTTTCTTCATAAGAACTAAATGTGTGCTCCTCAGCAAACCAATTTCAGCTGCACAAAGAATTTAGAATTTCAACATTGTACATTGGAATTGACTAGGTGTTCTCCTGGAAAATTGAAACTACTTATTATATATTAATTTAGGTGATCTTCTTGAAAACCTTGTCTTCAGCTTTTTCATCAAATTTTTAGAACTTCTCTGTTAGTAATTTAATTTCATCAGGGATATGCAAACAAAATCCTGTCTCCTCTCCAACCAGAGAAGGGGATAAAAAGAAAAAGTTAAAATCGCTGATACCCAGCTTATGTAGTACAATAATGATATTGATCAACACAGATGAAAGATCCAAATAAGGTATATGCCTTACCAATAGGTTGAACATTAGTAGGAGAGGGATTTACAACTTCTGACGCCCTTCCTTCTGAAAGTGTAATAAGCTTTCCTGCAAATAAAGTGTAAAACAAGACAATTCAGAGAAGAAACTACTGATTAACAGAAATTAACAAGTTCATAGTTGGCATTTGTTAATTTATGGCATAAAAATGTTCTCTGTCGCTCACTGATTAAAATTTTATCAGTACTAATGGTCTTATTCAATACTCATGCAGATCAAAATAAGGTAGACCTTACCAACTGGTTGAACACTTGTAGGAAAAAGACCACTGTCAACAACATGACCTTTTGAAAGTGGCACCAAGTTTCCTGCAAATTTCGAAATAAGACATTTTGTTGAAAGTCAATTCGAGACATACAATAATCCAACTCTCTGACTCTCTCTACACAACAAAGACACAGAAAAGTGATACAATTTCAGTATGTCATTGCAATTTCCCCTCAGCATCTCGAATCTATTTTCCTGGACAGAGGTAAGTGACTCCATGGATTGAGGTTATAATTTCAGAGGTTTTGTTCTGAAATAATAGCTTATTAAACCTCCAACTCATTCCAAGGAAATATGCAGAAATTACCAAAACAATATAGTTGCGTGAAATTGGGTGCAACATTGGAACACTTGAGCCCAGAGTGCATTTCTAACTCAATATACAAGACGAAGAAATGCTGCTGATACGGAGATCTTACAGTCCCATGAGTTTGATCCTCTCGAATTTGACCCATTTTCTCATTGAACAAAGGGTCCGAAATCAATCAGATCGTTTAAAGTTGTGTCTCAATCTTTTCCTTCTCATTTATGTACATTAGTAATATTTTAACATTTATAAACAGTGTAGCAGAGCAAAAATGATGGTGCACTTAAATGTTTGATAAAAGTGAAAAAAAATTCCAATATCTCAATAAGCAAGTAAGTAGGAATTGAAGGAACTACTTCCCTGCCCATCTTTAGCTAAGATCTTCCAGCATTATAGCATTATAGCATTATAGATTGTAGGAAATGAAAAGCAAGCTTAGGCATGACTAACCTAATTGAGCATGCCTGATGGAGCTTCCTTGATTCTGGAGACGGTGGAAATTCATAAAAGACTCTGATGAGACTCTCATGGAACTCTCCACATAGCAATTCTGTTGATGGTGAGGTGTTGATTGGTTAGGAAACATGGTAGGCTTAGCTGATTCTGATGCCAGTGCAGACCACCTAGTACATTCAGGATGGGAAATGGAAGTGCAACCAAAAGGCATCAATGATGGAGCCATATCAACTTGAAAATCTGAATCTCTATCGCTGTTTACAGAATGATTACGATGTTTATCAGCTTGTAAAGACTGAAAAGTGAAGAACGGGATTGACTTTGGATTGGTGTCGTGCCCTCTATCAATTCCAACATCATTACAAGAGGAGATCTGGCCACCTAAATTGCATGATGAACTTGGCAATCCCCCAGCATTAGTTTGGAAGCTTGCAGTTCTACCAGCTAATTCTGTACGAGTCAGGGGATTTCTTGTAGTTTGTCTAGCATGACAGTTATATTTGGAAGAATCAACTTCGTCCAATTTACTGGCAATCTCTCTGGTACTGAAATTTCTATGGACTCTGGTTTCTGTATTAGCTCCAGTTCCAAGCGTCAGAAAACTTCCATCAATTTTTCCTGGAGAACCAAACTGACCAAAGCTTCCATCACGCTGCAACATAGATGTGCTAGATCCTAAATTGGAAAAAGTTCCACTTATCTGTGACCTACCAAGGCTACTAGCTTTCGGTTCTCCTCCCTGTGTGGTCATTGGATGACCTGCGGCAACGCCACCTCTCACTGGCATGAATTTCATGTTAACCTCCGGGTGCTGATAGTCAGTGGAAAAGACACCTCCATTCATGAAACAATCTGCAGTGATCATGTTATTTCCATCAATCGACTGTCTCATACTCACTTCAGGATGAGAAATTTCTGGTACTCTAGGGAGCTTAGAGGCATTACTTCTGACATTGATCAAATTTGAATTAGTCTGGGGATTTGTGAAGCCACTGGGATTAACAAAACAATCCATCATAATGCTTTCAGTATTGCGGTCAAGTGGGTAAGACCGACAAGTTCCTTGCATGTCATCTCGAGGAGAATGGGAGTAAGGCAGAGACATATATCGAAATGACATAAGGTCAGCTCCGGAAATAGTAGCACCACAAGTGATTTTACTTGTAACATCAGCTACACTTGGCCTACTGGTGACTGCAAGATCGCCATGTCTTTCAAGTGGAGAACTCAAGGCAGGTGGATTGCCAAATCCCATTGATTGTCTCAACCTAACTAGACAATTATGCAGAAAGAGTGATATTCAGCATTCCAATTACAAAAACAGACATTTAGAGTACAAAGAACAGTAGATGGTATGGTATATGGAGTGTCACTAAAATCTACTAATTAAAAAATTCCAATCAATTACTAAAGATGATAAAGCAATAATTCCAATATTTTCTCTGTCTTCTTTAAAAATCTAAGTGATCTTTCAACCATATTGACTTAGAGGGGGAGAACAGCGTCATAAGCCAAGAAACCCGTGCTAAGGTAGTGATCTTGACAAAATCAGGATGAAAAATATTCTCATGAAAACTGTGAACCTTGATAAATACAAGAAGAACGAACTAATAAAATTCCTCACGATTAAAGACACGAATACTTTAAAAGAGAAATAAATAAATAAAACCAGTAAACTACGATACCAAAAAATATTCCAAGAACTCCACTATTTCATTGCAAGATAACCTACTTCACGAGCTATGGCATTAAGGACAAAAAGATAAAAATTGGTTACTCGTCCTAATGGCATTTCCAGGATTAGTCTGCATCATTTTCACTTGAATTTCACCAAGCAATGGTTTCCCTCTTCCATAAAGCTAAAAAATGATAATCATTTGGATGCAAGGGTAAAGGGAAGCCAGAATATCACGTGACTTTAGAATATTACAAAGGAACGTAAATTATGTGCCAGATCTAATTGATTAGTTCAGATATAAAAAAAATCCAAACCTGTATTTACAAAACCATACACACGCCTTTGCATACATATACCCATTCATAAACCCACATACAATTATACACGTAATTTTGCACATGTTTTTACACAAACAAGAATCTTCCTCTACATATGTAGAACACTTTTTCATAAGCCAATAAAACTTGAAGTTTAGCTTGGAAGTGAAACATATCTAAACTACAATCAGGTTTTTCACCCATTAATTGATAAAACAGCCATGAATATGCATAAAAAATAAAAATGAAAAATACTCATTAATAGACAGTTAAATGACATGATAGCCAGTAGAGGTCTAGAAATAATAAAAATCAGAAATGCGGCACTAAAATTACAATCTATTACCACAAACAAGTTTTTGCAGATTATCTATAGCTTAAAAATCAATAAGAACATGGATCCCAAATAAAAAAATAAATTATTCCCATTCAAACCCAGCTCTAAACCCTTGATTACTCCATCACAGCCAAATCCAAAATTACCCATCCGTAAAGACTCAAAATAAACTACCATAAAATTAAAAAATTAAACAAAAAACCTAAATACTTAGTTACCAATAAATTATTCACCATAGCATCATCAATCAATCCAATCAATAGATTAATCCAAATAACCCCCCCCCCTCCCCCATATACACACATGTATGTATGTATATATCAGTGAGTGTGTGCGTGTGAAATCGATAAGTTATTGTTTGGGGGTTTAAGAACGGTTTCCTTTTCATACCAGTGGGTGAAACGGCGAGATCCGTAATTTGATTTTTGATCGGTGAAATTTCAGAGCGCTGATATAAGAGTGTGAGTGCTTAGAGAGAGAGAGAGAGAGAGAGAGAGAGAGAGAGTGTGTGTGTGTATATGTGATGTGTTTTTTGGCGCTTAGGACGCTATTGAGAGTTTTAAAGGGTTCGGTTGTGGGTCCCATTTGTGCTTTTGCAGGTCGACACGTGGGACAGATCAACCCATTTGAGTGCTCGGGGCTCCGGCTGACGCGGCATCTGTGTTAATTCTCGCTGACTGTGAGTCTTTGTTTAGTGACGGTCCAATAGAGAACGTAATGTGGTTTCATTCTAGGAGTATTTTAGTCATTTTTGTGAATTTGGAGTACCCGGACGGCGTGAAAATAACGCAGACTTGGACAAAATGGAGATTTTACACAATTGAGTTTGAAGGTTTGTTTTTGTATGAACTCCGTTGACACGTGTCAATCTAACATGATTTGATTGATTTCCCGCCTTTCCCAGCTCCGCTGATATTAATTTTTTATTTTATCTTTTTAATTTTTAATTTTTTAATTCTGCAAATGATAAAAACATAAATAATCCTGACTCGAAAAATGGGAATAGGTCAAGAGTTGAAATTTTGGAGAAGGATCAAAGCGGAGTAAAAATATTAAATAAATCAATAATTATTAATTGGAAAATTCTCTAAATTATAAATTGGAAAACAGAAAATAAAATAAAATCTACTTTTAAATTTTAGGCAAGTTCGAATGCTCATTAAAATATAGATATGACGTCGGTTTTATAGATGAGATGGATTGCACAAATTCAAATGGATGATGACATTCTTCATTTACCGCTGTAGTTATCCAGCAGAGAAGTGGAGAAAAATTAGAAAATATTGAAATTAAAAGAAATAATATTTTACCAGCTCTTCTCCACTAAGAAATTATCAAATAATATGAGATAATGCCAACCGTTCATGTCAGGAACGCATGAATCAAGCATTAGATTCCACTATATAACTAATCCTAATTAGAGAATATCCAATATATAACTAATCCTAATTAGAGAATATCCAATGCACTCCGTCTATAACTTTTTAAACGTGTCACATAAGCACACATAGACGGAGTTATAAAAAATCATCTCCAATGCATGCCGACGAGGACTCCATCTAACTGATGTGATAAACCAAAAAAATAGACTCCGTCTAGATTTAGACGGACTTCTATACAAAGTGAGTCAACAAATTTAAATCTACACTGTTATGTGAGCTTTTTTATTATTATTTTATAATAAAAAAATTAATTCCATATAAGCAATAGTATTAGTTTTTTACGGAACCCATTGGAGATTAATTTTAATTTGATCGTTTATTCTATACACGTAGTGCCACATGGACTAGAAGTCCATCTATTTTACCTGTCACGTAGACTATAATAGACGAAATGCATTGGAGATGCTCTTATTAATTGATGGACTTTTTTAATTTCATAGATTTTTAGGATTTTTAGGACTTCGTAATTAAATAGATGAAATTAATGTTGAGAATTGTGTAAATTTATGCGCACATTCGATATTATAAGATGAACAAATCATGATTTTTGAAATATTTATAAGATATTATTGAAATAATAAATGTGGAATAAGATTGTTATTGGATAAATTTTTAAAAAGACTAATATGTTTGAACGAACTTTGATACAATCCAGATTTTGTGATACTCGTTTTCTTGTTTCTCTTTGATATCAAAATTCTGGTGTGTTTATCTAATTTATGATAGTAATAGAGGAAAATTGTTATTATCTTGATGAGAATGACTTGTTTTACATTTCTAGTAATAAGGGAATCTAAGTCAATAGGATTTATTTTATTGTCTTTTTATTTATTCTATACAATTCTAAATATATTGTAATTTTAGAAGGTCGTTGATGTTCAATTAAATAAGGGATTTGATAGAATTTTTTACTCGTCGAACAACTAAGAGCATCTCCAATGCACTCCGTTTATTGCAGTCTACGTGGCAAGTAAAATAGACGGATTTCCAATCTATGTGGCACTACGTCTATAGAATAGACGGTCAAATTAAAATTCATCTCCAATGCACTCCGTCTAAAATTAAATTTGCTGACTCACTTCGTCTAGAAATCCGTCTAAATATAGACGGACTTCTAGACGGAGTCTATAATTTAATGTGCCACATCAGATAGACGGAGTCCTTGTCAGCATGCATTGGAGATGGTTTTTTATAACTCTGTCTATATATGCTTATGTGGCACGTCTAAAAAGTTATAGACGGAGTGCATTGGAGATGCTCTAAATAGAGTTTCTTTTGCATTTCTAGAGGTGAAGAAAGTTGTAGGAAATTTTCAATTGCCGGAAATATGTTCTTGACTTCCAGTGTTTCTTGGACATCGTTTTTGAAGGCTTCAAAAAACTGAATGAATTGAAATCTACTGAAAAGACGGTATTTCAGTGTGTGAAAGAGAAGTCTGAGGTCTTTTGCTGAGTGGTGTAAGATCAAGATTGGTGAGTTTAATTGCACTCAATTAGCAGTCCACAAACTAAGACAAGAAAGTTGTTAATTGTCTTTTAATTCCACTTTCTATTTTTTGATTTATAGTTTTTTTTTTTTTTTTTTGATCGAATTGATTTATAGTTTATTAATCAGCGTAGTCGATAATATTATGTAATCCCAACAACTTGAGACGATTGTATCATGTTTTATTTGGGAATTGTTTACTCATAGCACGGAGCCCGTAGAGTTTTCCCCTATGACCTTCTTGGAACTTTTTTTTCACTAGTTTTGACTGTTTTTGGCTTTTGGGTGACACTATTAATGAGAGGTTGGAAAAATCAATACTTGTTAGTTTTTTTGGACACTAATTTTGGATGTTTTGTATAATTTGGAGTGTATTCTCCAATTCACCAAATCAGTAGTTTTTTGCTGTTTCAAAATTTCTTCCAATTTTACTATTTATAAAATAATTATTTCAAAATCTACTATAAACTTAAAATACGATATTTTCTTCTTCACACCGTTCATAAATCTTTCTCCCCAAGTATGGGTTGGGCTATTAACCAACAAAAATTAGAGTTTTTGGAAACACCCAAAATCGGTACTTTAAAAAACTCTTATAACTGGTACTAAAAAACTCTCAAACAGCCCTTAGAGATTTATCACGTTACATCGTGCGTTAATTTTCTATTTTCTTGTTTTACTCAATTCATTTGGTGCATGCTAAGTAGGCATAGTCGTGGGTTAGGTTAGGTTGAGTTGGTTTTGGGGCCAACCCAAACCCGAACTCGAACCCAAAAAAATTGGTTTAGCGAGAACTCAACCCAATCCAAACCGCCCATAGGTTTAAACCCGACCCAACTCGACCAAGATTTGGTCGGTTGGCAGTTTGGGCTTTGGCCCAATTTGTAGTTTGTGGATATTTTTATTTATTTATTTATTTTTTTGTAGCAGTATTCATTTTTTCGGAGCCATTAGTAGATTAATTTGTTTGGGTCAAATAGCGAATATATGTCACTGTCTCAAACGCTGATTAAACTCATTGCTAAAGGCACATTTGAAGAATGAAAATGTGATTATATCACTTTTTAGTCCATAAATAGCTCAAAATTCAATAGATTGTACAAATTAAAAATAAGTAACGGATAAGTATCCAATAATTCATTCGACAATAATTCTGGATATGAAACAAATTCAACCTAAATAATAAATAGTAACGACTAAAAATATTACAGTCATCCAAACTAAATCTAAATTTAAAAATATTATAGTCATCAAATCTCAAAAATTATGAATGTAAAAAATTACAATCATCCAAATATATTTCAATAAGCCAGCATTGTTAAAACTTAAAATATTATAGCAAACGTTCTATTCAAGAAATAATAGTGGCTTTCTGTAACAAAAGAAATGAAATTATTAGAGAAAAAATCAGTCCACAAGCAATACAAGCAGAAATCATAAAATTAGTCCAAATAAAAATCAAACTTTGTTAATCATAGAAAAAACTAGTATAAAGCAGTTAAATAGCAGTAAAAAAATCAGTCCACAAACAATACAAGCAGAAATCATAAATTCAGTCCAAATAAAAATAAACTTTGGGAATCATAAAAAAAAAAATCCAAAATCAGTACAAGCAGTCAAGCACGATTGAAAACCCTAACGTGTTTTGGGCTCGATTATTTCCCCAAAATCTGTCATATATTGGAACCCTGATCAATTTCAAGTCATATATACCATAAGAATTGAGGAGAAAAAAACTATTTTCCAAAATCACATTTGAATATCATGAGTCAGTTGAAGGGTCCTATGAGTTTACCTAACGATTGGTTGTGGCTTCAGCTGGGGACGACTTCGCCGGAGAAGAGTGCACACAAGAGAGAGATGGAGATGGACCACACAAATGGAAATTTCAGCAAATGGAAAATGGAACCATGCACGCAGCTTCTGCGACTGATTTTCTGTTTTTTTTATTTCGGCTTATGGCCTTTAGGCCCTTTATGGCAACTCATTTGAGTCATTTCTGCCTTTTTTTTCGAGTTGGTTCGGGTTGGGTTTAGGCATGTAACCCACAACCCGACCCAACCGATCCAATTTTGGAATGTCAAACCCAAAATCAACCCGTTTAAGCGCAAAAACTAGTCCAAACCGCTCGGGTTGATCAGACTAAGCTGTTTTGGTCGATTTTTACCTAGCTCTAATGCTAAGGTAGAACAAGCTTTCAGTTAGAGGTGGCAAAAATAGATCGACTCAGTGGGCTAGCCCAGATAACCTAGACTCTGGGCTGGACTGGGCTGGGCTGATACAATAAAAAGGGGTAATTAGCACATTTCGTTCCTATCAATTTGAGTCTATTATGCAAGTCGTCCATATCATTTGAATTTTGGCATTTGGGTTCTTAAATCAACAATTCTTTGCACAAAACGTCATTACCGTCTATTTCTGTCAATTGTTCCTGTTAAATCAGCACGTCATCAGCAATGTCTCATTTTATAAATGGTATTTTTGCCAATTCCAT
This sequence comes from Forsythia viridissima, assembly GCA_030279155.1. Taxonomy (NCBI): domain Eukaryota; kingdom Viridiplantae; phylum Streptophyta; class Magnoliopsida; order Lamiales; family Oleaceae; genus Forsythia; species Forsythia viridissima. The sequence goes on from CM059042.1 coordinate 11,684,942, forward strand.
TTGATTGCACCACATGTCCGACAAAAATCATTAAAAAAAAATTTAAAAACCCTTCCCCCAAACTCCCCCTCTCTCTTTAGCAGCATCCCACGCAATATACATTGTCTGTTTTGCCTTTTCTCCCAAGTTCAATGTCGTATCCATAGCTTTCACACTCCTTTCTTTCGCCATTTCAGCCACCACACCCTCTGTGTCCCTGGTGGCGTCCATTACGTCAACATTTTGTTCTTTTGTTCTATTTTGACATCCCTAAAGTACCATTTCCACCTTCCCGAAAATCTTCGTTCCAGTTCCACGTTCCACCCTAAAAAATATGGAAGACAGATATAGAACTTATAATTACCTTAGAAATTGTTCGATACAGTGCTTAACAAATCTCTTAAGAGTGGACAGTGACTATGATCCAGAAGAAAAGCATAAGCTCCTTTTTCTAGTAGAAATTGCCATGTATTCAGTTTAATATTTATATGTTTGATTTTGCTACTGGTTGTGACCTGAACAATCAACAATGGCTGCTTATATTTGAAGAGACAAGGGGAGAGAGTGAGAGTTTGGGGAAGGGATTTTTAATTTTTTAATAGTTTTTGTCAAACACTGTCGGAATCAAATGGACTTGACAAAAATAACCTTTATAAAATGAGATATTGCTGATGACGTGCTGATTTAACGAGAACAGTTGACAGAAATAGACGGTGAGTACGTTTTGTACAGAGAATGGTTGATTTAAGGATTCAAATGCCAAAATTCAAATGTTATAGACGATTTGCACAAGAGACTCAAATGATGGGGACTAAATGTGCTAATTACCCCAATAAAAAGTTGGTCAAGTAAAAATTGGACTTATTTGGCTCGGTACAACTAACTTACCAGGCCAATCGGGTAGAAGTTGGGCTAGCCCGGTAAAATTTATCGGCCTAACTTTCCCATCCCCATCTTCCCGGTGCCAATTGTTGCAAACAAGAGAGAAATTCTTCTCCATTGTTTCCAGTCCCCTATTTGCTACGTAACCAAGGAGAAAATCCTCCATGGTTTTGAGACCAGACCAGGAGAATTTTTCGATGACCAGGGAGCGAAATCCTCCCTCTCCCTAGTGCCAAAAACAAGGAATGAGAATTCTTTCCTTGTTTACAGCGAAACCATGGAGAAAAATCCTTTCTGGTTTTGCCGTCAGACCAGGGGGATTTTCCAGCGACCCGGAGGAGAAATCCCACCCCCACCCCCACCCCCACCCCCAATTTGGTGACTTGCGGGGGTGAGGTAAGGTGAGATGGGTGTCTTTGTGGTTATGCATGGGGGTGGGGGTTTGCTGGAGGAAGATGGTGAATTTTTTTTAATTGTTTTATAAAATAAATTAAAATTATTGTTTTGGAGAAATCCCCCCTCCCCTAGTAGCTGGTTGTAGCCTTGTGGCCCAAAATCGAATTGGGTTGGCCAGCAAATACGGACCCGTGTAAAATCGGGTCAAAGTTAGTCTAGTCCAATTTTTTTGTGTGGTCCGTCCAGTTTCGGTTCCGACCCGTTTGGCTCATTTGTCACCTTTACTTTCAGTACAATCTAGACAAGTACCATGTAGGCCAACTGAATTAGTTACTACATCAATTGAATCGAAACATACATTTGTTCAAATAGATTTAGGAACATTAAGAGACATAGAACTTCAGTGTGTTTAATATGCAAATTTTTTATTGCAATCGAAATTCGAGTACAACCTATTCAACTCCTCCTAAGTATTTAACACCATAATTTTCAATCAACAAGGTCAAAATATAATAATATATATTTATGTAGCTATTGTTGAAAAAGCATCTTTTGTGGCTCATGTAGTAACTACTTGACAGGAAAGGGATGTCACAACACTATCTACGAGCAAGTCAAAAAAGTACAAGACACCTTGACAAACATTCTATTTGAGGGATTGTAGTGTTGGCATAGCACCGTTAGAAGTAATGTCAAACCCTTTTACGAGTTAAAAGCACGAAAAAGAAATTTTTGCTCCAAAAATCCTTGTTATCGGTCATACCCTACAATTGAATTGCTTGGTTCGAATGTGCAACGAGAAGTGAAAAAACCCTATGAGCAAGTTTGGTACGCAAAAATTATCTATAATCCACCTAACCTAACATGCCACTTGTATCATAGGATACATAAACGGTGGCACAAGTATCATATCACCAACCTAGAACTTTTCCTCGAATTGCATTAATTTCGCTCACAGTAGTGACAATATCATCATTTTCGTCGGAGTTAACATTCACCTCTTCTTCTGGTATCTTTTTGTATCTTCAATTCCGAGCGTAATGCCCTGGTTTTCCACATTCAAAGCACAGTCCGTTGGACTTCTTTTTGTATTTTTCTTGATCCTTTTAGGATCGAGAGACTTTTTCTTGTATTGGTTTTTGTTGAGTTTGTCTATCTTATCCACGGCATTGGCCTATAATGTGCCATAATAAGAACTTGCATCCTTATCTTGTGTGCTTGTTTCTTCCACGATTCGAAGATGCTTATGAATTTGTTCCAAAGAAAATTCCTCAGAGTTATGAAAATTTTCTTGCTATGATCTTTCAAGTCGATACCAACTTTGCAATGATAACACCAATCTTGAAATAACTCAAGAAGTTCGATTTTGACCGTCTTTAACTTGTTAACAATAAAAGTAACTCATGTATGCGAGGCAACAATGGAACATCATCTAACATTTTGAAATTAAAATATTTAGAAATCAGAATTTTTTTGGTACTTTCCTCATTGGCTTTGTATATGTATTAAAGTGTCTCTCCAATTTCTTGCACTGATGCAGTGTTGATGTAGATATTATATAAACGATCTAAAGGAGTATTGAGAATGTGATCCCAGCAAATAGCCTCGCCACATATTGATTCACAAATTTTATTATTGCCAAAGTAGTTTCTGCCAAAACTCAAACTAGAGAAGAAAACGACAAATATAAAGATTGACCACGTTGATTAATGTTGTCCTAAAACAATATTTGTTCTCTCTCGATTTGAGATTGCTAATGCAATTTACCGGCAAAGAGGATTAAACAAGCCTTAAGAACTTGTCGAACAATAATCTCTTCTTTCAATTAGACTTGAACAATTTCTAACATTTGCGGGAAAAACTATGGTTTGTTCTTGAAATTGTAATGCACAAAAAAATACTTCAAATACAACTGCATTTCTGACTCGAATTCTAATGCATCAACTCTATTTCACAAAAACGCATCATACAATATACTAATTATATTCGATAAGTCTAAAACTCAAATCAGAAAAAGTCTACCGCAAAACTAATTAACCATTTGTCAATATCAATCATATTAATTCATAATTATAAGCTCCGTGTGCTTTCGATTATTTTGAATAATTGATTAGACATTTATTTGCTTAAGGTAATAAAAAAATGATTACTTATCAAGAGTATAGTCTAGATATATAGATTTAAATTTGATTAATATCTTTTTACACACTTTTATTTTCCAAATAAAGTTTGATTTAATTAACAATTTTGTTATAACATCGCGGATATAACTTTTTGTGACTTCCTTTCAATAACGGTAAATTTATTTAATTTTTAATTTTTAAAATACAAATTTTTGTACCATAATAAATAAATCAATCTCAATCGTCTTCTTAGCTTATATAATCGGATTATTTGAAAAGTATTTGTCCACGGACAAATGGATATTTCAATTTTTTTTGAAATTTTTATTATTTAATTATGATGTTCTTCTCCGTGTGAAAATTAGTCTGACTTGATAATAATTTTATTGAATTAAGCTTGTCACCTTAGTAGTCAAGTCAGCTCCAGCAAAGATCAACCAGAGATAGCGATACTTAGAATATACCTTAGACCCATCCAGACTACCTCACAAGTAGTCCGGAGCGTAAATCTTGGTGGGACCCAAGATCAACAAAGCTGCTTATTTTACATTTGTATGAAGTGTTTTTGTCAACAAATGGACAAAGGTGCTATGTATATTCATCTTAATACATCCCCACGTTGTTCATGCACGTAATTTTTCAAATTTAATATTATGCTACAAATTAATTATGGAGGAGTTACATTTTTAAATATAATTTTTGAAGGTCATTCAACTTATAAGGTTGCAATAATTTGTTAGTTAGAATAGTGACGTAGAAGTCGATGTTATATAAATAAATTTAACTTGAACACGAATCATCAACCGTAGTTTAAGTGTTTTTAGGACAACATATTTATTCAAAGTCAAAATAATTTTTTGTTTTGTATAGCAAATAAATTACTAAATCAAAATGGTTAGGAAGAAAAATAAGAGGTCCACTTTGGTAAATTATTAAGCAACCAAGGCCGAGGTAGATATGAACAAGAAAGCTGGTCCGTTAAATCAAAACAATTTCCTCAAAAACATAATATTTAGCTCAAGTTAAGGTGGTCACTGATCTTTTTTTTTTTCTCTCTCTACAATTTATCAAGAATTCTAGTACTGAATTCTTGAATTTTATACAAAAATCTGACCATGGAAGAACAGAAGGAGAAGGTGGAGGGAAGAAGTTTGAATGGCTTCTCTCCAATTTCTTCTACTCCTGTCTTCTGGAAATCCAGAAAAAGAACAGGTATGTTTATTCGCAGAATTCTAATTAATTTTCTTTTCTTTTTTTTCAACTTTTTGGGTTTCTTAATTTGATTCAGGTGTTGATGGAAGAACTGAATTTCAACTGTGCCCATTTGAGAATTATGTGAAATTCAGTGATAATTTGGGTTTTTTTTTTTTTTTTTTTTTTTTGTGTGTGACATGTATCCTGCAGTTTTGGGTTAGATCTCTCTCTTTATAATTGTTGAAATACTTTGTTCTTTATATTTATAGAACTGCACAGGTGTGGAACATTTCATAGAAAATGAAGGATTATGGAGGACTAAACTGAACTACGTAAACACGATTTCTCTAAATTCTTAAACTTTTAGACACAAAAAACACACATCTTACTACATTAATTCATCGAAATATTGTCCTCTTCACCAGTCAGCCCCCACCCCCACACCACCCCCTTTGCATCAAGACTTTGTTTGGCTTTGCTCACACGTCACTTCATGAGCTTATAATTTAATAATTTAACTTGTTTTCTACTTTTGTGTCATTTTCTATTAATAGTGTGTATTTTGATCGTTTGTATATGTGAATTGATCGTTGATGTTCTGTATATGACCCAAGACTTTTCATTCTTTGTTTATAAAACTGTTAGAATAAGGTTTTATTTTATTTTATTTTATTTTTTATTTTTTCTGTCTGAATTATATGTATTAATTTCTAGCTAATGTTAGCTCAACTCTGATCCGGTTTTAGCATTTGCCTAGTATAAAAACAAAGGGAGTAAGAGTTCCTTAAGGTGAGACAATTTTAGGACCGGACCAATATCGGCATAACAAGATTTCTGGAAATGATATAAGAACAGAAAATACTGTTAACAGATTTATAGTTAAGTCATTCCAATTTTGTGAGTCCGGATCAAATATTTTGTTGACTAGTTCAGGGGCAGTATTGGTTTCGTGTGACACGAGTCATGTGACAGTAATAGATCATGATGAGACATTCATCCACGGAGGGTGAATCGGGGCCTGAAACCAGGCCAAAATGACTTTCCACATCTTCTAAAATCTAAGTGACAAAACATATAGCCTCAGTATGCATATGAGCGTAGAATAATAGAAGTTAAATGAACACTGCTTTTCGGCCTTGGCCCATGTTTGGCTAAGCTTAAGTTAAAATTTAAGGTGGTCAAACATACTTTCTATCTACATATTTTGTAGGACCCACAACTTACTATCCACTTTCGTTGAAACTTACATTAGAGAAAAATTGCGGCATTTTAAAGGTGTGAGATCAATTTTGTGTCTACTCTTCTTACTTGGTGTTGGTGGCTGATTCTTTTAGCTTCCAGCACGAAGAATTTAACTGAGACAGTAGATGGTCCTACTGTGGATAAAGATCTTGAAAACCAGCAAAATTCCACAGAGGACAAGCAGCAAGGCTCAAACAGCTTTTCCGTCCTTTCTGCAAAACGGAAGGCTTTGTTTGAACCGTTGGAACCAGCGAACAGCCTACGGCCTTCAGTCGAATCCTTACTTCTGCCTCCGGACTTTGAATCTGCAAGTTATCCGAAAGGATGGCTGATTGGGAAGAAGCGGAAGCTAGTAAATGTAGATGTTGTCGAGAGTATGAGAAGGATTGCAATACAGGAAATGACTCGAAAGGTGCTGCTTGTTCTCAAAAATATGTAAAAGTTTCTCTTGTTTCTGAACATTAAGTAGATTAATGACTTTAAAACTTTTTAAGCTTAACCAAACAACAATCTGAAACTAATGCACACAGGACAGAGAAATTGATGGCCTCAATGAGCAATTAGAAGAGGATGCGCGATGCTTAGAACATCTTCAACTACAGCTACTCGAAGAACGAAGCAAACGTGCTGATGTAGAAAGACAAAACACTATGATGCAAAACCAAATTACAATGCTTGTGAACATGTTACAGGAGAATGAAGTAGTGGAAGATGAACGAACAGAAGAGCACTGATTTATTTATTTATTTATTTTTCTTGTATAAACCCGTATTTTGTTGTATATTTGTTTATAAATAAGTAGACAGGAAAATATGCTTTGTCATGAAGTGGCGTTGTATTTGCAATTTGGTGTGATTAAGAGAGTATTTTCAGTATTCAATATGTATCAATGCTGTAGAATTACCACTTTTTTTTGGGTAGAATTATCACTTCTTTTCTTTTTTATATTGAAATAAATGTATTTTTATGATGTTGAAATGATTCATTACTAGTTATTGTTAGCAATGTTTCATAGCTCAGCAACAAAAATTGTGAGGATCAAATGAGTAATAAGGAGACCCAAAAATCTTGGAGTGATAAAGTTGTGAATTCTCACAATGATATCAAAATAAGTGGAAAGAGGTTGAGTGATCAGAGAGACTTGGGATTAGCAAATTCAAACTAAAAGTTTGTTCAACAAGATAAGAATATCTTGCACAAATTAACAGCGTAAACATATCAGTTTAACATTAAAAAATATGCATAAGATCAAATTCAAGACCAGGTACATTGATTCAATCAGTTAAGTAGAAGAGTTTTTATAGAAATAAAACAGAGTTGTTTAGTTTGTTAGCCAGTTTGATAGGTTTGTTATTTTGTTGGTTATCTTGATATGGTTGTTAAATTTTTTTATTTAAATAGGAATCAATGTTTAGTTAGCTTATGCCAACAATCGTCATTCAATGAAAGAATTACATTTTTTCAGCCATTATGGAGTTATCTGATTTATTCATTTTTACCTTTGTTATATCCCCTTATTTCGTACCAAAAGATGTGTAGAATTCATCCTTTACTAGCCTATTTGGTAATTGGTGAGGATTGAACAACTTGCTGGATAAAATTAAAAAAGAGAGGATAAAAAAAATTGTTCATTATATTTTGAGTTCGGAAGTGATCTCATCATTTATTTGTAGACGAGCGTTTTAGCTTAGCCTAGGGACACAAAGAGGGATACGGTAAAATAAGTCAACTCCAACTACCATCACCTTGTTATCAGTCACAGACTCACAGGAACCTTGAGAGAGTGGAGATGCGGGACTCCAGATTTGGAACCTCGACACAAGAAAAACAAGGCATGATTCTGTCACGAATTCGACTGCCTGGCAGGATTCTATCATGAATTCGAAGCAAAATTAGTCAACTCCAACCACCATCACCATGTTATCAGTCACAGACTCACAGGAAACTTGAGTGAGTGGAGATGCGGGACTCCAGATTTGGAACCTCGACACAAGAAAAACAGGGTATGATTCTGTCACAAATTCGACTGCCTGGCAGGATTCTATCATGAATTCGAAGTAAGGAGTCAATGATCAATAGTTTCTCAAAGGCAACCAACACCGAAGAATGTTCAAACCACAGTAAAACATAATTACATACATGCAGCGACACACTACATTCTTGTACATGATTCATGGTCACGGGACTACATTAAAACAGATACTCAGCACCAACATTCTTCACCAATCTCAATTTCCAAATCCCCATACTAAAGAAAACCTATTCTGGCATGCTTTACAGTTTACATGAAAGTTACTGGGGAATTGTAGCTTCATACCTCTACCTCTGCATTTTTTTATAACTTGAAAGACCCTATCTAGCTTGGTTCTTAGTATCTTCCGAAATGTTGAACAAGAACTGAGGCAAAGATGCTATCCTAGGGAGATTAAGCAGTAATTCTCCAACTGAGTCCTCCCTAGTCATCGACGTTGGCTGCTTGTAACCAGATGTATCATCGGACTCATCCATGGGGATAGTTTCATTTTCTGTAGTTGATGCACCAAAGTTGTCATCTGTTCTCTTTTCTGGCAAAGACACGTCAGGACAGTTTTCGCTTTTACATTGCAAGTTTGGACCCACTGTAGTATCTTTCTGCAGAAGACAGCAAAGAGAATTGACCCTTGACATGAGAGACTTCTCATCTGAGTCGGGCATGTGTTGGACGTCGCTGAACAAGCACTGGTTAATATCATCCAGAATTTGAAGGCTTTGCCATTCCTCGCTCGAGAGAGTTGGATGGTTAGAGGTTTTCTGCTCGGATATCCGATGCTCAAGATAGCTCACCATATCACTCATTGACATAGAGGAGTGGAGGCCGGGCGCCCTGATCTGATCCCAGTTACTGAGCACCTTTAGTTGCTCCATCCCACCAGTTTTGATATCTTCAATGGTCAGCATTTCCCTAGCTGTGTATAATAGCAAAAGGACATTCAGGTTATTAGAATAAAAGAAGACAAGAATCTAACTACAAACAAAATGGCACATGTTGATGATAATTCTTGAGGAGGCAACAATGAGCAACTCAGAAGGCAATGATGTAATTCATCGTCAGATACAAATATTTTCTATCACCATATGTAGAGCGCATGCAATAATTGAGTTTGACGTAGTTTAAAACCCAACAGAAAATTGGCGAACAGGTATCAGCACAAAATGAAGATGAATAGGTATATTTTTTAGTATTTCATGTCAGAAGAGAAAAATTATACATTAAGATTCCCTTTAGAAACTGTGGGGACAAGTAAACACTGGGGACATCGGCAAAATCTTCTTTAGCTTGGAAGATAGTAGAGAAGAGAAAAGGAGTAATCAGGAATAAATAATTTATCATCCTCATCTTTTTCTTTTTTTCTTTTTTATCTGTGTGGAGAACCTAGAAACATGAAAGTGAAGACGTAATTGTCCATACAAGCAAAATTTTTGAAAGAGGCAACTTCACATACTCCTACAAGAAGATGCACTCGTCACACTTGTCACTTCCTTACATATCCTGTCCTAAATTGAAAAGGTAGACGAAATCAGATTGAAGTGAAGTTCTAGGTATGCAAGCTGGTTTAGGGAATTTGTAAAATGAAAAGCCATGAGCAAAATATCTAGCAGCTCTCCACGTTACAGATGAGCCTGTGCCAGCTAAATGGATTAATGCAAAAGATAGGTAGGGGCCCAGCTGTCCAAGTCCAGACCCTGATCACCATGCAACTGTACACCCACCAATATCTTCTGGAAGACATTGTGTCCTACCACTTCCGGAGTTGTAACTAGATTGTGTCAGTGTACATGCTTACGAGACTCTTACGATTTCTCGATGGAATTTTGCTTGGGGATATGTCTTCTATATTCTTGCCCTTGTCTTTTCCATACTTCCCTCACAGCCCCCTTCCCAGATAGGAAAGAGCACTTCATGTATTTGTTTCTTTTACTCCCTAGCTTGGCAGTTCAGAGAATGACCTCATTTCCCTGATTCCATGTACATCGCATGCAATGGTGTAAAGAAACTTTGATAGGTACACAGTATCAATATTCCTACTCAGTTTCTGGTAAGGTAGGTAATCACAAGCTGAGCTCCACCACAGGGAAGACTGCATTACCTACTCCCCTCTCCAAAACAAGAGAGCAAGGAAAGGGGGTGTTTGAAAGTCCCATATAGAAGTCATGTCCATGCCTGGCCCTTCCCCAAACATAGTATACAACCCACAAATGGAACTGACACCATGTTGAACAGGGCAAAAAATCTTCTTTGCGTTGAACAGCCTGATCCAATCAACTTCAAAATACAAATTACAGTCACTACTACCAGTCATGTCACATCTTGATTCTCATCACTTCTTATCAAAATGGCTGCTGCTGCAATGACCCATATTACTTGGTGGTCACAACCCCCAGGAAATTCTGAATTCTTAAAAGTTAAAACCGTTCCAGAATGTAACATACTAACAATTTGAGACTCTATCAGATCATAATTAAATTGCAATTTTTCTACGAAGACTAAATCCTCTAAGAGGCTACAGAAAGGAACACTTTCTAATATTAATATATCACATATCCAAATAGTGTGACCCCTATCAAAGATTGATATCCTCAAATCTAGAGGTGGCAAAATGGGCCAGCCCATATAGCCCGATATCTGGGTTGGGCTGACCCAATAAAAAATTGATCAAATAAAAATCGGGCCAATTTAGCCCGGTACAATTAACCCACCGGGCCAATTGGGCTGAAGCCGGACTAGCTCGATAAATTTCTTTTTTGGCCCAAGTCCTTACCCCCACCCCACCCTGCCCTGCCCTGCCCTGCCCTGCCCTGCCCTGTGAAACGTGGCAGCAAATGGGATGGAGGATTTCTCCCCCCTCGTTTCCGGCCAGCACCGGCCGGAAACAAGGAGGGAGAAATCTTCCCCTCCCTGCAGCAAATAGGTGGGATTTCTCCTCCCTTGTTTCCGATTGGTTGTAGCAAATGCGACAGAAATAAGGGGGGAGAAATCCCCCCCTATTCGCGACGAAACCAGGTCGCAAGAAATTCTGGCGAAACTAAGAAGAAATCTCTCTAGTTTCGCGACTAGATGGGAAAAATCCCCTCCTCTCTAGTCACTGGCGACCGGGGGGGAGAACTAGTCAGGTTCTCAAATGGGTGGGGGTGGGGGATACCAACTTTGTTTTTTATTTTTTATTTTTATTTTTTTTAAATTATAAATAATTATTTTGAAAAAATAAGTCAAAAATTTAAGTTCGGCTGACCCATTAGCCCTGTTGCCCAAAATCGGGCTGGGTTGGCCCAGCAAATACCAACTCACGTAAAATTGGGCCAGGGCTATGTGGCCCGTCCAATTTCAGATTGGACCAGCCCTTCTGGCCCATTTGCCAGCTCTACTCAGATCTTTCCCATAGAATGTCATAATTCAACAAAAATGCAATTCCTCAAGATACAACCGTTGGCAAGACATTTAAAATTACGTTATCTATTATGATTTAATTCATGCATTCATTTTCCGTTAACTTAGAAGTAGTGGTAGGTTTGAAATTTATCAACGTACATAAATGGTTATTCACAAAAACCTACTCCTAGGCTCCCAGTACCTAATTTTACTGTACAGACTGTACACTTCGTTCCATGTTCCAGACCATGACTATTCACTGTACTAGGCAAATTGAAAAGGAGCACAAGGACGATTGACTTGTTAGCCACAAGTCATAAGATCACACTCCTACAGTAAATTCAGATTTTTTCCTCACTCATTCTTCGTTATTTCATCAAAGGCGAAAAATTCCAAACCAGATTTCGTTACTTGCACTAATAAATGTAATTGAACAAAAAACAAATTATCTTGTGGGAAATCTGTACAGCGGATAAAGGGGTACAATTTTGCATGTGGAACGGAAGAGGAAAAAGAAACCAGGCCATCTTGAAACAGCTAATTAGAACATAGAGCGCACCAGACTAGATATACTCGTAAGTAATAACAAAGATTAAATAAGCATACTTCTACATAACAAAAACATTTGGTGTTTGTTTGGTTCAGATTAAAATCTGCAGTAAAAAGTCAATAATTAATTTTAACCACACATTTCATGGGATCTACAATTTGTATTAACTTTTCAACCACGCATTTCATCTAAATTTTTATCAAAATTTGCTAAAAAGCTCTCTTCTCAGTATACTTTTCATGACCAATCAGAGTTCTACCTGAGCTTGGTGATGGTGTTTCGCGAGGGTAAGATTCTGAATGTCTACCTAGAGCATCGTGTTCATGTTTTGAAGAAGATGATTGAGCTCCAGAGGGCGAAGATGGGTCCCGTAAGTTCGAAAAAGAAGAACTCTCCCCACTATTCAAATCAAATCCACTGTTGTTTTCATTTGGATCATCAAACACAGAGATTCTGGGTTCAAAATACGGAGAATCCGATGTTATCTCTCCTTGCTGACTGAGAAAGTTGAGACGGGGATCACATTGAATAAGTTTTTCAAAATGCTTTCCTAGCAAGCCTTGTGGGCACTCCAGATAATGTCGCCTGCCGTAAAAAACAAAAAGTTAAAAAATAAGAAAACCACATGTATATGTAAGAGCTTCATGCACAAAAACTATAATAATTCACCCTGAAAAGCCCAAAAACATACAACCATAGCGTGTATATACATTTGTACCTCAAACCATATACATATGAACACTCATAACACCTAAAACAAAAAGATAAACCGCTAAACTTTTGATCTAGTCTCAACATTGCACTGGTACCGTTGGCAGGAATCTTCCCATCACCAGAGCAACGACTTCAGAGTTTCACCCCACACATGCACAAAATAAATAAACAAATCCTGTTTTGATGTGCATGTTCCAATCTGGAACTATACAGTTGGCAGGAGTCCTCACGTAACCAGCGAGTAAAGACTTCAGAGTACAAAACTATAGGAAAAAATAAAATGAAACCAGAGACACTGTATCTGCCACACTAAGCATATGTTAGGCAACGCTTAAATTATACTTTCAGCTGGTCAAACATACTTTTTATCCACACATTTAATAGGATCCACAATTTACAACCCACTTTTTAACCACACATTCACCAACTACTTATATTATAAACACTTAAAAAATAATTTCAGCACTACCAAACATGCGCTAAATGTACAAATGTTAACTAAATGGTAAAATTATTCAACGAATAATCTTTTGTTTTCAATTTTGTATCTTCCCATGTTGGGCAATCTATCAATGAAATTTAAGCCTGAGAAGAATAGAGAGGTTGTACTACTCACAGTGTACCAGTGTGAGTGCATATGTTTATTTTCCTACTTTGATATCACCTTCCGATATCGTTCAACTGGAATAGACTTTTTCAGCCCAAGAAGAATCATAAGGTTTTCTGTGGCAAACCACAAATAAACTAGCAGCATGCACGGAGATGGTATTTTTGTTCTCCTTTAATATCACCTTTTCTATTTGGCATTACACCATCATTTTGCACATCTTAAAGCAGTATTCCTCAAGCTAGCACGAGATTATATCTTTCACACATTCCCAGATCCACGTACACCAGAAGAAAATTAGGTGGAAATCTTCAAATAGAAGCATTCTTTTGATAGCTTAAACAATAAACTCTACCATCTGATCTTACGTACTGCTAAAATTACAAATATAAGAAGTGATCTATGGTTTAAAAAACACAATCACACACAGACAAATACAATTTAGATAAGATTATTTACCAGTTAGATGTGAACTCATTCATGTACCAAGAAGGGGGAAAAACAGAAACAGAAATACAGAAATTTGTTGGCTAAAAATACATAAATTAAGCATGGTTAACCTTCTCCCAACCCAAGCAGTAGAGATGACTTACCTATGTATGCTAGCCTGTCCACCAGTAAAATCTGTTGTTGCCTGCCAGAGGGTGTGCTTCCTAGGTTGTGGATTAGTCTCTCTGAAGAAAAGAGGTTGCCTGGCCAACTGCACATAAAAATGCCAAAATTATTTTCAATTAATTATTAATAGCGGATGTGATGTAACATAATACTGAAGTGAAGTGAGTGTTTATTACCACAACATCTATAGTCCCAGGACCATCATCAGGGTAATTTGCCTTGAGAGCCATTATATCAGACCATTGAAGTTCAATCTTATTCTTCAGTCCCCCATCAAGAACTTCCCACACCAGCTTATGCTTCGCAAAGTAACATTTTGCCACCAAGTCCCCTTCATATCTCGATTTGTACTGCAGATCCAATAAATAAACCCAGTAAATATCAGCCAAAAAGCTTTAATATTCAATGACTAAATCATTATAAACGTGTGTTTTATAAGAAAGACGTGGAATTCGAATCTACCTCCCAGGTGCCAACTCTAAGAAGCGATGCAGGAAAGTTGGAGGCCTTCAGCTTATCATTAGTACCAGAAGCACAACCTCTCTGTTCTTTTTTACCATGACCATGACTTCCAACTTTGGATGTTCTTGCTTGAGAAAGCTTTGCTTGGATCAGCTCTAAAAGTGATGGGCTTTTTCTCAGTTGCAAACCCAATGGACTTGGCTCATCAAGTGGGTTATATTGCGAAACTGACTCCTGAAAACCCCCCATCCCCAGATTCTGCTGCTACAGTGAAACACAATCAATACCAATATCACAGTAACCCATTAAATATACAAAGTTGAATTCAAAATAGTTGTTGTTACTGAAAAATATGTTGCATTCATCGAAATCAAAATAAAATTAAGTTCAAAATAATCAGACAAAGCAATTAATTATTGCAAAAGTAGTGATGGCAACTCAGTAACCGGTCAAGTGACCAAAATAAATTCAAAACTATAGTTCCTGAAGAGGCCAAATTATCAAACAAACAAAAGCAGTAAATAAATCAACAGCAGTACTTCGTACAAAAACCAAGATCCATCTGATTACATTAACAGCACTATTACACGCAGATCAAGATCACATGAAGGTGAATCAAAATCTAAAACCAAAAAGGGGAGAAAAATCAGCAATTGAATGATAGCAAGAACAATGATCAAAAGCTTCTAATTTTTCTTTCAATAAAATAGTCCATCTCCACACTCCTACAATACTTAATTGTTCGCACAGCTATTCTAGAGCGGTATATGTATCTTCACAACCATCTACCTATTTCCGTGTTTTATTAATTTCAAGATACAATCATGCAAAAATATACAGAGGCATGTATATATATATATATATATATATATAGCAAAATTAGGAGAAAAAAATACTTTGTGGCGCTTGGAGAGTGGTCCGTGCTCTTCTTCTAAAGAATCATCCATTTCCATCTTCACCATCGGCATCTTTTCGCTCTGCGAATCCGGCTTGCCGTTTCTCATTAACTGCACCATTAAAACAAAATTCAACTCCACCTGTTTTTCAGTTTTTGAGATCAAATAGTAGTGAAACCCTAACCCTAATATACAGGGAGTGAGTTGGCTGGGTGAGTCGACTCAGAGAATTTTTCTAGTTGCTTCGGACGATTTGCTGTGAGAAGAGTTTGCTATTGCTAAAAAGAAGACGAAATGACGGAGAAATAGAATTGTTATTATTTTTTTATTCGGCGGCGGCTCACACGTGTCGCCTTTACGCGCTTTTGGATTGTGAGTAGTATCAGATATGGCAAAAATGGAACGGTCTAGTGGACTAGCACAAATAATCTGCACTCTGCGCTGGACTGCTCAATAAAAATATTGGTCAAGTAATTATGTTCGGTACAATTAATCCACAGGTCAAACAAGTTGAATTCGTGCTGATCCAATTATTTTGAACTGACCCAATAAAATTTCTTGGCCCAAGGGGTGCTTTTTTTGTGGGAATATTAATTGTTTTGGAAAAAGATTAAAAATTTAAGTTAGACCTATCGAGTAGACGTGTAGTCTAAAATTAGACAGGTTGGCCCATCAAATACGGATTCGTGTAAATCAGGTTAGAGTTAGTTCAACTCAATTTTTTGTGTAACCCGTCCAATTTCAGATCGGTCCTATCTGTCTGACCCATTTATCACCTCTAATTGTGATGCTCCTGGTAGGTGTAGACATTCAAATCGTCAAATTGCTCAAACTGACCGAATCGAACCGATTTGGATCGGTTTGGTTTGGTTTTTCACACCTTAGCGGTTTAGTTTGGTTTACCAAGCTAAAAAATAAATTTGAGTTTGTTTGGTTTGGGTTTGTGATAAATAAACCGAATTATAACTTATAAGAACAAAAATTAAATCGAACCCGGTTGTAAATGTCCAAAAATTAATAACTTGCATGTCCAAAAAAAAGTTGTAAATGTTGCTTAATTTGTAAATATTATATTTAAATATTTCGTAAATAATTTGTTGCATGTCCAAAAGAAAATTTAAACTGGGAGTTATTGTTATTTTTTTAGAATATAAATGCAAATCCAAACCGCCTAAACCAAAACGAATCGAACCATGATTAGTTGGTTCGGTTTGGATCGGTTTGTCCAACAAGGCAGTTTGGTTCGGTTTGAGAGAAACGTCAAATCGAAGTGGTCAGTTCGATTTCGATTTGGACCCAAAATCGAACCAACTCAACTCAACCCAACCCAACCCAACTCAACCCATACCCATTCCTAGCTCCTAGCACATGCTCAATGACCAATCACACCATGGCTATCAAAATTTAAAGTAGCACATTTACTCATCAACTTATTCTTCTGTTAACAAGTTGATCCTTTAACTTTTCATTGTAAGTGTTAATCATTTGTCGCAATGTGATTGACTCACAGAACACTGGCGAAATCTGGCAATATCTTGTCAAGAATTAAAAAGAGAACTAGAATTTTTTTTTTTTTTTTGTAAATAATATTTGACAATAGCAATTTTGTTGTGTATATGATATACATGAACACACGCTCATTTAGAATTTCGGAATGATTAGGTTTGGTTTAACATGAAAACATTGACGAATTCATGTAGATCTAAATTACACGTTTTAAAACTAGTGATAGATTTATAATTTTTATTTATCTTCTTAAGTTAAACGCATCACCCACCTGAGTCAACGAATTCCATCGTTACTTGGGCTTGGGCCAGTATAAGCTCATAATGGGTTGGTTGAATAATCACCAAACCTTTTAAATTCTTGTGAATAACAATATTTTGATCTAAATAAAGAACAATAAATTAAATATTTTGTTTGTGGTCCTATAGTATACTATCTACTTCTATATATCAAATATATTCTATATATGAGTCACGTTCTTCTGCAGGAGAAAAATAACCCACTGCTGACATGGAGTTTGCCATGTCAGCAGTGCTCCAATTGGGTAAGAAAAAAAAAATTGTTTGGCCCATATCATTTGAAACTCAGCCCGTCTTCAACCTTTTCCCAAAACCAACCATTTCTACCCCAAACTCCGGCTGCCGCCGTTAATAATAAATAAAATATTAATAAGAGGGTCAAATATTATTTCAACCAGTAAACACATAAGCGTCGCCGCCATGGCTGCAATTCACCGGTTGCATTTTGGAATAGAGATTGCGATTACCTCTAATCGAATGCCATCCGGATTTACCAAACCAAAATACTGTTCCTCGTTCATTCAACAAATCCAAACATCATCACAGCCCCTTTCATTTACCATTCATCCAGCACACAAAATTCAATTTAACCAAATACACTTTACCAACCGAAATCAATACAGCGAGCAAATAGGTGCGAGCACAATCTCCGTGCTCAGTTGTGATTGGGTGCGAGCACAATTGGAGAGAGGCGCACCCTTTATCACACCGGGCAGTAGTGGTTTCGCCCACTAACGCTAAATCGCCCTCAAAGCCCTTTCAAAATCGCAGCAACCGCCGGCCCAAAATTTTCAAAATTGCGACTGGACCAAAATGGCAAAATCGCAGCGACCGGAGTTTGACAAGGGCGGTGGCCGAAGACGACGCGACTACCTAAAAGCCATTTCTGCCGGCCCAATTTTTCAAACTCGCGACTGGACAAAAATGGCAAAATCGCAACAGCGGGACTTAATAAAATGGCAGGGAGTGGAATTTGACAAGGGCGGCGGCCGGAGACGACGCGATATGAGGTGGAAGTCGCAGAAAAGCGGCGCTGCAGATTTGGAGAAAATGGGCGATTTAGGTAGAAATGGTAGGTTTTGGGAAAAGGATGGAGACAGGCTGAATTTCAAATTATATGGGCCAAACAAATTTTTTTTTCTTACCCATCTGTCCATTTCAGCAGTGGGTTATTTTTCTCCTGCCCACAGAACGGGACTCTTCTATATATTTTAATACGACGGTAGCATACATGTAAGTCAGAAATCCGGTTTTTATATCTTGAACTAGTTTTTAAAGACATAATTGACAATACAATACAGAAAAAAGTAGAAGATTTTGACTTCTTTTTCTTCTTAATCTTGTCTTATTTATTGCCTATTGGCATAACAATCATGTCACTATTCATAGTCTGTATTGGCCTTATGTAAGTTCATCTTATCTCTGACATTTCCGAAAATGTAGGAGCTTCATGACAATTTTCAACAGCAACAACAATGTTTTTAGTGTTGGGAGAGCAAGTAAACTTTACCAGAACCATTTTACCAGATACACTTACATTTGCTTGCATTAGTAAAGAGAAAATGACAATGTCTGTTGTGTGTTTGGATAGCATGGACAGGGGGGGAAAGAGAGGAAAAGGAACCATGATTTGAAAAACTCCCAGCCATTGCCCATGGCGCCCCGGTTGCTGCAGAACACTTGAAACAAACCTCCTACAGATTGAGGTCAAACTGCAGCACTGGAACCAGAAGAGGAACTATTATCTTGTGTTCAGAGGTTGAACTTCAAAACAGGACTGGAGATTGTGATTACACAGTGCAGCAAAGTTTTGAGTCAATAGAAGCCAAGCAGATGCAAAAGGCTTGATAACCAGTCAACGGATATCTGCAGCAAATAAACTTCTTTTAGTATTAAGCAAACTTCAAACTTCAAACTTCAAAAACCAATGTAATAGAACATTTGGCATATAGTATCATCATGGTTGTTCAAGGTTTACCTGTAATCCATCACATACTTGGACTTTCCCACCCTTCCAAGTTGAAGAATTGTCTGTCTTCCATTCCTCTGGGGAAACCAAATGAAAAACCAAAGATTAATGTCCCAAACATCGTGTCTGCTAAGTTACATAAACGTGAAGAACCCAATACCAATGCTCGAATAGTCTGTGTGTTCTTGTACGAAAGGGTAGCGCGTGCGAAGGTGAGGAGTAGATTCACACTTTTTAGAAATTTATACATCCTTGATGAGGCTATTGTTACAGTTCAGCCATAAACACCCTTAATGACTTTACTGTCCAGTTAAATAACTATTTATCCCCCCATAAGGGGTTAACGTTCCACTACTGCTATTCTGGTTTTCACATTACTGTAAGTTGTCATGCTAACTGAGAGAATCTGAAGCAATTCTTCAACGACAATTTATCTAAAACGAAGTCGCAATCATTTAAGGGTTTTTGCTGGTTAAGAAAAGGGATTACCTCCAAAGTTAATTGGAAATTCTTCACCGAGCTTTGGATTTTAAGACCTGCCCTACCTCTGTCTCTGAAATCCAACTCGTACTGTTTCGAAATCTATGGCAACATAATCCAGTAAAACAAGAAGAAATTTAAGTGCATACCCTCACATTACAAGCAATGTGAGATTATCAAACCAAATCGTTTACTTTATCCTTACTATAACTTACCTTATTATATTGAGGAACCCTTGAAAATAGCTGATGTACCTTATCCTTCTTCCCCTCCCATTCCGTGGGCAGTCCGTTAATATGTTGTATCTAAAAAGAAAATTACTTCATTAAAAAGAATGTAGGTAATGTAAGGAATTATATATATTTTTACCCTAATCAGAAAGTTGTGACAATTCTCCAGGTGTCAGTAGATCTCACCTGATTTGTATTCTTTAACTGCATAGATTGGTGCATTGGTATCCATGCATTCATACATCTGCAATTTCCAGTCCAAGTGGATACTGTAGGGATGAATCTGTGGATAGAGCAGAAAATGAGCTGTCATTAACTTGAACTACCATTCAACTACAAACGTGCAGCCTTCCTGGGGGCACAAGGGGGGAGGCGCTTACTTCACGACAGCCAATAGTTTGGAGTGTTTGGTCAAGAAATTTCGACGATTTCCCTGAAACATATGAAGGCCAAAGGCTTAAATACAGAATTTGTTTCCTACATATGAGTAGTGAACCACAATAGATGAATTTGGAGCGCATCATGTTCAAGCTGTGTACCTGATCCAATACATGGTATTTCGAACCCAAAATGTTAGCTGTAACAAAACCAATTAAACTGTCGTCAGATGAATTCATTATTCCCTTGTCATTTTGAGCAATTCTGAACTCTGATCTTCCTTTGTGCCTTCTGTGACGAGCCACAGCAAGTTTACGATTTTGTCGCCCCTGACCCTCCTATTATGTTTGTAAGATAATTATAAACAATGTTGTATAAATAAAACATATAAAATTCACAGGATTTCCATATAAAGCAGAATATAGTTTACAGTTCGGAGAGATTCTAAAGAAGGCATATAATGATATCGCTGGGGTCTATCTCATCTTTAAAAGAAACTGAAAAATACTTACTAAAATTACCAAATGATAATCAACAAACTGTGTGAAACTGTGAATGTCACTTAAATTTGAGCATGATGAATGAGTAAAACTCTCAATAAAATCTAACCATCAATTCTAGTTTTAAACCATACTTCAAGTCCTGGCTATGGTCCCTGTTTCAAGAAGTTTCAAGAAGTTTGAAGAAAGATTTACGTAGTATTACCACAATCTAAAAGTGCCAAGTAGTACAGGTTATTTATTTTATAGACGATGGCATCATTAGCTTCAAAAGGTAGGGGTTATAGACTTATAGCCAATGTCTATTGAGCATTTTGAATGTCCCTGATTCAAATATGAGAATGAAAAGAAAAAGAAAGGGACGAAGACTGTCAGACTGATATGCACAATAGAAGTGCAGAGGCCAAACTAACAAGTATTAATATTCTGAAAGGACTTGGATCATTGCCTACGTTTTCCAAATGGAACAATTTCAGTATTTATGATAAATAGAAAGTTATTATACTCTTTATAATTTGGCATCAAGATTTTCCCAAAAATTTCCTTGTAAAAATATTGCTTTGAAATTACGTTATGAGTTAGTGGATGCTGCTAAAAGGAATGCGATGTCATATGCAAAAAAGAAGAGACTCATAAAATGGTAGAGGCAAATAGAGCTCTAAAGAGCATCTCCAACCAAGATCTTCAAAGTGGTGCAACTTTTACACAAAAATAGTGCAATTTTCACACCATCTTATATAGTCATCTCCAAATAAAATCTTCAAATATTACACCAAATAAACCGCATATATTTTCTTTCCTTATATTTTTAATTCTCAACAATTAATTTATTTCAAAAATTATTTAATTACATATTCTATTACTACTTAAATTTATAAATTAAAAATTAAATTTAATTACCTAAAATATTGCATTTATTAAAAAAATTAAAAAAACGCATTACAATTAATATCACAATTAATAAAATAAAATATTTAACATATCAAAAACAAATAACATATAACATAAAAACGTTCAAAAAACAAACATAAAATATACTAATTTTGTCATTTAATTCTCGGATAATAAAATGAAAAGAAACATAAATAAAATTAAACCATAAAATAATAAAAAGATATAGAAGGAATAACTATTTTTTGTATTGTAAAGATAAGGGCAAAAGTGGAATTTGGCGCAGCACTATTCACTCCTCCAAAATGGCATCCCATTGGAGATGGCCTAAGTAACTAACTTCCCTAAGTATCTAAGGAAATGAATGAGCATATGATGATAAGCCAACCCAACTTTTTGAATTCAAACTTTTTTGTTCTGATCCATGTTCTCATCTTACGATAAAAAATAGATTCAGGTCCAACTGCGTGTCATTTGAACTCGATTTAGTCCACATTTATCATGTTTGCAGAAAATGTTTATAATCATCAAATGCAATAATTAAATTTCCCAAATTCCAAATAGGCTTACATTGGTATAAAGAGTGTACAGAGTTCCCCCATCAAGTCCTTCAGGAGAGGAATCTTTCACTATGACACAAGTACACCTCCCAACATCCACTGGCAAAGGCCTATACAGCAAAGACCTGAAGAAAAACAGTATGGACAGATTAAACAGCTTAAGCTTTTAGACGAAACTGTTTCAACATGGTATCACAACAGGTTGAGGTACTAAGTTCAAATCTTGCTGCCTTTTGTTCATAAAAATTATGCACATCTCAAGTTGTTTATACAAATAAATTTGGCCTGCACATTATGGGGCATGTTGAAACTAAACTAAAATAAATATATATATGTTTCTCTCTAACATATTAAGCTTTTAGACAATGTAGGGTTGCTAACCTGTTTGGCAAAGTTGACCAAGGGGCAGCAGGGGCAGCCTCCGAATCCGAATAATCCCACATATTGACAGAATTAGAGTTTTCCGAATCATCGGGTTCCCAATATTTCAATCCGATGATCGAATCAGGCACATTCTTCAGTATACAGGACTGAAGTGAAGATGGCTTCAACACATTGTCTTTCTTCTGAGACTTCCCATTCGCCCCAACCTTACTTTCAATATTGGGTACTAAATTTTCTTTTCCATCTCCATACATTTTGCCAATTTTAGAATTGGGCATGGCATTCTCTTTGTCATCGTTAATAATAGAACCTAAACACCGCCGCATATTGCCACCTTCGCTCGAGCTGCGGTTGTGTTTCTTCACAATAAGTGGATTATTGTAAAGAGAATTGTACGAAGAATTGCGTGGGACTGCGATTTTCTTGCAACCCGACATGATTGGTTTATGGTTTGAATACAGATAAAATTTTAGGGTTCTTCAATGAAATGTTGAAAATTGGATTTGGGGTTAGATATGCTTTATCTTGTGTTTGATGCCCTGTTGAATTGATTGTATTTGTACCAACGGCAATTTGAATTTGAAATTTTGAATTGGGAATGTGTGGGAGTGTGTGTGTGTTTAGTGCATTGGAAATGTGTGAAGTTTGAGTAATGTTTAACGGTAACTTTGGAGATATTGATTAGGTGGTTGTGCGTTGAAATTTTTGTTGGGCAGGAAGCGCCAAGTTCATTTGAATGTATCATAGTTTGTATAAATGAATTGGCTATTACATCTTTCTTATTTGGGAAACTTAGGCAGAGCCATACTTCGCCTTTCCTATTTAAGTGTTTGTTTGGTAAAAAAATTTTATAAGTTATAAACAGTTAATCTTATAGAACGTATTGATAAAAATGATGTTTAACCAACTCAAAAGTATTTATAAGTATTAACAAACGTGATTAATTCTTAAGTTATTATCTAACAACCTTATCAATTAAATACTAAAAAACGAAAAGAAATCTCAAACACCTAATAAAATCACAAAATAATTCCGAACCCCCATTGTCAACATCTGGTGATCATCTCCTATCAAAACTCTAAAATTTGGGTACGTATCAATACGTCCATAAAATTTCACGGAATCACAAACATAAACCACATTAACCATGTTACTTTCTTTTTAAACTCACAATTATCATGAAAGTAGATTCCATAGATGAAATTCAAATGCAATATATTAAAGGTCATGGTCCTCAAATATCTAAGTTGAAACGAAGCATTGCACGTCACATGTCACGCTTATGTCGTATTAATTTAAAACTTACATGTTAAAATTCTTATTAAGGCAATAGATGAGGTCACATAAGTGAATTAAAAAATTGAGGTCGAATTAACATCAAAATTTCAACACCTTTGATTATAATTGAAAAATAAGAATAACTAATTGATGCGAATTTCTAGGATTTCAAATTGGAGAGAGAAAAATGATATCGAACAGAAAGTGAAATTATATCTAATTTAAGATCAAATTTGTTGCATTTTCCGTCCTTGTGTATCGTTTATTGAAGAGGGACAATTAATTACAAAATACTACAAAGTCTGATTTTTTTCAACAAGTAACGCTATTTATTACCACGGGTAATGATCATGAGTCAATGAAAATTGATTAATTTGAGAAAACAACAAATTTAGAGCATCTCTAATGCTACACCTTCTAAAAAAATCTATGTGGCAAGAGAGAAAAAAGAAATGAGAAGAGACAGTGTGGAAAGAGGAAAGAGAAGAAAAAAATAGATAAGAGGGATATACACAATTTAATGAAAAAATAAGTAGAAGGTGTCTAACATGACTAGACCACCTGTTGAACGACTTTCTATAATAAATGTTGTCACATCAGTTTTGTCTTCTTTACCTCATCGCCATATCAACTGGATATTATTGCATTGGAGATGCTCTTATGTAGCATTAATCAATTGGAATGAACACCACTACCGCATAAACGGGTGATTATCACCAGTGATGAGAAATAACATTATTCTTTGTCAATATATAAAAACATGGATGCTTTTTCAAAATGTCACTTTATTTACATACCATTTTTTTTCCTATTTTACATTTGTATCTTTAACTTTTATCTCACAAGATATAACACAATGCAAAAAAAACTAACAAGATAGTGTTTATACGTTTGTATTGGCGAATTTAAAATCGAGTATTCATTTTAAGAAAATTGTTCAATTTGAATCTAACGACTTTAAATCGAATTTGAAGATATCAACAGTTTGCTGCCAAATAGTAAAGAAGTGCTTTTATGATTCAAAGGAATATACTCGAAGGCACTGGTGCAGATCTTTGTTAGTCAATAAATGTTGGATAGGGACAGCTGAAAACTAAGGAAAAAACAAGAACCAATGTTCTTCGAGTAGAGTTTTATTTGGATCTCTATGGCCTGTCAGAAAATTTGTTCATCTCAAATCTGAACAAAAATATTTATATAATTTTCATTTAAGAATGTTTTAGTCCATTGTTGTTTTAAATATGTTTGGATAGAACATTGTTTTTAGGTAAAAAATTTACTTTTCGAAAGATTTTTTTCATACTCATTTTCAATTGCATATTTCATGGGACCCACAATTTTTATAACTTTTCAACCACATATTTCACCAACTTTTTAAAATATCATAAAAAACTACTTTTAAACACCACCAAACATACACTAACTTACTCATTTCTCAATGAAGTTCGTTTGGCTAACTCTTTTGATAATTTGATTCTCTGCAACTGAATCTTTGAAGAGGAAATAGATGTACAAAATGGATGAATAATGAAATTTGCACTGAGAGCATAAAGGGCGGGAAGTTGGCAATTTACTAGAACCAAAACCAGCACAAACCAGAATTCAATATTATTCATCAAGTTGATCAATATAGTTCTTTAAAAATTAAAAAGAAGTTGAGACTCAATAAATCTGACTCCTTCTCAAACAAATCCATATATTCATGTATCTCAATTAGGTTAACTGCTTACAAGTGTTGTATAAGTTTTCTTAACATTTTCCTTTCTGCAATATACACGAAAAATTGGTGAAATCGTGAAAGACCAGAGTGACCTACAAGAATTCCAAACGACTTCAGCAAACTAGTGTCAGGGCAATGTTTAGTACACAATAATGGATAGTACTAGAAGGTCTCCTTAATAGCGTCTACTATTGTGCTCTCCACCTTACTGCGCAAGCTATTAAGGTACTAAAATACTTTTAGTTTTCCCTTGGCAACAGATGCCTTCACATGCTGCAAATCACACGACGCTTTTGCAGCCCCCGTCAATCCAGAACATGTATCATCAGCCCCGAGAGTGACAGCAAAGTAGAGATATATAGTGCAGAGAAAAGCTAGGAGACCAAAGGCAGTTAGAAGGAACTGGTGTCGTTGAACAAGAGTCGAACAACTTCCCAATTCATCACCTCGTGAGTGCAGTCTCTTAAGTGGCAGTGAAGAGAAAGCAGTCTGTGACTGAGACCTCCTATGAGGTGAAGATAATATGCTGTCGAGAACCATAGTTCACAGAGCTGCCTTCCACATTCACGTCCGAAAATCTGTAAATTTCCAATTTGATCTAATAAGTAGAAGAGTTCCATTTAGCAGAACTTCATCAATAAGAACTATCATGTAATTGACCAAAACAGTAACTAACCAACAACTGAACTAGTTGTTTCCATGCTAATTTGAAGCAATGTGATATGCAGGTAGTAGCGTCCCTAATTTAAAAGTATCAATTATCGACCTCTGACACCAGAAATAACTATCAAGAAAGCTATATGAAGACAGCTCAGAAATTGGATGATTCAAAAACTAAACCAGCAATGGAAGAACAAAACTAATGTAACAAAAGAAATCAGAAGTCAACAGTGACAATGACGAACAATGGCTATTATTAATGGTCAAAATTCATGTATTGAATTAGACAAAAGTTATCATCATAAAACCACCATATTCACATGATTCTATTTCTACTTTTAGGGCAGTGACAACAGGAAGCAGTAGAAAGAAATAACTGGCTCCACCTCCACATATCACCTTCAACAAAATACTAATTCTGATCCTGCAAAATGTACAAAGCCCAAATGCGCTCTTTGCAATGTCTTGTCTTTTTGAGGAGAAAAAAGTTTGAGCCTCGCGCAGGCCACTGCCTAAGCCAAAAGCATGCCTCTGATGGCCTGATTTACACCCCTAAGTAAAAGTTTAGGAGTTAGACTTGCCTTTTTAAGTTTTGTCACTAGAGAAAATGTGAAACAATTTGCA
This sequence comes from Forsythia viridissima, assembly GCA_030279155.1. NCBI lineage: Eukaryota > Viridiplantae > Streptophyta > Magnoliopsida > Lamiales > Oleaceae > Forsythia > Forsythia viridissima. The sequence goes on from CM059042.1 coordinate 11,711,488, forward strand.
ACCAAGTGTCTGGGCCATAATTCAGTCATCTTGACAAGGCATCAGAGAAAAATAAAAGGTTTTTAAACCCCAAATGTGTGCATTTATCTCATGCAAACACTGGTACACGTAAGAGTAACATATTCTGATGCCAACATTAAGCACCATCTATCTGAACTACAGAGCAGTCTCATATTTTGCAGCATGCTAGCTGACACTGATGATGCTAAGGCAATGCATACAACTTATGAAAGAACTATATAAATCATTGGGGAGTTGTAGTGTTTACGCTTCACAAGCTTAAATTGACGTTACCATTAGTTAAGAATGGACCTTCATATCTCCAAAGTTCAAAGCACTAAAACTCAGTTGATCTGTTCTTCGTCCTTTAAGGGAAAGCAATTCTGTAATTCTTCATACAACGTGATGGATAACGTGAAGTACATAAAATCCACAGAGGATAACTCTCCTTACACTGATCCACGTGTTGGAAATTGGTTTAAGAATTCGAGAAATTGACTAAGTGTTTAAAAACAACTAAAGTGACTTCGTGTCAACTTCGGTCAAAATATTTAGACCCGACCCAATCCGTTTAAGCAAAATAGTTTGTCACTTCGCCGCTTCGGGGCGTCGAAACGGAGATTGACCTGCCTGATCAGGTCACGAGGTTGAAGGGGCAACGCCCCCGAAAGAGAATTCAAATTTCTCTGCATATGTTGAAGGGTATTTTTGGCATCTCGAAACCAATATAGGATGAATGAGAAATTACGGAAAAGACAAAATCGGGTCAATTTTTGACCATGTGATCGCATAGGTATTTTATCATGCGATCCCAACTTGCTGAATTTTTAAACATAATGTTTTTTGGTCCTACCATGCGATCGCAGGAGACAAAGCCAAGCGATCGCATAGTGAGCATTGATAAATTCTGTCTTCAAAATTGTACCTTGCGATTGCAGTATATTAGAACAATGCGATTGCATGGGTCTAAGCGCGAACAGGCATGTCCTTTTAAAATGTTGCACGATTTAGCTCCACACCTCTTCATTCCCAACACTTCATCAACGATAAATAGGACTCTATGAACGTCCTATTTCAGTACAAAATTGATACAAAAACACATTCAAATCATAATTTCATCTTTTGAACCAAAATTCTTGCATTTGTTGCATAAATTCTGGTTTTTCCATTTCATATTCAACTTTTGGAGTACAAAACAATTTCTAGTTCGTTGTGCTTGTGTTTTGAAGTACTACAAACACAAGTAGAAGTCGTTGTATCTTGGAAGTTGATTGCCATAAACCGTAGACACCGCTGTGGGGCAAAATCGACTTAAGGACAAAGTGTCCAACACTTGCCTTGACTTTGCATTTCTGCACTTCTTTCGAGTCACTTTATACTAAATTCCACCAACACCACATTCCAAAATTAGACAGGAATTCACTTTCCAATATCCCGTGCAAATTACGTTCTGAAAGGTGCGTATTGCTCATAGGTCATACCTTTGCAAAACGAGTTTTTATGTTACCAGGCAAAAAAAATGAAGAAAAAGTTGTGACTAATATCTTATTATTCAGCAAAATACGAGCACAGAATACTGCACATATAGACCAATTATCTAATCGATAAATTTTTACTCAACCTAAGTTTTTTATGATTTCTATTTCACAACCGTCCCATTCACATCCACAAATTTACTTATGAAATCTCAATTTCAAAAATCCACGGAGAATAGCCGAAGATTTAGCATGATTCCCCTATAAATAAAATTGCAATCCGGTTACGGAACCAGCTGAATATCAAATGGGCGTTATAAGAACAGATCTGCAAGGAATCATGATAATAAAGCATCCAGATTCATGAGCTACACGCATAATTATATATATGAGAAGCAAAAAAGAAAGAAGGAACTTACAGTTGAAGAAAAAACGAGAAACGAACAGCGTAACCAACGATCAGAGTTGGTGAGGATTACGCCTTCAACGTAAAATTCAGATTTCCTTCTATCGCTATAATCTTGTTAGCAATTATGATTTCAACTTCCTTTTATAACATCATCTCTCTGTTACATACTTATGAGTTATGGCCTTATATAGTTATATATCACAAGACAGGTAGGAGATGTTTGGGTAAGAGCTAGAAACTCACGCCTTATGTAGTTAATATTTATTGAATTGTTTCAGCACAATCCGCGTTGTTCCATGGCCGCAACTGTAAATAGAAACACTGCATTTTTCAAATTGCACGGTAAAAACTCAATTTTCCATACACTAATATTTTTCGCGCGATAAGTTATATATCCTATTACAGGTTATGGCACTTCTCCTCATCAAAAGTATAGGTTTTGGGTTTTGGGTTTTGGTGTGTGACGCACCCTCCACTTAATAGCTAACTTTTGAGGATGAGTTTTACCTAAAATGTTGTAACACTTATTATCTAATATATATTCATAACTTTTTCGTCATCAAATTATTATTATTATTAATTTTTCATTAATTAACATATTTTGTCCTAAAAATATATTTTGTCAAAAAAAATATGTTAAAGGGGAATAGAAAGATTTAACATTTGTTTGATTTTGTTTAAAATTTGAATCAAAGCGAACAATTAATTTTAACTACACATTTCACAACTCTTATTTACTTTCTAACCATACATTTCATCTATTTTTATCAAAATCTACTAATAATCTGTCCATTTCCATATTTAGTGTAATACACCAAATTTGGCTATGAATCCCTCTCCAATCCAACGCCAAAGGCTACACCAAATTTGGTGAAACGCTATTCATTTAAACTAAATTTGATGTAAATGAAAATTCCTCATTTTGTCCATCATTTATAACTACAACAAATTCTAATTCCTTTTATATTTTATAATTTTTATTACTTACTTAATGATTTAATTTTATTTATACTTCTTTAATTTAAAGATTATTTTATTAACATTTATAATAAATTATAATAAAGTAATATAATATACTAAATTCAATAAAATAAAATAACTCATTAAAATTCAAAAATTACAAACATAATAATTAAAAATTAAGAAGAAATTAGCACAACAACAACATAAACATTAAAAACTAAAACTTTTAAAATAAAACACTACATAAACTAAGGAAATACTATTCATTTACACCAAATTGGTGCAGTGTGTTGGAGTTTATTTGTGAGATATAGTGAAAATTGCACCAAATTGGTGTAATGGTTGGAGATGATCTTAATTCTTCCTTATATTTTTAATTAACAAAAAAAAAAAGGAAATTAAAAAGTTCGACAAAATATTTGTCATCATTTCAAAACACGCTGATAGAATATTTGAACAGAAATTGTAGACAATATGGGCTAATTAGTTGAAAATTAAATATAAAAATGTGAGCACCAAAAAATTAAGAACATGAATGTTAGTAAAAGATTGAAAACTTTTATTGCAATAAAAATGTGGTATGATATAACTAACATTGGGAAAATTGTAATGCTTGCAAGTATAGCTAAACTCGTAGCTGGTTCTCAACAAAATTGGATCAAAATTAAGAGCTTGTTTGATTTCACTTAAAAATTTGCTAAAAAGTTGATGTCAAAGTTAACAATTAATTTTAACCACACATTTCGTGGACCCACAACTTTTCAACCACACATTTCATCAACTTTTATTAACTTTTACAAAAAAATTTGATTTTAATCAAAATCAAACACATCCTAAGATATTTGAAATAAGATATATTTTTGAGCGTATCAATTTTATTTTATATTTAAAAAAGATTTGGAAGTTTTTGGTCTTAGTGAACTGATAGTTAAGAATCAATTTAATCCTCATAAATATGGAGAACCAACTTACAATTCGAATAATAAATTATACACCAATGTTGCAAATTTCCCAAAATAATTTATAGTCGAGTTTCATAATTAAACTTGATTAATATCTAAAGGAGTTTCCAATTGGTTATAAGATTAACTTCAATTTTTCATGAATTAGTTTGATTCAAGTAAAGGTATAAAAATTATGCACCACTACTCTGCACGTCATATTTTAACAACAAATTGGATGAAATCCGTTTATGAGGACGGGATCTGCCACGTCAATTCATAGTTCAAAGAATACTACTGCTATGATTTAAAAGTTGGACACTTATTTGCACGTGTCACAAAAGTTATGAACCTCTGTTGCAATTTTCGGAGACATAATTGAGTTTCGAATAATTTAACTATCTTTAACAGACAATTACACAGCTACCCATGAAATAACAAAACACATTTTGTTTAAAAATTTATAGATTTTAGAAAATCTCTAATATATTATATAGATTAAAAAAAATCAGTCTAAGTGGCATTGACATCCAATATATAGACATACGAATTCAAAATTAAGCTAGATTTGGTATTGATGTACTTTTAAGAGAATCAACTTTTGTTCTGTTACATAAAAAAATCAATTGTGAGAAGAATGGGTATGCTTCAAATTAAGCATTTGTGCATTTGGTTAACAAAAAAGATTTAAAGCATGTTTGAAAGAGTTTTTTTTTAAATTCTTTTTTTTTCAAATTTATTTTCAACTACATATTTCATAGGATCCACAACTTTTATCAACCACACATTTCACCAACTTTTTTCAAAATCTCCTAAAAATTACTTTTAAACCCACCAAACACATGCTTATAAGTAATGTGACCGTATAAATTACTAAAATAGATATTTATTATAATAATGTTATTTTCTATAATTATTATTGCGAATAATATTGTAAAGATTATTTTTATTTTTATAACAATATGTAATATTATTAAATATTTTTTCAAGACAATGTATTCACCATAGTTATTTTAAAATAAAAATAATAAACATCTATTAAATCTCAAATTTTATAAAAATTACAAAATAAAAGAATAGTCATATAGTACAAAAATAAATTTAATTTAAATTATTTTTTATGCATCAAACTAATTGATTTACAAAATTAATGAATTAATGAATTAAAGTTAAAATTGATATTTTGATTATATATAATTGGAGAAGCTAAAAGCAGAATCTGAGAAACTATATTTTGCTGTTTCTCAAAATCTGTTGTCAGAATTTAATAATCACTTTATTTTTAAATTTACCAAACACCTAAAACATCAATCACAAATCGGACATTAGTCTCCAATAAATTATATTTACAACTCAATAATAGTGTCTAAATATATTTTATTTTTTAAAAATAAAAATCAAATCACATTTAAATTTGACTTAAAAACACTTAATTTAGAACAAACACCTAAAACATCAATCACAAATCGGACATTAGTCTCCAATAAATTATATTTACAACTCCATAATAGTGTCTAAATATATTTTATTTTTTAAAAATAAAATTCAAATCACATTTAAATTTGACTGAAAAACACTTAATTTAGAACAAGACACCTAACACTAGACAATTTTACCAAGTTAGTATTTTTATCCATTCACCTACTTCCCACAGTGGGGAGTAGATATAACTATTGGATAATGAAAAAATGCTTGACATAAAAGTCAAATACTCATCCAATAGCCACCAGACACGTGTTAGGTGGCCTTTATATCTACTTCCCACTATGAGAAGTAGATCATTTCCACCATTCACATATGCGAACACTGGCAATTCAATTATGCAATTAGATGAAAACAGGGACTGTGCTTGCACTACACTTGCAATTCAATTCACCCTTCTGTGAAACCTTTATAAAATAATATTCTTAGAAGTATGAAAAATCATTACTTTAAAAAAGTTATAATTTGTCGATATATCACGTGAAGTTATTTCTAATATACGCTAAAAAATGTGATGGATGTTGAACTTATTTTGAATTATCTTAGCAACAATAATATGGTGATGGAATCGCCTGCTCATAAATAAATTATTTAAAAGGGACTAATTAAATACGCCTACCGAAGATGATCACGATCTATATAACAGTTGTGTTTTACTAAATGTTTCTCTAAAAGAAGTAATTCCAAGACATCGTAGCCTCATGATTTAGGTTGAGTTCGTTTTGAGTACAAAGAAAAAACAAACAACTTATAGATGCATATTTTGAGAGAGAGTTTGAACTAAAAAAGTAGAATTTTTCAAGTCAAAAGTTCCTTAATATGTATTATAAAATTTTATGTATTTAATCAATTATTATTTTATATTTTCATTGGGCTCATTGATCTAAGTTGAGCCTGAAAAAATTTAGTATCTAAGCGAAGTTATTAATTTATCGAGATTTCATTGTAATCATAAAAAAAAAAATTATGTTTAAAACGTCATGGTTATACGTTAAGTGTCTAATCTAGTTTCAGTAATAATTATCTTCATATACATTCAATTCGAGCACAATATTCTCAGTAATAACTTATTACGATTGGAGAAAATATATTTGTGAAATATACTGAATATATTGGTGTGTTTCTTGATTATGCTTGTCTGTTATGTTATATTGAAGTAGTTTGACATTTATTTTGTGGATGGATCGCCCTTAATAATAACGAATGAACGAAGGTTTGAAGGACAAATCATGCACATCAATTATATTCATTATATTGATGTTGTATTTCATATTTTTGATTAAAAAACACATGAAACTACATTCAGTAAAACCTACTTTGCACATTTATCAAGGTTGCTGGATAGGCGGTTACAATTTACTAACAAATTGGTACATGAGCTAATCTTCCGGAAGGTCAAGTACAATAAGGATTACGAATGTTGATTTAAGTTAAATGGACGGTTCAATCAATTCGAAATGCAAGAGTATGCATTAATAACCGAGTTGAATTGTCATGGTGCACCAAGCATTCTTCAAACGATTTTTTTTTTTTTAGCCAAACATCGATTGAGACAGAGGTAATTGCCCAACCAAGAGCGTGTCTTTTTGTCCGATTTGAAAACCGCATTCATCGACTGCATCCATCATGAGGACAAATACAAATTGGGATTGACATTGTTGATTCAGAGTGTATTTAGATCCCATACTAAGAGCTTGTGTATTGATTTAGAGATGTTGTCTTTAGTGGACAATTTATAAATGTTCTACCAGTACCTACCTGTGTGGTAGAGATTGATATTTTTTCCTTATAAAGTCGGTGAATTATTCATAGACTAAAATGGAAAGGAAGGTTTATGAGAAACAATACTCTACATTAAAGTACACTTTGTACGAGGTTGCTCTTGCATTTCAAGCTCATAGCAACAAATGTATATGTAACATAAAAATCGTTTGATGTCGTTTGACCTCAACTTATCCATCTATATTTGTAGATTTGGATGTTTGAGGCAATGCCCGATATTGTCAACAAATTCGAGGAGAATATTGGTGATGTTATTCCAATATTGCTAAACTGAAAAGAATACAAGCAATCACAAAAGAAAACATATGTGAACATTTTTCGCAAAGATGCATGTAAGATTGAAAATCACTTAACAATAATTGAATATGATAAGTGAGTTTTGTGCACTTATTCGGGTCTTTAAACTAAGCTTTTAATTCGTTATTTTGTAATTTTCTACTTAATTCGGTGCATTATTCTTTACATTTCAGTTTTGGACCCGTTTGTGAGAAATTGGAGAAGAATGGATAAAAAGATGTATAAATTGAAAGATGAAGGACCACATTGCAGATTATCAAAAGTTGAAGGACCAAATTGGAGACTATCAAAAGTTGAAGGACCAGATTGAAGATTATTGAAAGTTGAAAGACCAAATTGGAGATTATCAAAAGTTGAAGGACCAGATTGAAGATTATTGAAAGTTGAAGGACCAAATTGGATAAAAAGAAATGTTGGAGGACCAAAACCAGCGCAATTGGAAATTATAAGCTGGGTGATCGCCCACATTATAGCTGGGCGAGCGCCCAGCACTGTTTTTCAGAAGCAGGGAGCACCACTCATCAACTGGGCGATCGCCTGGAAATACACTGGGTGATCGCCCAGTGTAAATTTTGTCTGCGAGTTTTTTTTCCTTTTTTGAATTCTAATCTAGTTAGGTAACTTTTGACCCACGATTTTTAGGTCTTTTTGACATCTTTTTGGGGCACCATTAAAGTAGTATATATATGAGTTATTAACTCATAATAGGTTGTTGAGTTTTTGGGAGAAAAACATAGACGAAGGCATTAAACGGAGATCAAGACTGCTTCTTTGGGGAATTGAACGAAGATCAACAACGAGCAATTATTCTTTCAAGTCTTCTTCTTTTCCAGGTGATGAATTCCATGTGTTCTTCCCCTTCTTATTTTCTTATTATTAGTATGCTAGGCTAGTTTAATTAGCGCTAGAATTACGATGAAACTTGTCGTTTAAATTCTTTTATCTTGAGACTTAGTTTTTGACACTTCACTTCAATATAGTTTTGAATAATTAATTTTATTTTGTTTGCATCTACAATTATATACGTGGTAATTGTATGATTGTTGTGGTGTGTTTTACTATCGAAAGGTCGAAAGCATGCTAGACGCTAGTTTAATTATCTTAAAGTCCGATAGGGGATAGAAATATACCGCTATGCTTTAGGTGATCTTTAATTATCCATGGAAATTTAATGTTTTCATTTGTATTCGCATTCATCATATAAATATAGTCGAGTCATGCATATGAATAGGTTTAACTTTATTCGAGAGAAACTGTTCGACAATCTAGAGATATTGATCTTCATAACTGAATTAATCTGTCAAGACCAAGAATCAAGATAGAAGAAATAACAACTACAAGTGGATTCGGAATTCTAGTGCTTTTCCTTTTTAAAAGTTAAATTCATCTTTAGTTAATCTTAATCTTTCATTTATTTGAGAAATAGTTGTTTAATTGTTTTTATTTTACTCTTTCAATTAGTTATAAAACACAAAATCTTTCAAAGTTCTTTAGATTCGGTTAAGGTTAGCATGATTAAATTGAATTATCTAAATCCTCGTGGGATCGATACTTGGACTCAAAATCCATTTTACTACTTGAGCGATCCGTGCACTTGCGAAATTATTAAAGACACAAAATCGCTATCAGAATACATTTACATTTTCACCGCAATCCACAAAACTCTGTTAGTAACACTATTTGTTGTTCTCGTTGTCCAATTTTCAAGTTTTGTGTTTTTTTACCACAGAGGTTGAGGTTGCTCAACCAAAATTTGCTACGACGACCATTTTGGAGGATGCGACGAATGAGTTATTGGAAACTGTTGATATTTGATTGTTTACATTGTTTTATTGATCGTGTTGTAAGTTCGTATTTGGAAAATTATTTTTTAATGCAACGTTCTATAATTTTTAGTAATTGTTGTGTAGTTGTTAATACTTGATTATCTACGATGTTTGAGATTGTGTGTTGCTCGTTGTTCGTGAAGGTTTGAATAATGTTGTTCCCATGTCAGGTTGCACTGTCCTTTTGAATTTCAACGGTCAACTATCAGTTTCAATAGGTCACTATGATAATAGAATTTCTTCACTATTTTTTTTAGTCAACACATCATCATATTTCAGTGTGGTTGTTAGGCCTCCACTAGGAAATGATGCAGGGATTCGGATACCTCAACCATATATAAACAACTCATAAAAAATACATGGGATGAGGACATAAAATCTACCATCCAATCAGAAGAGCTAAAGTAAACAAATAAATGAATAAATAATAAAGTAATAAATAAGGAGATACTGCCTCCCAAACAATAAGTAGTGATGGCAACGGCGTGGATCGGGGTAGATCAGTCTGATCCAAATCTGCCCCGCAATAATTGTAGCAGATCCAAATCCGCCCCGCGATCTGTCATTTTTGGGACAGATCAGGGCTATGATCCGTTTTTTTTTTTGCATTCAAAAAATTTAAAATATATTAAAACAGGCTTTACTACTATACTATAAAGTTTGAACAACATTCTAAAATACATTAACTACTTAATTAAATGTCCAAAAGAAACAAACGACATCAATTACTTAATTAAAAATTGAATACTCCAAAATACAAAAAAAAAAGAAAAAGAAAACAAATTGTTTATCATCTCATCTTCATAACTTCATGGAATGAAGAACCTAGGTGTAGAAATAACAAATTAGGAATTAAGAAATTTGAAATTGCAATTACAGCCCTTGCCCCAATTTTTTTATCTTGTTATAATTTAATATTTTTTTTAAATACGAGGCAGGTCGGATTGGGGCAGCCCTGATCCGCTCCACTCCAAGATCTGTGGCAGATCACAGATATCCGCCCCGCCGACCCGCGAATCAGGTATTTTTCGCTCCATTCGGATTGGGGTATCCATCGGGTTCGGGGCGGATCGGATATTTTTGCCATCTCTAACAATAAGTCCTAAAAAATCTATAGACCACTAACTGTAGATAGCTCATTTCTATCAATCTGAACTAAGCTGAAGTAGCGCTGCGGTAAATTCTGAGCACTGTACTCGAAATAGCAACGACAATATATAATTTCTTCACTATTGTTCGACCTACATTTTCGACACTTCGTGTTAACATTCATTTCAACTACCACATCAAATTTATGTCAACCATGCATTGTTACAATAATCGGCATCAATACACAATGTAGTAATATTCCTTGTACTTATATGTCAATTGATGTTAACAATTCATATTAGCCAGTCGAACAATTCATGGTCGATTTCACTAGTTCAACAATTCACTACACATAACTACGAACTGTCGAAATAGACAGCTTATTGTGATGAACAATTGAATTCCATATTGATTTTTTCAACAATTCTTTAACATCTCAAAAACAGTACTATAACATGTTTTACTTTAGTTTTCTGAACAACTTCGTATTCAATATTTCTAATGGATTCTAATGATTTTTCAAAATAAACACATATTAATGTTAATTGTGTTATTAATATCAAAACATGATTAACTTATACTTCAAATAATTTAAAAATCTAAACCCTACATTCTTGACATCACATATTTTAAATGGATTCTAATGATTTTTCAAAATAAACACATATTATGTTAATTGTGTTATTAATATCAAAACATGATTAGCTTATACTTCAAATAACTTTAACGGTACATTTATAAAAAAGGAAATAATAGATTTATTTTCCTTCAAACAATAACTTCGTGTATCGAAAGTTAAAGTCCAACTTGCAATCATACATTTATGTTTAACAAACATCAACAAATTAAATGTTAATTAGATTAAAGCACTACGTTCTTAAGTGATAGTTCAACAACGAACAAATATTATGAAAAGAGATATTTTGTGATTATGAACTAATTGGTACTATCTTTTGTGTAATTGCAAGATTTGCTTTGATAACTTTTCTTAAAATCTATTGTATTCGTCTTGAGACGTGTGCAATAACTTTCAAATACTATGAAATATTAACTAGTTAACCACACAAAAAGTAGTCATATTTAGAAAATGATATATTTGACATTTTCGCATACAAAAGTGGTTATTTTTACAAAAAAAAATCAAAAGTAAACACATCTCCGATCCATCTATAATTTTTTGTCCCATTTCCAAATTCTCCTTTATTTTAGCGATGAGTTAAGAGCATCTCAAATGGGGTTGTGGATTGCATTAAAAACTGTGTAACACTATTTTAAAATACTTACATTGCTAGAAAAAAAGTAGAGAATGTCTAATACATCATTCATGTTTAGATAGCGTGCTAGACGTCCTCTGTTTAATTTAATCGCTGACCGTATGGAGGTTTACTCTACTATAAGCACAGAAAAAAGTACTTATTTATCCATCACTACGTCTTCATCCTCTCAAACCAAAATCCATATCTCACTCTCAATTCCTCAATTTCTCCATATTCTTCTCCATATGCATCAAAATCAAACTCCCCTCAAACAAAATTCTATATCATTCTTCTTAACTCCTCAATCTATTAAAATCCTCTACGGTCAGATTCCACTACAAAGAATAGCGGTATACTAGTATAATTTATTGTGTACTGACATCTTCTATTTAATTTGTTATAATTTATTTCTATCGAAATATGTGCTAAGTATAATCTATTTAATTTTTTTTTTTATAATTTATCCATATCATTACTTTTTTTACATATGAACCACAACTTTTTTAATCCACAATTCAATTGGAGGCGCTCTTCTCTCCATCCCCTATTTTACTTACAAAATATACAACAATTCACATGAATACATTGAAGATCTACTAAGAATAGTAAATATAAAAGTTATTTTAACAATGATTAAGAAATAAGAATTACTTTCAAAATATATATTTTACTTATTTTCAACTTTAATCAATTAATTATCACCGACATTAGAGAGGTTTATTCTACTACAAACACAAAAATAGTATTTCTTTGTTCATCACTACGTCTTCATCTTCTCAAACCAAAACCCACGTATCTCTCTCAATTCCTCAATTTCTTCTTCTTGTTCTCCGTATTTTTCAAAATCAAACTCCCTCCTAACAAAACTCCCCTCTCTCTCTCATTCTTCAACATTTATTCTTAACTCCTCAATACATAAAATTCTTTACGGTCGTATCCCACCGCAAAGAAAAGCGATATACTAGTTATTCATTTAATTAATTATTAATTACTTTCAAAATATATTTATTACATGCTAATAAATTTACTTATAAGTAAAAGTAAATTATTTAAGCCTTAGCCAATCAAGCACCAACTCCCCGCTGAATATTCACAGAATAGATGGCGGGATTTGTGCATACAAACAAACAAACGATCCTTCTCCCATTTTAGCGGCCATCGGATTGCCACCCTCCCTTCCCCTCTCATCTCTCTAATCAAAGATTTGTCATATATAAAAATTGTATCTATACATGTATCTACGCACACATACGCATACATCTTAACAACCTTAATTCCGGGTGGCTTCTATTATTGTCTTCCCGTTTCCGTTTTTATTTGATGCAGCCTCATGGACCCAGCGAGTTTTTGTTTTTCTACCTTTGTTGATATTGATATCATATGAACTGGACATAAGGAGAATCTAAAAAATTGAATTTATTGTTTGGTTTTGTGAATTTAGGGTAATTTTACTTCAATTGGGATCTGTAGATCTCCAGGTAGCTGCATTTGCGTGTTTTTTCATATAATTCACACACGGATATACACATATAGGTACGTATCATTGGATGGAGAAAGAAAAGAAGAAGTACCCAATTGGGCCAGAACATTATACTCTGTATGAAGAGGTTGGGACGGGTGTTAGCGCCTCGGTTCATCGCGCGCTCTGCAATCCGCTTAATGAGATTGTAGCAATCAAAATTCTTGACTTTGAACGTGATAATTGCGATCTGGTAATTCCCTGTTTTTGGATGTATGTATACGTAAAAAAGTTCAATTGTTAATGCAATTTGTATTTTCGTGTCATATCCAATATTGGCTGAATGTTTAGCAAGCACTGGGAATTTTGGTTTTTTTTTTTCTATGTACAATTTGATTTTGCAATCCGTCATAAAGGTTTTTACAATGCCAAAATCAGGCGGTCTCATGCGTTTGTTGCTTGCTTGCTCGGAATTAGGGTTTAAGAGTTGTGCTATAAATTCAAATCCAAATTGGTTTTGGTAAATTCTCATTTTGAGTATATTTTGTTTGCGTTTAAGATGTCAAAACTAACTGCTAAATCTGTAATTTGTTAGCTTAAGGATCCATGATTTTGAAGATTGAGATGGCATTGAAGTTAAATTCAAGAATTTTGATTATTCAAGGAGCAATTGCTTGCTTCGCCATAAAGAGTAGCCAACGTAGTAAAAGAGGAATCCTTTTTGAATTATTTATAACTTCATGGAAATTAATATCCTATAACCACCGAGCTAAAATTATGGAGCTTTAGCACGTTGACTTTTTAGAAAATACAAAAATAAAGAAAGTAATCAAATCTGGTAATATCTTATGAGCAATATAAAGTGCATTCTTCACTTACAACTACATGAAACAATGTATCGGAAAGGATTTGTTGCTTAAGTGACATGACATGGAATCATTACTTCAAAATCCTGTTTTCTAGTTATTCGTTTTGCACATATATTCTTAGTGTCTTATCGCCTAATTCTACTGTCATTGAATAGCATGCAAATAGTTCTGCATGAAAATGTCCAGGTTAATGAATTTGGTTTCTTGCTCGGTATTAGTGTTTTGATTGAATCTAGTTTCGTTTTATACTGGACAACATGATAAGTTAGATTTTCTGATCCCGTTCTTGCATTTTACAACCAGAATAGTGTTTCGCGGGAAGCACAAACAATGGTCTTGGTTGACCATCCGAATGTTCTTAAATCTCACTGCTCCTTCGTTAGTGATCATAATTTGTGGGTTGTAATGCCTTACATGGCTGGAGGTTCCTGTCTACACATATTGAAGGCTGTACATCCAGATGGTTTCGAGGAGGTAGTTATTGCTTCAATTTTGCGTGAGGTGTTGAAGGGCTTGGACTATCTTCATCAGCATGGCCACATTCACCGTGATGTCAAAGTGGGTAGTTAAATTTTATTCAAACGTCTTGTGGACAATCTTTGAATAGTTTCCTACCACAGTTCCCTTGCACCAATTAGAATATATAATATATTGAACCATATTTGTCATTATGATATCTAGCATTCAACCTCTCTTCTTCCCCTTTTGCCTTTTCCCTCTTTAATCTTCATATCAATACTTTGGTTAGTTTGACATTTGAAAAAGTTTCACTCAAACATGATGTAGCTATTGAGAATCTCTCGGATAATCATTTCCATCACATCTCAGTACAGTATGTGTTTCAAACTATAATAATTCAAATTTTGAAAATTGGTTATCTTTTTGTCTCCTGTTGCCAATTTAGATTGCTGCCGCCACGAGGACAGTTTCTCTTCTGCACTCTGATACATTTGATACACTGAGTAAACTTAACATACAGCTTGATATACCGAGTAAACTTAACTAAACTGGTAGACACATTTCCATTATTCATCTTTTAGCATTTTGGTAAGAACCTGAGCAAGCTGATGTATAATGAACTCATTTTTGATTTAAATGTAGAAGAGAAATAACCCTGTTTGACTGAAAGTTCTAAGTTTTGTGTTGGAAATAAAAGAAAGAATTTTGATTATAGAGCAATTCTTTTATTCCGTCATAACAACTAAAGCTCTGCAGTGAGTTAGACATTGCATTAGTTCCTTCATTGTGACTATACTTTTATCTCTCTAATGAAAACAGTGTATAGAAAAGAAAGAATACAAAAAAGATGACTCATAGCATCTTGATTAGTACTTAACAATCTTCAGGACACACTTTCAGACATCCAAATGATATTGTATCGGCTGGGATAGGGCGTAAAGTTTTCTTTCTTTTTCATGGTCTTAGTTATGAACATCAATTTCTTGCTGTGATTTTCTTTAGGCTGGAAATATCCTAATTGATTCACGCGGTGGAATCAAACTGGGGGATTTTGGTGTTTCTGCCTGCTTGTTTGATTCAGGTGACAGGCAACGCATGAGGAATACATTTGTAGGCACTCCTTGCTGGTATGGGTCAAATCCCTAAAATACTTCTGTGTATTTTACTATTTTTCCAATATATTGTCTTTATTTAGCTGTGTATCTTTGGAATTCTTCCCCTTTTGTTCCCAGTTGTGAAAAGAAACATCACTATGCTTCTAGCATAATAATTTGCACTGCCAATGTTGTCCTTATTCAGCTGTGTATCTTTGGAATTCTTCCCCTTTTGTCCCCAGTTGTGAAAAGAAACATCACTATGCTTCTAGCATAATAATTTCCACTGCCAATATTATAAAAGAACCTGGATTTTTAAATTAAGCAATGTTGATCAAGCTATTGTGCATCATGTTGACTAAATTTTTGTTTTACTTTTATGCTGTTTAATGCATGTGTGTTTGTGGTTTTGTAGGATGGCACCAGAGGTTATGGAGCAATTGCACGGTTATGATTTCAAGTCTGTTTATATGTTGTTTGCAGTTATCTGTTATTCATAACATCTTGATATTTGGACGTGTTGCTTATTTATTGAGCAAATTATTTCAGAGCTGATATTTGGTCTTTTGGTATAACTGCATTGGAGCTTGCACATGGCCATGCTCCTTTCTCAAAGTATCCTCCAATGAAGGTGCCTTTCGATTTAATGACATGCTTTCTCTGTGTCTGGAAACCCATTTAGCTTTTCATGATTTACCATATATGAGATACAATTTACTTCGCTAGGTATTGCTTATGACCTTGCAAAATGCACCTCCTGGTCTTGATTATGAGAGAGATAAAAAGTTTTCAAAGGTATGTTTGTGAAAAATGCATACTGATTATTAAATGTGATATTTAGATTTTAGATGACATGCGTTTATTTGGCGGCTCTAGTCGTTTAAGCAGATGACTGCTAGTTGTTTGGTGAAAGATCCTTCAAAAAGACCTTCAGCGAAAAAGTTGTTGAGGCATTCCTTTTTCAAGCAAGCAAGATCAACTGATTATATTGCCAGAATTCTTTTAGAGGGGCTGCCAGCTCTTGGTGATCGTCTCCTGGCACTGAAGGTATGCGATCTTGTGAAGATTCAAGATATGACAAAGTACTACAAGCTCTCGATGTTTTCTCTGTATTGTGTTCTATTCTAACTGAAGTGTATATACCAATTTTAGAGAAAGGAAGAAGATATGCTTGCACAGAAGAAAATTCCAGATGGGCAGAAAGAGGAAATATCACAGGTATGATTTCAGATCCATAATCACCAATAAGGTTTGTATCACAGGTTTGTATATCAATTTGTCAGGGATCAACAATTTATTATCTTTCTGATTTTCATAGTGATTGTTCTCTAGATAGGGTGCACTTGATGCTATTTGGCTATGTGTACAAGTTCTCTTTTTTCTTGATTTCTGACCGATAAGGAGGTTCGATAGAAAAGGAAAACAAATATTAGTACTATAAGTGAATATCTATAAATGGCAATAAACATGAGGAATCAATTTTATTGCATCTTTATAATAATGGTATGCTAAGTTAATTTGGAGCTAGTCACATTCATGTTAATGTTATTGCACTCAATTTTGTTCAAAATAAGATCACAGCTTAAGGCCAGGATCCCTGTTGTGGAAACCTCAAATTAATTATAAGGTGCATAAACTAGCTTTTGATGGCCCGCATGATTGTCTCCTTGAGACACACGCATTGGGTGAATTTCTCCTTTCCTGGGAGCCACTGGGCTTATTTGGACCATCTCGCTTGCATGCAAGCCTTCACTTTTAGAGAAGGGAAACCCCATTTACAAGAGGTTAGCAGACTGTCTAAATGGAATTGAAATTGCAAACTCCATCCTAGTGTATATACATACAGGTAAGCATTCATTTGACATTTTAAAACATTGAGACAACAAAGAACTTACAAACCCCCTTTCCGACCCTTTTCCATGAGGTCACCCTCTTCGAGACGGATTTCTGTGGGATGACCTTCACAATCTTTCAGTGTTTCAACTATCTTCCTTCTCAGCAGACTGCCTAGACCACTCAACTCTACCAGGTTTTAAAGAGATTTTCTAATTGGCATGAAGAAAAAATGGTGTTGCAGGTAAGGCAGAAATATGGTATAAATTAAATTATTCTTTCTAGGTTTAGAGTGAAAGCTCATTAGATAAGTGTCTTAGTAAGGGTTTGGTCTGCAAGTGAGATCTTGAAGGGTAGTTAAGGCTGTTCATTTAGTGGGATGCTAATTTGTTAACTGCATTTTTTTGGTGATAAGAATTGAGCTAATTGTATTTTGGTATTTGGTTTCTGAGTTTTCATTGCACTTGGAAACGTGTGCAGAATGAATATAAACGTGGGATTAGTGGTTGGAACTTCAACCTTGATGATATGAAGGCTCAAGCTTCATTGGTAGTAACTCTTTCAGCCTTTTGTTCTTCTAATTGGTTCAATTTGCTGTAAAGTTAGGTCCTTAGGGATTTTAAATACATCTTCCCTGGCTGTCAGATCCAGGACGATGATATACAAGACAAAGATGAAGATATGCATGGCAAACAACTTCATCATCAATTATCTTCATCCAAACAATTTCGACAGCTTCAATATCAGTTGTCCTCTGCAAGTCAATATTCAGATATTGCAGATTTGGTATGTACACAACATTATGTGGTTCTATACAAGATTTAGTTTTTCAGACTCTCTTTGGTGTCTTACAATATGATTGTTTGCAGGATGATAATGGTCAACCTGCCTCTTTCTCAACTGTCGACTCCACTGCTAACATGTACGTCATCATATTTCGATAATGCATATATATTTCTTGTGACATCACGTTTATGTGCATAACTGTATTTACCCTTTTGAGTGAGTCACAAGTATGCAATCTCACTTTTGCATTTAAACATTCCAGACGTTGTCAATCCGTATCTCAGCCCTTTCCTGACCTTATCATTAATTCAATTGGTTGATTCTAATTGAATTTGTTATACATTCTAGAGCTAAATATGAAAATTCCGATGATGACATAAGCATATCTGGTTCGACCAGTGAGCAGCAAACAACGAACATATTTTCTCCTGGAAATGCGAATCGTGTGGAAAATAATTTGGCAGAAAAATCTGAGGCTGCGGTCAATGGAAAATCATCAGATGGAGACCTTATATATTCTCATCAGAGGTGCAATGACTGATCTTTGCTCTCTTGATTCCTTTTCTGAGCCGCTGTTCATACTTATGTTACGGGATTATTTCTTCTTTCTTTCTTCCTTCTTGGAAATTTCAATAATCCACTTATGTTGCCAACACAAATACGCAACAAGTTGGCTATGTCT
Organism: Forsythia viridissima; assembly: GCA_030279155.1. Classification (NCBI taxonomy): domain Eukaryota; kingdom Viridiplantae; phylum Streptophyta; class Magnoliopsida; order Lamiales; family Oleaceae; genus Forsythia; species Forsythia viridissima. The sequence goes on from CM059042.1 coordinate 11,730,190, forward strand.
GGTACTTTCTAATTTTAAAAAACTAGTTCATGAATCTTTACGATTGTTTGGCTAAGCATAAATTATAATTTAAGCTGGTCAAACATACTGTTTATTCACACATTTCGTAGAACCAATAACTTACTATCCATTTATTATCCACACATTCCATAGGACCACAACCTATAAGGAATTAGAAAATAATTTCAGTTTGCACTTTGTAAGATGTTGAGAGGTCTTATTTTTTCCCCTCCCCTTCTCTCTTTCTTTCCGTATGTGACAATAAAGCATCTCATATATTTTCTACAGTTTTTTCCAGATTTTTTCAACTCTTTCTCCCTTTTTTCTACAAACGTGAAATTCTTGGTGTGTGGCTGAAAAAAAGTTTCAAATGATGATTTCCCATTCGCAGTTCAATATACAAAGTTTAAGTGCACAGTACTGGAATTTGGTTTTTGAAACCTCTCAATTGGTAGTGTGCAGGAAAATTTGTTATATACACAATGTTTAGAATCCCCAGTCATATTTTGTATTTGAGTAAATTACAGAAACCTTTCTTGAGGTTTATGACAAATAGAGAGACACCCTCTTGTTTTAAAAATTACATAAACCTCCCATATTAACATAAATTTTTCATTTTACCATTTTTTCTTGTTTTTAGTGTTATCACAGTATTACTCTAATTTTCAAACTTAATATAGTATATATGTAATCACTATGAAAAAAATAAAATTTCGAGAAAATTCTACTAAATCAAGCGTTTGATGGATTTTTTAATTAGCTTTATTAAATTATTCTAAAACATCTATTTATGTTGATTTGTAAATTATTTTACAATCATATTTTCAAAACATAACATTTTTATAATATAGATTGTATTTTATAATTTTTAAAAATATTATAAAAATATTTATAATAGTATTTCTTTTAAATTAACCTAATGATCTATCTCTTCTAACTCAAAAGTATAAAAATGTATATCTTATGAAATAAGAAGAAAAAAACAGATAGTATACTTTAATTATAATGTAATAAGAATTTCAAAATAATATAAAGTAAGGTAAAATGAGAAATATATATATGCTTTTTGTTGACTAGGGGAATTTTATCACATAAAGTAAACCCCAAAGGAGGTTTCCATAATTTTTGAATAGGGAGGAAGTGTCTCTGTAATGGTCAATAACCTCACGCAGTGTCTTTGTAATTTGCTCTTTTTATTTACTTCCTTTTGGGGTGGTTCACTAACGTTATGTGTCTTTTATTTTCTTTGACAAATTTGTATTATATGCTTTGCATCCTTTAGCGAAAAACTGCAAAATCAGTCCCAGAATTTGTCAAGCGGCAATGGGGTTTTCCTTCCACAAACAGTAGATGATGCACACCTGGAATTAATTTCCAAAGGTTCGAGAACATCAGGCAAGTTAACTTCATCATCCTAACTTAATTTTTTTTACAATAAACTCAACTTTCGGTTTGTTATCCATTTAATGCTGTCTATGCTTGTTTAATTGTATATTTATGGTGCAGCAAATGGTGAAGAACAACTTGATGAGAAGGCTAAGTGTCCAGTTGTTCAGCAGAAAGGCCGTTTTAAGGTTACATCAGAGAATGTTGAGGTAGAAAAGGTTTCTATTTCGGTCTAGTGTGAGATATTTTTACATTTTCTACATATTAATTATGTCCTTCCAGGCGGTTGGAGCTCCAATGCTACAGAAAAGCCACAGCATGCAGGTTGGTGTTAAAGGCCTTGTTGCATGTAACAAAATGTTATCTGAAATAAACTCTATATATCATTAAAGCTGTTATTTTGGAATAAGATAAAAAATGATCCTCTCCTCTCATCAGATTCATGGCATACTTTTTTTGACATTGTTTGCATTTGATTTGAAATGTAAACCAACTCAATATTTTAAGAATGTAAAATCATCTTGAAATTTAAAATGAAATGTCTAATTATGACTGTTGATTTTTTCTTGCACCATTATATCGCGTTACATTTTTCATTAGAATATCTTACAAGATAGTTATGGGTTTCCTAGGTGATTTCTCAACATCCTGCTATTTCCCCACCACTGCCTTCTGATTCTAGACCATCAAGTTCTCCTGGCCCTGCCTTTTTTCCTACACTGCATTCGGCTTTGCAAACCAATATTCTTCAAAGGGTATGTGTTAGTCTGAAACTCTGGGAGTATCAATCTTTTTGTTTTCCCCTTCAAATTTATTTTCTTTTCTCTGCATTTTCCCAACAGGATAATCTCCTGAGTCTAATGAAGCAAGTCTCTGTCAGCGATTCTACAGGTTTCTGCAAATGATGCATTTTGATTCATATTTAATTTTTTACATCTGTTATTCTTGCTTATTGTGTTTAGCCACCTGTGCAGATATGGGTTGCATCTCGGCAAACATAGCTGCCATAGAGAAATCCTTGGTACGTAATTGCATAAAGTTATACACGTGTTTTGCCTATGTGTGCATTTGCTTAAGGTACTTCTTCACTTCAATAATATCCATAAGCAGTTATCATCATTAAGTACTTGCTATTTTTATTTATTTATTTTTTTCCTTATTGCCATCCCATTTTAGAAAATTAGGTGGGGAGAATGCTATTATAGTCCATGTCATTTCATCAACTGTTGCACAAATCGTTTAAGCATTTGGAGCTACGATTTACCATTTGAGCTGCAATCTATCCCGTTTAATAATTAAACCATTGTGCAGATTTTCGTATTATGCTCTTCTTGTTTTGAAATATCTGAAGTTAATATTATACGTTCTCATTATTTCAGTTGGAGACAGGTCAAGATAGGGAAAAGGATTTACTTCGTGAAGTAACTGATTTACAGTGGAGGTATCTACAATTATATTTACGTATAATATGCCACAGTCTACAGATACCCTTATTGGATCGAATAAGTTGTAAAAATCTTGTTTTTGCTTTTTCGATGTAGGTTGATATGTGCTCAAGAAGAGGTCCAAAAATATAAAACTGAGAACGCTCAAGTGTAGTGACGGAAAACATTGGTTAGGAGGCTTGATCGACCAATATAATTTCATTTTGACACATAAAAGTTGTTTGTTTGATTGGCTAATTTTGTTATTGCACACGAATACGGTATTGTCCTAATTCTGTTTTGAGATTGAGAGTATGTTTTAAAATGAATGAAAACGTGTTTAGTTTGTCATTCTGAAAACAGAAAAGTAGAAAACTCGTTTTGTTTGGAATTTTGAGAAATTGTTTTATAACATTCAATAAATTTGATTATTCAGTAAAACATAACAATTTTATGTTAATATATACATTTTAAAGCTAGTGTGCATCTTACAATATATATATTTTTTTTGTTACAAAAATAAAATACAAAGAAATAATAAATTGACAAAATAGGAAATAAAAATGATTAACATGGATTGTGCATTTTAATCTATTTTCATTTAAATAAAAAATTTAAGTTTTTATTTAAATAACCAACAAGAGATTGAATTATTTGTTTAGAATTTTAGAATTCTTATTTTGATGGAATTTTTTTTTTTTATAATTTTATAATGTTATTGTTTATAATTTTATTTTTTTATTTTTTAGAATTTATTTTTTTAAGAATTTAGAATTTTATTTTTTAAAATTTTTATTTAAATAAAATTTTCTCTTTTTCACTGAAAATATTCAAAACGTCAAAAATGTGTTTTGAATTTTGTATTATAAATTTAACTTTATTTTCAAAAATGTATTTTCAAAAACAGTAGTAAACAAATTTTGATTATTTTACAAAACTGCAAACAACGGTTAGTATTTTAACTCTACATATAGTTTCCTCTATATTTGTTTCAACCAATGTGGTTGTGATTGTGAAAAGTGTTTGATATTTCACACCCGTGTCTTTGTTTCTACTCTTGGAGTAGAATGAAGTTACATTTTTATAGAAGATGTTTCCTCTATATTTGTTTCAACCAACGTGGGTGTGATTGTGAAAAGTGTTTGATATTTCACACATGTGTCTTTATGTGTCTTTGTTTCTATTTTTGGAGTAGAATGGAATTACATTTTTACAAAGGATGTAGAAGCTTAATTCGTGCTTAGGCATACTTTTTAAAACATTGATGTTTTTAAGTACTTGTAAACAATCGATGTGATATTTATCGTCAATACCAAGAATTAAGAACGGTCTTACCATACCTTAAAATTGTTGTTTTGCTATTGTTGGAATGCATCAACGTTCATCTCTAATGCAGTCGTGGATTGCTTACAAAATTGTGTTACATAAATAAAATAGACGGTGTTTAAAAAAATTCCAAGATGACAAGTACTCTGTCAATTTGATGTGACTGATAAAAAAAAAATAGACATTATTAAGAGTTCCGTCGATATTTAAAAGTTCTATTAGACATGATTCAACGAAATTTAATTTTTTATATATGTATATATTTAAATATGATTTTATTATTATTTTAATTTTAAGATAATAAAAAATACTTAGATAACAATCATAAAATGTATTGGATGTCAATTTTTAACTTAATTGTCTATTCATTAAACATTAATGTCATCTATATTAAAAGTTTTTTAACCTTCATGCTACTTAATTAAGAATTCATAGAATATATTGGGAATGTTCTTAGTATATGTTATTATAAGTCCAATATATTGGATGTGTTAATTTTAGTTAGTCACATAAACAATAAAGTAACAAATTGACACATCCACATGTTAAGTTTAATTAGTGTTTCGCTATCACATTAGATGTGTTAAATTTAGTTAGTCAACTTTCTATTGGGGATTCTCAATATGTATATATCTATATATATGTATTTGACATATCCAATGTCTATATGAGATTGGAACAAGGGGAAAAAAAATCAGAAAATAATTAGATGCCACATCAACTAGTTAAAAGTGCTAGCTAAAGCTAGCAACTCGTTAACATATGACCATAATAGATACACTTAACTAATATACTAACACATCTAATGGAGATAATGGAAATTTAAATTTAACCCCTACTTAATATGACACTAATATTTGAATTAATACATCTAATGCGGATGCTCTTTGCTTGGCCGTAGTTAATCAGGTTCTTTGTGGTTGTCTATTACGATTATTTCCTTGAGTTAATGAGTGTTGCCGCTGGTTGGACCTTTTTATCACTTTTAAACATTCAAGTTGAGTGTATTTTGTTCTTGTTTGGTTCATGTTAAAATTATACTAAAAAACTGTGGTCAAAATCAATTATTAACTTTAATTATACATTTCGTGGGATCCATAACTTTTATTAAATTTTAAATCACATATTTTATTAATTTTTTAATCAAAATCTACTAAAAAAAAACCTTTCTCAAACAAGCTCTCTATTTGCCTAGTTTGACTTGTGTCATTTGCACGATTTCTTCGTCGAATCTTTCAGCAACAAAAGTTACTTGTCAAGGGATAGTCTTCTTAAGACAGATAATTATATCAATGAATCTGAGTGCTTGTTTGGTTTAGATTTTAATATGTTAAAAAGATATTGTCAAAAGTTAACAATTACTTTTAATCACATATTTCATATGACTTACAACTTTTGTTAACTTTTCAAACCATACTTGAAACAATTTATCAAAATGTGTTAAAAAGCTCAATCTTAATTATTTTTGTTTTTTACACTATGCACGTAGGCATAAATTATTCAACTAGGATTAAATGTATGCAACTAAATTTAAAGTTGGCGCCAAAAATGTTTCGAACTTTCTTCTAAATACAAACTTGGAAAATTATGTCATGTCGCATAAGTGTAGAGCCGTCGATATACAAACTTAAAAATTATTCATTATTTTGTGTAATACTATCTAATATTGCATAAAATATATCGTAATAGAGCAATAGTGTATTTGGAAGGATTTTTTTAAAATTCAAAAACACTTCTTATGTTTTTAGTTATATTTATAGTTGTTTCGCTAAAGTCAACAACTACTGTTTGACTAAAAAAAAGCTTAAATAGTTGTTTCAAATAAGCCTAAATTTGAATTTCTCTAAAAAGTTCTATTTGAACTTTTACGGAAAGTTGTAATTAATATTTAATAAATTTAAAAATTAACAAAATTACCATTAATACATCAGAAAATATATTAATTTATTTATTATATTAATTACTTATATCAAATTGTCACTTCAAATATTTATATAAAGTGAAAAATATATATTGACGTGTTAAATAATATAATACAAATTACACATATTATATTTGATTTAAATAATTAATGAATGTTTAGTCAAATATACTAAAATAATCGTGTTATTATAATTAAATTAATATATTAATTTTAATAGTTATTTTAAGATTAGTCAAATAAATATAAAATTTACACAAAAATTGTAGTTATTCAACCAAACACTCAATTTAATATTCACAACACTTTTTGGATTCATATCCAAACAGTCAGTATCTTTTTAACAAAAGCTCAATTGTCAAAAATTCTATTACAAAAAACTCTATTCACAACAGCTGTGTCAAACAGATGAATGATAGGGGTGTGTATGGTTTTTAGAATCGGAGTAGTCACTAATTAAGCCGAAGCATTGGATCAGTGAGTCATTTGACATTGTTGGATCGAAAATCTAGTTGAAAAATATTTTTTAAAATAAAATATGAGGAATTAACATATGATAAGTTCAAGAGTCATTATGTGTTATAAGTTAAAAATATATTTTAAGCAATTCTTAATTATTTTAAGTAAAGTAAAAGATTATTATGAGCTCTCTCTCTCTCTCTCTCTCTCTCTCTCGTCGTGACCTATATTATTACTCAATCTTATAATTCTTTTATCATTTTCTTTATTTTTTACATCATTGTTTTTTCAATTTATATTTATCAATTTCATTAAAGACTTATATTATAATGTCAAAATTGTATTGAATTATGAAAAATTTACAAGTGTCAATATAATAAATTCTTTTAATTACATTTTAAAAATAGTTAATTAAGAATGGAATATAATATATAAATTCGCTGTGTAATATTGTTATATAAAAATTTGTGATGGCATACTGGAGTAGAGTTTGTATTCAGAAATGTAGATGTAAGAGCATCTCCAATGCATTCAATGGATTGGAAGAAAATGTATGCCACATCACTAAATAGACAATGTCTATTAGAAATACTTCTTCAATGCACAATGTGGAATACTATGTGAAGCTGACGTGGCACTATAAAAAATAGAAGATGTGAAGCACTCATTCTACATCTAGATGCTATGTGAAAATGGTGAGTCAGCAATTGTTTAATTTTTAACTTAATTTTTTAAAATTGTGTTAAGTAGATTAGTTTTATTATTTTTAATTTAAAAAAATAAATGCCACATAATCAATATTATTAGATTAGAATGAACCCATTGGAGAGAATTTTTGGACTTCACCGTCTATTCATTCCACATAATCTAGAAGTCCATCTATTTAATTTCCACGTCAACCACAATCCATTCATTGCATTGGAGATGCTCTAAGAGCATCTCCAATGCAATCGTAGATTATTAATTTTTTATTTTTTGCTTACGTGGTAGGAAAAAAATAGATAATGTTTAGAGTTTTGTCTAAATTCAAAAGCTCTGTTAGACATGTTGATTCGACAAAATTTAGATTTCTTATGTAAATTTAAATTTTCTATGCATATTTAAATGTAATTTATTTTTATTTTTAATAAAATAAAATACATCTGGATATCAATCTATAAAATGAATTACAGACTAAATTTAAATTTGAATGTCTATTAATTAGACATTAATGCCTCGTAGATCAAAAGTGTTCAAATGTTCGTACCACCTAGATAGTAAACCATAGAATGCGTTGGAAATTGGAGGACTTCTGATCCAAGGAAATTGATAAATTATACAATAAATAAACAGTGTAGGTAATAAAAATAAAATGATAAAGAAGTAAGAGAATGAGTAGTAGGACAAGAAATTAAAAATGTTAAAAAGTAAGAGAAGAAAAGTATATAATAATCTTTACTTCATTTTAATTAAGAGAAATTTGCAATTTTCGTTTTCAATCTTTCTAATTTATTACTAATGTATCACCAACTAATTTTTATATTACAAGACATCTCCAACTTTTCAATTAATTACAAATCACATCCCTATTGACAAATAATGTAAAATTTACCCCCTAAAGAAACAAAAATAAAATGAAGCTAAAAAAATAATAATAAATGTCTCGTAACTTTTCAAAAAATACAAAATATCTTATTTTCCACCCCACCCTACAAGATGAGATAATAAAGAAGAACAATATTTCAAGATTCATAGTTTCAAAAAGTTTAAAACACATGTTGACAAAAACAGAAATTTTTATAAGAATATTTAAAAAAATTAACTTGAAGAGCAAGCTTTCTGAAAGCATTCTTAATCTCATATTTACAAGTATCAAGGAGAATCTTAAGAGTTTTTCATGGATCACTTACAGCAGAAGATGAATAAACTCATGAAACCCTAAACTCATTTTTCACATTCTTTTTTGAATTCTTGAATTAAATCTAAGATTCTGATGCAAAATCGTACCCAACAGCAGCAGCCATTAAGAACTAAATTCTTCAATATTTTGAAAACCCACATGCAAAAATAGGAATCAGTGTATATTTTTATATACATTTTGGATGAAAATGAAAATGCAACGGAAAAAAAAACAAAAAAACTCACCTTTCTATTTCTAATTGTAGTGAAAATGTAGTCGATTTCAAACTTGATAACTTTATGGTACTAATGAATATTTAATGACAGATTTAAATGAACGAAATTTTCTCCATTTTAAATCTACAATTAATAACAGATTGAGGAGTTGTGGTGTGGTGGTGGCTGCACGGCACGGCGCGGCATGGGGTGGGGTGGGGTGGGGTGGGTGGAGTGGGGTGGATGAGAAATAAGATAATTTTTACTTTTTGAAAAGTTAAGAGAATTTTTTTCAGTTTTTTTTTATTTTGTTGTTGTTTTTAGCTTTCTTTTATTTTTGTTTATTTAAAATGGATGAAAAATCCATCATTATCTGTCAATAGGGACGTGATATACAATTAATTGAAGGGTTGATAATGGATTAGTAACAAATTTAAAATGTTGGGAACGAAAATTACAAAATTCCCTTAGAATAATTAAGAATTACCTAAAATTTATGTTTAACTTATGATACATTAAATTTTAAATTTAGGGAAATTGGCGCAAATGGTCCCTAACGTTTACCATTAGTGTGCAAATGGTCCCTAACGTTTCATTTTTGGCGAAAAGGTCCCTAACCTATACATTTAGGTGCGCAATTGGTCCTTTTAGGTGCGCAAATGGTCCATAGCACTATTTTTTGTCTTTATTAGCAGGGGTAAAATTGTCAAGTCACATTTTTTTTCAACCTTTCAATTGGCGCAAATGGTCCCTAATCATAAGAAATTTGCAATTGGATTCCTAACCTTTAAAAAAGTGAAAATGAGTCCGATACTTTAATTTTTTTATTAAAAATTAAAAAAAACTAATAAATTGATAATATACTAAATTATTTTGAATATTTTATGAACTATTATAAAATAACCAAAATTGAAATTCATAATTATTAACAAATGTGCTAATTAAAATTATTTTATTATTATTAAGTAATCATATTATTTAAAATTCAAACTTTAATTTTACGTTACAACAAAAGAAGAAAAATAAATTTGTCACAAATAAAAATTTTACTTATGCTCAAACCAACTCGATTTTATACAGTCTCATATTTACTGGGCCAATCCAATCCGATTTTGAGCTACAAGGTTATTGGACCAATCCTATTCTAAATTTTAATTAATTTTTACATTCAAAAAAAAAAAATAAAGCAAAAAAAAAAAAAGGTTCCACCCCACCCCACCCCACCCCACGCCACCCCACCCCACGAGCAGAAAGGGAGGGGATTTCTCCCCTTCCTTTCTGCTCGCGCAACCAGGGGGGAGAAATCCCCCCTGGTTTCGCCGCGAATAGGGGGGATTTCTCCCCCCTATTCGCGGCGAAGTTGCGCGAGCAGAAAGGGAGGGGATTTCTCCCCTCCCTTTCTGCTCGTATTTTGGGTTGGGGGGTGGGGTGGGTGGAACCTTTTTTTTTTTTTGCTTTATTTTTTTTTTGAATGTAAAAATTAATTAAAATTTAAAATAGGACTGGTCCAATAACCTTGTAGTTCAAAATCGGATTGGATTGGCCCAGTAAATATGAGACTGTATAAAATCGAGTTGGGTTGAGCATAAGTAAAATTTTTATTTGTGACAAATTTATTTTTCTTCTTTTGTTGTAACGTAAAATTAAAGTTTGAATTTTAAATAATATGATTACTTAATAATAATAAAATAATTTTAATTAGCACATTTGTTAATAATTATGAATTTCAATTTTGGTTATTTTATAATAGTTCATAAAATATTCAAAATAATTTAGTATATTATCAATTTATTAGTTTTTTTTTAATTTTTAATAAAAAAAAATTAAAGTATCGGACTCATTTTCATTTTTTTAAATATTAGGAATCCAATTGCAAATTTCTTAAGATTAGGGACCATTTGCGCCAATTGAAAGGTTGAAAAAAATGTGACTTGACAATTTTACCCCTGCTAATAAAGACAAAAAACAGTGCTAGAGACCATTTGCGCACCTAAAAGGACCAATTGTGCACCTAAATGTATAGGTTGGGGACCTTTCCGCCAAAAATGAAACGTTAGGGACCATTTGCGCACTAATGGTAAACATTAGGGACCATTTGCGCCAATTTCCCTTAAATTTATTATATATTAGTTCCTCTTATTTTTTTAAATAATTATTTTTAGTTAGACTTTCGATCCGACAATGACATACCAGTTGAACCAGTGACATGCTGGTTGAATTAATGACCTGCCAACCCGATACTTTGTCTAGGTCACTAACATGTCCAGTTCTAAAAACTATGCTCTATACCGTTACATTCTTGCTAACAAGAATGCTATTTTAAAATGTTTTGTATTAATTTTAACATAATATATATTAGACGAATACACAACTTGCATAATCTTGTTTCTCTGTCTCTAAACTAAGGCTAAGCGCATGTTTGGGTGTGCTTATACTAACTTATAAGTACTAGAACCATCTTTTTTTTTTTATGACTCAACATAAATAAATTGTTGGTGACACGCAAGTCTCAGTAGTTCTTATTTATTTTATTTATTTATTTAAAAAAATTATATTTTAAAATGACCAGTCAAACACTAAGATAATTCCTATTCCCTCCTAACCAGAACAAAGTTGCTATACTACTCTACGTTTTTTTTTTTACAAGAATGATGTTTTCTCTGGTCTCTACTCGAAATAATGAGTATATTGATTGTTACCCATTTTGTTCGAGTCAAAAGATAATTCATTATCTTTGTTGTTTTAAAATTGTTTTCAGTTTTCAATTTTGTAAAATACTCAAAACTTATTTATTTTGATATTTTTGAAAATGTATTTTCGAAAACAAAGTTAAATTTATAGTACAAAACTCAAAACGCATTTTTGACGTTTTGAGTATTTCAGTGAAAATATTGAAAACACTGAAAACATTTTAAAATTTTTTATTTAAATAAAATTTTAAAAAAATAAAAAATAATTTTTTTTATAGATTCTAAAAAAATAAAATTCTAAAAAAACAAAAATTCTAAAAAATATATAAAATTTTATAAAAACGAAAATTCTAAAAAATTAAATTCTAAAATACTAAATAAATAATTCAAGCCCTTATTGGTTATTTAAATAAAAAATTTAAAAAATTATTTCAATAAAAACATATTTAAATTCTCATTCCACGTCATCAATTATTATTATTTTATTTCTTATTTTGCCAATTTATTATTTGTTTGCATTTTATTTTCGTTTCTTATTTTGCCAATTTATTATTTGTTTGCATTTTATTTTAGTGACAAAAAAAATTGTAAAATTCACCAACTTTAAAATGTATATATTACTTGATAATATATTGATATAAAATTCTTATATTTTATTGAATAATCAAATTCAATGAATAAAATTTTATAAAACAATTTTTCAAAATTTCAAACAAAACGTGTTTTCCATTTTCCTATTTGTAAAAATAATTTTACAGAACGACAAACCAAACACATTTTCAACAATTTTGAAAATAAATTTAAAATTCAAAACTGAAAATTGAAACACAAAAACTACTTTAAAATTTTATAATTACATTGGAACTTTCATAAAGAAGTAAACAAAGAGGAAAACCTTCTCATTAAACTAATTATAGTATTAAACAATACAAGTAAACATATTAGAGTGTGAAAGAACTTAGAAGAGACTAAAAAATCACATCGATCTAGCATGCAAATAGTGGCATGTGTGTATATATTTATATTAACTCATTAAGTGTATGTTTTAGTACTACAAACAAAAAGTCACTAATGAGTTTGTATGAACCATCACTTTAAAAATTAATATTGATTAATTTCAACATTTTGGGATTTAAATGAATTTTATTTCTTCCCTCCCAAAATTTTGTTAGAATCTTATTGTTTATTGATGCTCAAAATGCAACGATGTTATATATTCTCTTAAAATTAATTAATTGGCACGCGCAGTTTATGTGACTGATAAGCTTAAATCAATTATAAATGGACACGTCACTTACTACTATCTAATAATCCCGCAAGTAAGTGTACGACAGTGTATAGCGCGTGCAAAAATAGCTTACCATAAACATAAATAAATAATACCAAACTACTTTTTGTCATCCCCGATCAAGATACAACAGTGGGAGCACAAGGTACAATACAGTTTGTTATACTTTGTTCTTGGAAAGTTGTACCTTATAAGAAAATATACGAAAATAATTACTTTTTCTAGTCAGACACAAAACGGAGAGTGAGAGAGCGATCAGAGGGACGCCAAGGAAACGGGGGTCTTCAATTTTTTGATTGAGGAAACAATTTTGGAGAAAAGAGGAAGGAATTCAAAATTCAAAGGAAATTTTGAAGGAATAAGAGCAAATGGAAGAAGAAGCTATATGGTCTCCAAACAAGAAGTGAAAAGAAAAGGAAGGAAAGACATAGCTGAGATTTTTACTGATTTTTTTTTCTTGAATCTAAATTTCACGAGCTTCAATAAGGTCAGCCCTTAATTTTATCTTCTCCGTGAACTCACATTTTTCTGTTCTTTAATGATTCGTTTTCTTGAAGTTTGAAGCCTGAGCATTAGAATCTGAACTTGAAGTTTTGAATTCAAGCTTGAATCGTGTATTGATAGGTTGGCATTTGGGTTTGTTTAATTATATTGAGGAAATAAATGAATTGTGGGGGGTTTACTGAGCTGCAGAAATAAATAAATAAATGTTCTTTGAAGTTTTATTAAAATAAAGGGTTTGTTTGTATTTCGGTTGTGATATTTGGGTTTAGTATTGAAGAATTTAGAAACTTCGTGAATTTTGGATTTTTGGAGGGAGATTTAGTTTAATTGCAAAATTGAGATCTCTAGGTGTGGACTCGACGCTCCAAGAAGTGTGTGTGTGTGTGTGTGTGTGATAAAATTGAATTTTTGGAGATGGGTTTTTGTTTGGCCCTGTTAGGGTTGTTATTACAAGGATCAATGATGTTTGGAATATGGATTTTTGGAATTGGAGCAAAACGCCCTAATTTAGTTTAAGCTTCCGTGTCATTACTCATTATCGTAGTACAGTGTGTTTGTGTTTTATGGATTTTGAGTGTCGAGAGGGAGAGATGCTACCACCAAAACTGCATTCACGGATCAATCTTGCTGAGTTGAAATCTCAGATAGTGCTGAAACTCGGGCTGGAGGGATCCAAGCGGTATTTTTATTACTTGAATAGGTTCTTGAGTTTGAAGCTGAGTAAGGTTGAGTTCAATAAGGCTTGTCTTAGGATTGTCGGACGGGAGAATATTCCGCTCCACAATCAGTTTATTCGTTCGATACTGAAAAATGCTTGTAGTGCAAAAGTCCCACCACTGGCGAGTCAGGAGGAGGATGTTCCCAAGCATGGAATTCAAGTTGGTGACAAGGAGATTTCAACTCATAGTTACCAGCTCAATGGGTCCCACACTAGTATGATTCAGGCTTCTGGTTCGCCTGGTTTGTCCAATGGAGGTGGCGTGTTGTCAGTCTCACCCCGGAAGGCCAGGACAGGGTTTCATGATCGCAGAACTGGGGAACGTCGTAGTGTACTTGGAGCGAATGGGAAGACGAGTTTTGTTTATCAGCAATTGATTGTCCCTCAGTCGACTGACTTCAATGGCATCTCGGAGAATGGGGATTCAAAAGCACCAGATATCAGGAGGCCAGTGCAATATAGCCAAGGACTCGCACAGCAAGCAGAGAATGAAAGTGAGTTCTTGGTTCCCCATCCCGCTGAATTGTTGGCGCTGAAGAAATCATCAGATGGTGCAGTTCCTGTACATGGCAAGGACGAGACTGAATTGCTAGTTAGAGATGAGGAAAATGAGGTCTCTGCTAGGTTTCCACTAGAACCTCCTCTCGGCGTTCCATTATGCCCAGTCAGCACCGGTGTGGCTCACAGAGCTCTGCTTCCTTCAAGTAGCAGTAGAATTCTTGGAACTTTTTGCAATGGTGCTTTGTTGGATGATCTAACATTAAGGGAACGAATGGAGCATATAGCTTTGGCGCAGGGTCTTGAACGGGTGACGGTGGACTGTGCCAACGTACTGAACCATGGTCTAGATTCTTACATGAAAGGCTTAATTAGGTCTTGCATTGAACTAGTTGGAGCAAGGTCAGGGCATGAGTTGGCAAAGAAGAATACAGGAAAGCACCAGGCTTATATGAAGCGTATAAATGGTGTAAGACTGGGTTATCAATATCAGACCCAAAGTGGTGGCAGGCCTTTGGAAGCAGACGAACATAGAATCCACTGCCCGATTTCTTTGCAGGATTTTAGGTTTGCCATGGAGCTGAATCCACGGCATCTTGGTGAAGACTGGCCATTGCTACTGGAGAAAATATGTATTCACACATTTGAAAGATAACACGGTTTATTGGGCTCATTTTTTTGAAGTTCGGTTAAATTGGTCCCTACCGGATCAAAAGGCATGCTGCACAATGCTGATCTTCTCATTCATGGCCTTTTGATCCATTATAGTTCCCCCGAAGAAAATTTATCTCTTACAAGATGACCGAGGCAAGAGCAGTAAATATTTTTCTCCTCCTGCTGCAGGACTGATCTTTGGTCGGAAGTACCCCTCATTAGCAACCTTTCACAAGAGAAGAATGTCCACATTTGGTTGCACTGTTGTATGATTAGCTTAACCCCCACTTCATATTTTTTTGCTTTTTCTGTAATTTACAGTCAATGAAAATTTTTACAGCAGTTTTGCAGGAGTAATTTTTGTAGTTCAGAATTTTAGCAAAAAGGTTCGATTGCATGATGCAATAATCATATGTATGTACCTTCAGCATTATGATTGATTGATATCTCAATATTAACAACACATTTTCATTTTCATCAGTTGCTTAATTTGTTTTTGCTTTTGTTTCCCCCAGCTTTCTTGGTGCTTTTGGTGTTTATGCCTCTTCCTTTCAGAAGCTAAAATTGTGCACCGTAGTTAGTGTAGTGTTGGCTGTGTCTATCACACACATATAGTTATTGATATATTGCTCTGAATTCTTTATCCTAAAGAAGTGTATTCAATCTATGCATGCACAGAAAATATATTCAAGTTATAAATGTAAACTGAAATATATTTTCGTTCTAGTTTTTGCTGTATTTTATTGCTTCTTCTTTTTGGGTTAAAATATTTTAGCCATACCTTTTCTTCCCTTACAGAGGACAACCTAATTTTAGGCAAAAATTTTTTGTAGCATCTTATAGAAGATCTACTCGACTTCCTATAGAAATATCCACCATTTTCCTTTGTGTGCAGCTCATTTATATTACAGGTCAGCTTGCTTCTCATACAGATACAGTATGCCGAGGAATTATTCAGACTTCAAGAAATGTGAACAGGTTGTTGAAACTTAACTTTTTTTCTTACTTTCATGGCTGTCTTTTATGGCTTGTTTGGTATGGTGGATTTTACAGAAAAAAAGAAAGAGAAGCTAAAATTTTGTTTATATTACTCTCTAATTCTTTCCACTGTACCAAACATACTCTTAGACCTAGAGGTTCTTCTATGGGCCCGGGAGCATTTCATTACGGAGTTGACATATTTATAGGTCATTGATATTCAAAATAGTACCATCATATATTTTGCAGGTTAATACTTCCAATTTTGTATTAAAAGGCTAAAAAAAAGCCCCCTCTTTAATAATTTATAAATTCTGTAAGCTCTTATGCGTTACTTGCTTTAATAACAGAAGCAAATGTAGCCTTTTTACAAAAACAAACTCTGTATTACTTTTCCCACTTCTCTTATTCTTTCTTCTCAGGGAATGACATTGTTTATGTGGTCTTCAAGTGTATTATCTTTGGTACTTTTTGGAAGTTCTTATATGTTGGAATATTCACGGCCGGTATAGTATGCGGAAAGACAGAGAAGAGCGAAAGAAGGAGAATCCACTTCAGTTGGATCTATTGCGTTTTGAAACAGATTGTGTAAGTTACTTTGTGTACCCAAGCTTAAAATGTTTACTTAGAAGTAAATAAGTAAATTTTAAAATAAATATTTTTTTATTTGTCAAATTGAAAAGAAGTTGTACCGTGTTGTGTACTGTGCACTAAAGACAGTTATAATTAATTTTTTAGATTTTTTGTCTACTGTTTGGTTGAGCTAAAAATCTAAAAAATGTTAGACCACTTTGGTTTTACTTTCAATAGTTATGTCATATCTATTTTTTGAGAGAAATAAACCAATCACGACCGTAGGGAGTTTTCTTCGCTACAGGAAGAAAAAAGCACGTCCAAGTGTCACTATCTCTTCAATTTCATTTCCTCCAAAATTTGCTATTGAATCATTTTCTTCAACGGACCATCCAAAATTTGCTTATCTTTTCAATCCATCTCCCTCAATCGATCATCTCATTCTACCAATCATCTTCAAAATATGTTTACCGCCTTAATCTATTATCATAATAGAACTTACGGTCGGATTTCACCGCAAAAGAAGCGGTATACTAGTTTATTATTCTCTATTGTATAACTTTGCATGAAGAATTATCCTTATTTGAAGCTGTTTCTGTAAAAACTGATTTCAATTTTCTGGAATTTTAGATCTTATAATTGAGGTGGGCGGTCCGGGTTCAATCTGGTTTTTGCAGAACCGGGCTGAACTGGTAAATATTTGTTTTCTTTATTATGGACAAAGGAAACTGAACTAGATCAGTGGATTGATACTCTTTGTTTCTTTATTATCTAACAACTGATAAAGTCATTTATTTTAAAAGTTGAAAATAAAAACATTATGAATGAATTTTTTTCAGCATAATGAACTGGCAGGTCTCATTTGGATCCAGTCCGGTTCTGGGAAAATTTTCCGTAGAGAAAAACAAGCTTGCGATTATACATAATTGGAGAAAAGAAAGGATTTATCCGTGCAATATTGCAAATTTGATATGCAAGTAATGAATTATGCAGGTCGGTTTTGTTTTTAACCCCTCTCTACCCCCCCCCCCCCCCCCCCCCTCTCTCTCACACACACACTCAAGAAGAGAAGATACAATGATGGTCGATCATTCACCAATCTTGTAGAAACTGTTACTTTCTAAGACGTATCCGTCAGATAAGATTTCGTTTATGGCCATTTTACAATGAAATTCTTTTTGGCAAAGATCTATCCACTAACCACTATATTCACAGAGCGCTCATCATGGGTCCCAGGTTTATCTAACACTGGCACGGTATTTTTGATTGAACCTCATATCCATCGAGAGGATTGAAGAGGAGGAAAATTTTAACGATTTTGAAGCATTAGAATTTTTCTTCAGGGGTGATGACAAAATTGAGAATTCATTTCAGGGCACGGTAGCTTCTCTTTTTAATTTTGTTATGTTGGATTTCTCGTTTTCATTTTCTTCTTTGTTATTCATTAGTTTTAGTGTAGATTATGAGGTAATGTTAGTTGGGACTTGTTCGTCTAAAAGTTTAAATTATTATTTTCAATATACAATTTGAGTTTATTTGTTCAGTGGGAACTTACTTGAGAATTAATTAATGACAACAAATTCTATCTCTTCGTGTGTTCGCTCATGCGTTTCTCTTTCGTGATGGGAAATATTTCAGTGGATTTTTTGAATCTAGTTCATTCACATTCATATGATGTATAAATCATTGGTGTTTGAAATTAAATTTTAAAAAAACAAAGATTTAAACATGAAGCAAACTAATTAGTGTCATTCACCTCCATCTCCAATTTAACTTGTTTAGCAGGTAAACCATTTAATATCACACGACATATTTAAAACTATTTATTAAACACTTGACCAATAAAATTGTGTTTGTGAAAATGAAAATCAATAAAAACACAAAATGAGATGAATGTGAAATCGATTGAGTATAAACTAAGGATATAAAGAGTTAGGTGATTGTGATATATTTTATAGGATTAATTATACTAATGGTCCCCATTTTTTCAGGTTTGTAACGACTTTATCTCCATTCAATTTTTTTAGCAGATATCATCCCCATTCTTCTATTTATTTTCACATATCGTCCTCACTCACAAAATCTGTCAAAAACTATCGTTAAATGGGCTTCAATCACAATTTTTATCTTTTTAAAACGAGGGCATTTTAAACAAACCATCTAAAATTATTTGTGTAAGAAGATAACAAGCGTAGTTGCAAGAACTCTTGAATAGGGATCACCAACACTAAGGAAGTAGCAAAGAAGAAGAAGAAGACATGAATGTCACTACTATAGATTTGTGGAAGAAGATAACATATTTTTTGTTCAATTGTTGTTGATTGTGAATTGTGGGATGTCATTTATGTGCGTGGTTGTAAGAACACTTCAACTGGGAGTCTGAGACCACCGACACCAAGGAATCGGCAAAGAAGAAGAAGAAGGAATGAATGTCACTACTGTAGATTTGTGAAAGAAGATAACATACTTTTTGTTCAATTGTTGTTGGTTGTAAATTATAGGATGTCATTTATGTGTGTGGTTGCAAGAACATTTCAACAGGGACAATCGGCACCAAGGAAGCAGCAAAAAAGAAGAAGAAGGCATAAATTGTCACTACTGTAGATTTGTGGAAGAAGATAACATACTTTTTGTTCAATTGTTGTTGGTTGTGAATTGTAGGATGTCATTTATGTGTATGGACATGTTCAATTTTTCCTTCGAAAGCTGTAGCAGTGCAGGTCTCCATTCTTTAAATGTAGTCACATTGTCCATTTCTATTCTTTATATTTAGTCACAGCGTAGATTCCCATTCTTTACATAAAGTCTACAGATACGTAACCTAGTACATCAATACCCTGGATACAAATTATAGCAAAAAAATCCAAGTTCAACTGCTCCCAGCTGCCGGTGTTTGTTTTTGTGCTTGTCTTCGGTTTTCAGCACGTAATTTTTCATTCTCTACTTCTAGTTAGGCATGGCAATTGGGGCCGAGCCAGCTAAATCACGAACTCGGCTCGTCTGGAGACGACTCGTCTCCAAAAGGTCGGTTCGGCCCATGGGTTCGTGGGTCAAACGAGTCGAGCGCCAGCTTGGCCCGGCCCGGCCCGGCCCTTTTTTTTATTTTTTTTTAGTTTAAAATTTGAAAATAAATCATTCTATTTATTTTGTTAAAGAAAAAATTGTAAATATTTAAAATAAATCATTTATCTTTATCTTTATCTTTATATTAAATATTAAATATTTATCTTTATGTTAAAATTTTTATTGAATCATCTTGATTATGTTTATTACAATCCTCATATTTGACTCTTATGTTTTTGTTTTTTTTGTTTTGAATTTGAAAATAAAAAAGAAAGTAGAAATAAAAAATCATTTATGTTAAAAATTAAAGATTTAAAATCCACCTCTATTTTTTTTGTGTTTTACATTTTTTAAAATTTGAAAATAAAAAAGAATACCATATCGAAAATCGTTTATGTTAAAAATGTAAAATTTAAAATCCTCCTCCTTTTTCCGGGCTTGAGACCGGCTATTTTAAAAGTAGGCGGAGTTAAAATTATACACAAACAAGATATTACGTGTACAATTTTTTATTAAAATAAGAAAAATTCTTCAAATACAGAAATATTAATGCAAAATAATACTTACTACGAATATGATTAATCCATATTCAAATCTTCAAGTTCTTCAGATATTATTCTGTCTACTTTATTTTGAATTCTAAATTCGGCATTATCTCAATCCTTTAGACACAATAAATTTTCTAAAATGTCGACTTTGAGTTTTGACCTGATATCAGATAAAACACTGCCACTTATACTAAATGCAGCCTCCGATGCTACAGTTGACACCGGAGGTGTTAGTAGATCACGTGCCATTTTGGAAAAAATTGGGTAACTACGTTGATGTTGTCTCCACCATTTAAGTATATCAAAGTTTTTTCTCTCCTCTTCATCTAACATACTAAGTACATCATGTGCAAAATACCTACATAACTCTACAGGTGTGTCATTAGAACAGGGAAGGGAAGAACTAGAAGAAGAACCAACTAATTGTTGACCTTGAGTAGTCCTATGTGTACTGACGTAACTCCATAAGTCAATGTCATCGGTTGATGACGAAGTATATGTTGGATTAGGGGGTCGTACAACGTTTGTACCGGTCTTTTCAGCATAAACCTCATACATAGAACATAAAGTTTGTTCTAAATTAGCACACGTGACTGGATTTCCAAAAGTTAATTTATCTGAAATTGCCATTATTGTTACTTTTGTACTTTCTAAGTTAAGTCGAGGATCCATGATACATGCTAATGGAAATAACATAGGTAATTGTTCCCAATATTTCCTAAATTTAGCTTCCATAACATGTATAATACTAGTAAAAAGAGCAAAATTCTTATACCTATGAAAATTGTTAGCAATATAATAGAAATGATTTAAAACAAGTGGAGTAGTTGGGTAATACACCAGAACATGCATTTGTTGCGTCGTAAAAAACTTTTAAAAATTTTCGAACATGATCACATATTTTTCAATCATGTAATTCTAAATCATATTCTGAACCGTGTAAGTGTCGGTCATTATAATACACAGTAATGCAATCTTCATAACCTTCACACGATTCAAGCATAAGATATGTTAAATTCCACCTATTGGCAACATCAATTGCAAAATATTTTGATTGCAGCCCATTTTCTGTACATAGAGCAACAAAAACTTGTTTTCTTGATGGTGAAACTGAAATATAATTAATAGCAAATCTAATTTTTTTCAATCGAGGTTGTATAAATTTTAATACATCTTGTACAATTAAATTAAACACATGACACACACAACGAATATGAAATAAAATACCATCAAAATGTAGATTAAGTGTTACATTAATTTTTCAATTACTATATTATTTAGGCATGCATTATCAAATGTAAAACTACGAGCCTTAGAATCACATTTAAATTCATGTAACACACTTAATAAAACTTGATAAATATTATTTTCATTATGAGGATAGTCTATTTGTTTAAATGCTATTACTTTTTTATGCATTAACTAACTATTATCAATGTAGTGTGCAGTTGCTACCATGTATTCTTTTTTGTTACAATATGTCCATAAGTCTAATGTAAAAGATACAACACCATTGTAATTATTAATATCATTAATAATAGCCTCTTTCTTAGTATTATATCTAACAATAGTATCTTTACGAAGTGTATTTATAGAAATACTAACGTACCTTGGTTGTAGATATTTTTGGACGAATGACGTCCAATGAGGATTGTCCACCAAGCATAGTGGAAACTCGACATTTGCTATCAATTCCGGCAGTCCTTCGTGTCGCATAAGTTCTTGTGAATATATCTAGTTGTTGAGAGTGGGACTACTAGA
Organism: Forsythia viridissima; assembly: GCA_030279155.1. Taxonomy (NCBI): domain Eukaryota; kingdom Viridiplantae; phylum Streptophyta; class Magnoliopsida; order Lamiales; family Oleaceae; genus Forsythia; species Forsythia viridissima. The sequence goes on from CM059042.1 coordinate 11,752,075, forward strand.
CCCGGCTCCAGGAGATCCAAACTGGAGTTGTGCCTGATTTGTATCCACACCTTCATGTTTGTATTAACACTTTTTGAAGTGTCTGTTTAGATGGGTCGTACATATCCCCTTGTGCCAAGCAAACTTCTTCTAACAGTGTTTACAGTGTGCTTTGAATTCAGGAACTCTGTTCACTAGTTTACCATTTGGCACCAACTGAAAATGCTGCTAGCATATAGCCTTTTGTTTAGTGGCTTTTCGTTTAGTGCTAGAGCCAATGGTAATTTGTGTATCGGCGTCGTCATGAACGTCTTCCAAATCAATTGGATCAGTGCTACCACCAAACTGATCAATAATATCGTCTGGAATTAGAATGTCATTAAGACCACTGAAATCATCATCACTTCGGTTGTATGCCATTTGGAATAATAGAAGAAAGAAAATAAGAGAAGATGAAGATGTAGTAGAACGTAGAAACTAGAAAATAGAAATGTAGAGAATTAGTAGAAGTAGAAAATTATAGCGTAATAACTAGATAATAAGATACTAGATACTAACTAGAACACTAATATTGAGATTTGAGAGAATGTAATTTGAGAATTTTTAATGGATTGAGTATGTAATTGAATGAGAGATAAGAGATTAAAGTGTGAAAAAATGAGTTTAAAAAATGAGTTTAAAAAATGGGTATTTATAGAAAAATAATGAAAGAAAAAAACAAAAAAAAAAAAAAAAGGTCAAATGACCGTTGGCCAACGGTCACGATTTCGTGACCGTTGTGGACGAGCCACGAGCCGAGCCAGTTCGTGGCTCGTCCATCGGCTTGTGTCCACGAGCCCAACGAGCCGGCTAGTTTTTTTGACGAGCCGAGCGAGCTCGGCCCTTTTTTTTTTCTCCAGCTCGGCCTTAGCTCATGTCCGTGGTTCGACGAGCCCGAGCCCGAGCCCGAGCTGGGCCGAGCTTTTACGAGCCGAACCGACGAGCTGACGAGCTTTTTTGCCACCCCTACTTCTAGTCTTATATTTTGAGCTTGTAGTGTTCTGTTGTCAAATTCAAATAATGTATTATCATCTTCTAATCTAATGTTATCTGCTGCCAATCTTCTATTCTCTCATTGTAATGTAGAATTCTCATCTTTCAATCTTCGCGTTGACCTTAACAAACTCGGAATGACTACCTTTGACTAGTCACATATTGGTGGGTCATGCCACACAAAGCATCGACAACGATCTCCCTACAAGAAGACACATTAACATTAATGATTCAACCAAAAAACTGGCCGTTTGTGCTAAATGATACCTTTTGGTCACAGACAAAGAATCTTCTTGCTGGGTTCGCACCAATTCAATAAGTCTTTAGATTCATGAGATGACCACATCTGCATGTTCTACCTTCTATATCTTTGTTGCAGTGGCACAACATAGAACAGAGAACAAAGTTGAGGAGAGAAGAAAGATGAAAACAGTAGAAGAGAGACATCAGATGAAAGCTAAATGAACAAATATGAATTTGACCATTAATATAAGATCACCACATCCTTTACTTGACAAATGGAGTGAAGAAAGAAATATTTTTTAAGTGGTTTGCCTAAAATGCACTCGTTTTAAAAAGATAAAAAAATGTAGTGCGAACCCATTTAACGGTAGTTTTTGACAGATTCCGTGAATGGGGACGGTATGTGAGAATAAATAGAAGAATGAGGATGATATCTGATAAAAAATTGAATGAGCATGAAATTATTACAAAATTGAAAGAATGGTGACCATTAGTATAATTAACCCTATTTTATATAAACAATAAAATTTTATTTATAAGGAGTTCACGATCTCCATGGAGCGTATATTGGAGTTTATAAACTCCACAAAGTATGGGTCCCATATATATTTTACGGTCTCACATATTCGGATTCTGAGCATGTTTGGCAAATAAACTCATACTTCATTCGTCTCACAAAGATAGACTAGTTTTTTTTTTCACACAGATTAAGAAATATTATTTAATGAATTGAAATTATAAATTTTCACACACTTTTTCTATTATGCCCACATTTAATATTAGTCATTCATGAATCTAATAAATTTAAATGCTCATTAAGTTACAATTAGAATGCAAATGAAATTGAATTGCATTACATTGAAACAATAATGAAATCAATTGTTGACTTTGTTATTGGGGGATGAGTGTTTCTAGACAATATGGAATTTATTGATTGCCTACTTAAGTAAATGTGTGAATAAATTTATGTAATTTTCTATTATAATTGGAATATGTTAAGTTTATTTGAGTTGATATCAATGTAAATTAAATAAAAGTATATTAGGAAAAAGAAAAAAAATTAATACACTCTCTATAAATAAAGTAAGTGGCCTATAATTTAAGATAGATAAATAAAGAAAACAAGTCTATCTTTTTGGGACGGATTGAGTATTTTATAAGTATTGAAAATTTACATTTTTGTAGGCAAGGTTTTATAAGATAGGGCATGGCCAAACATTCATAAGTATGGGACCCATACTTAGGGTCCGTTTGGTACAACTATTGTGAGTAGAGCTTTTAGTAGTCGAACTTTTGATAGTAGAACTTTTAGCAGTAGAGCTTTTGTTAAAAAGCTGTTGACTGTTTGGATATGAATTCAAAAAGTGCTATGAATATTAAATTGAGTGTTTGGTTGCATAACTATAAAAATACTTTTGTATAAACTTTATATTTATTTGATTAAACAATAATTAATTATTATATATCTCATATTATTTGTTTTAAAATAAATAAATTTTTTATATCCTATAATAATTATTAATATTAATATATTAATTTAATTATAATAACACGACTATTTTATTATATTTGATTAAACAATAATTAATTATTGTATAACTCATATTATTTTTTAAAAGAAATCAGACAATTTTATATCCTATAATAACTATTAAAATTAATATATTAATTTAATTATAATATCATGATTATTTTATTATATTTGATTAAATAATAATTAATTATTTAAATCAAACATATTATGTATAATTTATTTTATATTGTTTAACACTTCAATATATTTTTTCCACTTTATATAAGTATATGAAGTGACAATTTGATGTAAATAATTAATGTTATAAATAAATTAATATCTTTTTTGATGTATTAATTATAATTGTTAATTTTTAAGTTTATTAAATGTTAATTACAATTTCCCCGTAAAGGTTCAATTAGAGCTTTTCAGAGAAACTCAAAATTTGAGCTTCTCTAAAACAGTTTTTTTAAGCTGTTTTTTAGTCAAAAAGTGTTTATTAATTTTAACCAAACAATAATAAAAATAACTAAAAATACTTTTACTCTTTAAAAAGTACTTTTAAACTTCAAAAAAACCCTTCCAAACATAAGCTCCAATAAGCTGTGCTGAATCATACTGGGACTGTGAAGTATGGTCGTGGGGCAGCAATTGAAACTCCAAATCATACCGAAAGTATTGGTATTTGGTAAGACTATGGGTCGATTTGGTGTAGTTTATAAACTGGTTTATTTGATCAAAATAATTTATTTGACTAAAACTTGGCATTTATAGTATGATATTGTTGACCATTCTTGATCAAATAAATTATTTTAGTTGAAAAATTAGTTTATAATCTATATCAAACAAGCTCTATACGTCGGTTCGGTGCTGAAACTGCGAATTAATGTCTTCCAAAGCCCAGAATGGATCCAATTGAAGGGGAATTCTGTAAACTAGAATTCCATATTGAATGGCAAGATCTGGTGCACTAGAGACAGTGCCAGTTTTGGGTCCTGGCCTCGCCTCAGCCCAAAATCGAAGGGGCCATTTTTGTAAATTTACGGCCCATCTTCAGACTTGAGCCCATTTTTGTAAATTGTTGAGCCGTCTCCCTCTCCGTCCAGAACCAGAAGAAGGAAGCAAGAAAAGAACCCGTCTCTTTCTCTCTCAGTTTTGCAGGTGAGCATTTGTCAATAAGAAATAAGAGATATTATTTCATATTTAATAGAAAGAGAACAGATTCTGCTGCATATTATACACCAACAAAGCATGAAATATGATTCGAATTTCATTTTTGACAAATTGAAAACTCAAGCACGGAAAAGGGAAGAAATATGCTTGTGTTTGATGTTCTTAAATTAATTTCCAATCATTTACTCATCCACCAGAGAACCCCAATGTGTTGTATTTTTACTGATAATTCATTTTTTTTATGCTTAATGTTGATTGAAGTTTGAAGATTGTGGGTTTTGGGATTTTTGATTGATTGAAGATTGTTAATTGAGAATGATAAAATCTTGGGTTTTTGATGATTTATGATTAATTCCTCTTCGAAATTCATGAATTACCAAGTGAATTTTTTGGGTATATCAGTACCTCATTTATCAATGTTAATTCTTAATGTTGCAATGGCTAAGACCTTGCTATTTCCATTTGTTTTTTGGTCATTTTACACGATTTGTATTAATGATGGTTGCATGTTATTATTTCTGTCTGACATGGATAAACAATCCAGGTGAAAAGTTGAATTAGTGTATCGTATCTCGTCCTTGGGTACATTAGAGAGAGTTGCCCCGGAGTGGATGAGGGAGACTCTCATGTATCATCATGTATTATTTCTCCTTAAGATTTTACAATAGTAATCGCAATGTCTTAGTTGATTGCTGTTCGTTATATACAGAAAAGTTGGGCGTCTCTCACGTTGTTGTACTTCAGCTTAATGTTCTAATGTTGTCAAGAAAGCTTTTATACAGAGCGTCTCTCACGTTGCAGTTCGTTATATAGAGCAAAGTTGGCATTGAATGATTTTTCTCTTGAAAATGAAATTTAGCTGCTTGTCTCTTTAAATTGAAATTTAGCTGAAACAAGTATGTACCAAAAAAATCAGAATTATTATTATGTATAAAGGAAAGAGTCACTATTTAGTGGTTTAATTGGGTTATTATATCCTTGTTATGTGAATAATGCAACGTAGTACCACTGAATTTTACTATTTTTGGTGGCGGTAGACCTCTTGATCACAATGATAACTTACAAGCAATTAATCACCTGAACAACCACCAGCTCCCATATGACATAGTAAAAAATTTCTGGCGTACTTAGCTTGACAGCATGTGGTTGTTGTTTGCCTTGAATAAGCTCCTAAAAATCAATGGTGCATTTGTTTTCTCTCTTTTTTTTTTTTTTCTTTTTTTTTTTTGTATTTGTATCTCAGAAATTAGCTGTTGTGTTTGATGTTACTCACTTTTTCTTTTGTCGGATTTCACAGGGTGTTATTTATTGCTTTGAATGGTGGTTTCTTAGTTGATTTGGTAAACCAATATTCTAGGAAGTTGAAAATGAGTTTGATTGGACAGCTAAGGCGTCGTTTACCATATGGATACTTTAGAAAACCCATTGGAGCTCCTGCAACTGTACCTTGTTTGATTAACTTATTTGGGGTGACTAGAAACTTTGCTCAACCTGCAATAAAAGAGGAAGAAGAGGAGGAAGAAGTAGAGATAGACCAAAGAAGACTTCCAGCTGATTATAATCCCGAAACATTTGATCCCACAGAGCATCGCAGTCCCCCCACGGAGAGGGTATGGAGACTCGTTGATGAAATATCTGGACTCACACTGGTTGAAGCTGCAGAGCTCTCTTCTATTATGATGAAGAAGCTGGGCATGAAAGAGCTGCCAGTCATTGGGGTCATGAAGCCAGGTGCTGCTGGAGTGGCTGCAGTGTCGATGAAGGCATCAACGGCAGCCAAGGAAGAAAAGAAACCGGAAAAGACAGCTTTTGAGCTGAAGATGGAGTCTTTTGACTCAGCTTCAAAACTCAAGGTAATTAAGGAGATTCGGAGTTTTACTGATTTCGGACTAAAGGAAGCGAAGGACTTAGTGGAGAAGGTGCCTGCTGTGCTTAAAAAGGGGGTGCCGAAAGAAGAAGCAGAAAAAATTATTGAGAAGATGAAAGCAGTTGGGGCTGTCGTAGTTATGGAATGATGCCGTTCTTGTTTGATCATTAGCGTCTTCTAAATCTAGTGATTTTTTTTCTCAAGGAAAAGCAGTCTTCTTGTACTTTTAATTTCCCATCTAGATATAGAAATAGAGATCATATAACAGGTGTTGGATCCTCCAGAATTTGGTTTAGGTACTCGAACTTGCTACTCTGTTCTGTATGTCTCATGGATTCTGTGCTCTCTCTCTCTCTCTCTTGTTGAACTGCTTTTTCCTTTTACATGCTTGCCATCGTAAAATTTTGTTCTGGTTCTGAATTTTACCTTGAAATATAGCAACCTTGTCACACGCTGGAAATGGAACTGAGTGTTAGCAGCCTTTACACAGCCCAGCACCCAAAGGTGTCAACCAGTACGGCCTATGCGGAGCTAGACCTACGGGTTTTTACAATTTATTTTGTAATTCTCTGCCATTTTTTTATTTTTATTTTTTAATTTTCTAATGGGGCTTCCCCAGTTGTCCAACATAGCCCAGGTAGGGCCACAAGACATGTCCTGACTGTAGAGATGGGCTGGCCCACGGCCTAGCTGCCACAAGCCCCAGGTTTTATTACAAAACCCTGAATTATGTTGTAAACTTCCCAAGGACATCATTCCTCATGTTTGGTGGTGCTTAAATTATAATTTTAGATGGTCAAACTAGTCAAACATAATTTTTATTCACATATTTTAGAGGACACACAACTTACAATCTACTTTTTATTCACACATTTACTCACAATTTATAATATAATCACTTAAAGAATAATTTCATCAATATCAAACATACACTAATTACTTCTTGTTTCTTGTGTTTTGTATGAAGTGAGTAAGTCTTCTTAACAAGTCAAGCTTGAATTTATGATATGTTCTATTGGTTGCATCCCGTCATATAATGGATTTATTGTTCTGTGTTATCATTGTTGTACCATGATGGATCTATTGAAAATGTAGATGCTTTGAAAAATCAATATAACAAATATAATATTGTCATGTATTACTGAATATAATCTATGCTCTTATGTGAATTGCATGCTGAATATATCCTCACTTGTGTTTCTTGTAGGATGATTATTTGGAAGCTTTTCCTGGTCAAACTCAATCTCAGATTTTCTCCTTGAACCCTCCTGGCTGCAGACACTGCTGCAAATTAATTCTTCAATAGTCTCTCCATGTTTTTCATCGTACAATGTCATCTAGAACTAGAACTAGAGTAGTTTCTTTCACTCGATAATCTAGAGATAATGTTGTCCAAGCATGAGTATTGAAGTGATAAATGGTCATTATAAAGATTTCTAGCAAGAGTAGTCTTAGCAATACATCCCGTCCCAACATTGGGATGATTTGGAGCCCATGACTAGAGTCAAGTCATCATCAAATCCCACTGTATAGTATCCTTCCCTCTATACTCAAGTCTTGATGAACCAGAAGGCAAAGAATTCCTTTGGTAGTAGATTCGTTCATCACTTTCTCCAAGTCTTCACATTTGTGCCCTAAAACATGTTCTTGGTTGCCGGAATCAGATTTGGACAGCGTAAATCACCGCATGAAGAAACTTTCCGATTCCAATAGAATTTGACTTGAAATATGGAATTCAATGATATCTTCTGCTTGATATCCTGAATCTTTGATCTGTCTTTCCAAACATTTTCATCATCACTGCTTTTTTCCGAAGAATAATTTTCCACAAATTTTAGCAAAAATCTAATTTTTCTATATAAGGATCTAATTTGTTGCTTCTTATCAAGAATCCAATGTCGATCAGTATGCATATGATCTGCTCTAGTGTCTGCATAAGCGAACTCAAGACTGCTCTGACCAACTTTGAGTTTGATGATAGTTTATAAGCACTTTTAAGTACCCTCCTTGAGAGATGGTTTCGAAGTTGATTTCTATTTGATATGTTTGTAACAATGATATCAATGCCGACATTACATCCTGGAGGACGCTCGGGAATAGAGTGACTTGTAAAGGTCTATTTTCAATTGAAGCAACGTGGAAATGGCTATTTTCAATAGAAGATTGGTTCATGGAGTCACCCAAATAGAAATAACAGCCACTGTCTTTGATGTCTGTTGTGAAAGCGATGGATTGTAACAAAATAGTTGACAATTACTTCGTAACAAAATAAAAGTTTAACCTTTCTCGTGTTCGAGTGGGGAATGGTATTTTATACCCTCACATCCAAATTAACACAATTAAAGGACAATGTTAGTACTTGCAAGCTCACTTGAGTTTCTTCTTTGCTCTCAAAGTAAAGCTTCTTACATGATAAAACATGATGTATTTACAGAAGACTGATGTTCAAATTGAAGGTAAAGTAGGTAAACACATATATATAAACAGACTAGATTGGCCAGCTCAACTTGCCTGGAAAGACATGCTGGGCCTAGTTCTCCAGTCTCGCGGCCTGCGCACTTATCAGGCCTCACACTTTCCCGACAGGTCTTGTGTAAAATGCAAGTTGTGCCAAGCCCATAGGGATCAAGCAACTTGACACCTCTAAAACAGACTTAACGTACTTGTTTCGTGCCGTACCATGTAACTACTAGATGATTAGGCTTGTGAATTAACAAGCCAGCCGTCCATGTTGTGTACTAGGAGTGTTTAGTAGTCTCCCTTATTGATTATGATTTTTGGAGAAGGACCGGTTTTTACGGTGGTGGTTGGACCATACAAAATTCTTCGATAACCATCGTTGCTTGCGCTTAGTATGGCGTGGCATTGGCTCTGATTCTGATTCTGTCCTTCTCAACATCTCCCACATTATCTGGACATCCTCGTACCCACAAGTTTGGATGTCATTGTGGAGTTTCAAAAGCCCGGCACCTGAAGAAAGCATAGCACAAGTTTGCAGTGTTGTTGAGTACTAAAACACAGTTAAGGAATTAGATTCCTCTGGTCGTGTGACAGGACTACTGACTGCACTCTAATGTGCTAAGTGGGAAACGACAACGTATCTAATTATTCTTACTTTCTAAGCAATAATTTGCAGAGTTAGCAATTAATCAATTATCAATTATCTTTACATACCAGTAAAATGATTAGGAAGATTGAAGATTAAAAGAAGAAAATATTTTAATAAAAATTGTTGAAATGTGTAGTTGAAAAATTTATAAAAATTTTGGATTCTATAAAATAAGTGGTTGAAAATGAGTTTAAAATAAAATGTAACCAAACAATAGTTTTGTTTAATCCTTTAGAGAAATATTGATCATTTCTATAGAATGTATTATTCAAGAAACTCAAATTTTCTTAATTTTACCCAACCGTAGCCGATTTAGATTTACTGCTAAATCACACACACACACACACACACACACACACACAGAGAGAGAGAGAGAGAGAGAGAGAGAGAGAGAGAGAGAGAGAGAGAGAGAGAGAGAGAGAGAGAGAGAGAGAGAGGCTGACCATTTTTGCGAGCCTTGACACGTGTAGATGCAGCATACAAAAATCTTCTAACAGGGAAAACCAGTTTACGCCACCACTCCATCACCTTCCTCCGCCGAGTTGACTCGATATATACCACCCTTATAACCCGGCCTTACCTCTATTCCCTCCAACACTTTATCCCAAAATGCGATTTCTGCATGAGTCTTGTGAGAGTTTCTTGCTTTGGAGTTACAAGTGGATACTTTAACCTTTATGAGTCAAGGCATGGATCTATAATGTGAATATCCACCGACACGTGACCAGTATGCGGTGGCCATTTTTTCTAACTCATACAGACATTTGTTCTGACTTTGGCGCTCTATCTCTTTGAATTTTTTCCTCTATATGAGAAACCACTTTTCTAACATTATTTGGTGGTTCAAATCATTTTCCAGTTGTCGGTTGATTATTAATCATTACAATAGATATTCCATCTTTCTTGACTTAGGTTATGTGATTTTCGATGCTTGCAGTCAATTCTATAAATTAGACTTCTAACGAACTCTAAATTATAGTATGCATTCAAAATTTATAATTTTTTTTTACAAAATTAATTGTTAATTTAAAAAAAAAGAGTAATTAGCACAAAACGTCCTTACCTATTACAGTAATTGTGAAAAACTTTCATACTTTCCAAATTTTGTCATTGTCACCCTCACCTACTGGATTTCTTGCGCAAAAGGTCTTTCCGTCCAAAAAGCAGCACGAGTCGTACTGCATAGTAAAGATAAATTAGTCCAGCCATATATATATATATATAGAGAGAGAGAGAGAGAGAGAGAGAGAAGAAGATTAAGATGAAGATGAAAATGAAGATGAAAATGAAAATGAAATTATTTGGATTCAAATTCTTCTTTGTTTGATGCTCTTTAATGTGAAGAAGAAGAAGAAAAATGGAGAGAAGTTGAAAAAGAAAAAGAAGAAAGTGAAATTATTTTGAACAAAAATTTTAATGTTAGTTAAAATGGAGTTTGGGTTTCTTTTTGTTTTTTCTTTTGTTGAAGAAGATGGATATAGAGTAAAATAAAGATTCAGATTCTTCTTTGTTTGATGTTTTTTACTGTGAAGAAGTGCTCTTTACTGTGAAGAAGAAGAAGAAGAAAAATGGAGAGAAGTTGAAGAAGAATAAGAATAAGAAAGTGAAATTATTTTGAACAAAAATAATCATTTTAATGCCAAATCTTTTTCTGTTTTTTCGGTGCTGTTAATGGAACAAGATCTGTTATGGGATGATGAAGAAATTGAAGTTCTTCATTCTCTTGGCAAAACAGAAATTGAAGTTCTTCATCATCCCAGAACATAACTTGTTCCATTAATAGCACCAAAAAAGCAAAAAAAGATTTGACATTAAAATTATTATTTTTGTTCAAAATGATTCACTTTCTTCTTCTTTTTTTTCAACTTCTCCTCATTTTTCTTCTTCTTCACATTAAAGAGTATCAAACAAAGAAGAATTTGAATCCAAATAATTTCATCTTCATCTTCTTCTCTCTCTCTCTCTCTCTCTCTCTATGTATATATATACACACACACACACACACACACACACACACACACACATATATATATATATAAGTGAAAAAATGTGGTTGGACTAATTTGCCCTTACTATGCAGTACGACTCGTGCTGTTTTTTGGACGGAATGACCTTTTGCGCAAGAAATCCAGTAGGTGAAGGTGAAAATGTCAAAATTTGGAAGATATGGACGTTTTGCACAATTACTGCAATAGGTAGGGACATTTTGTGTTAATTACCCTAAAAAAATATAGCAAACATGAGCCACTTTGATTTTGGGATATATTTGCACACACAAAAATTTTGGGCCAACTTTAGTAATCAAAAATATATATTTTTAAATAAAAATAAGCCTCCTTAAGTTTTGGACTTGAGGCGGTTGCCTCACTTGCCTTGGTCTATAATCGACCTTGATTATATATATAACAACTTTTTTTTTGAATAAACGAGTAAAATAGTCGTCATTACTTCAGTTCTATATGAAGTACTTGAAATGAATTGGTGAATCACTAATTAAAACAAGCTGAAGTTCTATACTAGCTTATTATATTATAACAATCAAATGTCTCGACAAATATTAGAAGATGCGTTTGGTTGAGCTCAAGGACGATTGAGGAGACGTGTTAAGATTGAAAGTCAGGACCAATATGCTCACACTTACCAGCACTGAGGACTTGTATGCATCAGCTAAGGAGTATGAGGGTGAATTATTAAATTGAGCTGCATTATCTGATGTTGAGAAGGAATCACATATTTTTTCCTTTTCTTGAATTTAGGAGTTGTACAAATTAGTTAGACACTTGTTAATAAGTGAGTGGTTAATTCATTGTATAGCTTAATGTATGTATTGCATTGATCAACAATCTGTATTATAATACATCAAAATTTATCTTCAACAAAGCTTTTGAAAATCTAACTTGGAATCAAAGTATTCAATAGCTAACGCCAGTAACAACACTCTTTAGGTTGAATCTAGCACAATAGTGCACACATCAGTAGCTACACATCATTTTACCCTTTGGGATGAACTTGACCCAAACTCCATCAATAAAGTTGGATAAGAACAATTTTTTGTCGTTGAAGAATATGATTATACCTATCATTAAAGGACATAATCTTGAACATTTCATACTGAAGACAAATAAGTGTCCACCAGAATTCCTTGGTGCTCAGACTATCACCAATGAAGGAGAAACTGTTGAAATGTCACCAAATCCAGAATATAGCAAGTGGGTATCCACTTATCAATTACTCATGGGCTAGTTGTATTTATCAATGACATTAGAAATTTCCATGAGAGTAATGGGGGTGCTCAAGCTAAAACAAACTATGGTATGCAGTAAATGAAAGCTATGTCATACTGAACAGGTCTAGAGTCACTTTTCTTACTGGTAAGCTTTAAAGAACCATAAAGGGATCAATGTTAATTGACCAATATCTCACCACATTAAAGCAATTGGCTGATAATCTTTAGATTGCTGGAAAAAGCATTGCTCATGAAGACCTAGTAACACAAATTATAGCTGGTTCGGATGAAGAATACACACCCATAGTAGTGCAGATCAATATCAGAGAAGTAATTTCCTGTTATGAACTTACATCAATGCTTATGATCTTTGAAAGTAGACTTGAGCATCTGAATATTGTAAGAAGTGGTCTGAACACTATAAACATTAATCAAGCCTCTGCTAATTTTGTTCAAAGAACCGGTTTCAATAATATTAAAGGGACTAGATTAGGTAACTATGGTCGATCTTCTAATTTTAGAGTAAGAGGAAACAACAGAGGTAGAAGGAGAAGAGTTAATGAGCATCAAGGTCTATGTCAAATTTGTGGAATGAGTAACAACTCTGCCTCCTGGTTCTTTAATAGGTATGATGAAAGGTACATGGGTAGCAAGCCAAATAACCAAAATGGCAGCAACATCAACCCAACACCATCAGCATTTGTTGCATCTCCAAACTCATTTGTAGACCCTGCCTGGTTTATAGATACTGGAGCAAGTCATCATGTCATAGAAGAAAAGGATAGTCTCACCATATCCAAGAAGTATAATGGTAAGGAAAGGCTGATAATAGGAAATGGAAATTCATTACACATAGCACATATTAGCACTAATTGCTTGCCTGCCTTGAATGATAACTCCACAGTACTAAACAATTTGTTACATGTACTTGCTGTTAAGAAGAATTTATTGAGTGTATCTCAATTGACTACTGATAACAATGCTTCCATGGAATTCCATCCTAACTCTTGTGTTGTTAAGGATCAGCTAACAAAGAAGGTTATGCTACAAGGGATGCTTGAGGAAAGATTGTATCAGCTGGAGATCCCAAATCAAGTCATCAATCCCTTACTCAATCAGGCAGGTCATCAAATAATCTCAAATTCAAAAACAATGCCTTTACCATTAGCCCTAGTAGTGGAAAATCTTCAATTCATGTTGAGTAATTAGAGATCCAAGATAGATGTTGGCTTGTACATCCTTCAAGACATGTAATGTCTCTAGTCCTCAACCTATGTAATGAAAAGTTTAAAGATAATGAAATGCTCATATCAATATGAAAAATCACACCATCTTCCTTTTAAATCATCAATATCACATTACATTACCCACTTGACTTAATTCACTCTGATGTATGGGTACCAACACCCATTAGCTCTACCACTGGCTTTAAATACTACTTACAATTTGTGGATGATTATAGTAGGCACACTTGGATATATCTAATGAAACACAAATATGAAGCAGTAAACATGTTTATTATACAATTAGAGTGGAGATGAGTTCAGATCACTTGCACATATGGCATCTCTGTCAGGCATTGAACGGAGGTATTCATGCCCTTACACCTCTGCTCAAAATGGAATGGCTGAGACAAAACACAGACATGTAACAGAGACACGACTAACTCTTCTATCACAAGCAAAAATGACCTTGTATTACTGGTGGGAGTCATTTCAAACATCAACTCACCTTATCAACAGAATGCCTACGCTTATATTGAAATTGAAATCACCTTTTGAAATCCTATACAAAAAGAGTGTTGATTACAAGTCATTAAAATTTTTGAGTGTGTTTGTTTTCTTTAAGACCTTATAAAAAATAAGTTTAGTTTCCACTTATTGAAATGTGTATTTCTGGGATTTAGTAAATCACACAAAAGATATAAATGTCTCAGTCCAGTGGGTAGTATTTACACATCTAGACATGTAGTATTTAATAAACTAGAGTTTCCTTTCAAGACTGGATTCCTAAACAAAAAGGTCATTCTCAACAATGAAGAAATAATCATCTCATACTTATTTTTCAACACTCTATCTAGTAATGAAAGAACATAAGTCTTCTAGTTGATACAATCTCTCCTAATGCAACTATGTCTACAGAATCTTTATCAAGTAGCTCATAGCACCAGACTCCCAATAATATAGATCAACATATTCCTGAATTGTCAGATGAAAGTGCAGAACGAGAAAATACTGAAGCTCAGCATAATGAAAACACTAAAAGTGATGGACTGAAAAGCCAACAAAGTAAGGAAACACCTATTGAACATCCTATGATTACCAGAGGCAAAGCATGTGTGTTTAAACCAAATGTATATACAGCACAAGCTACTGGATTTTTTGAAAAGCTAAGAGAATCTGAACAATTGAGTGTAATGGAAGCCATGTCAAATACAATGTGGAGAAATGCAATGAAAGAAGAATTTGATGCATTAGTGAAAAATAGAACTTGGAAACTTATGCCACCTTTACCAGCCGTGAAGGTAATACGTAAGAAGTGGGTATATAGAATCAAACACAACACTGAAGGAAAGGTGCAAAGATTCAAAGCCAGATTAGTTGCAAAGGGGTTCCTCCAAACCCCTGGAATAAATTTCAATGAGACTTCTAGTCCTATGATCAAGGCATTGACACTAACAATTGTTTTAACTCTTGCTGTGGCTAACGATTAAGAGATAAGATAGATTGATATTTGTTACCACTCGATTTTGATAGGGCTTCCACGTCAGCAAAAGCCCAACAAGATTCACATATAGGCCCATTAAGGGCCCCGTAAATTCTGAAAGGGACATCGGAGGCCCACCAGACATCTTAGCCTTCTACAGCCAGAATGCCGCGAGGCCCAGGGAAGGCCTCGGCACTCACAGCCGAGCCATAGGGCCTCGTAGGGCTTCGTATCAGCCTTAACTAGCAGACAACATAATATCTAGAATGACCAGAGAAATAATTGAAAACAGATTGAGTTGGTTTGGCGTACGAATCCTCACAAGAAAACTGAATCATAATCTCCTAAAATCATGCAACGTGATAAGCTCAGATAAGGAAGGTAATCTTAGAAATTGTCTTGACTAGGAATGATCCATATCCCATAAGGAAGGAGGATCCGATTGGATAACTGATTGATTTGTTACCTGAATCAATCAGGACTCTTACGCTATAAATACGACGTCTCCAATTGTTCCAAGGTACGCTCTTTTTGCACTTCAAATCCCACCCTAAACTCTACTCAAATCTCTGCCTGCTTGTCTCTCCCACACCCAATTACTTTTGCTCTTCGTGTATTGCTCTAATACCAGCAGTTGACTTGATCGTCGAAGTACCAACGATCGCCGGACCTCTTTTTCCTAGAAATCTTGGTGCTTAATGATTGTCCGAGTGTGCAGGTAACATACAGGTTGGTAGAAGAGTGACTGGAGATCTGTTGGCACGTGGACGCTGCAGGTTCCGACGTCAACAGATAAGCGCTGTCTGTAGAAATTGAAAAACGTTACACAACCAAAAACTTGTGGTAAAAGCATGTTTTCTACCAAGAAGAGTATGGCAACCGTACATTCTATAGAGGAAGAAGTAGAGTCTCACCACACTGACTTGCGACATGAGAGTGTTTAAGACCTACAGAACGTAATCCGCCGCAAGAGGAAAAGACAATGACAGAAGCGAACGGTTGAGTAGGAGAACCAGGATCTAAAACTGGACAATGCCCAGATAAAGGCCGCGCTTGAACTGTTGGAGAATCAATCCCTCCAACATAGACCCAAGCGCAGTCGTGCCTGGAAGAGCCCTTCACGGTTTGGTTCACTAGAAAGCCGCCATTACCAGGAGGAACCTCTGGTCTCAAACAGTCGGAACCCACGTAACTTCACATCGAAACCCTCGCAGGGTGACCAGAGGAGAAGACCTTTCCCGGTGCAGGAAAGCTGCTCCATTCTTGCTGCTAGCGTGTTCGACAGGTTGGGTGGGGTCCTCCATAGCACCACTCCTACCCGCACACAGCAGGCGCAACGAGAAGAGCGAGGCTCGAACAGAAAGGAGAAAGGACCCGAGGCAAAGTCACGAAAAGCACGAGGAAGAGAAAGAGAGGCCGGAATACGAGGATGACGATGACGAGAACCTCCCGTTTACCCACTACATGAAGGCCATGGAGATACTTGCGAACTTCTGAATGCCTCTCATGGACTAATACAATGGGAGAGGCGACCCCATGGATCATCTAGTCCCCTGCGGTAAAGTGTCAAAACTTTCATACCATGCTCGCATCCGACGCGAAGAGGTTGTACAATAAGCTGAAACCAGAGAGTATCCGGAGCTGGCCTCAACTGAAAAGGGAGTTCGCCAATGCCTTCATTGGCAATCAGACGATGATAGCTGACATTGCCCACTCAACGACATCCGACAGAAGGAAGGAGAAACCTTCAAGAGCTATTTCAAGAGGTTCAGTAACGTCATCAACAAAATCGAGACTGTGATCGATGAAAAGGCCCTAGATGCACTGGTGACTAGACTGTACATGCGCACTCTCTTCTGGAAGGATGTACAGAACAGTCAACCAAAGACCTACAGTAAACTATTAGACTTGGTCCAGTGTGAAATTCGATCAAAGGAGACGATCGAGAACAGGGAGAAGGCTGAGAGGGAGAGAGGAGATCACTACAGAAGAGAGGGACGACACTCTCTCGAACTTCGTTTCTCTCGCTTTCAGAAAAGGCACTCTCTCGGTCTGCCGAACAACCATTACAGGAGGTTCAATCAGGCGGAGGTAGCCCCTGTCCCCAATCACAGAGTGCCCGTAGTGGCCTCCATGCCAGCCACAACACCGCCAAAGTTATGTTGGATACAAAAGACTAGGATGCATAATACGGAGGATTGCCCGGACGTGAGAGAATTGATCAATCTCGAGACCCACGGACAGGGAGAGGAGAATCGACCTGCGCGAGGACGTCGAGGGCCACCCACACAAGGGCAAAGACCTCCTCTTCGGTGCCAGAACGATGGACCCCGACGTGATGGGGGTGGAAATGACAGAAATAGAGACCCGTCGAGGTTGGAGAGACCCGCGGGGCTCTCCCTGTTTGAGAGATAAACATGATCGTAGGATGACCCTATGTCGGAGGGCACACGATGAACTCGCAGCATAACTACGCAAAGGCGGTAAGAGAAGAACCCATGAAGAGTTGGCAGGTCCAAGGACACCGCCCAAAAGCACCGCAAATCTCGTTCACTGAGAAAGACGAAGCTGGCATACACTACCCACACTGCGATGCCCTAGTAGTCCGCATCGTCGTTGCCAGAAATGGCATGGGACGGATGCTGGTCGATGATGGAAGTGCCGTAAACATCTTGTTTAGCAGTGCCTTCGATCAAATGGACGTGGATCATGAACTGACGGCCATCTCGAAGCTGTTATTTGGTTTCATAGGAGATAGCCTCATCCCGCGAGGAAGAATTACCTTTGCGGTAGACTTCGGAGAACCTCCTTGCCACCTCAGGAAGTTCATGGAGTTTTTGATAGTGGACACCCGCTCTGCCTACCATGGAGTCTTTGGAAGGCCTGCGTTGAAGGATTTGCAGGCGGTCACGTCCATACACCATTTGGCAATAAAATTCCCGACGCCCAGAGGAGTGGCCAAAATCTGCGACAATCAGACGGAGACGAGGGCATGTTACATGAACGCATTGCGAAAGGCTGCTAAACGCAAGGATATTGCCCCAGCAGTAATGACCATACATTCAGAACTGATGGACGTTGACCATGAGAGGGTGGATGAAGAATTGATACTGGACGAGGGTCTGGACCTTCGGATCATAGGCTCAGACTCTCTTGCATCCCCGACCAAGGAGCTGGAAGCATTTCTAGTGAACTCCTCGGAACCAACCCAGGTGTTGCAGGTGGGAGAGAAACTCGAGGAAAGAATGAAGGAGGAGCTGAAGCAGTTTTTTCGGGAGAACGCTGACGTCTTCGCATGGAAGCAATGCGGTATGGTCGGGATTGACCCGTCTGTGGCGTGCCACACCCTGAAAGTGGATTCGAAAGTACGCTCCAAGATTCAAAAAATAAAACCTTTAAGTGCCGAGAGGTATAATGCATTGAAGGAGGAGATTGACAAGCTACTAGCCAACGGGTTCATCAGGGAGGCGGTTTACCCCCAATGGGTATCTAACTCAGTGCTGGTAAGGAAGAGTACCAAGAAATGGAGGCTATGCATAGACTTCTTAGATCTAAACCAAGCATGTCCTAAAGACAGCTTCTCGTTTCCACGCATCGACCAGACTGCCGGCCACAAACTACTTAGCTTTATGGACGCATACTCGGGTTACAACCAAATCCCAATGTTTGCGGAAGATGAGGATCACACTTCGTTTATCACGGACCGATGGTTATACTGCTATAGGATGATGCCTTTTAGCCTGAAGAACGCAGGAGCCACGTACCAACGGTTGGTAAACCGCATGTTCGCAGGACAAATCGAAAACACCATGGAGGTATACGTCGACGATATGCTTGTGAAAAGCGTGAACGCCGAGGACCACATAGGACACTTAAGAGGGATGTTCGTAGTCCTTCGCAAATATCGCATGAAGCTTAACCTCTTGAAGTGCGCATTCGGGGTCGCATCTGGAAAGTTCCTCAGCTACATGGTCAACCAGCGCGGGATAGAGGCCAATCCTAAGAAGATTAAGGCGCTCATTGAAATGCGGTCACCATCTTCTCCCAAGGAAGTCCAAAGCCTGACAAGAAGGTTATCGGCCCTGAATCGATTCATATCCAAGGCGACCGACCATTGTCAGCCCTTCTTTCAGACCATCAAGGAGGAGAAGAGGTTTGAGTGGACCGATGAATGTGAAAAATCCTTCCAAGACCTCAAGGTCCTCCTCGAAAAATCTCCACTGCTGTCCAAACCAAAGAATGGAGAGATGTTACTCGTTAACCTCGTCATATCTGAAAAGGCAGTTAGCTTGGTCTTAATCCGAGAAGAGGACCCAGCGCAGTTTCCTGTCTATTACGTAAATAATGCCCTACAGGACGCAGAAACAAGATACCCGGACATGGAAAAGCTCGCCCTATCATTGATCATCGCTTCTCGAAAACTCCAACTGTACTTCTAGTCCCATAGCATAGATGTTTTGACAAACCTCCTTCTGAGATAGATACTCCAAAAGCTGGACACATTAGGAAGGCTGATGAAATAGTTAGTCGAACTCAGCCAATTCGATATCAACTACAAGCCAAGACCTTCTATAAAAGGACAGGCTTTGGCAGATTTTGTAGCTGAATTCACCCACATTCCTGAAGGTTCGCTCGAAGCTCGACCCCAGGAGGTACCAACATAGAAGTTATATGTTGACGGATCCTCAGGTGAGGCTGGAGCTGGAGTCGGGATCTTACTGGTTAGCCCTGACGACCACAATTTCAACTGCGCGCTTTTGCCTGGAGTTCAAAGCCTCTGACAACGCTGCGGAATACGAGGCACTCCTAGCAGGCTTGAGGTTGGCACAAGAGATGAAGGCAAGGAAGCTCCAGATTCATAGCGATTCATAGCTGGTTGTCAGACAAGTTAATGGGACCTTCGCGGCACGCGAGTAATCCATGGTGGCATACCTGACAAAGGCCAAAGACCTATTGTCCCACTTTGAGGCATGCAAACTTCTACAGATTCCACGAGTGGAAAATGGTTATGCGGACGCCCTCTCGAAATTGGCAAGTAGCAGAGACTCCGACTTGATGAAGGCTATCCCAGTTGAGAGGCTCAACTGGCCCTCCACCAACGAGTCTCCCGCACCCACGGTCATGACAATATCTGATTCTTCTAAGTGGATGAAGGAGATCATCGCATACCTGACCAACCAAATACTGCCCAGCGACAGACAAGAAGAGCAAAAACTCTACAGAAGTGCCGCGAAGTTCGTGCTACAATACGAGATCCTATATAAGAGGGGCTTCGTCTACCCCCTTCTACACTGTTTAACACAGGAGGAAGCAGTGTACGTGATGAAAGAGATACACGAGGGGATATGCGGTAACCATTTAGGAAGAATGGCCCTGGCACAGAAAGCCTTGAAACAGGGGTACTATTGGCCAACTATGAAGAATGATTCCCACAATTACGCAAAGAAGTGCGATAGATGCCAAAAATTCGCCACTATACCGAAGCTCCCGGCCCAAAACCTTACCCCGATTACCAGTCCTTGGCCCTTCACCAAGTGGAGAATCGACTTCACTGGTCCCCTCCCGACAAGAAGAGGTGGGGTAAAATTTACGATTGTAGCGGTGGATTACTTCACCAAGTGGTGTGAAGCTGAACCTTTGGCTAAGATCACGGAGGAAAATGCATAGAAATTCGTGTGGAAAAATATTGTCTGCCGCTTCGGCATCCTCCACTCTCTTGTCTCCGACAATGGCACACAGTTCGCAGGAATGAAGTTTAATGCGAATTGTAAGAACCTTGGTATCCGAAGGGACTTTTCCACTCCTTACTACCCCCAATCTAATGGCCAGGTAGAAGCCGTGAATAAGATCATTAAGCATACCCTTGAACGGAAACTAGAATCCGCGAAAGGAGGAGGGGCTGAAGAACTACCCGAGACTCTGTGGTCCTATCGGACCACTTCTCGGACGGCCACTGGTGAAACTCCTTTCTCCATGGCATACGGAGCAGAGGCAATGATTCTCTTCGAGGTAGGGATACCATCTCCCAGGCACCTGCACTTCAACGAGATGACCAACGAGGATTTGCGCAGGGCAAACTCGATTTACAAGACGAGAGACATACGAACTCGCAGCTTCGCCTCGTAGTTTACCAGCGGAAGATGGTCGATACTACAACTCCAAGGTCAGGGGCAGGAGTTTCTACATCAACGACTTCGTCTTGAAGAAGGTATTCCAAGCTAATAGAGAGGTAGATGCCGGAACTCTAGGGTCCACCTGGGAAGGACCTTACAAAGTCATCGAAGAAATCTACCCCGAAACTTATAGATTGGAAGATTCAGAAGAGAGGGAGACGAGGCACCCTTGGACCATCGCCCATTTGCGATCGTATCATCAGTACTTTTATTTTGCACTGTTTAATTTTCCAGTATTTTGTTTGGCGCCTCGAGTCGCCGCGCCTTCTAATAAAATTCATCGTTTTATGAATCCAAAGTGTTCCCCGTACAACCATAGCAAGTAAATGCAATTCAGCAGCGAGGGAGTGTGGTTCGCGGCCAACTCTTTCAACTCGCTGAATAAACATTCTACGTGTAATCAAGTAAGTAAATATAATTCGACAGCGAGGGAGTGTGGTTCGCAGCCAACTCTTTCAACTCGCTGGATAAACATTCAACGCGTATTTAATCAAGTGAAATCAATTTAGCAGCGAGAGAGTGTGGTTCGCGGCCAACTCTTTCAACTCGCTGGATAAACATTCAACGCGTATTTAATCAAGTGAAAGCGATTCGGCAACGAGAGAGTGTGGTTCGCGGCCAACTCTTTCAACTCGCTGGATAAACATTCAACGCGTAATCAAGCAAGTAAATACAATTCGGCAGTGAGTGAGTGTGGTTCGCGGCCAACTCTTTCAACTCGCTGGATAAACATTCTATGCGTAATCAAGCAAGTAAATGTAATTCGACAGCAAGGAAGTGTGGTTTGCGGCCAACTCTTTTAACTCGTTGGATAAACATTCAACGTGTATTTAATCAAGTGAAAGCAATTCAGCAGCGAGAGAGTGTGGTTCGTGGACCACTCTTTCAACTTGCTGGATAAACATTCAACCCGTATTTAATCAAGTAAAAGCGATTCGGCAGCGAGGGAGTGTGGTTCACGGCCAACTCTTTTAACTCGCTGGATAAACATTCAACGCGTAATCAAGTAAGTAAATGCAATTCGGCAGCGAGTGAGTGTGGTTCGCGGCCAACTCTTTCAACTCGCTGGATAAACATTCTATGCGTAATCAAGCAAGTAAATACAATTCAGCAGCGAGGGAGTGTGCTTCGCGGCCAACTCTTTCAACTCGTTGGATAAACATTAAACGCGTATTTAATCAAGTGAAAGCAATTCGACAGCGAGGGAGTGTGGTTCGCGGCCAACTCTTTCAACTCGCTGGATAAACATTCAACGCGTATATAATCAAGTGAAAGCGATTCGGCAGCGAGAGAGTGTGGTTCGTGGCCAACTCTTTCAACTCGCTGGATAAACATTCAACTCGTATTTAATCAAGTGAAAGCAATTCGACAGCGAGGGAGTGTGGTTCGCGGCAACTCTTTCAACTCGCTGCATAAATATTCAACGCGTATTTAATCAAGTGAGTGCGATTCGGCAGCGAGGGAGTGTGGTTCGCGGCCAACTCTTTCAACTCGCTGGATAAACATTCAACGCGTAATCAAGCAAGTAAATGCAATTCGACAGCGTGGAAGTGTGGTTCGCAGTCAACTCTTTCAACTCACTGGATAAACATTCAACGCATATTTAATTAAGTGAAAGCGATTCGACAGCGAGGGAGTGTGGTTCGCGACCAACTCTTTCAACTCACTGGATAAATATTCAGCGCGTATTTAATCAAGCAAGTAAATGCAATTCGGGCAGCAAGGGAGTGTAGTTCACGGCCAACTCTTTCAACTCACTGGATAAACATTCAACGCGTAATCAAGCAAGTAAATACAATTCGGCAGTGAGTGAGTGTGGTTCGCGGCCAACTCTTTCAACTCGCTGAATAAACATTCTACGCGTAATCAAGCAAGTAAATGTAATTCGGCAGCGAGGGAGTGTGGTTCGCAGCCAACTCTTTCAACTCGTTGGATAAACATTCAACGCATATTTAATCAAGTGAAAGCAATTTGGCAATGAGGAAGTGTGGTTCGCGGCCAACTCTTTCAACTCGCTGGATAAACATTCAACGCGTATTTAATCAAGTGAAAACGATTCGGCAGCGAGGGCGTGTGGTTCGCGGCCAACTCTTTCAACTTGCTGGATAAACATTCAACGCGTATTTAATCAAGTGAGTGCGATTTGGTAGCGAGGGAGTGTGGTTCGCGGCCAACTCTTTCAACTCACTAGATAAACATTCAACGCATATTTAATCAAGTGAAAGCGATTCGACAGCGAGGGAGTGTGGTTTACGGCCAACTCTTTCAACTTGCTGGATAAATATTCAACGCGTATTTAATCAAGCAAGTAAATGCAATTCGACAGCAAGGGAGTGTGGTTCACGGCCAACTCTTTTAACTCGCTGGATAAACATTCAACGCATATTTAATCAAGTGAAAGCAATTCGACAACGAGAGAGTGTGGTTCGCGGCCAACTCTTTCAACTCCCTGGATAAACATTCTACGATTAATTAAGTAAGTAAATGCAATTTTGCAGCGAGAGAGTGTGGTTCACGACCAACTCTTTCAACTTGCTTGATAAACATTCAACGCGTTTTTAATCAAGTGAAAATAATTCGGCAGCGAGGGAGTGTAGTTTGCAGCCAACTCTTTCAACTCGCTGGATAAACATTCAATGCGTATTTAATCAAGTGAATGCGATTCGGCAGCGAGAGAGTGTGGTTCGCGGCCAACTCTTTCAACTCACTGGATAAACATTCAACGCATATTTAATCAAGTGAAAGCGATTCAGCAGCGAGGAAGTGTGGTTCGCGGCCAACTCTTTCAACTCGCTGGATAAACATTCAACGCGTATTTAATCAAGTGAGTGCGATTCGACAGCGAGGGAGTGTGGTTCAAGGCCAACTTTTCAGCTCGCTGGATAAATATTCTACGCGTAATCAAGTAAGTAAATGCGATTTGGCAGCGAGGGAGTGTGGTTCGCGGCCAACTCTTTCAACTCGCTGGATAAACATTTAACGCGTACTTAAACAAATAAAGATGATTCATTCTCATTATCTCACATTGTCAAATAAGACAATCTAAGATAATATATTTTCAATGTCCTACATTCACAAATCAAAAAGCAACAGTGGACATGAATGAAGAGGGTCCCTACATTCTGGTCGGCTCTCTGGATGCGCGGAACCTGTGGCCTCGAGTTTAGCCAGAAGACCCTGGGCCTTCGACAACTCGGTCAACGCTCGGTTTAATTTCTTATCTTTGGCATAAATCATGTCCTGACAAGATTTCAATTGTGACTCTGTCGTTTTCTGAGCATCGACACATGCCCCCTGGATTGTTCTGGCCTTTACGACGTCATACGTTGCGCGAGCCCTCTCCTCTTCGGAGAAGGTGAGTTTCTCTCGAAGACCTTTGTTTTTTGCGCGCAACACCTCAACATCCTCATCTCTCCCAGTGGCAGAGCGCAACTCATCGAACTTCATCTCCAACAATTTGTACATTTCAGCACGTGACTACGAGAAGTATACATTTCAGCCAGTTTCAACAACTCTGAAAATTCTGCATTGTCGGCTGCCTTCCCAAAGGCGGAAGTCTAATACTTATAAACAGATGTCGCTGCTTTGGCAGCTGGAGGTGGAAGCTTTCCTAAAATCGCTGGGTCTAGCTTGTCCTGGTGGGACCCAATGTTAATATATTCGTACCTGCCAGGAGGAGGAGAATGAGAGGCCCGAACTGTCTCCTCCCCACTATTGGCGCATGCCTTTCTCTTACCCGGTTGTCTGGCACTTCCTGACGAAGGTACGGGTCTCACGGGAGATGAGGCGAGAAGCACTTCCGATGTCGCCTCCGACGTTGGACGGACAAAGGAAGGGCCACCCACCGTTATCTCCTGCGTTTACAAAATGAAAATCCTGGGATCAGACGCCGCGGAAGGTACTGAAAGGGAAGGAAGAATGTCATCCACAACCCCCCCTCCCCCCACGTCTTATCTTAAGCTTTGGGATACTAGAAAAATGAAAGCCCGACATGGCCAGCAATAACCAAGATCTGAATATAGAAGTAGAAGAGCAACGATGAGATGAATAAAGTGAAGTCCTGCAAACACATATATCGGCGCGGCAGAATACTGATAGTCGGAGTAAGTGCATACCAGATAAATCCTAAGAAGATGTAAAGGATGCGTGGGAATACGCGCTTCTCAAATTACACGGACGTCAATGCATGGTAATATCACCAACACCTATCCCACGTAGAAACATAAAGGGTGATAGCCTCGCGAGGTAGGCGAGGACGGCCTGATCTATATGCCTCGCCATCGCGATCGCCAAAACTACAATATGGCGTGTAAGAATTGACTGTTCTTTGCAAACCACCAAAACTCGACTAGGCACGATGCCTCCCAAAATGTCGACAAAATCTGAAGCCCAGATACCTCAAGCAGTCAACATAAATAAAACAACCATGAGAATTTTGGCACAATCGTGTTTTATTCAACATAATTCAGAATACAGGGCAAAAATAAATACGCATGATAATTATCCTACTACCCCGCCGCCTCTTTGGGTCAGCACATGTTGGGATATTAGAATTACTAAGCTTATTCCCTGGTCTTCGTCACTCCGAACGTCATCAGGAGTTGAGGATCTGATTCTACCATGATCGAGAGTCTCTCAGAACCAACATGAGTTGATTTGGCGACTAATTAGGCCACACTGCTCAAAAAATGTCGTTGACACATTTTGGCAGTGGGCCTCCAGCCCCATCACCCGAATCAGGGGCCCCCCGTTCGGGGTCTGGTCAGGCTAAGGCTGCTAGGCCCAACTCTCTCGTACGTTTGGTCTCTTGAACGTTGATTAGATGGGCGTTTGGTCCTCTGAATGTTCATTCTCCAGTTGGTAGGCATTATGAATGCAATCTCTATCCGTAATTCCATAGCACGTTCGAAATGGAAGGCCCGATCAAACGATTCGAGAAATTTCAGGACGCAAGAGTCTAATTCACGCAATTTACTAGAGTTGCGCATGCACGATGTAAGGCTCTCAATGTATTCTTTACTTATATATAGAGGCTGCATTGGAACTTGACACAAAGCAATGAATACGAATGTTCCAGGAGAATTTGGAACGCCACACAAATGTTCCGCCTCTCCAGGACATTATTCTGCCAACAGTTAGCACCATTAATGCCCAAGGGAATGATTCCTAAAGTTTAAGAGCTGCTCTCCTTGCATAATCATTCTTAGAATTAAATGCTGGGACAGGAATACATGAGGAAAATTAAGTTTGGCAATTAATTCTGGAACATACGAGAAAGAAAATAACACGAAAGTTCAGATGCCCCGCCGCCTCTCTAAGGGTCGGCACATGGCGGGCCTTCTCCTACAACTGGTGAGTGGGCTTGATCATTGGCTTCACCGGGGACAATTTCAGGCGCCAAAGCCTCTGTGGGAGCCTGTCGAAAGAAATAGAGGTCCCACTCGGGATGGATTTCTGCTATCCGCTCCACCAACTGTTCGCCCCCAATGGTCATTAGGCGATGAGCGAGGTCCTGATACTCAGTCATATCCACGAATGCGTCTTGGTATGCCTCCACCACCTTGGCTTCGGTACCCACACATTCGGCTCAGACTCTCTCCAACTCCAGTCTCGCCTTAGTCAGCGACTTCTCTTTTTTTGCGATGACGATCTCTACCCTGCTGTTCGAAGCGGCTAGCGCGGTCTCAGCGGCAAGGGTTTGGTCTTCGGCCGGTTTCTGAACCTCCTCGGCGCGTTTCTGAGAAGCTTCGATAGCCCTCTTCTAATCTCTGGCTTGTTTCAGACTCTCTTTGGCGGCCTTCAGCTCGATCTCATATTTGCCTTTCATGTCAGCCTCCTTCGTCACAACCAAGTCCAGCTTGAATTGAAGCCCATTTTTTTGGACTCCAGCTGCGCCTTCTCGAAGCTCATGGCCTTCAACTCTTCAGCCAACCAAGAGGACTTAGCCTCTTCCTCGCTACTCTGGCCTTCGAAGCTTTCCAAGGTGCTGAATAATTCCTTGATCATAACCAATCTCCGTATCAAGTTCATCTCTGCCATCTGCAGTCGCTCGCGAACTATGGCTTCCTCGGCCGCCTTTTTCCACTTTTGGGTCTAATATTTGTGCACGCTTGTCGCCATCATTGCAGGATGAGCAGGGAGCATTTCCATGACGGAGGTTTCTAGGTCCTCCTTGCACTGGAAAATGCAGACAGGACTCTCATGTCCAGCCGAAGAGCTGAATTTCTTTGCACCCTCAGCCCGACTCGATTTGTAGGCATTCTTCATAAACCCTCTCGCGGGTGCGGGAGCCTTTCTCTTTCGCGAGGCCGCATCATCCGTGTCCTCGACAATTCACTTTCCCTTATCCTTGGGTGGAACAGGGCTTGGTGGATGGCAGGAGGACGAAGGCGGGGGCGGAGGAGGAACGTTCTGGCTAGAAAGAAGGGGATCGGAAGCCGGTGGGTGGACGGACCCTGATGGCATAGCATCCTGGATATCTTGCGACACCTCTTTCGCAGGCACCTGGAAAGAAGAACCCTCTCCGCTGGCGTGGCGTGGCGTGGCGTGACAGAGAGCAGGAATAGTTTTGAACCTGAAAGCTGTTAGCACAAACACCAATTTGCAACACGTTCAGGCAACTCTCCACAACCACACCGATATATCAAAACTTACGAAACTCACCCATCAGTCTGCAGCTGGCCAATAAGTTGTCGTCCTTCAACAAGTTGCTGAGGCTCCTGAAGTCGCTGCTGAGAGCTCGCACCTTATTCTACTTCGACCTCAGCTCTCCTTGGTTCTTCTTCAGGATTGGTGGCTTCCCGCAATCTGCAAAAGCAAGCAATACATTAAGTCAGGAACTATGATCAAAATTCTATACAAATGCGGCGGTATATACCAAGTTCCTCGAATTGACGAGGAATAGACACATGGAGAAAAGGGTCCTCTGGCATAAATTTCCATTAACCGCCTACAAAGATGAACCTTTCCTTCCAGTTATGTACTTTGTTGGGACTATCGGTGCCCGTCCTCCATTTCTGGCCTGGCCGAGGAGAAATATTATACCAACCCGCAAATCAGCAGGGCCGGTATATAGACTCAAACTTCCTTGGGGTCAGGTTCTCTCCCGTCTCGACAATGCCCCACAATAGGTATGAGGCCACCATCTGCCTTCAACCATTCGGTGTTATCTGGTAAGGGGCCA
The DNA here is from genome assembly GCA_030279155.1 of Forsythia viridissima. Taxonomy (NCBI): domain Eukaryota; kingdom Viridiplantae; phylum Streptophyta; class Magnoliopsida; order Lamiales; family Oleaceae; genus Forsythia; species Forsythia viridissima. Next base: position 11,780,279 of record CM059042.1, read on the forward strand.
GATTCCAATCCTTCAAAACCTCGCGAAAGAAATGATGCATAGGCAAGCGAAGGCCCTGCTGCATCGCAGGTTCGTAAATCGCGATAAATCCTTTAGGAGGGTCGTCAGCGCGTTTCTCTAGGCCCAGAGCCTGAAGTATTATAGACGCGGAAATATCATAGGATAGCCGTATGTCCTCCAATTCTTCCTCAGTGATCCTCGAGCACGCCATGGACGCTTCGGTGACTGACCGCTTGAGCTCCTCGTCAAGCGCCTTGGCTATCGAGGCATCCCTCTTATCAAGCGACCTCCTCATCTCAAGCACCCCGACATCCGACCCCCCCGTTTCTGTGGTTCCTTCAAACGGGCCGGATGGACGAGCCTCCCTCCCACTTGTGGATGGAGCCGACGGGACTTCGGCTAAAGGCGCCTGGTTGACTTCTCCTACGGCCTCAGAGGAGGAAGATGATGAGGCTGATGTTGATGACTCACCTCGAATATTAGGGTTTGTCTGGGCGTCCGATTGATTCTGTGAGTCGTTGTTTCCGGACGACATTTCAAACCTTTCTTTACCCCCAAAAGATGATGCCCCTATTGTCGTCGGAACGTACAACAATGTATATTCTCCACACTACGGAACCAAGAAATAATCACAAAAGCAACCAACGAAACTAATCACAGCAACTCTCAGCACGCTTACCTTTGAAATGCAGTTGGAACGGCACCCACATTTGGATTTTCTAGATTACCTGCAGAGCATCCGCAACAGTCACAATGGGCACAAAAGCAAGAAGAAGTCGCGATAAGGAGGGCGCCAAGCTTTATAGATTGAGGCATTCCGATCCCCACCGTCCAACTTCCAAGCGTTACATCCGAACCGTCGGATGGTGGACGCGTGTTTAAAATTGGGCAACAAGCGGAAAATGGAACCCCAAGCGTTTAGTACAACAAGAACACACACGCCTCACGCGCACCTCCGTTATCCACCACGCACCATTGCATTAAATACATACATCTTCTCACTCATGATTGTCTGGCCATTGATTGACAGCCTTGATTGACAGTATCACACCAACTGCAGACACGTCACTAAAGACATGGTCTCCTGAAGCCCTCACCCGTCATAAATGTTCGACCTCAGACTTGGGAGACTATATACTGGATGAAGTCCAGTTCATTACCCAATTTACAAGGACCATACGCGAGGGCCACGCTCCGCGTTTTCTATCGAAATCCAAAATTTTCTTTGCAGGTAATTTCTCCATCACTCTCAAAGTCCCACGCCTATTATGAATAATAGACTTGGACTTGGGGGACTATTGTTACCACCCAATTTTGATAGGGCCTCCACGTCAGCAAAAGCCCAACGAGATTTTCATATAGGCCCATTAAGGGCCCCGTAAATTTTGAAAAGGGCTTCAGAGGCCCACCGGACATCTTAGCCTTCTGCAGCCAGAATGCCGCGAGGCCCAGGGAAGGCCTCAGCACTCACAATCGAGCCACAGGACCTCCCAAGGCTTCGTATCAACTTTAACTAGCAGACAACATAATATTCTGGAATGACCAGAGAAATAATTGAAGACAGATTGCGTTGGTTTAGCGCACGGATCCTCACAAGAAAATCGAATCATAATCTCCTAAAATCATGCAACGTGATAAGCTCAGTTAAGGAAGGTAATCTTGGAGATTGCCTTGACTAGGAATGATCCCTATCCTATAAGGAATGAGGATCCGATTGGGTATCTGATTGATTTGTTATCTGAATAAATCAAGACTCTTGCGCTATAAATACAACGTCTCTGGTTGTTCAAAGGTACAATCTTTTTGCACTTCAAATCCCACCCTAAACTCTGCTCAAATCTCTGTCTGCTTGTCTCTTCCACACCCAATTACTTTTGCCCCTCCCCCCCCCTCGCGTGTATTGCTCTAATACCGACAGTTGACTTGATCATCGAAGTATCAACGATCGTCGGACCTTTTTTCTCCGAAGATCTTGGTACCTAACGATTGTTCGAGTGTGCAGGTAACATACAGGTTGGCAGAGGAGTGACTGAAGATCTGTTGGCACGTGGACACTGCAGGTTCCGACGTCAACAATATTAACAATGCCTTTCTTAATGGTAAACTTGAAGAAACAGTATACATGGAGCAGCTAGAGTGATTCATTGATAAGGAAAATCCAACCCATGCTTGCAAGCTAGATAAAGCTTTGTATGGACTCGGATGAGAGCCTGGTATGAAAAGATGAGTTCTACTTTGATAAAATAGAAATTCAGACAATCAAAGGCTGATAATTCACTTTTTTATTCTGTAAGTGAAAAATAAATTGAGTTTGCACTTATATATGTGGATGATATAGTTGTGACAAGAAATTATGGCAATTTACTTCAAAAATTTATTGATCAACTGAATGTTGAATTTGCCTTGAAAGACATGGGATCCTCAGTTAATTTTTGGGAATTGAAATGCACATATACAACTCAGGTCTACATCTTACTCAAACAAGGTATATAGCAAGCTTACTAAGGAAATTTGATTATCAACACTTGAAGCCATGTAATACTCCTATAGCAGATGGCAAAATGTTGTTAACACATGAGGGAGAACTGATAAAAAATCCATCATTATACAGAAGTACAATAGGATGATTACAATACCTAGCTCATACAAGACCTAATATCACATTAGCTGTAAATAAAGTAAGCCAATTTCTACAACTACCTACTGATGCTCATTGGAAAGCAATGAAGAGTATTTTCAGATACTTGAAGAGAACAATTGATCAAGGACTGATGATCAAGAAATGTGACAGTTTGGACGTTGCTGCATATGCTGATGTTGATTGGGCTTCATGTCCTATTGATAGAAGATTAGCATCATGGTATTGTGTGTATTTAGGAGATAGTTTGATATATTGGTCATCAAAAGAAGTAGCATGTGGTGTCTAGATCAAGTATAGCAGCAAAATATACAGCATTGGCTCATGCAACATCAGAGATATTTTGGGTGCAGTCCTTGTTCAAGGAATTGAATCTTTCATAGGGAAAAGCTCCCAGTCTTTGGTGTGATAATTTGAGTGCCAAGGCACTTGCTTCAAATCCTGTGTATCATGCATGCACAAAATATATAGAGCTTGATGCCGATTTTATTATAGACAAGGAAAATGGCAAAGAGCTACAGATACGTTACATTATCTCCACTAAACAGATAGCAATTTGCTTACAAAACCTATCTCACATTCTCGTTTTTTGTTTCTAAAAGACAAACTTTGAGTTACCAAAGCACAATCCAGTTTGAGGGAGGGTGTTAAGATTGAAAGTCAGGACCAATATGCCCACACTTACTAGCACTGAGGACTTGTATGCAACAACTAAAGAGTATGAGGTTGAATTATTAAATTGAGCATTATACCATATTCTTGTGTTGAGAAGGAATCACATATTTTTTTTCCATTCCTTGAATTTAGGAGTTATACAAATTAGTTAGACACTTGTTAATAAGTGAGTAGTTAATAGATTGTATGAGTCCTGATCTGCTGCCCCTAGTGGGCAGCAATTTCTTGCCCACATGCTGACGAGCTGTTGATGCAAAAAGTTGCTTTTTGCATCAATAGCCCACATGCTGACAACATGTGGGCAAGGATTTCCTGCCCACTAGGGGCAGGAGATCAGAATTCTAGATTGTATACCTTAATGTATAGCATTGATTAACAATCTGTATTATAAAACTAGCACATTGCAATGAAAATAATATAACAAATTTTATCTTCAGCAAAGCTTCTAAAAATCTAAGCTGACCCCAAGTCGAAAAAACAAATAGAAATAATATAAAATTGATAACAATACATTTATCGTTATGAATATTAAATATTTAGAGTCGATATTTATATATTATTAGTTATGGCTAGATTTGAAAAATTAGATCTACATGACCATAGAAGGTAATATAAAGTAGTACAATGTAATCATCATTGGAGGATTGAAGCAAAGGGACAATAATGATATGATTTCAAATTTATAGGTACCTAAAAGTTGAAAGAATCAAAATATCATTTTAAACGTGTTTTGTAGCATGGTCGTGTTTACACAGTAGTAGGTGATGAAAAATATTAAAGAAAAACAAATTTGTATTATATTTGTCATGTCTACGTCAATCTTAGTCCGAAATCAAATTATAATTATTCTTTGTCACGTGACATGTCTATGAGAAAAAAGTGAATTGTGACTACGAATTGATTAGTTCATTACTTACTATATAAATTCTAAAAATTTCCACCATGATACAGTCAATCGACATCTTGTACTTGAATTAAGCGAACAAGAAAAGTGAGAGTTCAAGAGCACATGATTAGATGAAATAGTCGCCCTTGCTTAAAGAATTAGTTGTTTTTTACATTGACCCTAAAATAAATAAATAAATAAATATTGAATGCCCTGGAAATAGTAAATAATATTAAAAACTTGACAATATCCTACAAGTTCAAGGAACGATTCACTACATGAGTTGGGGGTCCCAAATTAACATATAAAAATTTTGAAAAAATATAATAGTAATGGATTTTTTTTACAAACGTTGTTTACTAGTTCTCATACTTTATTTTATTTATACAATATACTATACACAAATAGATAAACAAATCCACTCGCACTATTATTTGACCTGATTTCGCATCAATATGTTGATTTTTCTTCTAAATATATAACTTAGACTACTAACGTGCAATGTTTAGAATAAGACTACAGAAAAAATAAATATCAAACTCTTATTGTTCACGTTGCCTTCTACAACATTATCCTCGAAAATAGTAACACACCAGTACACAAATAAAATTAAATATCACTCAAACTCAAAAGAAAAAAGAAAAAAATCAATTGAACACGATATGCATTCACAAGTAATGTGCCTTTATTAATTTTTATTTATAAAAAAAAGACTTATTTTTATTATTCTCTTTACCTTATAGAATTTACCAATGGAGTGACGAGCATGAAATTTGTCCCATGCGTACGTCGTCTTGATTTATTCGGTGGTCTAACAGTTGAAGATTTTATGGTAAAATTTAGGGATTTGATTTAAAATTTTGGAGGAAATTAATATATGGTGATTCTTGAGTGATTTGGGAGAAATTTGTATATATTGGAATATCGTAATCTAACTTCTGTTTTACTTAATGTAGAAAACGGGGAAAAAAATGTGAATTTCAGATTTCAGATGGGTAAATGTGCATTGAAATTGAGGAATTGGCCAATCATTTGTAATTTTATATTATTAATTTTATTAGGCTAATGGATCAATTGTCTTCCATTAAATTGATATTGAGTTAATGAGTCTAATTGCTACTCATTAAATTAATATTAGATTACATATAAAAAATTCAAAAATTCAAAAAATTGAAGGGGTCTAGGTCTTCCCATGGACCCCTAGCACCGCCATGGCAACATCTTGCACTAGCTAAATTAAACAAATTTGGGGTGACAATGTGTCTACTTGATTATGAAAATATACGAAAAATAATTGGTACAGTAAGCCCAAAATGATGTGTCAACTTCCCCTAAAATTATGAAAAAATATACAATTATAAGCCATTTTATATGTAATTTAAATTTAAATATCTATTGTTGAAGTACAAAGTTGTTGGCAATTTTTTATAATTTACACGATTCTAATTTAATTTTAAAACTATTAATTTAAATTTTTGAAGTTAAATCCATCAGATCTTTTGACATTGCATTTATATGTTAATTATATTAAATTCAGATTTCAGAGTGTCTAATCTCAATCAAAATTATTAAATAAAAAGTGATAGTTTTAATGCAGTGTATAAACAAGATTAATGTACTGCAATTGTACTGCTCAAACAAGATTCCATTATAAATAATAATATAAAATATATGATCTCGCGCGCATACATATATATATATATACTAGTTTTAAGGCCGTGCGTTGCACGTCAGTGAAATTTGTAGGAAAAAATTGTATGTTAAGAATAGTTTATTGATAGGATATAATATGAAAGAATAAAGTGAAAAAAAGAATATATATGTAGAATGCAAGATATATTAAATAGGTTAAAATTACATAAAATATAATTATCATATTAATAAAAAATGTTTCATTAGTTACATTATTTACAAACATAATAAAAAATGTTTCTTGTCAGAAAATTCAGAAAATTATAATATAACAATTATTAAGAAATATGTTATAATAATTGATAAAATATAATATGATATAATCAATAATCATAATTTGATGTAATGTAAAATAATTTTATATCATATATAATTTAATATAAAATCTTAGCATACATGCTAGAGTAAAAAAAATATAACTGAGTTATTCAATGACTTGACAGACAGAACAAAAAAATAATTTCCAAGCTCGAAAGGAAAGAGAAAAAACGACTAAAACAAAACAAGATAGAGAGTGAACAAAAGTTACGCATGTGTAGGGAAAAAATAGCAAATGATTTAAAATAAAAAAAATAAATATATAAATATTAGTTCATAAAGTTAGAGATGATATATTATATTAATTTAAAATAAAATTTAAATTTTTTTTATAATAGCTATTTTATTATAACATATTATATTAAGTTTGAGATTCACGAGTTGGTTAAAAAATAAGACCACAAATTAAAAAAATAAAAAAACTTACGTGTATTACATAATTTAAATAAAAAAAGTAAACTGAAAAATGAAAAATATGCGTTGTTGAAGTTACTCGAGTAACTCGACAAATACAAAATCATGTTTGTCGAGTAACTAGATGAAAAGTGTGATACAAAATCAATCTATTCAACAGTTGAGGTAACTCGACAAACTGAAAATGGGGTTCCTTGAGTTACTCGACGAACGAATGAAATTTAAAATTTTTATTATTTTGTTTTCCTTTTTTATTTAAATTATGTAATACATTTAAATACTTTTTTATTCTTATGTTGGCGTGTTATTTTTCGAGGAATTTGTGAATCTCAAATTTGGATTTGTCGAGTATGTTGATAAATAAAGTATATACAAAATTTTATTTAGTGTATCATTTATTAGAACATAGTGAAATAGAATATATAGCATATAAATTTAGTATATATCATAATGAATTAATACAATATATTATTTTTTATTTTATTTTAGCAATTACCATAACATATTATAAAAAAAAAATTTATTATAATAAATTTATAGTATAATAAAATTAATTCTGTGTTGATATGTTATTAATTAATTAGTACATTATTATAATAATTTAGTAATTATAATTAATTTATTATAATATTTTAATAAATGATAGATTAAAAAAATTAATTTCATAGTAAAATAAATATATATCATATGAATTTAATATACGTCATAATGAATTAATACAATATTTACAAATTAGTTTTTTTTTTTTATTTTAGCAAACAATAAAATTAATTGTGTAGTAATATATTATTTGTCTAGAAATATTTAATTTTTTGAGTTATTAAATATAATTTTCCTTGGTTATTATTATAAGAATTAATACAATATATTATATTTTCTTTTATAATGATTAATTTATCTAGTAACTCGACAAATCCAAATATGAGTTTCACGAGTTGGTTAAAAAATAACATGACAAAATAAAAAAATAAAAAAATTAAGTGTATTATATAATTTAAATAAAAAAAGTAAACTGAAAATTGAAAAATATGCATTGTTGAAGTCACTCGAGTAACTCGACAAACCGAAAATCACGTTTGTCGAGTTCCTCGATGAAAAATGTGGAAAAAAATCAATATATTTAACAGTTGAAGTAACTCGATAAACTGAAAATTAGGTTCCTCGAGTTACTCGACAAACGAATGAAATTTAAAATTTTCATTATTTTGTTTTCTTTTTTTATTTAAATTATGTAATACATTTAAATAATTTTTTATTCTTATGTTGTCGTGTTATTTTTCGAGGAATCTGTGAATCTCAAATTTGGATTTGTCGAGTATCTTGATAAATAAAGTATATACAAAATTTTATTTAGTGTATCATTTATTAGAACATAGTGAAACAGAATATATAGCATATAAATTTAGTATATATTATAATGAATTAATACAGTATTTTATTTTGTATTTTATTTTAGCAATTACCATAACATATTATAAAAAAAAAATTATTATAATAAATTTATAGTATAATAAAATTAATTCTATGTTGATATATTATTAATTAATTAGTAAATTATTATAATAATGTAGTAATTATAATTAATTTATTATAATAAATTTATATTACATCAATTTTTTTATAAATTATTATAAAATTTATTACATATTTATTTATAAGTTGTTTTCATATAATTATTTTATATGATAGTTACATCACTTGAATATAATATATATGAAATTTATATAATGTATATTTTGTTGTACTATGTTTTAATAAATGGTAGATTAAAAAACTTAATTTATGTGCTTAATTTATTAGGTAACTCGACGGTGCGAAAATGTGGAATGATGTGTTGCTCCAAAGATAGCATGAGAGATTAGAAATAAAGAATAAGTAATTTAATATAAATTTTGAATAAAAAATATAAAATATTTTTTTGCAAACTATATAAATCATTATTTGCTCGAGCAAGTCGAAAAACTCAAATATGAGTTTCTCGAGTTGCACGATTAATAATATGATTACTCGAGTAACTCGACAAATCCAAAATCACGTTTGTCGAGTTACTCGATTAAAAATGTGATACGAAATCAATCTATTCAATAGCTCAAGTAGCTCGACAAACTGAAAATCGAGTTGTCCGAGTTACTCAACGAATGAATGAAATCTAAAATTTTCATTATTTTGTTTCCCTTTTTTATTTAAATGATGTCATACATTTAAATAATTCTTTATTCTTATTTAGTGGTGTTATTTTTCAAGAAATTCGTGAGTCTCAAATTTGGATTTGTCGAGTAACTTGATAAATAAAGCATATACAAAATTTTATTTAATGTATCATTTATTAGAACATAGTAAAATAGAATATATATATCATATAAATTTAATATATATCATAATCAATTAATACAATATATTATATTTTATTTTATTTTATTTTAGCAATTAGTATAACATATTATAACTAAAAATTGTTATAATAAATTTATAGCATAATAAAAGCAATTCTGTAGTAATATATTATTAATCAATTATTACATTATTATAATAATGTAGTGATTATAATAAATTTATTATAACAAATTCATATTAAATAGATTTCATCATAAATTATGAAAATAAATTGTAGTAAAAATTTGTTATAATAATGAATTTTTTTGTTAGAATAATTATGTCAAATTATATTACGAAAATAAATGTGTTTTTTTTAATGAATAATTGTAATAAATATTTTAACGTAATTTATAATAATATTTATTACAAAAATTATAAGTATATTACATAATTGAAATAAAAAATGAAAACAAAAAAAATGAAAAATATGCATTGTTGAAGTTACCTGAGTAACTCGACAAACTAAAAATCACGTTTGTCGAGTTACTCGATGAAAAATGTGATACAAAAGCAAAAATCATAAAACAGGAATATTTTCGTCAAATAAATTGAATAAGTAATTTTAGATTTCACTTAGTATAATTGATTTACAAATATTATAAATAAATGTGTGAATTTATGTAAAATAGTTTTTTTATATATTTGATATTTTGTGGACTTGTGTATATTATATTTTATGTTTCTCTTTATTGTAAAGAAAAAATTTCTATAATATAAATTTTATGTATTTAGCATGTAGGTTACAGAGTAACTCGACAAAATTTAGTTTCAATTTGTTGAGTTGCTTGAGTAATAAATTGTAAAAGATTGTTTTGTTTTATGATTTACATTTAATTTTACTTTATAATAGCTATTTTATTATAAGATATTATATTAAGTTATAGAATATGAAATATTATTGATATAAAAGAACTGATTATTCATTGTAGAGCATAACTCGACAAACTTAAAATCGAGTTTCTCGAGTTACTCGAGAAAATAATAAAATGCATAATTTTCATTTTTTTAATCTTTTTTTATTTAAATTATTTAATACATTAACTATTTTGTTTAATTTGAATGTTGTAATATTATTATTCGAGGAATGTGTCAACATGAAATTTGGATTTGTTAACTTATTTGATAAATGAAGCACATACATATTTGTATTTAATTGATTATTTATTAGAACATAGCAAAATAAAATATATATCATATAAATGTAATATATATCGTAATCAATTAATACAATATATTATATATTCTTTAATTATGATTAATTTATGTAGTAACTCGACAAATCCAAATTTGAGATTCACGAGTTGGTTAAAAAATAACATGAAAAAACTAAAAAATAAAAAAAATTAAGTGTTGTACATATTTTAAATAAAAAAAGTAAACTAAAAAATGAAAAATATGCATTGTTGAAGTTACTCGAGTAACTCGACAAACCTAAAATCACGTTTGTCAAGTTACTTGATTAAAAATGTGATACGAAATCAATCTATTCAATAGCTCAAGTAGCTCGAAAAACTGAAAATCGAGTTTCAGATTGCGGGGTTGCTCGATTAGATAGAGAATTAAAAACAACAAAATTAAAAATTAATTAAACAACTAATATATTTCATTATTACAAATGAAAATATAAAATACGAAATCCATCTTTTCATTTTCTTGTGTAACTCGATGAACTCATTTTCGAATTTCTCGAGTTACTCGACAAATTAATGAAATGTATATTCTTCATTTATTTTATTTTCTTTTTTAGTTAAATTGTTTAACATAATATTAAATTTAACATAATAGTAAATTAAGTTTATTTTAATTTACCATTTATTAAAACATAGTAAAATAAAATATATATCATATAAATTTAATATATATCATAATGATTAATTTATGTAGTAACTCGACAAATCCAGATGTGAGATTCACGAGTTGGTTAAAAAATAGCATGACAAAATAAAAAAATAAAAAAAATTAAGTGTATTACATAATTTAAATAAAAAAAGTAGACTGAAAAATGAAAAATATACGTTTTTGAAGTTACTCGAGTAACTCGACAAACCCAAAATCATGTTTGTCGAGTTACTCGATGAAAAGTGTGATACAAAATCAATCTATTCAACAGTTAAAGTAACTCGATAAACTGAAAATGGGGTTCCTCGAGTTACTCGACGAACGAATGAAATTTAAAATTTTCATTATTTTGTTTTCCTTTTTTATTTAAATTATGTAATACATTTAAATAATTTTTTATTCTTATGTTGTCGTATTATTTTTCGAGGAACCTGTGAATCTCAAATTTAGATTTGTCGAGTATCTTGATAAATAAAGTATATACAAAATTTTATTTAGTGTATCATTTATTAGAACATAGTGAAATAGAATATATAGCATATAAATTTAGTATATATCATAATGAATTAATACAGTATATTATTTTGTATTTTATTTTGGCAATTACCATAACATATTATAAAAAAAAATTTATTATAATAAATTTATAGTATAATAAAATTAATTCTATGTTGATATATTATTAATTAATTAGTAAATTATTATAATAATGCATTAATTATAATAAATTTATTATAATAAATTTATATTACATCAATTTTTTTATAAATTATTATAAAATTTATTACATATTTATTTATAAGTTGTTTTCATATAATTATTTTATATGATAGTTACATCACTTGAATATAATATATATGAAATTTATATAATGTATATTTTGTTGTACTATGTTTTAATAAATGATAGATTAAAAAATTTAATTTATGTGCTTAATTTATTAGGTAACTCGACGGTGCGAAAATTTAGAATGCTGTGTTGCTCCAAAGATAGCATGGGAGATTAGAAATAAAGAATAAGTAATTTAATATAAATTTAGAATAAAAAATAAAAAATATTTTTTTGCAAACTATATAAATCATTATTTGCTCGAGCAAGTTGAAAAACTCAAATATGAGTTTGTCGAGTTGCACGATTAATAATATGATAGGAAGTCATACACGGAATTTTTTAGTTTGTCGAGTTACTTGATAACGTGAGTAGATGAGTAATTTTAAATGAGTAATTTCTTATATTTTATCATTTAATATAATATGTTAGAATAAGAGAACTATCATATAAGATAATGATATAACACATTTTTATCATAAAATTTATTACATATTTATTTATAATTTTTTTCATAAATATTAATATAAACTTTGTTATGAGTAATATTATAATTAATAATTATAAAGGAAAAATGATTTTCATAATATAATTACCCATGGTTATTATTATAAGCATTAATGCAATATATTATATTTTCTTTTATAATGATTAATTTATCTAATAACTCGACAAATCCAAATCTGAGATTCATGAGTTGGTTAAAAAATAACATGACAAAATAAAAAAATAAAAAAAATTAAGTGTAATACATAATTTAAATAAAAAAAGTAGACTTGGAAAATGAACAATATGCATTGTTGAAGTTACTCGAGTAACTCGACAAACTCAAAATTATGTTTGTCGAGTTACTCGATGAAAAATGTGGTACAAAATCAATCTATTCAACAGTTCAAGTAACTCGACAAACTGAAAATTGGGTTCTTCGGGTTACTCGATGAACGAATGAAATTTAAATTGTAATTATTTTGTTTTCCTTTTTTATTTAAATTATGTAATACATTTAAATAATTTTTTATTCTTATTTTGTCGTGTTATTTTTTGAGGAACTCGTGAATCTCAAATTTGGATGTGTCGAGTAACTTGATGAATAAAGCATATACAAAATTTTATTTAGTGTATCATTTATTAGAACATAGTGAAATAGAATATATATCATATAAATTTAATATATATCATAATGAATGAATACAATATATTATTTTGTATTTTATTTTAGCAATTACCATAAGATATTATGAAACAAAAATTATTATAATAAATTTATAGTATAATAAAATTAATTCTGTATTAATATATTATTAATTAATTACTAAATTATTATAATAATTTAGTAATTATAATAAATTTACTATAACAAATTTATAATAAATAATTTTTTTATAAATTATTTTAAAATTTATTACATATTTATTTATAAGTTGTTTTCATAAATATTAATATAAATTTTGTTATAAAGAATATTAGAACAAGTGTAATAAGTAAAAATAATTATTATAACACATTTTTACTGCACTGTGTTTTTATATTTCATAAAATGAAATATAATATATTATTTTAATTTAAAATAATATATAATTTTTTTATATGATAGCTATTTTATTATAAGATATTATATTAAGTTATAGAATCTCAAATATTATTCATCTAAAAGAACTCATTATTCATTGTATCGCGTAACTCGACAAACTCAAAATCGAGTTTCCCGAGTTACTCGACAAACTAATGAAATGCATATGTTTCATTATTTTAATTTTTATTTATTTAAATTATTTAATACACTGACTATTTTGTTTAATTTGTATATTGTAATGTTTTTATTCCAGGAACTCGTCAATATGAAATTTGCATTTGTTAACTTACTTAACAAACGAAGCACACACATAATTGTATTTAATTGATCATCTATTAGAACATAGTAACATAAAATATATATCATAATGAATTAATACTATATATTAGATTTTCTTTTATTTTTTCAGTTACTGTAACGTATTATAATTAAAAATAATTATAATAAATTTATAGCATAATAAAAGTAATTCTGTACTAATAAAAGTAATTGAGTAACTCGACAAACTCAAAATCGAGTTTCTCGAGTTAATTGACAAACTAATGAAATGTATATTTTTCATTTATTTTATTTTATTTTTTAGTTAAATTATTTAATACATTTACTATTTTGTTTACTTTGTATTTTGTCATGCTATTTTTTGAGCAACTCCTGAAGATGGAATTTGGATTCGTCAATTTACTTGATAAATTATGTTTATTTTAATTTATCATTTATTAAAACATAGTAAAATTAAATATATATTATATAAATTTAATATATATCATATTGAATTAATACAATATATTATATTTTAATTTATTTTATCTTAGCAATTACTCTAACCTATTATAATAAAAAATTATTGTAATAAATTTATAGCATAATAAAAATAATTGTGTAGTAATATATTATTTGTTTAGAAATATGTAATATTTTGAGTTATTAAATATAATTTTCCATGGTTATTATTATAAGCATGAAATATATTTCCTAACTGTTTATGGGATTGACGTGTTCGAGTAGCTTGAAATTCTCATTTTTTAGTTTGTGGAGTTACTTGACAAAGAAAATATATGCAACATATTTGTATTAGATTTATTAATTATGAAAATACACTGTGAAAAAAATGTATTATAACAATTATATATATTTATTAGAATAACTATGTCAAATTATATGATGAAAATCATTGTTAGTTTTATAATTAATACTTTTTGTATTTGTGTATTTTTTATTTTAGGTGTAAAATAAATGAGACATTTAATATGTGACCTTATTTAACACGCTATATTTACCAATACATGAAGTAATTCTATTAATATATTCAAAAAAATGCTTTAACATATTTTATATTAAGATATACATAAAATAAGTTTGTATAGGAAAATATAAAATAAAAGAGAAATTAGATAAAAGTCAAAAAGATGTCAAACCCTAGTTTTAATGTTGGACACGTGTAAGTGAAAAAGCATTAATTGTCATTTAATGGGCCATTGAATCTGTCTAAACCGGCAATTCTTTTTTCACCGTCAATGTTGCATAAACAGTATTCTGTATTTCAGTTTGTAGAGGTTTGAAGGAAGCACGATTTTTGTTTGCAAAAAAATTGTATTTTCGGCGGTATTTTTTTTAGCACATCATAACATCATCTTCATAAGGTATGTATTTTTATTTTGTATAAAGCTATAAAATGTGAATAACGTTTTATGTCAATTAATGTGTAGATATAGTTATATATATACAAATCATTGTTATATAAGTTTATATATTCTATTGTATATACAATATGTATTTAAATTATGTAGTTTATTCTTATATTTGTGGTAAAAGTTGGCATATATATTTATTAGAATAACTATGTCAAATTATATGATGAAAATAATTGTTAGTTTTAGAATTAATAATTTTTGTATTTGTGTATTTTTTATTTTAGGTCTTAAATAAATGGGACATTTAATATGTGACCTTATTTAGCACACTATTTTTACTAATACAGTAAGTAATTCTATTAACATATTCAAAAAAATGCTCTAACATATTTTATATTAAGATATACATATAATAAGTTTGTATGGGAAAATATAAAACAAAAGAGAAATTAGATAAAAGTCAAAAAGGTGTCGAACTCTAGTTTTCATGTTGGACACGTGTAAGTGGAAAAGTATTAAGTGTCATTTAATGGGCCATTGAATCTGTCTAAACCGGCAATTCTTTTTCCAACGTGAATTTTGCAAAAACAGTATTGTGCATTTTATTTTCTAGAGGTTTGAAGAAGTCACGATTTTTGTTTGCAAAGAAATTGTATTTTGGGCGCCTTTTTTTTTAGCACATCATAACATCATCTTCATAAGGTATGTATTTTTATTTTGTATGAAAATATGAAATGTGAATAACGTTTTATGTCATTTAATGTGTAGATATAATTATATATATACAAATCATTGTTATATAAGTTTATGTATTCTATTATATATACACTATGTCTTTAAATTATGTAGTTTATTCTTATATTTGTGGTAGAAGTTGGCTGATGAGAATGATGATAAATCTTTTTCAGATATGGATGTTGAGTACGTGGTCAGTGAGAATCGCAGATTTGGTGGAGTAATTACACAGATTAGTAATTTTACATATGTTGATGTTATAATGGAAAATTATAATGAGGACCAGATTCAGAAATTTAGGAATAGTTGTTTTGCACACTTTGAATATTTTCATGGTAGGAGATGTCAGTTTAGTGGCAAGTTGGTACATGAATTTTTGTTGAATACTGTGCATACGAATAAGGCAAATGAGGTTTGGTTTAAAATAAAAGGTCAGTTATGTAGATTTGGAATGCAGGAGTACTCTTTGATAACAGGATTATTGTGCCATAATAATGATGACAATCTTAGTACAATAAGAGCTTTGGCGAGACATAGAATTCGCAGAAGGTGGTTCAATAATTTTGCACATATATCCCTAAATGAGCTTGAGAATGTTTTTATTAATTGTGATAATGAGGAAGATAAGTATAAGTTAGGGTTGGCATTATTAATCGAAGGAGTTATTAGGCCTATGGAGAGGAAGAAAATAAATATAGAGACATTGTCTTTAGTAGATAACTTGGATGTCTGTTATGAATATCCATGGGGACGACATTCTTATTTCACACTTCTTCGTTCTTTGTTGACTTCTTGGGAGAGACGTGCGTTGAAGTGTATTGATAGTAGTGCTGCGATTGCAAAATATACCATATATGGTTGCCCCCTTGTGTTCCAGGTAAATACATATAATTATTTTTAATATTTATATAATGTGCCATAAATATATTATGTTGGTCATGACTTAGTTTTGGTTATTTTGTCTATAGATATGGATTTATGAGACATGCCGTGAAGTTGGTGAAAGATTTGGTCAAAAAGTCCATGATATGTTTCCACGTATTGTAAATTGGGATGCACAACATCGCGTTGGGAAAAAAGAGTTGGATGTATTTTTGCAATCAACTGAGGTGTGTGAAAAAAAATTTTGTTATGTAGGAGAAATATTTAATAGTTATGAAAGTGATGTTTTTTTTTTTGCTATGGTTTATAGATGCGTGTTTTGCCAATACTTGAACCAACTGCAGAAGAGATAGAACAACCATATCTGTACACAATGGTCTTAATAGAGGATGTAGGAGATGTACGAGTTGATGTAGTTGTTGAAAATTTTTTGTATGAGGTCCAAGAAATAGATGAAATTGGGCAAGGAATAGAACCATTTGAGCCTCCCAATGCAGTTGGCCCAGATGTTGTAGAAGCATATGGAAATATTGTGCATGGGGCTGAAGAGTTTTATGAAGGTGATGAACAAATTGAACAAGTTGGGGAAGAAAATCTTGGTGGAAATTAGGGATGGTCTCCATATATAGTTGTGGAAGAACCTGTAAATAATTGGCCTACACGAAATGTGGATGAAAGGGAGCAAGGTTATATGGATGAAGGGGAGCAAGGTTATGAGTATGATCATAATGATGATTATGCTACAAATGAACTGTTACAATCATTATTTGATGATCAAAGAGTGTATATTGGTGATCAGTTTGGTAGTACAAGGGATGAACAAAGAGATTATTTTGATTATCAGTTGGGTAATTTTAGAGATGAACAACGGGATTATATTGATAATCAAGTTTGTAATATGGTTGATGCTCAACGTTCATACTTTGATGAACAATTGGCAAGTACAAGAGATGATTTGATGCGCTGTTTGAATCAGATGGAATCATCTGTATCTAGGAGTAGTGAAAAATATTTAGATGAAAAAAAAAAGAGATGCAAGAATATATTGATACGAAGTTGGTGGCTTTTAAGGTTGAATATAGTAACATGATTGGTAGTTTACGTGAAGACCTTTGTTCAAAGATCGAAAGTTCTACTTTGAAGATTCAAGACATGCTGAAGGGGACATTGGCAGAAAAGCACACGATTGTAGGGAGTAATACAATAAAACAGCAGGCTGCTCCTGTGAAACAAAGAGTGGATGATAAAGATAAGGACAACAAGAAAAGTGCGTCTTTGTCATCTAGTTCTATTGACATTCCTATACTGTGTGATATTAATGAGGAAAGACAAGTTGAATTTCTTCGTTGGATGCATAAATCAATGAATCAGTAAGTTTGAATTTTGTATCTGGTTATTTATTATATATATGTTATGTTTTTATGGTATTTATAATAATTTTACTATTATAGAGATGTTGTCCGGTTGCGTGGTGGGGGTGGTGGCATTAGATTGACAAAGCAAAAGCTAGAATATATTGGGAATCCTGAATATATACTGGCAGCTGAGGTATGTGCAATTTCTATTTGTTGATCTCTTATGTCTATTGTGAGGTGTTAAAAATACATTGTTAAGATAATTTTTTTTTTATAGGATATGGATAATACCATGTTTTTGCTTAAAAAAAGAACAGCAAATTTTAGAGACATATTCTCATTAAGATATGGAATTCTAGACAGCGGATTTGGATTATTTGTTCGAGCTATTGGTTCGAAAATTTTGGATTCTACAGGACAATTGATGCGTAAAGTTCCGGTTTCTTACCATGGTTGTATGGAAAGATATGCAAATGGTTCCATTCCTAGAAGTTTTGGTAAAAGTTGGAAAAATTGTGATCATATATTGTGGCCGGATATTGTTGATGATAAACATTGGGTCCTTTTTTATGTTGATCTATTGGGTTGGAGGCTGACAGCCTATGATAACAATTACCACTTTTATGATGAAGCAATATTATATCGACATGTTGTTCCTGCTATACATATCATTCCAGATATTATTCAAAAATATGTGGTTGCTGATCGGGCAGATCTTGGAAAAAAGATAATTTAGTCGCTTGAATATTATATGAAGCCATACATTGACATACCACAGTCTATTCGATATAGGTAAGGAATTAAAATAAATGTTTGTATTTGTAATCATATTTATATATATTCACAAGGTTTTTAATGATACTTGCAGTGATAGTGGCATATTTGTTATCAAATATGTTGAGTGCCTTCTGGCTGGAATACCTATTGATGCTGTCGAATTGGGGAAAATGGATTTGTATAGAGGAAAGCTTGTAATAGATTTCTTTTACAATGAATTTTTTTTTGTCCCGAATCAACGAAATGAATAGATATGATATTTGTGTACTGAAACGAGAACTGTTTTCTCATTTCTATTTTATTCATTGTAGTCATGGGTTGACATTGTACATAGTGTAAAATATGTTGGTTTTATTTCATTGTTTGTGCAAGTTTATTAGTTTATGTAGGAAATTTGCGTTTTAGTATAACATATTGAGTTTAAATTGGTGCTGGTTTCCTTTTTTTCAGATGAAGAAGAGAAAAAATATTTATTGTGTGTTATGATTTAATATGAGTAGATGAATTCATAAGTTATGTTATTCATTTTGTAAGAGATACATATATTTGTATGTTATGAATTTTTACCTATTCAAGTCTTATAAATTTTTTGTTATTGTTGACTTTTATTGTGGGTGTGCGGTTTTTTTTGTTTTTATAGTAAAATGAATTGAATTTGGAAAGGTGTTGATTAAGATTTTATCCAATTAGAATTCTAGAATCTTTAATTAATTAATTAAATTGATTAAGCCGAAGTGTTAAGTCTTAATTATGAAAAGGTAATCCTACAAACATAAATAAATGCAAATTATTGTCATGCGTATTAAAGGTCAAGCCATGTTAATGGTCTGAATGTTATTACGAGACAACCAAATGTTATTAGAGTCGATTGGCCAAAAGGGGCTCTCAAGTAACTCGGCAAACTTTAATCAAGTAACTCGGCAAACTTTAATCAGTGACTATTTGACTCGACAAAGTTTGTCGAGTTGAATAGTAAGTGGAAGAATCCCCATAGAAAAAAAAAACTAACATTTTCCTTTAACAGTAAAAGACTATCTACGTGGAAAACGTTTGCCGAACTATAGAATGGAAAATTTTAAATATTGGGCAAGCATTTGGTCTAGTTAATTGATCGAGACAAAAAAAACAAAATAATTTTAATGTATTATTTAGTATAATAGACTATAGTAAGCAGAAAAGTATAATAAAGTAAATATTATATAAATTTAATATGTATCATAATGAACTAATACAATATATTATATTTTCTTTTCTTTTAGAAATTACTATTACATATTACAATAAACAATTATTATAATAAATTTATAACATAATAAAATTAATTTTGTAGTATTAGATTATTAATCAATTATAATAATTTAATGAATGTAATCAATTTATTATAACAAATTGATATTAAATAATTTTTTTTATAAATTGTTATAAAATTTATTAAATTTTTATTTATAAATTGTCTTCATGAATATTAATATAAATTTTGTTATAAAGAATATTATAAATAGTAATTATAAATAAAAAATGATTTCCATAATATAATTTCATATAATTATTCTAATAAATAAAAATAATTATTATAACAAATTTTACTTCACTGTGTTTTTGTATTTCATAAAATTAGATATGATATATTATATTAATTTAAAATAATATATAAAATTTTTTATAATAGCTAATTTATTATAACATATTATATTAGGTTATAGAATATGAAATATTATTGATATAAAAGAACTCATTATTCATTGTATAGCATAACTCGACAAATTTAAAATCGAGTTTCCCGAGTTACTCGAGAAACTAATGAAATGCATAATTTTTATTTTTTTAAGCTTCTTTTATTTAAATTATTTAATACATTGACTATTTTGTTTAATTTGAATGTTGTAATATTATTATTCGAGGAACGTGTCAACATGAAATTTGGATTTGTTAACTTATTTGATAAATGAAGCACATACATAATTGTATTTAATTGATTATTTATTAGAACATAGCAAAATAAAATATATATCATATAAATTTAATATATATCATAATCAATCAATACAATATATTATATATTGTTTTATTATGATTAATTTATCTAGTAACTCGAGAAATTCAAATTTGAGTTCCACGAGTTGGTTAAAAAATAACAAGAAAAAACTAAAAAATAAAAAATTTAAGTGTATTACATAATTTAAATAAAAAAAGTAAACTAAAAAATGAGAAATATGCATTGTTGAAGTTACTCGAATAATTCGACAAACCCAAAATCACGTTTGTCGAGTTACTCGGTTAAAATTGTGATACGAAATCAATCTATTCAATAGCTCAAGTAGCTTGACAGACTGACAATCGAGTTGTCCGATTTATTCGACGAACGAATGAAATTTAAAATTTTCTTTATTTTGTTTCCCTTTTTTATTTAAAGTATGTCATACATTTAAATAATTCTTTATTCTTATTTAGTGGTGTTATTTTTCAAGAAACTCGTGAGTCTCAAAGTTGGATTTGTCGAGTAACTTGATAAATAAAGCATATACAAAATTTTATTTAATGTATCATTTATTAGAACATAGTAAAATAGAATATATATCATATAAATTTAATATATATCATAATCAATTAATACAATATATTATATTATATTTTATTTTAGCAATTAGTATAACATATTATAACTAAAAATTGTTATAATAAATTTATAGCATAATAAAATAAATTCTGTAGTAATATATTATTAATCAATTATTACATTATTATAATAATCTAGTGATTATAATAAATTTATTATGACAAATTCATACTAAATAGATTTCATCGTAAATTATGAAAATAAATTGTAGTAAAATTTTTTTATAATAATGAATTTTTTTGTTAGAATAAATATGTCAAATTATTTTACGAAAATAAATGTGTTTTTTTTTAATGAATAATTGTAATAAATATTTTAACGTAATTTATAATAATATTTATTACAGAAATTATAAGTATATTACATAATTTAAATAAAAAAAGAAAACAAAAAAAATGAAAAATATGCATTGTTGAAGTTACCCGAGTAACTCGACAAACTAAAAATCACGTTTGTCGAGTTACTCGATGAAAAATGTGATACAAAAGCAAAAATCATAAAACAGGAATATTTTGGTCAAATAAATTGAATAAGTAATTTTAGATTTCACTTAGTATAATTGATTTACAAATATTATAAATAAATGTGTGAATTTATGTAAAATAGTTTTTTTATATATTTGATATGTTGTGGACTTGTATATATTATATTTTATGTTTCTCTTTATTGTAAAGAAAAAATTTCTATAATATAAATTTTATGTATTTAGCATGTAGGTTATAGAGTAACTCGACAAAACTTAGTTTCAATTTGTCGAGTTGCTTGAGTAATAAATTGTGAAAGATTGTTTTGTTTTATGATTTACATTTAATTTTATTTTATAATAGCTATTTTATTATAACATATTATATTAAGTTATAGAATATGAAATATTATTGATATAAAAGAACTGATTATTCATTGTAGAACATAACTCGACAAACTTAAAATCGAGTTTCCCGAGTTACTTGAGAAAATAATAAAATGCATAATTTTCATTTTTTTAATCTTTTTTTTATTTAAATGATTTAATACATTGACTATTTTGTTTAATTTGAATATTGTAATATTATTATTCGAGGAACGTGTCAACATGAAATTTGGATTTGTTAACTTATTTGATAAATGAAGCACATACTTATTTGTATTTAATTGATTAATTATTAGAACATAGCAAAATAAAATATATATATCATATAAATTTAATATATATCATAATCAATTAATACAATATATTATATATTCTTTTATTATGATTAATTTATCTAGTAACTCGACAAATCCAAATTTGAGATTCATGAGTTGGTTAAAAAATAACATGAAAAAAATAAAAAATAAAAAAATTTAAGTGTAGTACATATTTTAAATAAAAAAAGTAAACTAAAAAATGAAAAATATGCATTGTTGAAGTTACTCGAGTAACTCGACAAACCTAAAATCACGTTTGTCGAGTTACTCGATTAAAAATGTGATACGAAATCAATCTATTCAATAGCTCAAGTAGTTCGAAAAACTGAAAATCGAGTTGCCCGAGTTACTCGACTAACCAATGAAATTTAACATTTTCATTATTTTGTGTTCCTTTTTTATTTAAATTATGTAATGCATTTAAATAATTCTTTATTCTTATTTTGTGGTGTTGTTTTTCAAGAAACTCGTGAGGCTCAAATTTGGATTTGTCGAGTAACTTGATAAATAAAGCATATACAAAATTTTATTTAATGTATCATTTATTAGAACATAGTTAAATAGAATATATATCATATACATTCAATATATATCATAATCGATTAATACAATATATTTTATTTTATTTTATCTTAGCAATTAGTATAACATATTATAACTAAAAATTGTTATAATAAATTTCTAGCATAATAAAAGCAATTCTGTAGTAATATATTAGTAATCAATTATTACATTATTATAATAATATAGTGATTATAATGAATTTATTATAAGAAATTGATATTAAATAGATTTCATCATAAATTATGAAAAGAAATTGTAGTAAAAATTTGTTATAATAATGAATTTTTTTTGTTAGAATAATTATGTGAAATTATATCACGAAAATAAATATGTTTTTTTAATTAATAATTATAATAAATATTTTAACATAATTTATAATAATATTTATTACAAAAATTATAAGTATATTACATAATTTAAATAAGAAAAGAAAACAAAAAAAATTAAAAAATATGGATTATTGAAGTTATCCAAGTAACTCGACAAACTAAAAATCACGTTTGTCGAGTGACGCGATGAAAAGTGTGATACAAAAGCAAACAATTATAAAACAGGAATATTTTCGTCAAATAAATTGAATAAGTAATTTTAGATTTCACTTAGTATAATTGATTTATAAATATTATAAATAAATGTGTGAATTTATGTAAAATAGTTGTTTTTATATATTTGATATTTTGTAGACTTGTGTATATTATATTTTATGTTTCTCTTTATTGTAAAGAAAAAATTTCTATAATATAAATTTTATGTATTTAGCATGTAGGTTACAGAGTAACTCGAAAAAATTTAGTTTTAGTTTGTCGAGTTACTTGAGTAATAAATTGTAAAAGATTGTTTTGTTTTATGATTTATATTTTATTTTGTTTTAGCAAGTACTATAACATATTATAAAAAAAAATTTACTATAATAAATTTATAGCATAGTAAAATTAAATTCTGTACTAATATATTATTAATTAATTATTACATTATTATAATAATTTAATGATTATATTCAATCTAATATAATAAATCGATATCTAATAAATTTATTTATAAATGATTATAAAATTTATTACATATTTATTTATAATATATTTTAGTAAATATGAATATAAATTTTGTTATAAATGATATTATCATTAGTAATTATAAATATCAAATTATTTTGATACTGTAAAATATAAAATATAAAATATAAAATACCAAAATTTAACTAATACTGAAAAATATAAAATAATCAAAGAACTAATATAATTCTTTGTTATAAACGAAAATATAAAATACTAAATTCAACTATTCGATATATCGAGTAACTCGACAAACTCAAAATCGAGTTTGTCGAGTTACCCGACAAATTAATGAAATGTTCTCATGTTATATTTCGAGGAACTCGTGAAGCTCAAATTTTTCTTTGTCGAGTTACTTGAAAAATTAAGTATGTACAGAAATTTTTTTAAGCTATCATGTATTGAAACATAGTAAAATAAAATATATATCATATAAATTTAATATATATCATAATGAATTAATACAATATAATATATTTTATTTTATTTTGGCAATTATTATAACATATTATAAAAAAAAATTATTATAACAAATTTATAATATAATAAAATTGAATCTGTAGTAATATATTATGAATCAACTATTACATTATTATAATGATTTACCAATTGTAATGAATTTATTATAATAAATTGGTATTAAATAAATTTTATTAGAAATTATTATAAAATTTATTACACATTTATTTAAAATTTTCTGTCATAAATATTAATATAAATTTTGTTTTGAATAATATTATAATTAATAATTATAAAGAAAAAATGATTTTCATAATAGAATTTGATATAATTATTGAAAAATATAAAAATAATTATTATAACACATTTTTATTGCACTGTGTTTTATATTTCATAAAATAAGATATAATATATTATAATAATTTTAAATAATATATAAATATTTTATATAATAACTTTGTTATCATAATATATTATATTAAGTGATAGAATAAAAAAATTTATTCATCTAAAAGAACTCGTCTACTCACGTTATAAAGTAGCTCGACAAACTGAAAATTGAGAATGCGGAGTTGCTCGATTAGAAAGATAATAAAAAACAACGACATTAAAAATTAATGACAAAACTAATATATTTCATTATTACAAAAGAAAATATAAAATACAAAATCCATTTTTTCATTTTCTCGTGTAACTCGACAAACTCATTTCCGAATTTCCTGAGTGACTCGACAAAGTAATGAAATGCATATTTTTCATTTATGTTATTTTGTTTTTTAGTTAAATTATTTAATACATTTACTATTTTTTTTAATTTGTATTTTGTCATGCTATTTTTCGAGCAACTCCTGAATATGAAATTTGGATTTGTCAATTTACGTGATAATTAAGTTTATTTTAATTTATCATTTATTAAAAGATAGTAAAATAAAATATATATCATATAAATTTAATATATATCATAATGAATTAATACAATATATTATATTCTATTTTATTTTATTTTAGCAATTACTATAACACATTATAATAAAATATTATTGTAATAAATTTATAGCATAATAAAATTAATTGTGTAGTAATATATTATTTGTTTAGAAATATTTAATTTTTTGAGTTATTAAATATAATTTTTCATGGTTATTATTATAAGCATTAATACAATATATTATGTTTTCTTTTATAATGATTAATTTATTTAGTAACTCGACAAATCCAAAATTGAGATTCACGAGTTGGTTAAAAAATAACATGACAAAATAAAAAAATAAAAAAAAATTAAGTGTATTACATAATGTAAATAAAAAAAGTAAACTAAAAAATGCAAAATATGCATTGTTGAAATTACTCGAGTAACTCGACAAACCCAAAATCACGTTTGTCGAGTTACTCGATGAAAAATGTGATACAAAATCAATCTATTCAATAGCTCAAGTAACTTGACAAAATGAAAATTGGGTTTCTCGAGTTACTCGACAAACCAATGAAATTTAAAATTTTCATTATTTTGTTTTCCTTTTTTATTTAAATGATGTAATACATTTAAATAATTTTTTATTCTTATTTTGTCATGTTATTTTTCGAGGAACTCGTTAATCTTAAATTTGGATGTGTCGAGTAACTTGATAAATAAAACATATACAAAATTTTATTTAGTCTATCATTTATTAGAACATAGTGAAACAGAATATATATCATATAAATTTAATATATATCATAATACATTAATACAATATATTAATTTTTATTTTATTTTAGCAACTACCATAACATATTATGAAAAAATTATTTTTATAATAAATTTATAGTATAATAAAATTAATTCTGTATTAATATATTATTAATTAATTACTACATTATTATAATAATTTAGTAATTATAATCAATTTATTATAACAAATTTATATTAAATAATATTTTTTATAAATTATTATAAAATGTATTACATATTTATTTATAAGTTGTTTTCATAAATATTAATATAAATTTTGTTATAAAGAATATTAGAATAAGTCTAATAAATAAAAATAAATATTATAACACATTTTTACTGCACTGTGTTTTTATATTTCATAAAATCAAATATAATATATTATCTTAATTTAAAATAATATATAATTATTTTATATGATAGCTATTTTATTATAACATATTATATGAAGTTATAGGATATGAAATATTATTCATGTAACGAAACTCATTATTCATTGTATCGTGTAACTTGACAAACTCAAAATCGAGTTTTCCAAGTTACTCGACAAACTAATGAAATACACATGTTTCATTATCTTAATTTTTATTTATTTAAATTATTTAATACATTAACTATTTTGTTTAATTTGTATGTTGTAATGTTGTTATTCGAGGAACTCGTCAATATAAAATTTGAATTTGTTAACTTACTTGATAAATGAAGCATACACATAATTGTATTTCATTGATCATTTATTAGAACATTTTAAAATAAAATATATATTATAATGAACTAATGCTATATATTATATATTCTTTTATTTTAGCAATTAATATAATATATTATAATTATAAATTATTATAATATTTGATATTTTTTGTTAGAATAATGATGTCAAATTATATCACGAAAATAAATGTGGTTTTTATAATTATTAATTGTAATAAATATTTTAACATAATTTATAATAATATTTATTAAAAGAATGATAAATTAATATGTAATAAATTCTATAGGAATTTGTATTCAAATTTATATAATAGTATTCTGTTATAACAAATTTGTTATAATATAATAATAATTATAATAGAAAATTAATTAAATAATAATATTTTACTACAATATAAATTATAATGAAATAAAAATTGATTATAAGAATTTTTTATTATACTATGTTACAATAATTAGAAAACATCTTAAATTTAATATAGTCTATCATTTGAATATAATATATATTGCATTTATATAATATATATTTTGTTCTACTATGTTTTAATAAATGATAGATTAAAAAAATTTATTTATGTGCTTAATTTATTAGGTAACTCGACAAACCGAAAATTTGGATTTATGTGTTGCTCGAAGGATAGCATGACAAATTACAAAGAAATAATAAATAGTTTAATATAAATTTTGAATAAAAAATATAAATTTTTTTTGCAAACTATATAAATCATTATTTGCTCGAGCAACTCGAAAAACTCAAATCTGAGTTTGTCAAGTTGCTCGATTAATAATATGATAGGAAGTCATAAACGGAATTTTTTAGTTTATCGAGTTACTTTATAACGTCAGTAGATGAGTAATTTTATATGAGTAATTTTTTATATTCTATGATTTAATATAATATCTTAGAATAAGAGAACTATCATATAAAATAATTATATATTATTTTAAATTTTTATGGTATATTATATCTGATTTTATGAAATATGAATACACAGTGCAATAATAACGTGTTATAACAATTAATTTTATTTATTAGAATGATTATATCAAATTATATTATCAAAATCATTATTTATTTATAATTAGTAATTATAATATTATTTATAACAAAATTTATATTAATATTTATGAAAAAATTTATAAATAGATATGTAATAAAATTTATAATAATTTACAATAAAATTTATTTAATATCAATTTGTTATAATAAATTGATTATAATCATAAAATTATTATAATAATTTAATAATTCATTAATAATATATTACTGTAGAATTAATTTTATTACGCTATAAAATTATTATAATAATATGTTTTTATAACATTTTATAGTAATTCCTAAAATATAAGACAATATAATATATTGTATTAATTCATTATGATATATATTTGATTTATATGATATATATTATATTTTACTATGTTCTAATAAATGGTAGATTAAAAAATCTTATGTATATGTTTAGTTTATCTAGTAACGCGACAAATCCATATTTGAGACTCACGAGGTCGTTGAAAAATAGCATGAGAAAATACAATTAAAGAAAAATTTAAATGTATTACATAATTTAAATAAAAAAAAGAGAAAAAAATTGAAAAATATGCATTGTCGAAGTTACTCGAGTAACTCGACAAACTAAAAATTACGTTTGTCGAGTTACTCGATGATAAATGTGATACAAAAGCAAAAATCATAGAACAAGAATATTTGTGTGAAATAAATTCAATAAGTAATTTTAGATTTTACTTAGTATAATTGATGTACAAATATTATGAATAAATATGTGAATTTATGTAAAATAGTTGTTTTTATATATTCGATATTTTGTGGTCTTGTGTATATTATATTTTATGTTTTTCTTTATTCTAAAGAAAAAATTTCTGCACATATAAATTTTATGTATTTAGCCTGTAGGTTATAGAGTAACTCGACAAAATTTATTTTAAGTTTGTCGAGTTACTTGAGTAATAAATTGTAAAAGATTCTTTTCTTTTATGATTTATATTTTATTTTATTTTAGCAAGTACTATGACATATTATTAAAAAAAATTACTATAATAAATTTATACCATAATAAAATTAAAGTATGTACTAATATATTAGTAATTAATTATTAGATTATTATAGTAATTTAATGATTATATTCAATTTAATATAATAAATCAATATTAAATAAATTAATTTATAAATGATTATAAAATTTATTATATACTTATTTATAATTTATTTTTGTAAATATGAATATAAATTTTGTTATAAATGATATTATCATTAGTAATTATAAATATAAAATTATTTTGATACTATAATTTGATATAATTATTCTGATGAATAAAATGAGATTATTGATTTGCTCGATAAATAAGTATATAATAAATTTTATAATTATTTATAAATAAATATGTAACAAATTTTTATAATCATTTATAAAAAAAATTTATGTAATATCAAACTGTTATAATAAATTGATTATAATGATTAAATTATTATAATAATGTAATAATTGATTAATAATATATTACTACACCAACGATTTTATTATGTTATAAATTTTGTTATAAATGATATTATTATTACTAATTATAAATATAATAGCAATTCTAGCATGCCGACAGCATAAATTCGAAAAATAGCCTAGGAGGTTTCGCAGTGATTATTTTAGTATGCCTAAACATGTCATCGGACTATCAATTTTTAATATGTGGTAGTCACATGAGTATTCTATGTCCCATGAAAATTTCATATTGTTCGGTGATTGTTTTCTATGACAAATGAATTTTTGTTACTCCATCATCGGGTGAATTAATTTTTGAAAGTAAGGGCAGTGTTAAAAAAATGTCTTCACCTGGTTATGGAGTAAAAAAAAAGGTTTTTTAACATAGCAAATGATAACCGAAAAATACGAAATTTTCAAGGGACATAGAATACTTAAGTAGCTACCATATATTAACATTTTGTAATCCGACCGCATGTTTTGGCTTACTAAAAGAATATATGAAAAACAAATACAAAAAATTTAAATTTAAGGAATAATATAGATAAAAAAAAAAAACAAAAGACGTTTAAATTATACAAGTTATTACTGTCTAAAGTAACTCGGTAAATTCAAAGTTAAATATGCAGGTGTACTTGATGAATAATGCAATACAAATCGCAAAGTACGAAAAAAAAGGTGTATTTATTTAAAAGTTATATTCTAAGAATTTAATATTATTCTTTAATATACTCTGTATATTTATAGTTTTTAGTGCCTATGCTTATTATTTTGTATGGATATTTTTATTATCATAAGAAAAATATGTGATATATTTATTTACGGCAAAAAGAAAAGATTTTGTATTCTGTTTATTATTATTAATAAGTATATATATCCAATAATATAAAGGTAATAGTAAAAATAAAAGTACATAAAAATATAAAATATATAGATTTGTTAAATATAATTTACATCATTGCATTGCATTTAAAAAGGCTTATATCTAGAAATGAAAAAACCCTTCAAATATTACAAAAAAAACCTAACATCCATTCAAAAAAATGGAAAAAGGTGGCAATGCATAGAAGGATATCATTAGTTTTTAAAGTGTGTCTTTGTCTTTCGAAACTCGTGTATATCTCTCTGTTCTTGGCGCAGACAATTTTTCTGGGTTGACTTCATTCTCAGATGAGATTGAATGTTCTTCAATTTTTCTCTTCTTGGATTTAGACACAGGTGAAGAAGGGAAATTAAGCTGTTTCACTGCACTTGGAAATGTTTGCCCTTGAAGAGGCATTGGTGTGTCAGTGGTGTACGCTATATCTTTCCCTTTGTTAGTCCTTGATCTTGTACTTGTAGATGTGGTCGAAGTCCAAGGAACTGGTTCATTGAAGAAGATAATGTCATACTTGTATTCATCGTCGAAGGCATTTTTCTTCATTCCTTTAATATAAAAGAAATGTTCTTCCTCCAATATGATTCTAATTTTTTCCAAGACTTCTGATCCACTATCCATTAATTGTTTGCCTGTGTACTGTAAGAATTTTTCCGCTGGATCCCCAATCATAGTCCCAGAGAATGAGCCTGTGGAGTCTTCAAGTTCCACATATACACGTGCCCTAACATATAAAATATGTTAAAAGTGGTGCATGTGTAAATAATTGTTAACAACAAATGATTTGTAAAAAATATTATACCTTGGTACTGCAACTGCATGGGAAAATTTGCAAAAGACACATTCGTATGTTTCATTGAAATCGGCACTTGATATTTTGTTGCAAGTATTGCAAGACATGTACCAAAAGGGTTGCTTAAATACTCTCACATATGCACGTGCGTAAACCCAGAAATATCCATGTCCTGTTAGCTATTTTTGAAGAGAAATTGTATAAATATTATACAATAATTAAATGCATTTTTCTATATATTATTTTAATGAAGATTAACCTTACTCCAGATAACAAATTTGGAATATGTTGAATCTCTGTGATATTGTTCATGTCTGGGGTTGAAATATTCTTTGTTGCTGAGGATGGATATATCTTTGTCAAGATCATCTCATCTAACTTGTCAGAATTTGTTTCAACCCTTGCATAATGTGTAAAAATATTAGCAATTTATACACATGTATATATATATGAGATAAAGTTTGAATAAAAGATAATGAATAAATAAATTGTTACCAAGATGTTAGCTCAACCACTTGTTGTAAATGGGCATTGAAGGAGAAGATGTTGTTGGCCTTGGTTGAAATTGAAAGGCCTGTGCATGAAATAAATATATAGATATATTTATTGGAAGAACTAAATAAATGTTGTAATATCCCATTGATGAATTATAAAATTATTAACAATATATTACCACTAAAAGATGTTACTTTTAGATGGTTTCCAATAATGATTTGTTTCTAGCTTAAGTTATCGGCAATGAAACGGCATTCTTTCTCCACAAAATTATCCCACATCATTAGCAACACAGTGTTAAAGCTAGTATAGAAACACAGAAAATATATGAGAAAGTGGTATATGAATTTTTTTATTAAATTTTGAAATTATTGGAATATATATTTATAGTTGAAAATAATATAGCTATATATATATATATATATAAACCTTGTGTCGATGAGAACTATATCTTGAATACACGTTTGTGTTTCAAACCTAGTTTGAACCAGCCTTTTAGGTTTCACATCGATTGCAACTCCAATGATACCTAAAGGATAAAAATAACAAATTAGGACAAATCAAATGTGTTATGAATACAATGGGTAAGATGAACATGTAAACGCGTAAATATAATAATTTAAATGCACAAAAAGGAAAAAAAAATCTTTTTTTGTAAAATAGGGACAAATACTTATATCAGAATTTGAGTCCATGTAAGGTTCCAATTTGTTGAAAGGAACAAAATTGTATGTAGAAGATATCAAAACACTGTGGTCTTCATTGACTTCCTCAACTTTTGTTTGACCAGATATCGTCCACTGTATGTTGCCCATAGAAGCTTGATACTCAGGTTTCGTGAATTTGACATTTGCATTTGAGACAAGATACGTTTTGCCAAGTAATAGCTTGTCTTCATATGCTGAGATGTTGGCATCATAGATAGTTGCATGGACTTTATTTTTCTGTATAATACCATGCATTGAAATTAGATATTTTGTAAAAGTATGTATATAATTTTGGGTAGATATTATTTTTTAATATCAACAAAGAGAATTCAAAGTTATAACATATTAGAGGAAAAGGAAAACTTGTAAATATTTTATGGGGCTAAAATTAAATAAATCAAGAAACATAAATAATAGATTCAAATAATATACCTCAGGATCCATAAATACCATATTCTGGTATTTTGTCGGGCTTCGTTGAGCTGTTCGTGGAAATGATTTTTCCACAACAATAATTTTCGAAGTCCAATTTGTATCATTTGGAGCAATATTTGGTATTAATTTGTACTGTTTTTCCATTGTTTGATCCTGTACAAAATGTCAAATATAAATTAAAGAGTATAAATAGGTTATCAAAATGAAATAATATTTATACTAATAATGAATTGTAAGAGTATGTGTTGAAATATAGTACGGACTTGCAGTTAAAATCTCAAAGAGGAGTATGAGGATATTGAGAATTAAAGACTTGACGATAAATGCCAATATAGAATGTTTGTTGTGTTTGGTTTGTAATCAGAACGAATGTATATATATAGAGTTATATGGTATCTATTATGCCAAGAGTAAGGATATGTTTACCCAATGGGAGTCTAAATCCTCTGTCGAGATTGATGCGTGGCTTGTCACGCAATAATTAATAAATGATGTGGGCCCCAATAATGATGCCTTAAGAACTCATTCGCACTTGTCCCCATTCCATCTTACTCAGCCCCAAGTAATTAAAAGAAAGTACTGACCATACTAATAATAGATTTTAACATCCCAAAATATTAATATAAGCACTCCAAAATTTTAGGTTAGTACATGCACTCTTATGTTAAATTACAGTACATGCAAAGTTATGAAATTGAAATAATTGAAATTTTATTATTATAGTGTATATTATTTAAAATAATATAATACCAAAAATTGATTATTGAGTTAAAAATTTTTATGAAGATTTTAATAAACATAATTAGTTATTATATATTTGAGTAATTTTGTATACCAATTAACAAAATATGAGCTAAAAAATAAAAAAAAAATTAAGTAAAGTAAAAGTTGATGGTTAAATTGTGAATATGAAATTTGCTTTACCTAGTAATTTACAAACAAAGTAAATAAGTACTACAACAGAAGAAAAAAATTGGTGATGAGAGTTCAAGCATGTATGAGACTTGAGTAGATTTTAAGCTATTATTTTCTAAGTTGAAAGATTAAACTATTAGAGGTTATGAAATGAATGGATGAAACTATAATAAAACAATAGGTAAGGAAAACTATAATAAAGTAGGCTTTATAATAATAATTTTTGGGTATACCACAATGTACAAAATTCTTCTTCAGTAACTTAAAAAAAATAAAATAATTTAGGATTTATGTATAATTTAAAAAAGTTGAAGGGTCCAATTACAATGTTTATACTGTAAAATTTTCTATTATTTTAATGGAGTTAATTCAAAGGTAAAATTGGCCAAGAATTCTTAGATGCGTGAGAAATAGTGATGTTGGGACTTTTTTGTGACTATAAATAGGAAAATGGGAATGATATGTAAAATAAAAGAAAAAATAGGGATTAAATTGTTACAAACATGAAAGAATGGACAGTGCTTGTTTGAATTAATTGGAGAAGGGATGGGGCCCAGCATTTATTAAACACTGCATGTCTTGGAGGAGATGGGGTCTAGCATTTATTAATTGCTGCGTGGAAAGCTATGCTACAATTGGGGATGAGGATCTGAAACCCGAAGCGAGAATAACGAGGTGAAGCACGATTCGAAGATATTTATATATGTTTATGTATATAGATTTTTCATACGTGTATGGTGAGGATGAATAGATTAAATATCATATTGACATGTGTACAATAAAAAGATATTTGTACATTTATGATGTAAATTTTTACTTGTCTTAGGTATGATTACATGTAGGAGTAGACTACGTAGTAATCTATAGTTTCTTGTATAAATTTGTGTCAATTTCATAAAATTAAGAAATAAAGTATACTTAGATTTTTTTAGTTACAGGTGTTGATTTGTGTTCATTTAAATATAGAAGGAAAAAAAGTCATATCATATATAAAAAAAAATTTATACTGTTAAAAGCTAATTACTTTGTAACATATCTAGATAAACTCGTTAAATGGCAAATGGAGTATAAATTTATAACATTGAATATTTAAATATTTGTAGTACAATATTTATAAAATAAAACAACATATAATTATGAAAAAAATTCAAAAATTATCTACATCAAATGTTGAATTTTACTATTTTGAATTATAATTTAATACTATTAGAAAACGTACATAACTGTAGCATTATACATTTTAATAGACTGGCCATTTATTCAATGCATTATCAATAATTTAAAAGCATTGTACATAATTTTTTCAAAGTCCTATACAATATCCTTCACCAATAGAGATGTAAGAGTACACTGGCTATTTATTAACTACAATATTATTCATGTCAAAGCTTTGTAGAAGTGTTCTACAAAGAACTCATGGAATATACTTCAAGAATATTCACTGCAATATTATTGATGTCAAAGCTTTATAGAAGTGTTTTTCAAATAACACATAGAATATACTTCAAGAATACAGCTGTAATTGTTGTTTATAAAGTACAAACCCTGTAATAAAAAAAATGCATAATAATAATTAAAACACCATGAATGCACAATTGATAATATTTCTGTATAAACTACATTTTTTGTACAACTAAAATGATTTTTGAGTTTATCATTTGGTATAATTAATGCTCTAATACATTTACTTATTTTTGCTCTAGATAACGCAACATAAAGTTGACCATGAGAAAATACAGGTTCAGGAAGATATAGTCCAACATAATCTAGTGTTTGACCTTGAGCTTTATTTATTGTCATTGCAAAACAAGGACGAATTGGAAATTGCGTTCTTTTAAAAGGGAATGTATTCTTATCACTTTCAAGTGGAATAAATGCAATTCTAGGTAAAAAAAACTTTCTTTCCACGCCATTCTCCAACAGATATTTCAGCATGAATAACATTACGCTCAAATCCACGACAAATTAATCTAGTGCCATTACATAATCCTTCAGATGGACTAATATTTCTCAATAACATAATAGGACAATTTTCTTTCAATACAAGTTCATGAGGTGGAATACCATTTGGAGTTAATGTATTAAGAAAATCTTCATGAATACTTTGTTCATTTTTTTCTAACGTTTCGTCGAAGCTATAATATGTAACATTTTCACCAGCAATTTCATTAAGTATAATATTATTTATTTCATCAACAGCATTATTTGTAGGAGTTAAAATAACTCAATTAACCATCTTATCTAATTCATTGCTATAATTCTGTAAGTTTGGGTAAACAGTTCGGATCAATTCTTTTACAGAAACTATTTTGGTATCGAACGGTATAACTATTTCATCTGGTAATGTAATCATATTACAGGTATGCTTAGGTTGGATTCCATTGCCTATATCAAGCAATAACTTAGAAAAATATGGGTCAAATTGAGCTCTCATATTTTGTACCAACTGTAATTGTATAAAATTTGGCCATAAGTATGAATAGACTAAACTTGATCCAATGATTGCTTCTTTATTTCCTTTTTGAACTACTGGCAAAACCTGTCGAAAATCACCTCCTAAAACAACAACTTTCCCTCCAAAAGGCAATATAGAATCATTAACATCTCTTAGCATTCTATCCACAGCCTCTATTGCATAACGGTGAACCATTGGTGCTTCATCCCAAATAATCAAATTTGTCAATCTAAAAAAGCTTGCTAGAGTAGACTGCTTACTAACAGAACATGTCATATTGTGATTTATTTCAAGTGGTATCTTAAACCTTGAATGTGTTGTTCGTCCACCAGATAATAAAGCAGCTGCAACACCTGAGGAAGCTGTTGCTAAACCTATAAGATTTTTAGATCGAATTGTGCAGAGCAAAGCTTTATATAAATAAGTTTTACCAGTTCCACCAGGTCCATCTATAAAATACATACGACTTGTGTTACTATATACATCTGTAAGAATTTTGTCATAGGCAATTTTTTGATATTCATTTAAGTTATTTGGATACATAGTACTGTCAGTATGAATAACATTGTTTAATTCTTCATTAATAATCTTAGCTAATATGTCTTCTTGTTCCATATATATTTGAAAAGGTACAAGATGGTAATCATTTATATTTTTATTATTTGCTTTTAATATAGAATTCATTTCATGTAATGCTTTCATTTCTGCATTTGCAATAGACATACCATTAGATAAATAATCTTTACATAAAAATAGGTGAAATTTTTTCCATAAAACATCTGGATTATTAGGAACATAGAATGAGTATGGTAGCAAATAATCTATGAAGAGAAGAAGGCATTTGATAACTAATAGCTTCATCTAAACAAAGCTCACAATAATTATTGTCTTGTAATAAACCAAGTGTTATAGCTGTTTCACGAAAAGACGACAAATAAACACCATGAACTATTTTTAAATTTTCAAATGACGTTGCTCCTTTAACATGATTTAATACGATACGTAAATAATATCTTTCTCCTTCAATTATAGTAGATGTAACTATTCTACCAATAACATTTCCTTTTTTCCTTCGACACCATATTTTTCCTTGGCCATCCCATACAAAAAACTTTGGAAAATCTTTATATAATAATGTTTTTGCAAGTTCATTTGAAAGATTCATATGAAAAAATTCAGTTAACATTGTGCGTTATCTAGATTCATTATTCATTACTGTTTCTAAATTTTCATAGTCTCTATATGTTATCAAATGGTTATTTTCAAGATGTAGTTGTAATGAGATAACTGAGGGAGACATTTCATACAAAACAAATCCATATATTCTCCACATTGCTTCAGGTGGAGAAATCCAACGTCCATTTTGGTATATCTCAATTTCATCAATAGGGTTTTCATTATTAGTATTAGAGATTGAAAAACTTACACGATCATAGCCTTTATAAACATATTTATAGAGGTATTTAACAGCTTTAACTGTTGAACATATTTCCACATTAATATGGCAATCAAACTTCGCACACAAATATGGATTGTAAGGTACAACCCATCTATTGTCTAATAAATGTCCTCGAATCATAAATGATCGTTTATCGTTCAACCGTCTATAGGTTGGATAAGAATTATGGCCAATATAAGTATTTGAAATATATTCCTTTGGGTATTTATTCTTACAATGACCTGATCTATCCATACAAACATTATGGGGATTCAAATGACCACATGGACCATGCATCATATGTTTAACAACAATAGAATGAAGATGGGGATATTTTACTTTATCTGGAATTTCACATGATACAATAGAATCGACTCTATCAATATTATTAATTTTTGCACAGCTTTGTAAGATTAGTAAGAAATGAGCATGTGGAAGTCCTCGTTTTAGGAATTCTACAACATAAATATATGCAGCAACAGGCCCAAATATTTGGTGCTTGAATAGATCAACTTTAAGTTCTTCTAATTTAGCTTTGAATATTCTAGCAGTTAAATCAGGTCTATTCTGTCCTATATCATTATGCCTTAATTCTTGTTTTATTTCTACCCAATTAGGGTTACATGTCAATGTTAAAAATAAATCAGGTTTACCAAATTTTTGTACTAATGCCATGGCGTCCATATATCTTTTTTTCATATCTCTAGGACCCCCAACAAAAGAAGAAGGTAAAATAATCTGACGACCAATTTGTGCACCTCTATTTTGACCATTTTCTACACTATCAACAACTCCTTGATATAATTCAGCACGGATTTCACTTTGATTTTGACGAAAATAATCTAATCGACTTGTTTCAAGTTTAACATACATATCTAATACATATTGCTGTAGAAGTCTACCAGCATGGAGCAAAACATTGTTTTGTGTATCACGTACCTGTAATTTGAAGCAATAGTATTCACGACAAGAGACTTGTAAACCTTTTTTATTCTTCTTAAAAACTACACAAGAGAAAAACACAAAGAAATTTAATAATAGTAAATTTTAAATTTAATGAGTTTAAGTGAACAAACATACTGGCAATCATTACCTTTTTTTTCTTTCTCTATTACATCAGCTGCACAACTAATGTTTTCAGTAGAAAGGGAATTGTCTATTCTACTATGAATATCAAATGTACTATTTTTTGCCTTTTCAATACCTTCATGCCAACCAGTCTCACCAAAGGAAAATAATAATGGATATTGTAGGAGATCATAACATCCATAATAGTAATGTATTCTATGTGAATTATTAGAGTGACAATAAATTGATATATCACGATATCTTATGTCTGCAGATGGGTCCTCATCAATCCAAACTGCAGCCACTTGAGATACAGAAGGTGCATTATACACTCTTTGATCAAGACCAGCATCACATCTAATATGAATT
Organism: Forsythia viridissima; assembly: GCA_030279155.1. NCBI lineage: Eukaryota > Viridiplantae > Streptophyta > Magnoliopsida > Lamiales > Oleaceae > Forsythia > Forsythia viridissima. The sequence goes on from CM059042.1 coordinate 11,819,226, forward strand.
TTGCAAGTTTGAAGACTTTCAATATCGCTTAGGGAACGAAAAAATCTAGAATATGGATTAATCTTTAATAGATTCACTAATATGTGTAGTAAAGATGATGAGAAATTCATAGATGTATTTAATCTATTTTGTATTTCATTGTCTGTATCATAAAAGTATAACTGTAAATATGATGGATTACTATCAATATTTAGAATTGGATTTATATAATGGTATACTTGTCCTTGAACTCTAAAAGTGTAAATACCTTTGTAGTTAGTAGATTTAGATAAATCTTTATCAAACTTCACTCCAAAAGAGGTAAAAGCAAAATGGTTATTATAATTTCGTACATTATTTTTAAAATCTAATGCTTCATCTGAACTTGAAGTATATAAATCATATAAAATAGAAGGTGAACAGTTGATATGCAATTTAATTTTTCCATCAGAACAACAAAAACCTTTACTTTCTTTTTCAAACTTTTTTGCAAGACAATGAATACAATTTGTTGGAGTACGTAATATATAAGTTTTTGTGGGTACATGTCTCATAGTAATATTTGAAATACAAGGAGTTAATTGGAATTCATGATTTTGATTTTCATGTTCTTCATAATAAATATGGCTTTCTACGCTAGAATCTTCTAAATTGTTAGAGCCAATGAAAGAAATTCCATGACCATCTTCATTCAATTTTCCAGCTATAAAAAATATGACAAATCAAAACAACATAAATAAATAAATGCAAACAAAATGTGCATAATGGGAAAAACATTAAAAAAAAACCTTAGCTCACCAGGTAATTGTGAACTATCTATTGAATTAACATCATTCAACTCAATATCTTCAAGTAACTGAATCCTTGTTTTTTGAATCTTCTTGTTAGATTTATAATGTGTATGCTGAGCATACATCTGTCTCCTTTTCTTGTTTTGTTGTTCTTTATTTGAGTCAACAAATTTTTCGCCTGTCATCTAATATATTTTATCATACAACAAATATAAAAATTAGTCTCATTCAATGTATAAAAAAATATATATATAATATAAACATTATTAACACAAATAAGAATAAGATTAGTACACAGATGGAATGAGGAAAAGGGAAAAAATTATTATTGATTAAAAATCTTATATTTTAGTATAGCCTATAAATACATGATACTAAAAAAAAACTTGTTAATAAAGATATAATGAAAGAATAAACCAAACAACACAAATAACAAATAACTTCAAATTTCCAGCAGTGAATAATTACAAACCTGTAAATTTAAGTTGTCAACTTGATGTAAAACCACTAATAAAGAAATGATCAAACCAATAAAATGAATATCAGAACTTATACAATCTACACTCAAACTCAACAGGTTGACGAAAGAGATGGGAATTATAATTTCAAATAGAAGAAACAAGCTACAATGATTCGAAGTGAGAATAAGAGAAATTCAACAAAATTAGGACAGATTTCAGCAAACATAGATCATGAAACCAAATATAACTAACTAAAGCTTTGTAGGGTTTGATAAGAGTTGAAATAAAAGAGTAAGACTGAGAATAAACAAAATAGAAAAGAAGCAAAGACTGTGTATATATGTCTCGTACAAATCGAAGAAAGGAAAAAGATAAAAAAAATACTGCCAAAACAACGTCGTTTAGTTCGAATACATGAATAGTATACATGTGCATAAAATTTTATATGTTATTAATAATAAGTACAAAGATAAGGATAAAGAAATGAAAAAAACCGAAAAACAATTAACTTTTATTTTGTAAATGAGTACACGTGTTAAGAAATGGGTATCATTTTGAAGAAATAAAGTTGAATCATTTTTCCTAATTGCCTCGTAACTCGGAAACATGTACTAATATAAAAATATATGCATCTTTTACAAAATGAACACCAGATATAATAGACAAATTTTCAAGTCAAACATTGCGGCTAGCATGGAAAATAAAATTATACAACAGAATTGCAAAATCCAACAGAGGCAAAAATTTAGGTAGGAAAATTGACAGATAATTAGTCGAGCAGATCGAGAAAGTACATTTCAGCTTATCGAGTTAACTGAGAGAACAAATTACATAAACAGAGCAAATCAATAGTAAATTTCACAATCATTATTAACAATAATGAAAGCTCATTATTATATTAGAAATCATATGATGACTACATTTATCATAATAAATTAATATAATGATCATACAAAAAATTAACTACACCAACATAAAATAATTGACAAAAATTTTATATCATATACTGTAAGGATTTAATATAATATATAATAATTTTATAAAATATATATTTTACTATAAGATATTCTAATAAATGAGAAAATAACATAATCGATGCAAATCTTTACTTTATCCAGAATCTAAAAAAAATCATAATTGAGAATGTGCAATTGATCGATGAATTATATGAGAAAAATAAAAAATTCCAATGTAAGAATTAATATAAAGAAAAAGGAACAAAAAAAATGCATATAGATAATTTTGTAACAAATTTCACAAACGAAAATAATATCCGCAGATGTTGGCTTAATAAAGATAAAAAAGGGAAAATGGAAAAGATTTATTTGTTTCGATCTACATAATGATCAACGGAAAATATAATGTTCGAACCCCAATGCATTATATGAAAAACAAAAACAAAAATATGTTAAAAATTAATATAAACGGGAAAAAAAACAAAAACAAAAACAAAAACGAACATATATATAATTAATTATTGAAGTAACTCGACAAACTCAACATTGAGATTGCAAAATTATCTAACCAATTATACACCTAGAAAGAAAAAATTGAGAAATAAAAAAAAAATTTACAATACACGAAAAATAAACAAAAGAAAAAGTAAGTTAAAAATTAAAAAAAATGCAATAAAAAATATTGTTAAACAAAAACCAACATCTATATCATTCATTTATCAAGTAACTCGACAATAGTAGATAATTTATAAGATTTGAATAGGAAAAAATTAACAATATAAAAATATATACATCTCTTACAAAAAGAACACTAAATGTAACAAAAAAATTATCGGGTCAAACATTGCGGCTATTATAGAAAATAAAATTTTACACCAGAATTGTAACATCCAACAAAAGTAAAAATTTAGGTGGGATAGTTGACAGATAAGTCCTCGAGTCAATCGAGAAACTACATTTCAGTTTGTCAAGTTAATCGGGAAAACAAATAACACAAAGAAAACAAGATAATACAAAATTTCACCATCATTATTAACAATAATGAAAGCTAATTATTATAATAGAAATCATATAATGACTACAATTATTATAATAAATTAATATAATGACTGTAAAAAAAATCAACTACACTAACATACAATAATTGATAAAAATATAGTATCATATATTGTAAGGATTTAATATAATATATAATAATTTCATAAAATATATATTTTACTATAACATATTCTAAAAAAAAAAAGGTCATCGATAAATTTGTTATAAAATAAAAAGGATGTGGACTAAAAGTGGAAAATAAATAAAAGAAATAAATAAATAAATTGCTAAAAGCCCACAAAAATAAAAAAATAGAAATTATTATTTTTTTTTCCAATGCTTCCCACTTTGCCGAGTTACTCGACAAGTGGGATAAGTAAAATGTTTTTTGATTTTCCCACTTTGCCGAGTTACTCGGCAAAGTGGGAAAAATGGAAAAAATATGTAAATATTTTAATTTTTAATTTTTATATTTTGTCATGAAAAAGGCCGAAAAAAAAAAAAGATTTTTTGCGTGAACAAGTGGGGAAAAAAATAATAGTTTTTTTTTATTTTTTTATATTCTGTCATGAAAAAATCCACCTAAGAAAAATAAAATATAATTTTTGCGAGAACAATAATTTTTCCATTGCACATACATGGAAAATGTATAAAAATTTGTAAGTTTTAAATATAATTAAAATAAACTAAACAAAAGAAAATATAAGTTAAAAATTAATAACTAAAAAAAGAAATTATAATAAATTGATAATATATTATAATATAATTACCAAACATAATGGAAAATGTTTCTTGTAAGAAAATTCATAAAATTATAATATAACAATTATTAACAAATATGTTATAATAATTGATAAAATATAATATAATGTAATCAATAATCATAATTTCATATAATGTAAAATAATTTTATATCATATATAATTTAATGTAAAATCTTATCATAAATGCTAGAGTAAAAAAAATTTATATAGATCCCTAATTTATCAATCGACTAAAAAAATTCAAAATTGAAATTACCGAGTTATGCAATCACTTACATGCAAAAAACAATGACCAAAATAGGAAATTTAACAATTAATATAAATACAAAATTATAATGATAATAATAATAATAATAATATGCAATACTTAATACCTCGACCAAAGTAAGAGGGGAATAAAATTGTAAGAAAAACAAAAGAAGTTAAAAAATAGTACAAACGAAATATGTTTATGAAGTCAAAAACAGCAAAAACCAAATCTAATGATAAAAAAATATCCTATGCCGAGTGACTCGACAACAATCAAATGATAAAATGGAAAGGAGGAAAAATGTTCGAGTCACTCGACAAGTAAAAAGAAGAAAAAATTTCCAATGTCGACAGGAATAGAAAAAAAAGACTAAAACAAAACAAGATACAAAGTCAACAAAAGTTGCGCATGTGTAGGGAAAAAATAGCCAATGATTTCAGGTCAAACATTGCGGCTAGTATAGAAAATAAAATTATACAACAGAATTGCAAAATCCAACAGAGGCAAAGATATTCTAATAAATGAGAATAGAACATAATAGATGCAAATCTTTACTTTATCAAGAATCTCAACAAAATCATAATTGAGAATGTCAAATTGATCGATGAATTATATAAGGAAAATAAAAAATTCCAACGTAAGAATTAATATAAAGAAAAAGGAAAAAAAAAAATGCATACAGATAATTTTTTAACTAATTTCACAAACAAATAAAAATTCTGCATATGTTGGCTGAATAAAGATTAAAAGAAAAAATGGAAACAACTTATTTGTTTCGATGTACTTAATGATGAACGAAAAATATAATGTTCGAACCTCAATGCATTATATGAAAAAAAAAAAAACAAAAAATATGTTAAAAATTAATATGAACGGAAAAAAAAACAAAAACAAAAACAAACATACATATAATTAATTATCGAAGGAACTCGACAAACTCAATATTGAGATTGCAAAATTATCTGACCAATTGTACACCTCAAAAAAAAACTGAGAAATGAAATTTTTTTTTACAAAACACGAAAAAAAAACAAAAGAAAAATGAAGTTAAAAATTAATAAAAATGAAATAAAAAATATTGTTAAGCAAAAACCAACATCTATATCATTTATTTATCAAGTAACTCGACAACCTCATAGGGTGACAATGCCGAGTAACTCGTAAAGAAGGGAAAAAAAACGCACACAAAATAAAAGTCAACAATAGTAGATAATTTATAAGATTTGAATAGGGAAAAATTAATAATATAAAAATATATGCATCTGTTACAAAAAGAACAATAAATGTAAGAAAAGAATTACCGGGTCAAACATTGCGGCTATTATGGAAAATAAAATTTTACACCAGAATTGCAACATCCAAAAAAAGTACAAATTTAGGTGAGATAATTGACAGCTAAGTCCTCGAGTGAATCGAGAAACTACATTTCATTATGTCGAGTTAATCGGAAAAACAAATAACAGAAACAAAGCAAAATAATACAAAATTTCACCATCATTATTAACAATAATGAAAGCTAATTATTATAATAGAAATCATATAATGACTACAATTATTATAATAAATTAATATAATGACTATAAAAAAAAATCAACTACACTAACATACAATAATTGATAAAAATATAGTATCATATATTGTAAGGATTTAATATAATATATAATAATTTCATAAAATATATATTTTACTATAACATATTCTAAAAATAAAAAGGCCATGGGTAAATTTGTTATAAAATGAAAAGGATGTGGACTAAAAGTGGAAATTAAAAAAATTAAATAAAAAAATGGAAAAAATATTTTAATATTTTAATTTTTGATTTTTATATTTTGTCATGAAAACGTCCAACAAAGAAAAAAAAATATTTATTTTTTGCGTGAGCAAAGTGGGGAAAAAAATAATATTATTTTTTTCTTTTTTTATATTCTGTCATGAAAAAGTCCACCTAAAATATATATATATATATATATATATATATATATATATATATATATATATATATAATTTTTGAGAGAAAAATAATTTTTCCGTTGCACGTACATGGAAAATGTATAAAAAATTGTAAGTTTTAAATATAATTGAAATAAACAAAACAAAAGAAAATATAACTCAGCAAAGTGGGAAAAACGAAAAAAAATATTTAAATATTTTAATTTTTGATTTTTATATTTTGTCATGAAAAAGTCGGACAAAAAAAAAAAAAAATTGCTTGAGCAAAGTGGGAAAAAAGATAATATTTTTTTTTTGTTTTTTGATATTCTGTCATGAAAAAGTCTACCTAAAAAAATATATATAATTTTTGCGAGAACAATAATTTTTCCATTGCACGTACATGGAAAATGTGTAAAAAATTGTAAGTTTTAAATATAAATGTAATAAACAAAAGAAAAGAAAATATAAGTTAAAAATTAATAAATCAAAAAAGAAATGATGATAAATTGATAATATATTATAATATAACTACCAAACATAATAAAAAATGTTTCTTGTAAGAAAATTCATAAAATTATAATATTGTTGTGAAACTAGAAAAATAGAGAGAAAAGATAAAAGAGCAGAGATAGTCAAAATTCAAGTGTGTTAATTTATTATAACAATGACCCTTATTTATAGGGTCCAAAGGGAGTTACAACTTGATTAGAATACACTCTTCTGGAATAAGTAGATAACTACATAGACAACTAGATACAACTAAATAGTCATTCATCATTATCTATAATTTCATAACACTCCCCCTTGAATGACTTATTACACAATAACTGCTTGGTTGTTTGGTAAAAACCTAATGGGACAAAAATGCCAATAGGGAAAAAAAATTATCAAAAATTGGAGTACTCAAATGCTGCCTCATTAAAACCTTGTCAGGAAAACCCAGTGGGACAAAACCTGAGCGAAGGAAAAAGAGTACAGCTACTCCTCCTGATTTCACTCAATGAAAAAAGTTTGTATCGAGCTATCTATATCTTGTACGCAAAGTCTTCAATGTCGCTATCTTCTTAGAATTTGTATAAAACAATTCTGGTGAAATGTATTCCATGTTATAACCTCCAGCAATATCATCTTCATACACTATCTCTGGTTGACTGTAATCAGCATGATGGTCTGATGCTATTATATTAAAAATAGATCTTGTTGTTGTTCCCTTCAGGGATCTCATATACAATTTATAATACATGGGAGTATAACCATAGGGTTATGATGAAAGTAAATATTTTGTAGGTTATAGACATCCATAACTATAAGAATTATAACACTTCTTATTGGATATCATTTACACAAAGAATATGCCTCATTAAAACCTTACTAGGAAAAAACCCTGTGGGAAAAAATCATAGTAAAGGAAAAAGAGTACATAATTCTTTTAATACGCCATGCAAATTGCCTCATTAAAAACCTTGCCAGGAAAACCCAATGGGACAAAACATTGGTCAAGGAAAAGAGTACAATGTGTATTTACTCTCCCTCATTATAATATTAGTTCAGATCTGTACTTTGATCGATTGAGTTCTCGAAAAGTTGAACTATATGCTTCAGGCATATTAAATCCTCCAGGGATTTATATACATTGTTTTATTAGTCATGCCAGATGAGTTGGTTATAACAATATTCATTATATACATATATGTCATGCATTGACAGACTAACAAGATATCAACTTATGATTGATTTACATAAGCTTTTGCGAAATTCATAATGTTAAAAGTCGTGCATTACATGTTACGACTTCATTTTTCCATTTCTTTTTCGCATAAACATACACCTTTAGGTTCTCTGACTATAGGTCCAGAAACTTCAGGTTTCTCTAGTCAGTTCAATTTATTTGGATTGCATCCTTTTATTTGGTCAATTTATTCTTTGACAGATTTCTTTCAATATCCTCGCTACCTTTCATAATATGAAGCGCTTCATTATGTACAATAATATTGTCAACAACATTTATTTTTGAATCCATTTCTTTCTCATAACGACATAACTTAACGAGATCTTTTCGTTTTATTATTTCAGCTAGTTGATCCTCTTCTGGGGTTTTATAATTAGTTATGTCTATATACTCTCCAAGAGTATACACTTCCTCAATAGGACCATCTTTATAATTAGCTCCATTTTTTATTTGAGAATTTTTTGGAACCAAATGTCACCACGCTTCAGGCGTGTCATTAATTTACCTGATATAATGTTAATGGATTGTCCTTCAAGGACGCTAATATAAATTGGAGCATTTAGAGCTGGTATATGAGATTTGATTTAATCTCTTTGGTCAGTAAATGCATCTATCAATTGTATAACTTACAAATGAGTTATTTGTCGAACTTCTGGTTCATATTGTCTTGTGCAAATTCTTTCCAGCTACTTAATTTCTCTTCCCTAATGTTGAGAAAACTATCTTATCAAAATGACATTCGAAAAACCGCATTATAAAATATCACCCGTTATGACTTAATATATTTTATAACGTTCCATACTAAACATGTATTCTCAACATTTTTCAAAGTCCATCTCAGTGCACTATGGTGGACCGATTATACATATATTGCACTATAAAAAAATTCATTAGATGGATAATATTAGGCTCTGACCATAAGCCAACTATAGCAGGGGTAACTTTGATATTGGCATGATGCGTATAAGTGTTTCTGCATATAATATAGCATTCCCTAGACAAAAATGGGAAGCGATTTGTTCTCAATAGTAATGGTTTAGAATTTAATTGGAGGCGTTGAAAAACAATATTGCTAAACCATTTAAAATCATCTCAACTGATATTTATTAGAAGTTTGAGATTTAGACTCACTAGTATTGACAAGACACATCATCGTCTTGGTTGTATAATCTGAAAATTATGCTCATAATTTAATATTTGAGCAAGTAATCTCGCAAACTTCAAGTTGCCAATAATAACACCACACAATCATCTAATAGATGTATCTATCAGATACAAATAATATATAGATGGTCAACATGGAGGGTGATGGGGCCCCATAAATCACCCTAAATAATTTTCAGAAATGTAGGGAATTCAGTCCCGATTTTATCTAGTAAAGGTCTACTTGTTTATATATCATGAGAACAAACATCACTTGAGAATTCATTATATTAAAAAATCTTCTGGTTTTCAATAGATATCCTCATTAATAAGTCACATCATATTGATTCGGGATGGTCTAACCAGTATTGCCAATCAATAAAATTTTGAAGTATTAAACTTCTGGTTCCATACAATTTAGCAAATATATTTTTCGTTTATTTGAGTAACTACATAATGAACAAGAAAATATAATTAATTTTCTATTAGACATTGTATAATCATATAATTCACACTAATCAATGTCAACATAACATGATTTATATGTTTTTCTTCAGGAATAAGCATTAGTTGATTAATTACTCATTTATATCACAATTTAATTTTGTGATATGATATTTTTCAAGACATGTGCTTCTTCTAGAGCACAATAAAATATTATTTCTAATACTGCTCAATATTTTTCTGGAATATAAAAATTATAACGTCATAAAAATTAATACTCTTCTGAAATATTTAAATTGTAACGTTGTGCTCTTCAATAGCAGCTAATATTTTGTCAGAATATTATAACGTTGTGCATCTTCAGGGACAACAACAAATCATTATTTTGAAGTAAAGATTTATTATTTATAAGTAATATTATAATATTCTATAAGAATATTATATCTAATAAAATTAAACTTTTCGGGTGCAATTAATATTCTACTGAAATATTAATATAATATAAAATATTGCTTGTTTGAAGCAACAATAAAATATTCTTCTAGAATATTTATATGTTAGGTTGTGACATATAATACAATATTCTTCAGGAATATTGATATTATTGTAAAATTGTGTTTCTTCAAGAAAAGCACAATTAAAACAAATCATTATAAATCATTATTCCTGAATATTATAAAGTTGTGCTTATTCAGGAGTTACAATATGTAAATATGTGCTCTCCAAGAGCAATATTATAATATTCTTATAGAATATTATATCTTATTGAATTAAGCTATTCAAGAGCAATTAATATTCTATTGGAATATTAATATATAAAAAAATTGTGCTTCTTCAGGAGCAACAATATGATATTGATATATGTAAACTATTACTACTTCAGGAGCAATAGTTCATATTCTTCTAGAACAATAAAATATTCTTCTAGAATATTTATATGTTTAGGTTATGAAATATAACATAATATTCTTCTGGAATATTGATAGAATTATAATTCTTCAGGAAAATAAAAAATAAACAAATCTTGTTCAAGAATATTTTAGAACAATAAACACACTGATTTGTTGTCCTTTGCCGTTGAATAAAAGTTAAAGCATTGTTATATCTAATTAAAGCATGAATATTTCTTTTAATTGCTTCTCATAAAAATATCATAACAAAAAGTCTAATATGAGTTGGACTCATAAATCAAAGCAAGGATAGAGATATAAAGACTAACCAGTTGGTGCCGTTTGAATTTCTTTTGAGAAAGTGAACTTTGGGCCACTAAGCTTTTGTTTGTTCTTTATGGTATTTTGATATCACCGTTTGGCTGCCTAGTTTTGCTTCTCCTTTTTCTTTTTGAATAAAAGAAAATAATATCTAATTGTTAACTCAGTTGGCTAGAATCTCGTGCTGATAACGTGTTGTGAAACTAGAAAAATAGAGAGAAAAGATAAAAGAGCAGAGATAGTCAAAATTCAAGTGTGTTAATTTATTATAACAATGACCCTTATTTATAGGGTCCAAAGGGAGTTACAACTTGATTAGAATACATTCTTCTGGAGTAAGTAGATAACTACATAGACAACTAGATACAACTAAATAGTCATTCATCATTATCTATAATTTCATAACAAATATAACAATTATTAACAAATATGTTATAATAATTGGTAAAATATAATATAAACGTAATCAATAATCATAATTTCATATAATGTAAAAAAAATTTATATCATATATAATTTAATATAAAATCTTATCATAAATGTTAGAGTAAAAAAAATATATAGATGCCTAATTTATGAATCGACTACAAAAATTGAAAGTTGAAAATACTGAGTTATTCAATCACTTACATGCAAAAAACAATGACCAAAATAGGAAATTTAACAATTAATATAAATACAAAATTATACTGATAATAATAATAATAATATCCAGATACTCAATACCTCGATCAAAGTGAGAGGGGAATAAAATTGTAAAGGAAAAACAAAGAAGTTAAAAAGTAATACAAATGGAATATATTTATGAAGTCAAAAGACAGCAAAAACCAAATCTAACGATAAAAAAATCTCCTATGCCGAGTGACTCGACAATAATCAAATGATAAAATGGCAAGGAGGAAAAATGTTCGAGTCACTCGACAAGTAAAAAAATATAATTTCCAATCTCAACAGGAAAGAGAAAAGACGAATAAAACAAAACAAGATATAAAGTCAACAAAAGTTGCGCATGTGTAGGGAAAAAATAGAAAATGATTTAAACAAAAAGAAATGACGGCTCCCAGAAGAAGGAAAGAAGTCAACAATTGCAGCCTTTTGAATAAATTAAACAAACTTAAAGTGAAGAACGATGAGATTTAGAAAAATGACGGATCCCCAAAAAAGAAAGAAAAGTCAAAAAAGACAGCCCTTTTTAATAAGTTAAACAAACGTAAAGTACAGAAATGTGAGATTTGGACAAAATTAAGACTAATACAACATCAAAACGACGTCGCGTTGGTTGAAGGGTGAATAGTAAACAGGCCATAGACACTTATATTATAGTATATATATATATATATATATAATTTTAGTTTTCTAATTCTAACAACTCGAGTATTTATTAATTTTGAAAAGAAATAAACAAAATAGATATTTAGTTCGACTTTCGACAGATTAAAGAAACGAAGTACACTTTCTCTAGCAATTGAACCATTAATTTATTTTTCACCGTTATTGTTCTCCAAAATAGCTTAGCCATTTTTGTAAGGATAGTAAATTTTTGGAGAAATAAGTTTGATTGATTGATTTAGTCCCGCTACCTCCCAACGATAGATTAAATATCTCAAAACGATAGACCTGTAAATTCTAAGGAGAGTTCGTTATTACTTCTGTCCAGGATTTGTTCCTAGTGACGGTCGAGAAGAGAAAGACTCATTTTCTAGGTATGCTTACCAAGGGAATTCTCCTTTTCCGGAATGAAATAATAGAATTTGATAATTTGTATCACTTTTATTTCTAATTTTAAGATACAAAGAGAAAGCACTATTTAGAGGACAATCAAACCCTAGTTGCATTTTAATATTACTTTGAAACTTCTTTGGAAGTTCATAGATTAGTTGAATTTAAGACACATTTAATTACTTGCTATAAATGGCATTTTTAATCAATAGTTTATACCTATAAAGACTTAGTCTAAAAAAGATATCTTAATAATAGACAAGCTCAATCTTTATTATGGATGTATATTATTAATGGTGTATCAAGTCTGGACTTTATAGGAGGTTTAAGAAACGATTGCCTCAGGCTCAAAATATTTGAGAGTTCATAAATTTTAAAAATATGTGTTATATATATATATATATATATATATATATATATATATATATTTTTATTTCAAAATATTGATTTAGGACAACCCAAGTCCACACTTAACCAAAAATACTTAACCAATTAAAAAGTCAGGTCCATAATCCATCTTTTTCTCAATTTGAAAGTTAAAACATTTCAAAGTTCGGACCACCAATCTCCATCTCCAATCCAGCAAAAATCTACTTCGATAGGCCACATCGAATCAATTTAGTTATTAGAATTGTAAGCGGTATTTCTCTTTTACTCATTCTATTTCATTTTAGATAATTTATATATTTCATGAATTAACCTATTACACTTTTTGGTAATGATTGAATCAATTGAATTGATTAAGGTAGAGTCGATTTTGTCATTTCTTGTTGACATCATATTTTACATCGATGAATTTTTTTTCTTGAATATATCTATATGCCGATAAAATTATTGTAAAATTGGTTATGATTAAAAAAAAATTCATAGCATTCTTTTATGTTAGGAATTACTTTTTGTTTATCGTTTTATTGTTGGATTTTGAGTTTATAGATTTAGTTCCGAAAAATTCTTATCAAGAAAAAAATATAAATACACACTATGATTTGATGATTCAATTTTTAAATTTCAACTCAGGTCTATAAAATTTAAAGTCTGACCATCGTATATTTCTTATCAAGCTTCTTAGCCGCTAACTTTCCTCGAGTCATATGAATAAAGTACGTACTCGTACTCCGCGCTTAACAGTTTAGACTGCAGAAATTCGAATGAAAAGTTCACGACTATAACTTATTTACTTCAATAAATGAAATTATTAATCGTTTTATGATCAAATAATTAATTGAATAAAAAAAAGGATAATTTTATGAATAGTTTTGACAGGTCTCTTACAAGCAAATTCATTCAAATGAGTTAAAACTCAATGCAACTATGCTATGAAAGTGTTCTCGAAATGCCACCATATTTTAAAACGTTTTTAAATAGTTATTCAACTTTCAAAAGTGAATTTTATATGCCATTAAATTTTTGAAAGTAAATTTCATATGCCACTTTGTTTTAAAAACGGAAAATAATATAATGACATATAAGATTCATTTTTAAAAGTTCAATAGCATTCTAAAATATTTTAAATTACAGTAACATTCCAAGAATATTTGACAAAGTATAGTAGTATTTAGAGTATTTAATTCCAAATTCATTGGTTAAATAGTAAGACATTTATGAACTTGTGAAACTGAGCGCGTTAGATCAAGACTTTTTAATATTGAGTTAATTTTAGCAACGGTCATTAAAGTTTATTAAAATTTTCAAAATGGTCTTTAAAGTAATTTTCTTACATCAGTAGTCACTCAACTTTCTAAATTACATTAATAATTACTCGGCTAGAAATGTGAACTTAAAATCATACGTGTCACTGTTAAATTCAAATATGGACACAAACAAGATAACTAGTACGTCACGTGAGATAGAAATGTTCCACTTTTAAAATCTGCCAACAAAAATGTGAAGTTTCACTATTAACTACTTATTAAAATCAAATGAATATAGAAAAAACGTGTTTGACAATGACGCCTTTAATTACTGTTGGCGGATTTTGTATAAGTGATCAAAGTGCAGAAAACCAGAAAATTGATGAAATGAAAGTCGAGGCAAGAGTTGAACTCTTTGTCCTTAAGTCGAATTTGCCCCGCAACGGTGCTTACGGTTATGGCAATCAACTCCCAAGATACAACGACTTCTTACTTGTTGTTGAAGCACTTCAAACCACAAGCACAACGAACCAGAAACGGTTTTGTATTCCAAACAATGAAATGAAATGAAAACCAGAAAATTTTATGCAACAAATGCAATAAACTTTTGGTTCAAATGATGAAAAAATATGAGTGGATTGTTTTGCATATCAGTTCTCTATCATTCTCTGTCAAAATGGATGTCTAGAGGTCCTTTTTAACGTTGAAGATCGGTTGAAAACGAAAAGGAATGGAACCAAACGTGCAACACTTCAAAAGGACATGTCTGTTCACGTAAACCTATGCGATCACATGGTTTTACCAAGCTGCGATCGCAAAGTACAAAATTCAGAACAGAACTTGATCCAATATAACCATGCGATCGCAAGGCTTTGTCTCCTGCGATTGCATGGAAGAACCCAAAAACGTTCTGCTTAAATTTTAGGCAGATTGCGGTCGCAGGTGGAAAAACCCATGCGATCGCATGGTCAAAACTTTGACCCAAAATTGTCATTTTTCGTAATTTCTCATTCATTCGATATTGGTTTCGAAATGCCAAATATACCCTTTAAACATACAGATAATTCTGAATTTTCTTTCCAGGGGCGTTGCCCCCGAGCCCCCACGAGGGGCGCTGCCCCCTCGACCCCCGCGACATGACCAGGCAGGTCGATCTCCGTTTCCTCAAAGCATCGAAGTGGCAAACTAATTTGCCTAAATGGATTGGGTCGGGTCTTGTATATTTGGCCAAGTTGACACGAAGTCACTTTCGTTGTTTTTAACACTTAATTAATTTCTCGACATATTTAAACCAATTTCCAACAATTACAACTAGTACAATTTTATTTGAAGCAAATGTACTACTTAAAATTGTTTGTGTTCGTGTTAAAATTTAATAGTGTCGCGTAGGGTTTTAGGCTAACAATTAGTTAGTAAGAATATTCAGACGAAGAAAGAAAATAATTGTTTTAGAGTTGTATTGTTTATAATCACGGTGGAATCAGAAATTTACCACTGGAGGGTTTGAAATTTTTATTTCAAGTGAATGTATGAAAGAAAAATCATTAGTGTTAAATAGTTTGGAGATAAGTGTTTCGACATACGGTTTTGATCTAATACCACTGGTGGACTTTACACTCATCCAATGGGTGTTTGACACTTGTCTTGGTGAACATTATAACAATGCCCACCAAAAGTATTAGATCGAGACCCTTCCAACATATATAAAAGATTTTCTTATGGGGCGTTTTTCTAATAGAGAGACATTAAAAAGTGTGTAATGACTACCGTAATCATCTTCTTCTTTATAATGAATATTATTTCCTTAGTAATCAGGATTAGGACTTAATTTGGTCAATGTTAGCTAGTATTAACATTTTGCTCAACCAAAATGTCTTTAACCATGGATAGGTAGCCAACTAAAAGGCAACTCTCTTTTGCAAGGGTCATATTTATCTATAACAATTTGTGGTTAATAACTTGCCCAACTCTTTCAATCAAATATATCCGCATTAGGTGAATGTGACACATACTATTTAAACAACTATTGTGTTCTTTATTTTTGAACGATAAATTAAAATATGAAGAATACAATTTAAGCTCGAATATTTGTAATTAATAAATGAATAGTTCAATGAAATAATAATATTTGATTATTAAATTTGTGACAAAGTTATTTTTTTTATGTTGTAATGATAAAATTAAATTTTAAATTTTAATGATTACTTAATAATAATAAAATAATTTTAATTAACACGTTTGTTAATAATTATGAGCTTAAATTTTAGTTATTTTATAATAGTTCATAAAATATACAAAATAATTTAGCATATTATCAATTTGTTAGTTTCTTTTAATTTTTAAAAAATAAAAATAAAAGTATCGGACGCATTTGTACTTTTTACAAAGGTTAGGAATCCAATTGAAAATTTTTTTAAGTAAAAATAATGGCTTATTTATCTTTTTTATCAAATAAGGATGAATTGCGCACTTAAATGGATAGATTGGAGACCACTCCACTAAAAATGAAAGATTATGGACCATTTGCACAATAAGGACAAAGATTAGAGACCATTTGCTCCAATTTCCCATTTTTTCTTGCCCCGACTTCTGTTTGATGATAATGTTTGATTTTGATTATTACTAATTCTGGTAATTACAAGATTAGTTTGAATTTTCCTATTTATTATGATTCTGTTTCTTGATTACTGAACATTTTTCTCTCTAATAATTGGTCCACGGGCATAATTCATTACATATTTTTTGTCGATGAAAAATTTAAATAAATAAATAGTGACGACGTCATAGACATCTTGAACTTTATGAAAAAATTTATTCCTTTTGCAAAATTATTTCACCGAAATCAATTATTAACTTGCATATGCGTATACATATTAATGATAAAAAAACATTTATTTGACGACCAATTAAATACAATCCTCGTGGTTAGAAAACCAATTAATTGCTCCGAAATTCCTACCGGCATCTCGAGGAACGTCCTCCATTATTTTCTCTTGCCCCTTAGGGTAATAAATTCCAGTCCGATCGTCCGGAATCCAGCAAGTAGCATCACAATTTCCTGCCACCATGTTCTTGTTCTTCGTTTCATCTCCGTTCAATTTGATTGTATCACTTAGTATATCCGGACTTTTTCTATAATAAGCTTTCCTCAACATTGGCCTACGTGTACATTAAGAAATTAATCACATAAAAATTGAATCGAAAAAATGTCACGACTCTTAAGTATCACAAAAACATATTTGTGAAAATTCTACATGTTGAACATTTAATAAAGAAGTAGACTTTGTTTGTCTTTTGAGATATGCCATGTTAATGTAACTGCATCCTCTCTATATTAAGAGTGCGTTTGATAGAGATTATAAACAGTTTATAAACCAAAAGTAGTTTATTTGAGTTGAAATTGTTGACTTTTCATGTTAAAAATGGATTGAAAAGTCAAAAATGGTAGGCTGAAAAAAACCAAAAACGGTTTTTAATCTAAACCAAACACAAGCTAATTAATATATAATGGGTAGAAACAAAATAAAGAAACCTCAAATAATTCATTTAAAAGTTAAAACCCTTACTTGAAATACATGGAATTCATGGTTGGAGCTCCTCTACTAGTTGCTGTAGCTGCCATTCTCTCTCTCTCTATCTCTCTCTACTACTTCTCTTCCAAAATGAGCTTTCTGTGGATTTGGATGTGATCCATACCTTGCTTTTATATACTCAAAACAATATATATGTTCAGACAGAAAAAATAAATAAAGAAAGCAGCCATAAACAAAATTTGTTTTCCCAAGAAAGAAAAGGTATGGATCATTTTGGGTTGCGTCATTGGATGTTTGGATCAAAACAACACGCATTTCAGTTCCATTATGATAGGAATGGAATTCAAAATATGGAATTTGGCGCAAATGGTCCAATCTTTGCCCTTAGTGTGAAAATGGTCCATAATATTTGTTTTTAACACAAAAGTCTTTATTCTATGTGTTTTGGTGTATAATTAGTTATTATTTAATGAAAAGACAAATATTTCTTTAGTTTTAATTAGAAAATATTATAATTAGATTCTTAATCTTTAGAAAAAGTACAAATGAGTCTGATATATTTATTAAATAATATTTAATTTAGCATATTAAATATATCATTATAATCATGTCAATTAAATTTTTCATAAGAAAAAAATATAAAATTATTGTACTTCAAGTATATGTAATTCCTATGTGATGTGAAAATTTTGAATAAAAAGTAAACCATATAAATAACAAATAGTGTATATAATTTTATAAAATTTAATCAATCATATTACGTTTTTTCTTTAATATAAAAATACTAATAAAAATTAATTTACAACTTATATGTTCCTTATTTTTGAACGATAATAAAATGATAAATTAAAATATGAAGAATACAGTTAGAGCTCTAATATTTGTATATTAAAATATGATAATACAGTTAGAATATTTGTATGTTCACCGAAATCGGGAGGGATTTCTCCCCTCGTTTGCCGGCCCAAACCGTCAGGGTTTGGGCCGTTTACAATCGGGGAGGATTTCGTGGGGATGGGTAGGTTGAGGAAGATGATCTTTTTTTATTTTTTTTGTTTTATTTTAATTATTTTAAATTATTTTGAATAATATAATATAATAAAATATTTTGTCATTGTTAAATTAGTCAAATTTAAATCACGAGTATAATTTTTTTGTCAAGTAACGGACCACTGGATGAAATCTGTAGAGATTCCAAATGTTCTTTCAGTGACAAAATTAGAAGTTTTGGAACTTAATGACACGTTTTTATTATTTTAAGTAAAAATCTGTAAAAAAAAAAATAAAAAAAGTTTAAAATCTATTATTACTTTTAAAAAAGTTAGGATCTCAATTACAATTTTTCCATTGTATTTACTTTTTTCTATTATTTTAATTTATTTAATTCAGAGGCAAAATTGTCAAAAAAATTCATTTGAAGACCATATGTACAAATAAATAAAAAAATGTGGACAATATCTGAAAATAAAATTGAATGAAGATAATATTGTTACAAAACTAAAATAATAGGACTATAAATGTAATTAACCCTTTTATTTAATTTTTCATAATTTATATACCACTCTCTCTTTGTATTGGATCACAATTTTTTCAATCCACAACTTTATTGAAAATGCTCCTCTCCATCTTTATTTTATTTGTTACCTTTACAACAATCTATATTATGTACATTAATCTATATTATTGCATTAGAATTCTCTTCTTTTTCCTCCCCTTTTTACAGAACCAGATTGGCTCTAAAACTGGCACACAAAATTACAATACAGGTTCTTTCCCGTAAGTTAAAAAAACCCGCATTTCTTCGTAAAAGAAAAATTAAAGAAAAAGAAAAGAGAAAAGAGAAAAACAGAAATTAAAAGATAAATACTGAATTTGACAGGTCCATCAAACAACTTTCATGAATAGTGCTATTTGTGTTGAAAATTATACAACACAATTTATCCACTGTACTCGGTGCTCGTGCTCCCAAGGACGGGAGTTTGCATTTACACCCATGATTATACATAATTAATCAATTATATACACGCACTATACAAGATTTACTACGAAATATACAAAGATATACTATGCAACACAATTAAATTGATGAGTTCTTACAAGATGGAAGTTGTATCAGGTAATTGGATTTTCAGGTTTGATCGATTAGTGACGACCGGATTTCCTGAATCATCCAAATGAATTACAGCAATGTCACCGGATTTGTACTCCCCAGAAAGAAGTGATTCGCTTAAGAGATCTTCAATAATGAGAGTAACTGCCCTCCTGAGAGGCCGGGCACCATAACTCCGGTCATATCCTTGTTCGCATATTAGGTCCATTATTGCTTTTGACACCTCCAACCCAATTCCCAAAGATATTAGCCGTTCTTTCACCTCATGCAGCATTATCTTTAAAATTTCGAGCATCTGAAATGAAAAGTAATTGATTGTTCTAATGAAAATCAACCGAGCTAGACACCATAGCCTTGTCTAGAATCACAATCTGTCCCGTGTCACATTTTATCTCAAGAGATGATCAAGACAAGATGTGAAGTTTACTTTAGCAGTTAATGAAGTGCAACAAAAGCCTTCAATATATCTCAAATACAGAAATAAACCAGCAGTAAATAAGACAAACCTGAGGCTTCTCAAGAGGACGGAACACCACTACTTCATCTATCCTGTTGAGCAACTCTGGACGGAAATATGCCTTGAGCTCTTCGATCACCAATGCTTTCATTCCAGCATACGAAGTTGAAGCATCATCAGCAATCAAGAAACCAATGGAGTTTATTCTACCCTTGGCGATGGCAGAAGAACCCACATTAGAAGTCATCACTACCAGTGCATTCTTAAACGATACTCTACGACCCTGTCGCACAAAATTTTAGAATTAGGGGCAGTTAGAATCAGCACTAGATAACAATGAAAAATAATTTCATGGGCAGTTAGAATCAGCACTAGATAACAATGAAAAATAATTTCGTAAGAAGGAAAGACGAAGAGCCATTTTCCGTGTCGTTAAAAAAAATTTCACACGTAGAAATAATAGAAGGCAAACCTGAGAATCTGTGAGGTGACCATCTTCAAACAGCTGAAGAAGAATATTGAATATATCAGGGTGAGCTTTCTCAATCTCATCTAGCAGTACAACCGTGAAAGGCCGTTTTCTAATAGCTTCTGTGAGAGTGCCTCCTTCTCCATAGCCAACGTATCCTGGGGGAGATCCAATTAACTTGCTCACTGTATGCCGCTCCATATATTCACTCATGTCCAATCTTAGCATGGCTGACTCCTGCAACAAAAGGGAAAGTACACTTGACAACCCAACTTGTTGATTCTTCCAAGCAAAGTTGAAATTAGATCATTTGATCCTTGGGCCCAAAAATTATAAGAGCAAAAAAAAATAACATTAAGGAAGAAGTAGAGGAAGAGATTTGGTTTTCAACTAATTACGACTCCCAAGATATCTAATAATCAGACATAAAAATTATTTCAAATCCATTTGCATATCTAATGTTCTCCTTTAAATATGAAGCCCAGATCCATCTAAAATCTGAACTTCGATTTCTAAAAAATTCACTTTCAAATCCTTCAATTGGAAGAGTTAGGTCCTTCGTGCTTCTGTTGAGACATTTTTTTTCCATATCTCCCATTTTGGTATCTGTTCTTGCCTAAGACCATCTCCAGTTACTGAGGGAACGTCGGACATTTTGAATTTGTGTACAAGTAATTGCCTCAAAACATATGCATGCTTGTCTAAGACCATAACCAGAGGGAGGGGAGATAGCTACATTTGGCATATATGTCCAAGCAATTGCCTCAAACTTATGCAGTCATGGATAAAAGTATAATTATTTATCATTAATGTTTACTTCGAAAAAGTCCATATTGTAGGGCGTAACAGACAGAAACTGAGAATCAATCAAGAGCCTAAATAATGTTTACTTTGAGAATCCTCAAATAATGTATATATTGAAATGAAATTTGTGTTAGAAACAGAAAATAGTGTGGTGTATGAGTTCTTACAGAACCAAAATAGCTTGCTGCCAAAGCTTTGGTCAGTTCAGTTTTTCCCACACCAGTGGGGCCACAAAAGAGCATTGCTGCAATTGGTCTATCTGGTTGTTTCAAGCCAACACGGGATCTCTTCACAGCCCGACAAATGGCAGCAACAGCCTCATCTTGACCAATAACCCGTTTTTTGAGTTGTTCATCAAGACCTACCAGAAGCATTCTTTCATCAGCTGTAAGCTTTTTAACTGGAATCCCTGACCAGAGAGAAGCAACAGCTGCTATTTCCTCAGGTCCAACCACTGTAGGTCTGGGGAGGAGGAGAAACATTCAGCTTGTATGTAGGTAGTTGAGAACTTGGAATTAACATTTCTGCATTTTGAAAAGAACGTGAGGCCAGATACATACTCGTCATCTTTAAATGTGGAAGGCAAAGAAGATTCAAAAGTGTGTCTGCTATCCTCCTCCATCATAGAATCGTTGCCATTTTCACTCAGTTTTCTAGCCAGTTCCTACTCATACATAAGGATTAGATGGACACAGTATGAATGTCCAAAATAATTAATGCAGAGTACATGTAAAACATAGGGGACTCCACAAAGCATTAAAATCATACCACTTCATGCATAGCCTGAACAGATCTAATTTCTTGCCAATAATCACTTGGCGACTTTGAAAGTATACAGGTTTTCTGTTCCTTTCTCATTTTAGACGCTTCCATACGGGCTTTACTTCCTGCCTCGTCTATAAGATCAATAGCTTTATCAGGAAGATATCTATCTGGAATATACCTAGCCGACAAATGTACAGCAGCATTTATGGCCTCCAAAGTGTATCTGCATTTGTGATAGGCTTCATATCTTTCACGCAAGCCAATCAGTATATGAACCGCATCCTCCTTCAATATGTAAACGACGTCACGAAAAGGCAAGAGAAAGGTAAATCAAATTTCCATTACTAATATGAGCATGTGCAATGTGTATCCCTTGTATTACTACCTGGCTTGGTTCATTAATCAATACAGGTTGGAATCTTCGGGCCAATGCCTTGTCCTTTTCAAAATGCAACCTGAATTCATCCATAGTTGTAGATGCAATACACTGTCACAAACAAAATGTAAGTGCGTGCGGCTTCAAAAACCTACCTAATATTCGAAAAAAGTGAGGAGCTGTGCAATTAAATATCATGATCAGCTTCATTTATGCAAAGCTTGCAGATAGAACTCTCCAAATTTCATGCACCAATGGACAGGACATAAAACCATAAAGAGGGGAAGCAGGCATCATAAGATAGATAGTCACCTGCAGTTCACCCCGTCCAAGTGACGGCTTCAATAAATTAGCTATGTCCAGACCAGATCCCTTATTTCCTCGTCCAACCGTGCCGGAGCCAATAAGCATGTGGACCTCATCAATAAAGAGAATAATATTGCCTGCAATGCTGCCACATCAATCTGAGCCATGATGTAAGTACTTTTGATCCTAACATAAGTACAAACAGGTGCTCACCTGACTTCTTAATCTCCTTAATTAATGTGGTAACACGGCTCTCCAACTCACCCCTCTCCTTTGCTCCTGAGATTAATAGGCCAATATCTAAGGACATTATGCGCTTTCTCTGTTCAAAAGAGCACAATATTCACAATCAAGTTGGCAAGCAACTATTTCAAAGGTACAAGTAAACATTATATCCCACTTAGTTTCTAAACTGTCTTGAGGAATAAACACACACACACACGCGTGTGTGTATATTTGTCTCTCTGTGTGTGTGTGTGTGTGGGGGGGGGGGGGGGTGTTTGCAAGCGCTCACGCGTGTATATATATAAAAAAATATATATATGTCATCCCTCAAGAGAAGACCCACCAAGAGAAAATAGGGAACATTACTATCAGCAATATTTATTGCCAGCCCTTCTGCGATTGCCGTTTTCCCTACCCCAGCTTCACCAAGAAGAATTGCATTATTTTTGGTTCGTCGGCAAAGAATTTGAATGATCCTCTGGACTTCAGTTTCTCGACCAATCACAGGGTCAATGAGTCCATTCCTAGCACGGGCAGTAAGATCCACACAGAATAGGTCCAGAGCGTTTTTATCTGTAAACATTGATAAACTTCGAACAATTATAATCTGTTCTAATCAAATTTATACTCCACGAATGAACTAAAGAAAATAACTGTTCCCACCTCTTGCCTTTTCAGGTGATCTAGCACGAGTGACTTTCTCAGGGAAGGAATTTTCACGCAACCTTTTCAAAGCATTAGGAGGTTCTCTTCCATCTTTCGCCAGCTCCCCTTGAAGTCTGGAGACTGCCACTGCTGCCAAATTATTTACATTTGCCCCTAATCTGAAAATCATATTAGTCCAATCCAAGAAATGACAAATTGCAATCACTAGAAGATTATAATGTCTTAGTTATAGGTGCAATTTATCTAGAATCATCAGTGTAAGAAAAATGATAAGTAAGAAAAAGGCGGATCTGCACAAATTGATGGAGCCAAAGGACTTTATTCAATTCAGGAAAAGTAAAAAAATAAATATAAATACCTTTGCTAATATTTAAACTTCGGTTCAAAATTTTCCTAAATTGACCCCCAGTAGCTCGTCATATTCTTTTGAAAAAAACACGGATGATATTACAATTGACAATGTGACAGTTGATTTTTCAATTTCTACTTGAAAAAGACTAGAGATAACGAGGGGATTGCAGAATGCAGCACCAAACAGAATCTTTATTTTTATTTTTATTTTGGCTATGTCATGGCAAATCATATAAATCACTGATACTTACGAATGTGAAAATTGGAGGAATGGAGATTATGAATCCGTAATAACATGCTATTCATACGGGTGAGGTTGGCAAATTCAACAGATGCATTGGCATAAAGCCTAGCCACTGATCAACATCGTGGTATCTATGTATTATAATTAATTGCTGACTGAGTTAAAGTATTTACTATTTACAACACATTTCTACTCTCTTGGTTCAGCAGCATTGTCATTCATGTCCAGGCCTATTGGTCCTAGACCCAAACCACACTTCCATTTAAAACATGAATATCAATCCAGTAAGTAGTGCGTTGCTATTTTCCTAAAGTATACCATCAAAGATTGGGTCGCTTAATATAAAGGCAGCCTCATATAAAGAAATGCCCAGCAGCATCATTACTACACCACACATGCATATGAACACAACACAATATGGGAACAACCTCCTCAATGTGTGCATGCGATTGGACTCATGCTACATACTCGAACAACTGCTGAAAGACATATAAACAAGAGCAAGAAAAATAATTTCAACAATAGACATTTAATATCTGTTATATAAATTTTCCAACATTTTCTTCATATATATTATACAAACTACAGTCAAATTCATCCATCCACTATCCAAAAACCTAAAACTTAGATATAAATTACAATTATATATCCAATGTGAACTATGATTCCTTAAACTGAAAGGATAGAAATCATAAATGCGAAATATACCTCTTGAGGACTCGGCCAGCACTGCCATCATCAACAGTGAACAATCCGATACAAATATGCTCCGGCGCAATAAAATTATACCCCATAGTCCTCGAGTACTCAACTGCAGCCTCGAAAACGCGCTTGGTGCTGACCGAAAATGGCACATCAGTCGCTGACGTCTCCGATTGAGCAACACTCCCACTCTTATTCTCATTCTCTTCATCATTCTGCCAAATGTTCCGCACAGCTTCACGCGCGGCATCAATGGTGATGCCGGAGCCTAAGAACCCGGCCGGGTCCCGATCCTCCGCAACGAGTCCCAGCAAAAGGTGCTGAGTAAACACCATATCTTTGCCTAACGCCTTGGCTTCTCTCTGAGAAAACATCACTGCTTTGATTGCTCTTTCAGTAAATCTCTCAAAAATTCCCGAAACTACATAAAATGATCGTTTTTCCTTATTGAGAGAAAATGAATTATTTCTGCAACGTTGAGAAAGTGAAATTCCAAAATAGGACGAAAAGGATGATGAGCAACTAGTGCTACAAACAGCGGTAGGTGTGGAAATATAGGATGGAAAGGAAGGGTAATTTGGGAATAAAGAAAGCACTTTTTGACATCGCCGGTGGTTATTAGATACAGAAAAACGCCGATTTGGGATAAAATTCACCGAAAGCGGCGGCGAACACAATAGTTCCATCAGCTATTTATTTAACTACTTTTTTTTTATTTATGAATTATACAGATACAGTTATAGAACAATAAATTGAAGAAAATCAATCAATAATAAAATGAGGTGTGTGTGTGGGTGCAGATTACAAAGTATTTGGGGGTGGTATTGGGCGGCGGAGGGCGAGGGGGAAGAAGGCGGCCCGGCAGACTAAGAATTATGGCAATGTTTTACGGGTCAAAAGAATCTGTGCCTAAACACCAAAAATCCGGTGGCCTTTTTTGTAGGGAAAGTTTTGCATTTCGATTTTAGTTCACATCACGTGCTTTCGCCTTTGCTTTTTAATTAACATTTTATTTTATTTTTTTCTTTCTTTAATAAATAGAATAAATAATTAAACATAAAATAAATGTGAAATTAATTGAAGATGTGGGTCTAAGCACGCAATCTGAAGGGTAGTTAACACCAAGACGCCAAAGGAAGGAATTTTTGTAGTATATGTGTAGAAAATTCCAACATAAAAATAGAAAAAGTAAAGAATGATGTCTTATGTGTACGCAAGGGAAGGGATTGGTCAAGCTTGTTTTCTAAATTATTTCAACTTCTTATGATTTTATAGCATCTTACGTATCAGTAAATATTATATATCATTTTTCTACAATCTTATCTAATTTATCGATAAATTTTGTTGTATATCTTTTTCCTTTTATAATCTTATCTAATTTTGCTCAATTTAATGTATAAAAATGCCCCGTTTTTTTCTTGAATGTTTAACACGTCTTGTAATGTAGTTTATAAAGCACTATACAATGTTGAAAATCTAAAATAAATTAAAATTTTATTTATTATTATTGCTGTGATATCTTTTAATACCATTTTTGTTACATGGTATTGAACACAATTGAATAAAATTTCAACTTTTTTCCCCTTTAATACCATCCAATTCTACTGGGTCCAATTCAACTGCTCTCTGAAGATTCAACTTGGCTCCATAATTTATCAGCATAAGCCTTTTCATCTTCCTTCTCCATTGTGACATATTGAGCAGTCTCCACAATTTCCTCCTCTTCCTCTTCTGGTATTTCCTCTTCTGTCCAACCCTGCACGGCTGCAGCAGCTTCACATTTTTCTCTTTCTTGCTCCATAAGCTCAGCCAATGCTTCCCTCATTGCCTGTGCTGTTGCAGGAGCATCTCCTGGTCCGTATTTCGGTGGAGGCACAACAAAGGGCAAAACAATATCGTCCAAGGTTGTACTCTTTTGTTTGACACAAACTGTGTCTGGAGGGGGAACAATGAAAATGATACCGAGCTCATAATTAGAAATGTGTAATCTTGATCCTAATACGGGATTATTTCTCGAATTTCCATTGGCTTGTCTGTCTAGTGAATTGGAGATTGGCCTTCCCCAGGCGGCTGCACTGAAGTTATGAGATCCACAATAAACCCATCCAAAGGAAGACGCATCTGTCTTAGACCGGAACCGTCTGCATCCTACCTGTTCATACCAATGCATTATCTAAACAATGTAAAAATTGATCCCCAAAACAATTGAAAAGAGACTTTTCTTCATTCAGATATGGGGGGGAAAACGACTGTCGGCATGACAACAAGGAAAAAGTAGAGAAACAAAGGAAACAATGAACAATTTTTAGAACATATTTCAATAAGGGAAGGGCATGAGAACTTCGATAACATGTACGGTCAAGATTTCAGTTTAAGAGGACCAGGATGGCAACTAAATGTGGTGAACATAGCCACAAACGAAAATTTGATTATAAATAGTTATTAGAAACCTAAGAATCAAACAAACAGATAACCACCATCATCAAACAGCGGAAATCATATGATCAGCATCACAGAAAGTAAAGTCCTAATTGATTACAAAAAGTGCAAAAAGAATACAAGAAATTTTTTGAAACATATGCACTCAGATGTCAAGAGTGAAACCAAGTTCACGACCATATTTTTGCAACAATATGAAAGGAAATCGGTACCTTGACATGCATAGGAAGCCCAACTCTGCCACTGGGATAAGGAATTGCATCATGGAGTATGCCAGCATTTTTCAACTTCTGCCATGTTTTCTGTAAAGAGAACCACATCTGATAATTATTTACAATTATACAGCAATCCAAGTGCATGGTATAAAATTTTTAGACAAAATATTCCTCGATAAAACTCAATTAAAATTGTCGTAACAGTTGAAGATCTGGAATAATTAATGCAAATGTACATGGTTAAAAATAAGAATCTACTTAAAGAACATCATTACGAAGAAGGGAAGAGGCAATCCCATCACAGTGCCTTTGAGACAGTAAGCTGTGTACCTGTGAGAAGCACAAAAGGCGCTTCGATGCCAAAATGCCACTTCTGGTGTTCTTCACTCTCTTGATAGTTGGGAAAACAATCCTGATAGAGGGATTTTTTAACTCTTGACTGGCACTCCAACAGCCCCACTGTCAGAAGCAAGCACAAACCACTCAATAAAAGTATGATATGTTAAACCATTGCACAAATTTCTATAAGCTACATTGTCTCACATCTGGATCAGACTCCTCAGACTCAGAGAACGGCAATGATCTCTTTCCAGCTGCTGCTGAAAATGCAGCTAAAAATTGAGGATTTACAGATCCAACTGAGGACGAACCTTTAAAATACACACACACATTAAACGAGAACCATTAAAAACATAGTCAATAAATAAGTTCATCAAACTACAGGATCCACTAATCTGCACATTCACTCACCAAAAAAGAACTCAGATTCTAAATGTTCAGGCCACTTGAACTGACCCAAAACCTGGGAAGAAGTAGAATTGAAGAAATCAGCTGTCTGATAAATGATGTCAAAATCATTGTTCACCATAACATCAAAGTATGATATTATATTTGTCCTGCTTCGTGCATGGCGTCGACAATTCTAACCAAATATAATAACATTCTAAAAATATTCAATCGCCGAAGATAATTTTACAGATCCATGCTTCATAGGGTGGTTTTATCCACCAAGTACCTGTTGTAATGAGAATCTTCAAACACGCTTAAAGAAAGCAAAGTTTTACATGGAAAAAGAAAACGCTAAGAGTTTGTTCTCTTTGCTGTACCCAAAACTTGTTTACTTTCATATTTTTTAAAACGTAGTTTCGAAAACAAAGTTAAATTTATAAGACAAAACTCAAAACACAATTTTGACGTTTTGAGTGTTTTCAGTCAAAATATTGAAAACACTCAAAACACGGGAAAAAAATTTATTTAAATAAGAATTCTAAAAAAATAAAAAATTCTAAATTCTTAAATGAAAATTCTAAAAACAATAAAATTCTTACAAAAAAACAAAAATTCTAAAAAAAAATGATTTTCTAAAATACTAAAAAAATTAAAAATTTATTTAAATGAAAATAGATTAAAATTCTAGTCTGCGTCATTAATTTTTATTTTTTTATTTCCTATTTTGTCAATTTATTTGTTTGTATTTTATTTTTGTAACAAAAAAAAAATTGTAAGATCCACTAACTTTAAAATGTATATATTACTTGATAATATATTAATATAAAATTGTTCTGAATAATCAAATTCATTGAATAAAATGTTATATAACAATTTCTCAAAATTTCCGACAAAACGTGTTTTTTATTCAGCAATCTTAAAACACTCTTAAAATAAAAAACTGAAAATGAATTCAAAACTCAAAACTGAAAAGTGAAAAGTGAAACGCAAAGAAAACATGCCCTAAGTCTTTTACATGACAAGCATTTGAAAAAAAAAATCCACAATAACGTAATCTGTTTGCATTTGTCGCATATAGTGTGCAAAAATAATCTTTCGCAACCCTGTTCTAGATTGAAATCAAATATAATTTTATCCAAACATGTACATCCAAAGACCGGGTCAAGGATGAATGCAGTCTCCAAAATCAAAGTACTGCAATAAAAACTTCAAGAACAAATTAACAGAACACGTGCATTTTCTACAGTACGTTACAATAAGAGTCAAAATTAATAGCATGAGGCATTCCAATGTGGAAGTGTCACAATTAATGGACGTGAATATAACATCAAATAATTGAAGAATACAATGCCTAAGATTTACCCTACCCATTGAGTAGCCATACCTCATTAAGTCGCCAGAGGCCTGCACACCTCTGAATTGATGCAACTAAAGAGCATAATCCAGAAACATACTCGAGTTGTGTGACTTTTGAAATGTCAAAAAATGAAGGTCCCTGCACAAGACATCATCAAAGCTTTCATATACGATTGCCACAAATCCAGCATATATATGCTTCCGGGGAGCCATAAATATGATTAGTATTATGAAGAAAAAGATTCAGATTCAGAATTCAAAAACATACCAAATACACATATAGTATCAATGTTACTTTCTTGTTGATTCCTTCTAAAGCAGTTGCAAGGACTTCTTTGGGATAAATATATGCAGAGAACATGAAAAAACCAATGTCTGTCAGCGGAGCCACCCATTTTGCAACATGCCTTGGTAGGAATCCAAGCTGAACGAAATCTAGAGAAAGAAGAAAGCAAACAGTTATTTGGAAGCATTGGAACCTTAAACAATTGTGTCCAATAAACACAAACATACAAGTAATTTAAAACTATATTTTGTCTATGTGCACATATCAACATATTGCATGCATTGACCCTTGGCAAGGAAAAGGCAAACTACAATCGCCTTCAAGCAATTTTTAAGTATTTTCATTGTTTATACTTCAAATCAGAACCTTCATACACCTCATATAAAAACACCCAAGTGTGCTTTTTCTTCGCACCCAAAAATCATAAAATGCTTCTGGACATTGCATGGTTTCTTCGAGTAAAATCTTGTTCGGTTATATAGCCTAAATTGCTGACTTATACAAAAGATCTGATCACTTAATCTGTTTCGTTGATTTTCTTCTGATATTAAGGATTGCCATAAGTAAATTCCCTATATTGCTAGACCTATTCAACACGGTACTTGCCATGTTTGCAAAGGCAATCAAGTCACTGAAGATTGACAGTTACTCAACTATGGGATTTGTCTTCAGAGTCAATCGCTGAATATAAGAGTACTTTATAACTTCAAACTTCCCTATTTGTCTACTAGAAAATTAGTTTATCACCACACAGGGAATCAGCTTCGTGAAAATTTCATCTATACCAAAATTTATGAAGCATGTAACAACGCATCCATCCAAAACTGGGTGAAATTGTGAAAACTTTACAGACCAAGTCCAACTTTACCTCCCCCAGAAAAGTCTTCAGGATTAGGAATAAGGACACTCACAGCATTCCTATCAGCAGGTATATTTGTATCTCTTCTCAAAACAATCTCTGACATCCCATGCATGTCCTCATCACATTTTCCAAGAAAGGAAGCCAGTTTCTTCAATTGAGCTCCTTTTGAATCAGCTGAAGCATGATAAATGTGGCTCAAACCAACTACAGAGGCTTCAAGAGAACCAAGTAACTTCAAACCACAAGACTCGGGAATGTGCTTATTACCCTACAAGGCAAGAGAGTGGAACCACAAGCTTCAGTTTATCAAGAACCAGATAAACAAAATCAACTATCTCCCATTAGTTCTCTCCTAAAGTATTCATTTCAGTAGCAATAAATGTCGAGATATCAATGCTTCAAGACTAAGATAAATAAGAATGAGAACAAGTCAAAACATAGTCAATAAAACCACTGGCATAAGAAAACTGTCCAAGCTCACACATCCCATTAGAAATACTTGTAACATTGCTAAAGCTTAAGCAATTAAAATGAGGCTAGGATAGCTTCTCCTATTCTAACATGCACGTGGTAAAGAATGATAAAATGAGTCACTCAATTGTCCTTTACAATGAGCACTATTTGAAGGGGCTTGCTGGCACCGCAAGGAGAATCCTGAAGACCCTAAAAGCTAAACAATCAGGAATTCCCACTAAATCAAATGCTGTAGCAACTAGAAATCTGTACCAGGGTTGGAAAGATTAAGATCAACTTTAATAATTAAAATATATTAGGAAAGATTATAGTATCTTGGAAGTATCCACTACACAGCAATCAGCATCCTCACAAATAACTACATGAAATCACATCAATAGAGAGGCAAATGAAGATACTGACCACCAAGAGATGTTTTGATTCTGATATGCAAGGACTTCTGCGTGAATAAATTCCTGGTACAGAAGCAATCAAATATCCAACAGCCCATTCGAAGTTATACTTGGGCAGCTCCATGATCCAATGGGCTTGACTAGGTACATCAGCTAGTAGAGTCGCCATAAATCCAGCCAACTGAGCAGCAAAATCAGATTTTGAATCCATATTGATTTCCTCATTAGAGAATTGGGTGAAAAGAGATAAATAATTAGCAGTATCCAATCGTGGGAAATCCTGCCACCAGACCGTATTGGTAACACAATGCCACTGCAGAAGTTGGAAGATCAAAGAGGAACAAGTTTTCTTTAGTTTAAAGCATATAAATCAGAAGAAGTAAGAAATTATTCTATCTGTAGCAAGCCAGCCTTCCCCCCTTAGAATGAAACCAAAACATGTCCTTGGGAGAAATGATTAAGTTACTTGGGCATAAACCAAGGTAAGACGGCCTTAAAACAACTATTTCTTTTTCCTTTGTTTTCCTTTTATACTCTCAGTATGTTAACCAAAAAGATTGCAAGTGCTTCAAAAGTTGGCTCGTAGTCGTTGCCTGAATCAGTATTTTGAAGTTCAATTGCCAGCCAAACATGAAAAAAGGCATATCCTTCTCCCATAGTCATATAAAAATTAATAATTCAATGTGGAGAAGGAAATAAGCACCTGTTTTGCCACCAGATTTGCAGAAGTGATGGCAACTCGAAGGCTATCTTCTCTTTGCAACACAATTAATTTGGGATGATGGCAAGCAATACCTGAATTATTGCGGTCTTTGCCAAAAGCTATTTCTTCGGGAAACAGAGGATGCCTATTACCATGAATCATCTACCTTACAGAACTGTTAGTTATTCTGATACATCAGTAATTCCAAAATATGATCCTAATAACTGCCATATCTTTCTAATGAATATCAAGTTACGTGACTTACACTATAGTTAAATTCGGAAAATCTGAGAAAGGGATCGATGTTCTTTTATCAGGGTCCAAACTCCAACACCCTTCAGCACTGTGACAGGCAATTGTTACTGGTAGATGGCAAGGAATCTTGCAGTAGGATAGAAACCTACACAGACAATGCCCTTCGATATGAAATCATCACATATAGATCACCGAAAAGTATGCATGTTAAATGTAAATACACATTTAGTCAAAACAAAACCATCATGAGAAATTCTTTCTTCTAGTCTAGTAATTAAAGATCAATTAAAGCTTTGTTGATCATTATAGGATGAGACAAAGGGAAATCATAATAAATCAGCATAATCTGCACACATTTTGGGCTTACCACAATAGATCACTAGTAAATGTCGCAATAAATACCCTTATGAGGCTGTCAACAGGATGTAAGAGCTCCGGTAATGAAACAGTATTGTGAATCTCCGGGAGATCTTGACTCCTGAATTGAAGACGATTCAAATAAAACTTCTTCCCTGGTGGCGGAATATAACCATCCCTATTCTTATCCTCCAATACTTTTCTGCAATGAGTGAAATCATCCTTCTCCACAAATTCCAAAGATGAACAAGCAGAATTTTCACTAGCGATAACACTGTCTTGGAAATTAATACCACCATTATCCAGTTGCTGTATAGCCTCAACATTAGCTGCACCATCAATATTAAAACATGTCAACTTAGTGTTCTCCTTCGAGATCAGTATAATTTCTTCCTGGGATTTGCCATCACATTTTTCCTCAGCTTCACCCTCTTTGGAGTACACCCTTTTCCTGTTACCACATTCAATTTCAAGTCTACCATTTTTACAAAATCCCAAATCATTATCAGACAACAATCCTGAATTCTTATCATCGCCATTTTTGAAAGCACAATCATCCCTCTTTCTGCAGTCAAGGATAAGACATTTTCGAATATGGGATACAGGGTCATCACTACATAGTACATCTCTACACATACTTGAAAGCTCATTCATTTTATCAACTATTCCACTGTGTTCCAATCCCAAACCTACATAATCCCAATATACACTGCCTGAATTCAATTTTATTAAACTCCTGTGATCAACCTCCTCCAGGCAAACAATTCTTTCCATGAAAAATCCAATTCTGTCCCCCGTGCCACAGGCTTCTTCATTCCCACAAACAAGCCAAACCTCATCTCCCGCGTGCAATTCAACAACTCCACTAATTTTAACCCCATTTACAAAAACCCCATTTAACGAAACCCTAACCCTAGCTCTAGAGAATGAATCGTTACCTTCACTACAACTAAAAAATACTCCATCTGATAAATAAATTTTTTTATTCAAAGAATCGAAGAACAATTGGCAGTGTTTTCTACTCACTCTACGGTCGGGAAAAATGAATTCACATAATTTCAAACTGCGGCCAACGGTGTAAGATTTATAGGGTTCAAGAACAATACATTCGCAACATTCACCGGTGGATTTTGAAATTAAAGGGACGCCAGGGAATTTTATTCGTAAAAATGCTTTTGTAACAATATTCTTTCTGGGTATCTTGCGAGGAACCAGAGAGCAATCCAGTTCTTGGCGTTTCTTCTTTTGGAAAGAACAAGAAGAATCTGAAGAACTTTTCATTTTAGTAATCCCATAATAGATTAACGGGAAAAAAATCGCCAAATGATAATTGAAGTGGTTTAAATTGGAAAAAAACGAAAAAATACAGGTAAAAATGGTAAAGAATTGAGAAATTCAACAGACAAAAAAAATGGAGACCTGCAGAGAGAAAAAAAAAAGGCTCGCAGGTTTATTTCAGTTGAATTTTCCCTCCATTTTATTTAACAGGATGGGGCACGAAGTGGGGTGAATTTTTGAAATGGCCGCGTCAAAAGCTTGGAGTCGCGGAAGAGCCTAACTTATACCAAATAAGTTTTAAAGGCCTCTTTTAAGTATAATAGACTAAAATACCCTTACTTTATAATATCAGTTAACAGATCATCGGTTAACCGACCATCTGTTAACAGGTCGGTTAACAGACCATCGGTTAACAGACCATCTGTTAACAGGTCGGTTAACATATGGTCTGTTAACCGACCATTAACAGACCTCAAGTCTGTTAACAGACCATGGGTCTGTTAACAGGCATTGGGGCCTGTTAAGGCCAAAACTGGCCTTAACAGACCCAAGGTCTGTTAACAGACCTTGGGTCTGTTAAGGCCAATTTTGGCCTTAACAGGCCTTGGGGCCTGTTAACAGACCCATGGTCTGTTAACAGGTGTGTTAACAGACTTATAGTCTGTTAACGCAGATTTCTGATTTTTTCAATTAATCCATCCAAATCAACTCAGATTTGCAAGAATTTAAAGTAAAAATCATGATCCATACTCAGGTTTATACATTTTTTCATGATTTATACTACAAAATTCACAATTTTTACCGTGAATTAAAAGAAAAAGATGGAGAATGATGAAACTTCTTACATAAATGAAATGTGTTGGATTTTAACATTGAAATGGGTTGGATTCTAACCTTGAAATCTTCTCTTCTTCACAGACAAATGAATTTGAAATGGGTTGGATTATAACCATTTCAAATGAATTTGAAATCGTTTGAAATGGTTATAAGCGGGGAAGAAGACAAGGATATATTTGGTAATTTACACACCAAAATTGGTCAACGGCCATTTTGGAAAATTGGTCGGGTCACCCGGCCATTCACCACTATTCCCACCACGAGGTGACTGTTAATTGGGCTTATTGGGCCTAAATTAGGGTGACTTTGAAATAAAAATAAGTGCAGGTATTTTTGAAAAATAAGTGCGGGCATTTTTTTAAAACTACTGTTTAAAAATGGTAAAGAGTGTAATTAATAATTATCCTGACTTTTAATTGATATGTAATTGAGGAAATTACCCCTATACTCCCTAAAATGAATTAATTACAAAAATTACTTTGCAATCTTTAAATATTG
Organism: Forsythia viridissima; assembly: GCA_030279155.1. Classification (NCBI taxonomy): domain Eukaryota; kingdom Viridiplantae; phylum Streptophyta; class Magnoliopsida; order Lamiales; family Oleaceae; genus Forsythia; species Forsythia viridissima. Next base: position 11,854,963 of record CM059042.1, read on the forward strand.
AAAACTACTATCTACTATTCATAAATTTCCAAAAGTCCCATTTTCTCAAAACTCTCTTTCCACAAAATCGCTGAATTCCCTCCCTAATCAAAATCCCCTAAATCACACTCAAATCCATTCCGAATTTAGAATCCCCAATTTCTAACAAAACAAACAAACTTTTTTTAACTACATATTTTTTTGTCATTTTGTTTAAATTCATAGATATCGCATAAAAATTGGCTTAAACTCGAATCCCAAAAACATGTGCCCAAAACCCAATATGTAGACCACGAAATTCATGATTCAAGCAACCTGATAAACCCTAATAAAAATTTGCACAAATTGTTTGATTTCTTTGTTGAACCCACATATTTTACACCCATGAGAAATGGTTTCTACTCGTAGTGAAAGTACTCCACTCCACAAACTCTTCTTGCAAGATATGTTACATTGTGGTAGGGAATTTATAAGAAGTCTAGAATAGTGTAACTTGTTAAATTCTTGCTACCCGTACCTATTGTGTTATTTTTCCTCTCCAACTCCAAATTCGATTTCCAAGCACCATTACTTGATCAAATTATGCATTTCGTTCTACTTTTTGTGTATAAAGAGGTTTTGCACTGTGATGTAACATAATATGTTATCTTTATATTAGAATGTCAAACAATAAGCAAATTGTTAGCATACTTTATTTTTATGTTATCTTTATATTAAAATGTCAAACGATGAACCAATTGCTAGGAGATTCTTATTTTTCTACTATAGATTAAAAAGATACATTATCTGTTACAACTACTTTAAAATGCAACAAAAATATGTGATATTTGCTTCAAAATGTGTTATAGTTCGTACTTTGGCCTTATTTATCATACATCTTATTTGGCTAAAGTTGAAATCAAACTGTAAAAGTCTTATCTTGTACGTTAATTGTTAGAAGAGTATCTTATATTTTGTTTTGTATTAGACAATGTTACGTCATATTAAGATACTTGTGAAATTCTAATACGATATGTTACATGATAAATGACACCTGAATTGAGAAAATAACATAATTTGTTACATGACAATTTTTTGGAGAAGAATAGTAATTTAGCTAACTAATATTTGATTTGCAGTTTTTTGGAGTGTGGTCGGTTTGAAATTATTTGAAATTAAGGGTGTGTTTGATTCATTGCCATGGAAAAGAAAAGATTTTCCATGTAAGGTGGAAAAAAAATTCCACCAAATAGGTAAAAAAATATTTTCCAAGAAAGTAGGCAAATATGTGCTTTAAATGCTTCTACCTAGAAAATCCATTTTCTTTTCCATGTGTAATCAAACAACAAAGGTGAAAAATAAAAGTTTTGGATTTGACAACATTTTCCATGGAAAATGTGCCAATCAAACACACCCTAATGGTAGGATAAGTGATTTAGGATTATGGCAGATATTATGGAATTCAGTTTCCTAAATTAACGTCAGTATGGGGATGCAGTATTTTTCAAACAAATTTGGAATGAGACAATAATTTTCTCCTAAATCTTTTTCAATCACAATAATTTATTTGGCCTATTTTATTTTATTTTTAATTTCCATAAGTAATGAAAAATATTATAATGTTAATTCCTTAGAGTCTTTCGCTTTTTATGGTAGGATAAGTGATTTAGGATTATGGCAGAGGAAAATAATCATACAAGTGTATTCATTGCATGCTTTTGTTTAGGGTTGAAAACTATATTTCATATGCCCAACTCTAACTTGTTGATGATTTAAGTACATTTTTTTTTTTGGTCATATGTAAAGAACAACATCTTTAGCATTTCATGCAATGTTGTAATTTCTACTTAGTACAGTTACATCTTCAACCTTCAATGCAATTTTAAAAGTTCAAATTAGGTGAATTCTAATAAAAGCTAAAAGCTACAGTCCATTAACCAATACAATTAAAAAATTACAATATTTTAACATGAAATAATCATTAAAAAAAATTAATCCAAGGTAAATTTTGCTTTTAATATGTGTCAATAATAGCGTGGTTGTTCAGATCTCCATATCCATGTCTAAAATACATAACATTAGTTGGCCACCCAAAAATTCCCAAAAAATCCAACTAATATAATTACATTGTGGTAAGATTTGGTAATGACCCTGTGGTTGCATGGACGACCACATTGCCAATGGTTGTCGATGACATCGACAATTACATCGTCAACAATTGTGAGTTTAATTAACTTTGTATTTCTTGTTCGAATTTATTAATACACATGTTAAAGCTTTTGTTAAAATAGATAATGATTGACAATGGGATGATACTAGAAAAAATCAATTGAAGATGTGCGACGTTACTTATACATAATATGGAAACACTACATTGAATATGGAAAGACTATATTATACTACATTACATTAGACATTGAATCATTATTAGGATTAGTAATAATATCAAATGAATGTTGCATACTTACCCCTTATTCGCACGCTGCAACCAGCCAAAATAACATTTTTCTTTTGTCTATCAATATCGCATAATATAGGAATGTGAGCAGGAATAGACGAAGAAGCTCCAGTTTGTTTCCCACACTAACGATCACCAGAATGACTTCGTAGTTGTGTAAAGTCAACATCTGCATATGCAGCATAATTAGGTCCCGCTTCATAGTCCATGTCATCGTTACTAGTCTGTAAGTTGGTATTTTGGTCCAAAAGCATCCCGTTAAACATTTCCTGAATTTGTGCAAAAGAGTTATGCATCTCTCTCTATAGATCGGAACGATAGTCATCACGTAGAAAGCCAAACTGATGAGTTTGCTCGGATTGGAATGAATTGAATTTGTTATCAGCGTATTCTTGCAGCTCTTGATATCTACCATGTGCATCTTTGCTGCTACTCGATACCAACGATTCTATTTGATCACACCGCTGCAATAAATCATGTCTTGTGCCAGCCAATTGATGATCGAAGTAAGTGATAGCCCAAGAGTAACTAACCAAGAGGGGGGTGAATTGGTTTTCTCAAACTTTTTCGAAAAATATTCTCAAAAATGATATTTAAGAGATAAAAATAGATTCACAAAGATATAAGCACAATATAAGTAAATAAAATAGAAGAGAGAGTGCAAACGATTTTTATGGAGGTTCGATCCAACCAATGATCTACGTCCCCCGTTACCAAGCTCTCCAACACGAGCACGGCCTTTCCACTATTTTGATTGACTTATGGTGCAATCCAAACCCTTACAATGTATCCGGTGACTTACAAGCAAGGAGCACCGATCCTTATACAATATTGAGCTTTTCAAGGGACCTCAATATGACCCAAATAAATAAAGAGATTGATTTAAGTATTTCTCTCTAGATGAATGATAGATACAAGTTTTGTTCTAAGAGAGACTAACATTTTAATGAATAGCAATGGATGAGGAAAGTTCAAGTGTTAGAAGAAAACTTTGTTGAGAAAGATGAACCAAAAGTTTGATTTAATCAAACAAAGTTCTTCAAATAGAGATATTGAAGATATAAATGCAATGAAGCTTTGAATGATGTTTTTCAATATGATTCTCTCTATATATGCTCTTGTAAGTGTTATTGAATGATAATAAATGAACTGGTATTTATAGAGATGAATTTTCTTCACTTTCTGTTGAAACGGATGACCAAACGGTCGACCGGTCAGATTGGTCAGAACTAGCCGTTGGTCTGCAGAAAATCAGAACGGACACTTTTTGAAAAGTGTCAATCAAACGGTCGATCGGTTCATGTAAAACGGTCGACCGGTTCAAACGGATGATCAAAACGGATGACCAAACGGATGACCGTTTCCACAGTTTTGAAAAATGATTTTTGGCTTTGATAAAAATATTTTATGCAAGTAATAATGACATATGTTTTGTGCATAAAAAATATTTTGAGCTTTCATTCATTTTAATTGCTAAGAATTAAAAGGTTAATACCTTTACAATTTCATCTAAAAATCCATTCTTCATTCTTGATCTTCAAATATTGAGTTTCGGATCTTTGAGAAACTTGAACTCTTGAATTGATTTTGACTTGATCATGACATGGTATGAGAGTTCGATTTGTAGTGCCTTGAATATTACTTGAAAGTAGATTGTTAGTAAACATAACCAATTTGTTTGTTATAATCAAAACATTAAGGTTTAAAGTTAACCATAGGTCAACAGTAAGAACGCTGCTCAACAAATAGGGAACTCAGATGCTCAATAGTGACATAAGCAAGAAACTAAGAATGTTCGTAGCCTGAATGTGAAAGGCCATATTCAGGAATGTTCACTTGCATGTAAGTATGTAATCTATATGGAGAACATTCGCGTCCAATTTTGCTCAGCACGACCTTCAGGCCAGTTCTCCATAAGTAATCCAGTATTAGGCATTTCTAGATATGGAGACCAACTAGAAGACTCAATGACATGTCCGTAGTCGTCCGTTGGGACATGTCCGTAGTCGTCCGATGGGCCTCCAAATGGTTCACCCATTTGATGTTGTCTATCATTATCAGCATCCATTTATTGTCCACTAGTAGCTAGGTCAACGTGATGACCGAACACAAACTGGTGCACAACTGCATCAAAACGGGCATCTATTGTGTCTTTTGGTAGGTCAATTGTGTAAACACACAGTTGTTCTGCTATTATTCCATTCGGTTCAAGCGTTGGCAAAATCAAAAGCTACAAAAATAAGAAATTGCATTAACAAAACATATATTATAATTCTTGTATACAATGATTGCCAAATGTAGTAAACAAACCTCAGTAGACTTCAGAAAATCGGTAATGGCAGCTGTCCATGCTTGTTGATGTGAATCTTAATTCAAAATGCACGAGAAAATATTGTGTAGCTTCTCGGCAAAATTGTGACCTATTTGATGACATGACTCGTAGATCCATAACTATAAATAGATACAACAAATGTCATAATATAACCTATTAAAATATAAGAGAAATATAATCTATCATATAGTAGAAATAATTACAAATTCTTACCTGAAATGCAATGGAAAAACCATATAAGGTGTACTTGAGGATACCGCTACTCTTATCACTTGTCCTCGCTGCACATCGCTCCTAAGAGTTTGATAAAGACTAGAGCAATGTAAAAAAACAGCATCTTCCCCATAGATACTCATAGCATACATCCAATTTTTCTACTAATGATAACGTTTATATGTTTATTCTATTTCTATCCATAGGTCGAAGTACTCATTCGATAAGTAAGGCTAATACTAACTTATACTTGTCTTCCTCATGATCGCGGTTAATGAAAGCAGTTTCCAACTCATTCAATGATATATGTGTTGAATTGTTTAGCCCCTTCTTCCGAAATTTGTGCTTTGACAACACTTTCAACATACTCAAATTACTATGATTGTCATAGCAAAGCAAACCCGTTATTAAACAATATTCTTGCATCCTAAACCTAGCTAATTGTCAATTCACTTTAAACCATGTCTCGTGTACTTTATTCGAAAGTACTATGTTCAGAATAAATTGATGAACTAATTTTCCACTAAATTGGAGCTGCCTGTTTTGCAATTCTTCAAAATGTGAAAAACAGCTGTCCATAAATTTAGCAGTTTGGCGATTATCATAATTTTGCATAATCACATCTATGTATCTTGTGTTATTAAGTTGTGTGATTTGTCTACCAAATCTAACATTTTCAGCTATAATATATTCAGGATCGATCCTTCTGCAAAAATAAATCGCGTCATCGAATTAGTAACACAAATTGTGAATTATCAAACTACTAATTGTTTCATATACATTTACAACAACAATTATGTCCAAATGGTCATACCATAACACAAAGATACATGTCAAATATGGTAAATTATAGCAACAACTCGGCACACAACTCATCGACAACTCGTCACGAAAATAAAATGCAAAAATTTGGGACATTTTCTCCACAATGGCTTTCGACATGAATGACTACCATTTATGTCGAAAACATCAACATAAATTTTTTCATTTATGTCAATGTTACCGACATAAATGAACTTCCATTTACGTCGACTAGCATCACGTCTTTTTCTCCGACATCAATTTTAGAATAATTTCTTCCTAATTTTTTTCAAAATTATTCTGCTCTACCTTCATTCTAATTTTTTCGTGTTATATTTCATTTCAATTTCCAATCAAAATTATATTTTAGAGAATATAGCACAAAATTAAACAAAACAATTGAATCAACATAAATGGTCATAATCGACATAAATTACCAACATTTATGTTGATGTTAATCGACATAAATGTAGGACATTTATGTCGATGTTATCAACATATATTGCCATTATTTATGTTGATGTTAATCGACATAAATTTCCATTATTTATGTTGATGACATAAATGCCCCATTTATGTTGATTAATATCGACACAGATCTTCTTCTTCTCTGATATAAATAATTTTTCCCATTTTTTTTATTCTGCTCTAACGTTTGTATTTCATTTCAATTTCCAAACAAATAAATAACCAACAAAATATATATAATGGACAACAAAATACATAGCTATTAAAAAAAAATCTTATAACTTGTCAAATCTGTCCACTTCCTCAATCATATTTAAGAGAAAATAGGCACAAAATTAACCAAAACAATTGACTTGTGAGAGAGACGGATGAAAACGGTTTTGTAGAGAGAGATATGAAAACTTGTAGAGAGAAAATAATTGAAGGAGAGAGATAGTAATGAGGGAAAAGATAAAATTTGTAGAGGCGTGAGTTTGGAAGCGGTGTATGTAGAGAGAATATAAAACTTGCAGAAAGATGGGTGTGTTTGTGAGAGAGAGAGAGAGAGAGAGAGAGAGAGAGAGAATAATTGAAGGGGAAAGAAAGTAAAATGGAAAAGATAAAATTTGAGGGGATATGTTTGTCAAACTTTTTAACATTTAGCCATTTGGTCAAATGTTATTTAAACTATATATATTTCAAAATACATGTAGTTTGTCCAATTTCCTCAAGACAATTTATAGGCGGCTATGGATGAAGTGTTGTAGAGAGAGATAGATAATAATTGAAAGAGATTGAGAGTAAGATGAAGTGTTGTAGAGAGAGATAGATAATAATTGAAAGAGATTGAGAGTAAGAGGGGAAAAGATAAAATTTGAGTAGTATGTTTTTTCCAATTTTTTACATTTAGTCATTTGGTTAAATGTTATTTAAACTAGATATATTTCAAAATACATGTTCAAATCTACAATAATACCACGAACTTAATTTTTTCCTTCAATTACAACGCAGTACTTTTCATTCAATTACTTAAGAATTAAGTACCAAACAATTAATCCAACTATTTTTATAATGTTACTTGTCAACGCATACAAAATAAATAAAACATGAGGTGCACGATCTACACTAGTATGTATATATACTAGTATATACCGCTTAACCACGGTGGGATTCGACCGTAGGTTTGCGATTCAAATTCAATGGAAACTCAATATCACCAATCAATCGGAGCTGTAAAATAAAATATAAAAATGACTAATAATTAGACATTTATATTATCAAACGAAATGATATCAAGATCATGATATACCATATAAATCCAAGAAGTGTCAAAAAATTGAAGAGCACCAATCCTGGTAGTATGAAGTACACCAATAACTAAAAAAAACATAACTTCGCAAGAAATGTCAAAATTGAAGAGGTTAAGATCATAATAAAAAGATCAATCTTTAAAACATTGAGAGAATTGATCTTTCTGTCCTTTCTTTATGCAGGTAAATTATTACAAAGAAGAAAAAACGAAAACATAAGTTTTCTACACAAGTATAGCTGCATGTAAACATAAGACTAAAATCCCCACCAACTTCTCACATGAGATAGGGGACGGAAGCGAAGTGGAAATAAGGAGTTTTCTTATCTCGTTGCAAGGAAAATAATTAAATAAACATCTTCGACAATCATATAAGATACAATTCTAATACATTAAACTTGATATCAAAAGAAAATATTCTTTTAAAATTGTCCCCCTTAAACCTAGAAAACAGAACCATAAGATCCAAAATTGCACGGAAAATGTGAACACTGAAAATGGACATATGGTTGTTTAAAATGAAAATATTTATCCATTAGACCAGTTCAAGCCAAAATAAGAAACATAAGATTGCTCCACTTTTTTCCTACATCTGAAAATATCTTATTCATCATTTATTTATGTGTTCTAATTATGTATTATGTCATGGTATATTGGTTTTAGGTTGAAGGATCCATGTCCGTTTCAACTACTAGGAAGACCAAGGACCCCTATGTTATAATTAAAGAATGCTTGCTGGGACTGTTCTTGATGATGGCATTGCACTAAAATTTACTATTGATTGAATGGAAAACATTCTAAACTTACTAAGCGATATTAATTACAATCACTTACAATTATGAAATTTTAGAAAAAGTTGAAATAATTACATTTCAAACATATATAAACTGGTAACAATACCTGGTGGATGAGACCATCATAAACTGTCGAGCTACAGTTGATACAATGCTTTTGCTTCACTGTGACTACAAAATAATTTACACATCAAAACCCATTACATGTGCATTACTCGTAGTTTAAAATTAACAATTATGAAGAGAAACCAGCATAGTGCAATTCCAGAAGCAGAGTATATAATGAGAGTTGAAAATATGCTTATGGCTTTAATTCAATTATAACTCTTCTATCCTTTTGTGAAAGTTGATGATTGAAGCATATTTGGCTTTAATTCGACTTATAGCAATAAAATGGACAAATAAATCAACCAACCCACAATGAACTTCACATATGTAACTTTATTCAAGAAAATCCACATCAAGAAATGTAAAACACAAAATTTTCACTGATTAAGCAAAAATAAAATAAAATAAACCCATAATTGTACTTCGATAAATAACTCAATTGTTGAACAAAATTCATATCTTTCTTGAAAAGCAGAAATTAAGAACCCATGAAATTCCCATCTTTGAATTTTGGGTGGATACATTTGTAATCGATGAATTATACCATCAGTTTCAAGACAAATTCGGCACTGATTTTGCTCAACAGTCCCCATTTCGAGATCGATATCCAAGGATGATAAATTGCTGTCGGGGATAGAATGAAAAATATTCAAGACAAATTATATTCAACATAAATCGGAGAAAGAGTAAAATTGACAATAGACGAGTTATTATACTGTCAGTTTGGAGACAAAATCGGCACTGAATGCTCCCCAGACCCGTTTCCCGCTTCGAGGTCGATCTCTAAAGGTGATGAACTGATGTCGGAGACAACGGTTTGAAGACAAATGCAGCACTGAATTTGCTCCCCAGACCCGCTTCAAGGTCGATCTCCAAAGATAATAAAAGCCAACTTCAAGGACGATTTCAAAGGGTGATGAACTGATGTGGGAGACGGAATCCAAAAATATTGAAGACAAAGATTGGATTTGAAGGAGGAGATATGAGGAAGAAATAGTGATTTTACCTTGCAGACGGACGTAAATGGTTTTTAGCGTGAGTGGGAGTAAAAAAACTTCCATACAGTCGGTTGATTATTTTAAGAATATTTATACTATAGTTTATAAGTGATTTTAAAATAAAATATCTACTTTCTGTACAGTCACACTATAAATGATTTGAAAACTGTTTTTCAAAATGAAACCAAAACTGTTTGATATATCATTATTTTACTATTTTAATTGTTAAATGCATACAAATTAGATAAAAATTTGGCTCATCCCAGTTTACTCTCTTGGCATAAACACAAGTGTAAGTAAAACTCTTAAGGCAAATTACATAAAGTTCTCATTTGATTTATGACAATTACAAAGACACTCTCTTTCTTTTCAAAAATTACAAAAGCTTCCCGTGAGATATACTTTTCGTTCTCCCTAACAATTAAATATTTCTCATTTTACCCTTTATACTATTTCAAAATTGTTATTTCATTATATTTAAACTATATTTCTTTTATTTTTTTCCTAAGATGTACTTTTTCACACTTTTAGTAAAAAAAACTATTATAGATATTGTTTTAAAATATAAAAAATTATAAAATATGGTATATATTTTTTCAAATACAATTGTCAAATAATTAACAAATCAACATAAATACATGTTTTAGAATAACTTAAATAAATTTATTTGAAAAGTCATTAAATATTTCTATGTTGATTTAGTTTATTCATATTTTAAATGAGAAATCAATATGAATAAAAATATGAATAAGGCAAAATCACTCTATAAAAAAAGATAAAAAATAAATAAACTTTTTAAAACTAAAACAATTTATTGTTGTCTAAATTAAAATTAAGAAAAAGACAAATAAGAAAATAAATATAATTTTATATATATATATATATATATATATATATATATATATATATATATATCATAAGAGAGGAGCGAAATGAAAAATTTATGCTAGAGAATTTTCTAAGGCTAAATATATTGACACTACATTTTTTTATAAATGTAATGCGTTTAAATTGCATAAGAAGTTCACAACTTTTACTTTTTCTCACACTTATGTCATCAACTTTTTTTTTTATCACAGTCTTATCCTCAAATTTTTATTAATTAGCATATCTTGTTCCTGATAAAGATTTATGTCCAAAAATTTCGTTAAGAGAAAGTAAAAAACTTATTTGTCTCTTATATTTTTAAATAAGTAAAAATAATAATAAATACAAAATTGCGACTAGATATTGTCCCTTATTTTAAAATACGCCAACATAATTTTTGTATGAAACCCATTGTTGGAGACAATGCGTGCTAATTAATAGAAAGTTAAAATAAAAATGCGATGAAAAAAGTTAAAGACAATGTGAATATAACCACCTACGTAATTTTTCAAATTTTGAGAAAAAAATGAAGAAGATGTATATTGCTTAATTATAACTTTTTTACAGGTATTTCATAAATAAGTTGGAATTTTTTCATAAATAAGCTACTTTTTGAAAAGAATTACAAAAACTCATTCTTGTTACATATATTTAAAAAATAATATTTTTTAAAAATTATTATTTTAATTTTTTATACTACATATTAAATTTAGTGAATCATTAAAAATTAGATTTGATAGAATTACATAATCTTTTATTGTTATAGTAACCGAATCATTAAATATTGGAATTGATTGGAGTATATATATATATATACACTCATAATCTTTTATTGTTATAACTGACAAATAAATATCATTTGTATCAGAAATAGCTGTAACAACCACAAAAAGAATTTATGATCCATTCAATTTCAACATTTGTAACAATTTGTGTAATACCAGTTTTCACACAAAAAAACTCATTATATATTCAATTGTATCATTTGTATCAATCAGTGATAACAAATATCAATTGGGGGTAACATAATCTGCATTAAGAATCAAAACATCAATTAACTAATAATAAGTTGTAACATCTTTAGCAGTCAGTATTACATAATAACAAATTGCGTAACATAATCTATATTCCCGTGTAACAATTCAATCAAGAACATTTAAATATAAAAAATAAAGTTCTCAATCAAAACATCATATTAACATCAATGTTATAAAAAAGTATATTAACAATACGTGTTACATGCAATTAACCAATAGCAAGTTGTAACATCTTTAACAGTCAGTGTTACAAAATAAAAAATTGTGTAACATAATCTCTATTTCAGGATAACAATTCAATCAAAAATATTTAAATATAAAAAATAGAAGATTTAGGGCGGTGTATTTTTTATTTTTATTTTTGCCTATTTTATTGACTTTTCAAATGTTTTTGTAGTGTAAAAAGTTTGAAAAGTCAAAAATAGTATGCAAAAAATGGGTTTTTTTGGGGGGAAAAATGGTTACTGGACAAGTCCTTAGTGTGTTTGGAAATAATAAAATTTTGCCTAATTTAGGGGTAATTTTTTTTTTCTGTGCGAATTCAGTTATAGAAATGATTGTGTATAAATTATATTTTGTTTTGATTTTAAACTATTATTTTATTTATTAATATAATAATAAAAAAGAAATATTTTTAAAATAAAAAAGTTAAATTTATAAAAGTAGAAATATTATTATAATAGTAAGTATTGAGTATAATTTTCACAAATAAGTTAGTGTCTAGCAAATTGTGGCCCAAATTATTGGGCCTGATCAGTTGGTTCAATTTGAGTTCAGGTATTCTCGGCCGAATACAAAATTAATAAATTTTAATGTATATGAATACGTATGATGATTTAAAATCATATAATTATTTTTCCCCCACAGTTCTTAAAAAACAAAATACCAAGAATTTTCTTTGTTTGGAACTAAACCAGCAATTAAGATAAAGTGATTAATGCCCCTAAAAATACCAATGAAATGGGTGGCGTGCAATAAAAGATCACAAATGTGTCTGTCTAAGAATATAAACAGTAAAATAATAAAAATAATTAATAAGTAAAAAATGAGTATTATGAATGTTAGAAAAATCGATCAGATATCAACCCGGAAAAAGATAGAGAGTCAAATGTCAAATGATTAGATCTGTGTCGAACCAAGATTGAATCGGTGGTTAAAAAGATCTATAACAAATCAAACGAATAGAATCTTAAGATAAATCAACTAGTTTACTCAACTAGTTCATAGGTGATTGATTGGTTGTTGGTATGAATCGGACGGTTCTTGCCTTGTTCTCAAGGTTTCTAAGTTTTTTGGTTTCTACATGTAATTGGATCAACTTGTTTTTACATTTTCTAATTTTTCGAGTTTTTATTTGTAATTGGATCAACTTGTTTTCACAGTTTCTAACTTTTCAAGTTTCTATGTATAATTGTATTCAAACTGGTTCTCGACTTTTTCAATCAAATGGCTCAATCCAATCCAGTGAGGTTTTGACTACATTGAAAAAATACAACAACTGCGTACAACAATGAACACAATATTGTACTAACGTCATAGTGAATCAAAAATTGATCATTTTTTTTGTGTATCAAAGTCAACCTCAAACACTCTAACATTCGAGAACAAAATTATTTAAAGTGCTAGATACGATGTTCACAAGAAGAGGAAATCCAAAATAATCATTTCAAATAAAACCACAATTTTAGACTGAATGATCCTGGCATTATTTGCATACTAATCTCACATAATCATTTGACCATGTCAACATCCTTAACAACATCACCACATGGAAGAGCCGATTTTATTGAATGTAGGTTAGTGGGAATCTTGTCAACAACATTAACCTTATGAAAAAGTGCTCTATCAATAGGGGAAAATGACACCATTGTTGAAAGAAGTCCCAACTCTTTTTCAAAAGTAGTTACTTTGAATATTTAGTTGTTAAAGGGGCCCACCAGGTACCTTGGATTGGCAAACTCAATCAACCTTACGCGTGTGGAAAATAAATGTTCAAGTATTCTTCATATTATTGGACGACACTTCACTTATTCAACGCACATTGCATATTGCATGGCTATTGAGACAAACTCTTCAATTTGTTTACAATATCCTCTTTTAGAGAAAATATAATGAAACAAAAAATAATTCAAATTTTTTACATGAAAAACTTTAAAATTGAAGAAAGACGAAAATATTTTAGTAGATGAAAATTTATCATAATCATATAAAATGTCTCGACTATCCAAACCCTCGAGTATTGTAAAATTTTTTTACCTAAGTTCTAGCACATTAATAATTTTTTTACTATTTATACAAACCATAAAGACAACACAAGAAAATTTCTTAATATTTGCATAATTTTTCTCCAAAAATCAGCGGCCAAAAAATATGCCAATTTTGGAAAGTTTTCCAATTTCCATACATTTCTAATTGGCTTACCCATTTCAAGGTAATTTTCCTCTATTTAAAAGAATATACGAATTTGCTTAAAGAAAATCCTTTTTATTCTAATCCCTTTTATAAATTGATGCCTTCCCTTGACAAGTTTTAAGGAAAATTTCCCAACAATCTTTATCTTAGACGATAAATGAGTCAATTGTTTTATCATCTCTTCTGCAACTTTTGATCACAATACTTGAAAAAATTGATAAATTTTGACACTCTCAAAACAAAGAATTGATATAGTCTACCGTAAAGAGTATAATTACTTAGAATTAACAAATTATAAGATTTTCATCGATTTATAACGAACAAACTTGGTGTAAATTATAGTGCAACCCACACGTTTGGCTCTATCTGAAATTCATTAACCATCGATATAGATTCCACCACACACCTTACATCAATGCTTGTGTGCAAATTTGTGAACCCGCTAATAGTAACACATATTCTATCACTGCAATTGACGATATGCCATGAAGATGTACAAATATTTCTCAATATATATTATTGTCCATCATGAATAGAGACAATGTACATATATGAGCATTTAGTCGAGATTGCTCCACGTTTTAGACAATTTTTGCTTGACATGACCATGTTGTTTACTTAATTTAAATACTGGTTTGTCTTCTTTCTAAATTATTGTGTAATCTACATTGAATCAAAACATCCATGATTTGTACTTGTTATAAGTAAAATTGATTCTTCAATCAAAATTTTCCACGCCACTTGACATAGCTTTACCGTGTACAAATAACCTACCACTCTAATACTACTATTGAGAAGACTCGAACTAAGTCCCATTGTTTTAACCACTTGAGTTAGGCATCGGTCTGCAACAAAAATAACATAAATTATAGAGAAAATTAGTCCCGATACCTTTTTCTTTTTTAAAGTTTAAATATATCCCCATTTTTAAAATATTAATATTTATCCCATTTTTATAAAAATCTAATAAATTTAACCCTAGGGTCAAATATAATGGACTAATAGATAAAACTTTAGGTGTGCATGGCCCAATTAATGGTTTTATGAAACACTAATTGTCTATCATATTTAATAATATTTTATTTTTTCATTTTATTCATATTTATATGTACAAGATGATAAATCATATTTTAATATTTTTAATATTATTCATTAATTAAATACATTTAATATTTCTTAGTTATTAGAATATTATACTTAACCATATGAAAAAAAGGGAAAAAAAATTACACAGGTCATTCAAATTCAAATTTTAAACAACGTAGATGAAGGGTTGAGATCGTGTCTTGAACTCTAACGGAAAGGAGTACAGGGCCACGTGATGGCAATAAATGAGAACATCAGGGTATTCTGAAACAGTTGTCTTTCATTGTTGCTTTATCCAAGTCCCGAACATCCTCCCATTCCATTTGAATTGATTTTAAATTAAAATGATGTATTTAAAAAAATTTATAAAATGAGGTATATTATAGATTTTAATAAAAATGATGAAATAACATAGTGTAAGACATATGGTAACATTGCAAAACTGTTGTTTTCAAATGTAAATTGAAATATTGATTTTAAATTTAAATTATATATTATTTAAAATTTATAAAATATTGATTTTAATGAAAATGAGAAAGTAACACGCATATGATAACACATATGTTACCTAAGTAAAAATGTTGTCAACTAAAATTCTTAAAATATTGATTTAAAAAAAATAATGTATTTTTTAAAAATTTATGAAATGAGATAAAATATAAAATACTGATTTTAATGAAAATGAAAAAGTAACATATAGTAACACATATGGTAACACATATGTTACCCATGTAAAAATATTATTGTCAAATAAAATATTGAAATATTGATTTAAAATAAAAATAATGTATTTTTTTTATAACATATAAAAATGAGATAAATTGTAAAATATTGATTATAATGATGACAGGGAAATAACATATAGCATCACAGGCCACCTATCTTTTATTTTGTTTCAACGATAGTCACTATTTTAACTTCTGTCAATGAAAATAACGGAATTGTCTGTGGCACTTAACAGTGATAGAATGCCGACATGGAATTTTTTGTGAAAAAATGAATATTTATTTCCAACGTGGCAACATAAAAATAATAGAAAAATATATATGATAAAATATACGGCCAGGAAAAGAAAAAGAAAAAATGAACCATCACCATCCCCCACACCAACATGAGGTATTTTTGGGGGGTGGGGGGGACCCTTAAATGGAAATCTAGCATGTGGAAAATTAATCTTCACATGTTATCCAAGACTTTCTGTAAGTCTACATGACCAAGATTTTGACGGAATCCTTTCCTTCATATTTAATTATGGAAGAAAAGATTTAGTTAAAGACAGTAATGTCCCTTTCTCAATATCATATTTAGTTAGTTATGCCATTCATAACCAACACAATATGACTATTGTTAAAGAACCAAAAGGAATAAAGATTAACCATTTATTTTCAGATTACCTTGAACATAAAGAAACAGAATTCGACTAGCTTGTCCAACTAGCTAGGAAATCAATTGAAATTGATCTTAACCAAAACAGAACTCTTGTTAAAGAGCAAAGACCTTTATTAACTCATACCTCATCTATGAGAAAAGACCCAATAATTAGATGGAAAGATGAACTTCCTTAAAGCAGTCAAACAAGAGAACTCAGAAAATTAAGAGATGCAATAAATAATCTAGCTAAAAACATCATTGGAAACCAATAATGTCTTTAGTAGAAATTTTAAAAGAAATAAAACAATTGAAAGATACAATTGAAGAAGTGAGAACAGAAATTAGGGATTACCATTCTAAAACAGAAAAATCCTTAAACCAACACTCAGCTATTATATCAGCAGGAGTAAAAGATCAACCTTCAACATCAATAACTCCAATTAAAACAATGAAATTTGGTAATTTCTCAAAAAAGGGAGAATTTACTGAAAAGCAAAAAAGTACAAGAAAAGGAAAATTTGATTTTGAAGATTCAAATTCAGAATAAATAGTGTTAGAAAAACACTAGAAAACATTTATGAGACATCTCAAAAGTTAGGACATCTCAATGTTCTACTTGCTTTTGAAGATGAATAACTTGAACAGATTGCCTCCATGTTCAAAGGAGTTAATATAAATAACCAAGAAACTATCCTTACAGCTAAATCTATAGGAGATATCCCAGAAAACCCAGAACCAATTATGATTGAAAACTCAGAATCAAGTTCTGATGATGAGACAATCATACACCAAAGATTTTATCCAACTAGAGAACCTGAAAAGGGAATCCAATTTAAAGAACCAAAAATTGAATCTGAAGTCGAACCATATGGACTTTCATCCTCCAATCCAATTAGAGATGGAAAAAGACCAATAGGAGATTTTACTCCAAGACCAAAACCTTCTTATGACGATGAAATTGATCCGTCATATCTTCTTAACAAACCAAGGAAATCTCCAATTGATGTCAAGATTCTTGACTTAGATTGCGTAAAAAATCCAGATAAAATCATTGATGATTGGTACAACAATATCATGATTTCAATGATTATACATAAAGAAATACATATAGATGAGCAAAACTCATGGCACTATGTTATTTTCAGTACAAGAGGAAATGTAAAATCTTTCCTTAGTACAATTACTTACGAAACAAAAAATGCCATTTGGCTAGAAACCCGTGGAAATATTACTCAATTTATAAAAAGAATTGTGAAACAAATCTACAAACAATTTACAGGACAAACATATGAAGCTTTCAAAAACACTAGGACAACGATGGATCAAGCTGATGCCTTAAATCATATAGAAAGAATGACAATTTGTAATATGTGTTATTTTGAAGAATTCACTTGCGAATATTCAAAATATTATTACATATGTCCTCCAACAGATTGGAAGCAAATAACAGAAAAATTCATAAGAAAACTTCCATATCCCTTCAACAATGAAGTAATGCTTCATTTTAATGATGCTATTAAAATACAAGAACAAAGTAGTGAAAACTATAAGGTCAATGTACAAATTGATTCTTCTTTAGGATTAGCTATTACTGCAAAGAAGGACATCCTGTTAGAGCCAGTGAAAAAACAATCCCCAGAAATCCAAGGATTTGTTGTAGCCAATACCTCGACAGAATCCCTGGACAGTATGGATGTTATCCTGAAAGAAAAAGAAAACCAATAAAAAAATCAAAAAGAAAGAACTATAGGTATAGGTTTAAGAAATATAAAAAACCATACAAAAAGAAGTTTTTTAAGAAGAAAAAATATTTTAAAAAATATGATAAAAAATCTCCAAAAAAGAAAGCAGATGACAAAAAGAAATTCTGCCCACAAAAGAAAAAGAATTGCAGATGTTGGCTCTGCAATGAATCATGACATTATGCAAATGAATGCCCTGCAAGAATTGGAAACGAAGAAAGGATTAAACTCCTAAAAATTTTTGAAAAACAAGGATTCTACCCCGTAGAATATCCTAGTGATACAGAATCATTGTATTACTTAACTACAGACACTGATTCTAGTTACTTATCTTCAGAATCTTCTGATTATGAATAATAAAAACATTACAAATCCAAACTCTATCTATATCCCAATCAAATTAAGCTTTGAAGGATACCGAAACTTCACAGTTCATGCATACATTGATATTGGAGCATTAGTATGCATTGCCAGTAAATGAATTATACCTGAATCTTTTTGGGTAAAAAAAAAAATAAAAAAAAAAATTAAGTTTAAAGATTGCAAATGAATCAACTATAACCGCATCAAAAGTGATTAAACATGTAAATGTTGGTATTTATGGTAAACATAATGGAACCATGAAAACATTTTATTTTAAAATACCTACAATCTATCAATTAGAAACCGGAATAGATCTTATAATTGGTAATAACTTTTGTCAATTATATCATCCATTCATTCAAGAAATTGATTATATCAGTTTCACTCTAAATAAAAATAAACTTTGGATTGCAAAAAGAAGAAAAGCAGTTGCTTTTAATTACTTACAAAAGAAAATTTTAGATTCTCTAAAAATCGATAACAAGAGAAAAGAATTTTCTCAATTTCAGGGGGAGAATATTGCAAAAAATTCGCATATTTTCATAACTTCTGAAGAAATTGAAAAATTCAAAATTAATACAAACAGAGAAAAGATTGCTGACTTATTTAAACAATGTTGTTCGAAAAATCCTTTAGATCCAAAAATCAATAAAGGAATTCTCACTGCAAAAATTGAACTTCTTGAAGAATATAAAGATAAAATTATTAAGTCAAAAGCCATGGCCTATAGTCCAAAAGATAGAGATGAATTTACAGTTCAAATAAAAGAATTACTTGATTTAAAAGTCATTGAACCAAGTAAATCACATTTCTCTTCACCCGCCTTTATGGTACGGAAAGAAGCAGAAAAAAGACGTGGTAAAGCTATAATGGTTATTGACTATTCTACGCTAAACAAGTATACAAAACCAAATGGGTACATCCTACCCAACATGCAAAGTCTTTTATAACTTGTTAAAGAAAAAAAATATCTTCTCTTCATTTGATTTAAAATCAGGTTTCCATCAAGTCAAATTTGATGATGCTACAAAACCTTTGACAGCATTCAGTTGTCCTCAAAGACACTTCCAATAGACAGTTGTGCTATTCGGATTAAAACAAGTACCAGGTATCTTCCAAAGACACATAGATAATACATTCAAAAAACATAATGAATTTTGTTGTGTTTATATTGATGACATACTTGTTTTCTCAGAAAATGAATCTGATCATGAAAATCATGTTTTACAAGTTTTGCAAACAATCAAAGAAAATGGAATAGTTTTGTCTTTTAAAAAGGCTGAATTATTCAAAGAAAAAATAGGATACTTAGGTTTAGAAATTGCTTTCGGATTTAAGCAGTTAAAATCTCGTATCTTAACTCACATAAACGAATTTCCAAACGAAATACAAGATCAAAAGCAATTGATGAGATTTTTAGGATGTTTGAATTATGCTGAATCTTTTATTAAAGACTTAGCAAAAATGAGAAGTCATTTACAGAAAAAATTGAAAAAAGATTACAGATGGATCTGGACTAATGAAGATAGTCAATATATACAAAAAATTAAAAATAAAATAAAAAATCTTCCATCTCTTTATCATCCCAACAAAATTGAAACAGATGCATCTCAAGAATTTTGGGGAGCAGTCCTTAAAGCAAAAGACAGTGAATCTTTAGAAGAAAAACTTTGTAGTTACTCTTCAAGAACATTTACTAATTCTAAAAAGAATTATCATATTAATGAAAAAGACATTCTTGCTATGAAAAAAGTAATTTCAAAATTCAAGTTATATATTATTTCTAACAAGTTCATTGTTAGAACTGATTCAACTACATGCAAGTCATTTTTGAAATGTCAAGTACATCCAGACTACAAACAAGGTAAACTTATCAGATGGCAAATGTGGTTTAGCCATTATGATTTTGAAATTGAGTTAATTAAAAGTAAAGAAAATTCTTTAGCCGATTCTCTTACACGTGAATTCTCTTTTGCAGGTCAAAATGACAGACATACAGGATCAAACTGAAGACTTGGAACTTCAATTAGAGACCAAACAGATGGAAATATCAATAAGACAACAAGAAATTGTTATCTTGAAGAAGAAAATCCTTCAGTTAAAACAGAAACTTCCTTCAAAAGGGGAGGATATTGACAGTAGTAGCAATACTGCTGAAAAGTAAAAACTGGATGAAAATTCAAACATTGACAGTAGCAATACTGGAAAGCAAAAAACAGATTGTTCGCAAGAACAGAAGGATATTCCAAATTCGAAAACAGATAAAAAACTTGTTGGTGTTGGAACTTCCATGCTAGGAAAGAAATTCTATGTAATCTTTGAGATGGCCCAAACAAAGGTTTCTATACAAACTAGACTGAGGTAGAACCTTTAGTCAAACGCAAACCATTTAAACACAAGAGTTTCAAAACCCTTACAGAAGCCCAACAAGCCTTTTCTGATTATTACAAAGAACAGCCTCAAACTGATTTCAAAAGTCCTTTTGAGAATTTCAGTCTCAAACCAAACTACCAACAACAAAATATTAGGTCAAGACCTAGACTCCCAGACTTCCAGACTTCCAGACAAGACCAGTCTTTCCAGACTTAAGATTTAACTCTTACAAAGATGTCACAAAATTCATTCCAGAAAAAATTCCTGATCGTTTCAAAAGATTAGGAAAAACTCCTGTTAAAAAAGAAGACCAAACCATTTCAGATATTCATTTTCAAGATTTTCTTCATCTTGAAGAAGAAGCCAGAATCATTGGTGCCTCTGCACCTCAAAACTTTTATTATGGAACACTTGATAAAAAATTTGGTCAGTTCATCTTTGTTGCTGGAGCAGAACCAAATTTTGTCAGAACAACATTTTACTGTGGATTAGTCAAGATGATAGTCCCAGGAAAAGACCTTGAAGAAATAAAATTAATTGACGACATGCTCTTTCAGTCATTAAAAGATTTTATGGAATATGTTATAAAAGATCAGGATCTGCATCTTTTATTAAAAATCAACAGTACCATCCCTTTTTGTCCTCTTCAAAGAATATCATCACATTCAAATCAAATCCGTTAAAAACCCATATCTTGATAATCTTGTTGAAGGATCACCAATTGATGTCAACACTGAAACAATCAATGATTGGAGAAGTTTATCCTTTTGAATAGTCTTGACAGGCTTGAGAGCAATTAATGGCGAGTCTAAAGTAAAAGTAAATTTTAGTTCAGACTTAATTTTGGTTACCAGTAAAATCAGTTACTTAATGTCAAAAGAAAACATTAAAACCATTTGCAATTTTGAAAAGATTTTTCATGAAACATTTAATGTTCTAGAAAATTACTCTGGAGAATTATGCAAACACCTTAAACAAAGCCTTGGTAAAGATCATCTGTGCAGGTGGTGTGCTCATGACAAGGAAGATAAGATTTCAGACAGTGACAAAGGAAAAGACAAAAATTTTTATGATGCGGTGGATGACCAATTGTCAAAAATAGGATCCTACCACAGTGAGGAAGAAATGGTAGACAACCTTTTCTCAGACTGACAGGCGTGACTTTTGATAAAGTAAAGTCTTTACTTTATTCAAAAAACCCGTGAATGAACAGGAAAGATTCCTTTCTCGTGATTGAAAAAAACAACCCAAATGGTAGACAAATGGAGGACAGCTTTTCCAAAAGACAAATGATTTACAAAAAGAAAGTGAACGCATGCAAGCAAGCATCTTCGAAGACTTCTATAAATTGTAACAACATTTCAGAGTTTAGGCAGAGTTGTTTAGAATCATTTCTATTTTTCTCTCAATAAAATTGTAATTGTCAAAAACATGAGTCGAGGTTAAAACCCTCAAAGACAGTAGATTCAGTTGGATCAAAAAACCTTGTATCTAAATAAGCTGTAAAATTCAGCCTTCTTGAATAAAGAAATGTTTTTCTGAATTCTTCTACTTCCTCAATTTTCATACAAATACATATATACTGCTAGATTTGCACAAGGTCAAGTGATCATTGGAGTACCACCGTTGAGGCAGAAGGCCGTTTTGAGGAGAAACACCGATCCACGCCATTGCAGTAAGAAGGCAGCACATATTATTTGGACAAAAAAGAAAAGAGGAACAACCAATCCATTACAGTAAGAAGATTTTATTTTATTGGCTTATTTTACTTGGTTTGCATCAATGGATACTATTGTCTTTGCATTTAACCATACTCATTTGATCCTTACTTATCCGCATAAATACATAAAATTAACACGTTTAACCATGCGCTTCAAAATTGGTATCAGAACCTAGTTTACAGTAAATAAACATGATACATTGCAGAATGTGTAACATATACATACTAAATTTAGACTGTTATTTCTCACAGTATAAATTTCATTATGATAAACGTACACACATGAGAACATATGGTAATCATACAAGCATACATAGATTTGCATATGAACACCATGAATACAAAATGAACTTAGAACTATCTAAGTATAACAGTGAAATGGAATTATTCATTATGCATTACACTTTAAACCATACAAGATGATTAATTGTGATATATGTGAGATACATATACTTACATTAACATCAGAATATGAAACATACAGGTTTCATGAAAACACATACAGAGAAAACATTTTTGCAAATGTTCATCATATCTCACTACGAAGAATGAAACAAAGAACTACAAATGCTCTAAAATTCTATGAAAAAAGTGTACAAGAATTTATTATGCATTATGTTTTACATCATCATGCATCATGATTAAATCCAGATTATGTAATGCATACATTAGTTCTTTTACAAACAGATACAGTTTATATGAATTCTATAAAGAATACATATCTCAACTAACAAAAATCAATATTGAACAAACAAATAATTCTATTAGAATCAATATGAGAAAAAAGAGAGATAAACACAAAGCACTTTATGAGGAAAGTGTTAAAGAATTCATCTTACATTATGTCATATACCATTATATGGATTAAAAATGGAAAAATCAGTAGAAATTGAGGTTGACGAAGTTTTTGAACAAAACGAGTCAATAGGGAACAGTTCAAAAGAATTTCTAATTTCAGATAAGAAATTAGCAAAAATCTGTAACAAAGATTTAACTTTAGATTCAAGAGAAGTTTTTGAACAACCTAACTTTATTAAAAGATTTGTCAACAAAAGTAGACATGTATATTATGGAGTCTCCCAAAAGGAATTCGCCATACATGTTCAACACACTTATGGTAAAAAAGGAATTTCTCTTCTTACAAAACAAGACATTAATAAAGCTAAGCAAAAGATTGACTTAGATAATAACAAAAACCTATTTTGGGTAACAATAGGAGCTATTAGGATTCAACTCCGTAGCACCTTGTCAGACAAAATTGATCAACCTATCTCAATGGGCTTGATTGATGAAAGAATAAAAAATCCAAGAGAAGGATGCTTAGGATCCTTAAATGGAAATCTAGCATGTGGAAAATTAATCTTCAATTGTATCTTTCAATTGTTTTATTTTTAAAATTTCTACTAAAGACATTATTGGTTTCCAATGATGTTTTTAACTAGATTATTTACTGTATCTCTTAATTTTCTGAGTTCTCTTGTTTGACTGCTTTCAGGAAGTTCATCTTTCTATCTAATTATTGAGTCTTTTCTCATAGATGAGGTATGAGTTAATAAAGGTCTTTGCTCTTTAACAAGAGTTCTGTTTTGGTTAAGATCAATTTCAATTGATCTCCTAGCAGGTTGGACAAGTCAGTCGAATTCTGTTTCTTTATGTTCAAGGTAATCTGAAAATAAAGGATCAATCTTTATTCCTTTTGATTCTTTAACAATAGTCATATTGTGTTGGTTATGAATGGCATAACTAACTAAATATGATATTGAGAAAGGGACATTATTGTCTTTAACTAAATATTTTCTTCCATAATTAAATATGAAGGAAAGGATTCCGTCAAAATCTTGGTCATGTAGACTTACAGAAAGTCTTAGATGACATGTGAAGATTAATTTTCCACATGCTAGGTTTTCATTTAAGGATCCAAAGCATCCTAGTCAGGGAAATAACATATAGCATCACAGGAGAATGATCTCCTCCACCCAGTGGGGGAGATTATTTTGTCCACTCGACACTTGTTCAGTGGACATTATCAAACACTTATCTAATGCCCAATGGACAAGTGTCCAGTGGGCAAAATAATCTTCCCCACAAGGTGGAGGAGATCATTCCCCTAGCATCACATATGTTATCGCGTAAAATGTTGTTTTCAAATGAAAATTTTGAACTATTAATTTTAAATGAAAATAGTATATTTTTAAAAAAAATATGAAAAGAGATAAATTATAAAATATTGATTTTAATTAAAATGATGAAATAACATATGGTGACACTGATACATATGGTACCCGTGTAAAAATATTATTTTCAAATGAAAAATAGAAATATTTATTTCAAATGAAATTAATGTATTTTAACAAAAATTACAAAAGGATATAAATTGTAAATTGTTTATTTTAATGAAATTGATGGATTAACATATAGTAACACATATGTTACTCGTGTAAAAATGTTGTAACATTGATTTTAAATGAAAATAATGTATTTTTAAAAAAATTATAAAATGAGATAAATTGTAAAATGTTGATTTTAATGAAAATGATAAATTATGGAAACATATATGATAGTATGTGAAATTTTGTTTTTTAAATAAAAATAATGTATTTTAAAGAAAATTATAAAATGAGATAAATTGTAGAATATTGATGTTAATGAACATGATGAAATAACATATGGTAACGCATATGTTTCCAGTGTAAAAAGTTTGCTTTCAATCGAAAAATTAAAATATTAATTTTAAATGAAATTAATGTATTTTTAAAAAATAAAAAATGAGATAAATTTTAAAATATTGATTTTTAATGAAAATGAGGAAGTAGCATACGTTATCCGTGCAAAAATATTGTTTTCAAATGAAAAATTGAAATATTGATTTTAAATGAAAATTATATTTTTAAAAAAAATATAAAAAGAGATAAATTGTAAAAGATTTATTATAATGAAAATGATGAAGTAACATATGATAACATAACCCGTGGAAAAATGTTTTTTTTTTCAAATGAAAAATTAAAAAAATGAATTTTAAATGAAAATAATTTATTTTAAAAAAATATAAAAGGAAATAAATTATAAAATATTGATTTTAATGAAGATAAGAAAACAACACCGTGTGTTATCCATGTAAAAATATTTTTTTCAAATTAAAAATTAAAATATTTATTTTAAATGAAAATAATGTATTTTTAAAAATTATAAAATAAGATAAATTGTAAAATATTAATTTTAATGAAAATAATGAAATAGCATATGGTAACACATAAGTTACCCGTGTAAAAATATTTTTTTTTAAAATTAAAAATAATATTGATTTTAAATAAAAATAATGTATTTTTTTAAAAAAATTAAAAGGAATAAATTGAAAAATATTAATTTTAATGAAAATGATGAAGTAGCATGTGGATTGTGGTGGCACACATGTTTTCCGTGCAAAATGTTGTTTTTCAAATTAAGTGCTTGTTTGATTCCTATTTTAATGAGTTTTTTTTTCTCATTCTTTGATTTTTGGAGAAAAAATAACACAAATGCCCTTTTGCTTTTCAAAGTAGCCGTAATATTTGACTAGAAAAAAAGGACATTTTGATTATTTTTCCTCAAAAGTCAAATAATGAAAAACAAAAAACCCATTAAAATGGGAATAAAAAAAACCTAAAAATCGAAATATTGATTTTAAATGATAATAATGTATTTTTTTTTAAAAATTATAAAAGGAGAAATATTTTAAGGCAATTAATTTTGGTGAAAATTATAAAGTAACATATGGTGATACATATGTTACCCTATCTAAAAATGTTGTTTTTCAAATTTAAAATTGAAATAATGATTCTAAATGAAAATATAATATTTAAAAAAAATTATAAAATGATATAAATTGTAAAATATTAAAACATGAAAAATTAATTTTAAATGAAAATAATGTATTTTAAAAAAATTATCAAAGAAAATAAATTTTAAAATATTATTATAATTACTACTATATTTGAAATAGTATACAGATATGAAATTTTTGGATAAAATAATATAATTTTAAACAATGAAACACTGAATATGGATTTTAAATGAAAATATTATATGTTTTTATTAAATTATAAAAATAGATAAATTATAGTTAATTTTAATGAAAATGAAAATGAAGTATTTTTTAAAAAATTAAAAAATTGGGTATTTTTCAATTTTTTTTTTTACAAAATGTAGGTTTCTTCTCTTTTAAGTTTTATCACTACACTTATAGTTTTTTACCCTTTGTACAAACTACAAAGATAATAAGAAATTTCGTAAATATTAGACTTAATTTTTTTTCTCTGGCTCATACACAAAAGAGAAAACATCACATATATTTATAGCGATATATATAGATCTCAGGAAATCTTGCCCACTTGTCAACATGTGGGCAATTGATGTAAAAAAGCAGCTTTTTACATCAACTGTCCACATGCTGACAAGTGGGCAAGATTTCCTGCCCACTTGTGGGCTGGAGATCAGTATTTTTATAGAAATTGGGGTTAATTTCACTAACGATCACTAAAGTTACCTTAAAATTTCAAAATGGTCACTGAAGTTCAATAGATTCAGTGGTGGTCACTAAAGTATGAAATCTTGTCAGTAATGGTCACTCTATTAAATTTCTAATTTAAAATGGTGATGTGGCATGATGATCTTGTATTTATTTATTACAAGGTAGTCCATGTACTTTATATAATATTCACTTTAGTCTTTATATTTTTAATTAAGTCCTCCAAAATTGCATCTTAGGTACTTAATCTTTTACATCTTTACACTTTGGTCTTCAAAATTTCAATTATCTTTCAGTTAAATTCTTCAAAAATTGTATCTTAGGTCCTTCAACTTTTTACATCTTTACACTTTGATCTCAAAATTTTCAATTATCTTTCAGTTAAGTCCTCTAAAATTGCATCTTAGGTCCTTCAACTTTATACATCTTCAAACTTTGGTCCTCCCAAATTCTTGATTTTAGTGACCAAAATAAGTGCAAATTTAGTGGTCAAAATAAGTGAACTTTCAATTAAATTCTTGATTTTACACTCGAATTTTCACATAAACGAATAAAATAATATAATTAAATAATAAACTACTTAATAAATTAATAATGTGGGGACTAAAGTGCAAAGATGTAAAAAATTGAAGAATTTAAGATGTAATTTTTGGAGGATTTAATTGAAAGATAATTGAAATTTTGAGGACCAAAGTGTAAAGATGTAAACGATTAAGGACCTAAGACGTAATTTTTGGAGGACTTAATTCAAATATAATTGAAAATATAGGGACTAAATTGAATATTATATAAAGTACATGGACTACCATACAATAAATAAATACCACATTATCATGCCATATCACCATTTTAAATTAGAAATTTAATGAAGTGATCATTAGTGAAATGATTTCATACTTTAGTGACCACCACTGAAACTATTGAATTTCAATGACCAATTTAAAATTTTAAGGTAACTTTAGTGACCGTTCGTAAAATTAACCCATAAAGATTGGTAGCTAAATATTTGCCCAATTTTTCTCCAAAAATGGGCTGCCAAAAAAGACACCAAATTTGGAAAGTTTCCTAATTTCCAATCCATTTCAATTTTACTTACACATTCCAATGTAATTTTTATCCATTTAAAAAGAACTATACATATTTATTTAAAGAAAATAAATATAACCTTTGTTTTAAATTTCTTTTAAAAATTGATGTTCCCATGATATTTATAATATGTTTCTTACGTTAAATTGTATAAATTAAGAATCAGTTCACCTCTAATCTTATGTGGATTCCAGATCAACATTGAATCATCATTCATTGCTCTAAGTGTCTTCTTCCTGCACACTTCACACAAGATTGTCAGCTTATATAGGCAGTCGGAGTTGCTGCCATATGCGCTCCGATGCTCAAGTTAGAACTCATGCCTTAGCCGGATTGATTGAACTTAACAATTATGCTTTTAAATGAAATATTTATATACATTAAACTTGCTAATTAAAAAAAACTTACCCCTTCCCCATATAGCTATGTCTCTTATTTATAGCGAGAATTTAGACGGAGAAAGAGATTTTAGTTCGTACGCGTGAGTGATTGATTTGTGTCTTTCAATGAGTCATTGTCGTCGTTCTTTTATACGTCTGAATTTGTGTTTGCAGAGAGTCACTTCTCCTCATTTACACTATTTGTCTATGACAGAGTAACATGTCATCATTACAGTTGTCATATCAATCAACCATGTCAGTCCGGTCCTCACTTAATGTTCCAAACTGTCTTTATTAAGCAGTCCAGATGAACTTAAGGCACTTTTCACTTGTCGCGAGGTGGTCAGTCTCACTCGAATATGAGTTGACAAGTAACATTACACATCATACGTCATTTGGACACGTTATTAAGATGTGCAACAATAATAACCTAAAATGTAATGTTTTCAAAATGTTTAGATTTAATTCCAAGAGTACCGATCTCCTTGCTCTCTTGGAAGAAGGAATCATTCTTCTTAATTCCAATTCCAATACCAAATCCCACAAGGAAGACAAAATCTCAACGGTATCACTTCTTCAGTTTTTTTTTTCCTTACGCGTATTAATGAGTCCAGCGGGGTTTGACTGCCTCAGAGTCAATAATGGACTAGTCCACCTTTTCACACTCTTTGCCACCTAATAACGAATATAAAATAAAACAAAGTACTTGAGTCAATGTTGACTTTTATTTTGTACACACATGAAACATAAATTATACATATGATTGATTACAATTTACAAGTATATTGACATGGGGTGGTCTTCTAGAAAGTTCACTGTTCACAACTACTTTAAGTAAAATTCATGGGCTACTTGTAATATATTTGGTCCTCACTCAATTGTAGGACTGTAATTAAAATCTGTGTGCCATTTGTTTATACCACGGAACCCGGAATTGGAAAGTTGGTGGAAATTTACTTAACCAAAATCTGTTGACATTCGATCCGACCTTTTTGAAATCACACTCTTTGTTTAACATGCGTTGTCTTGTTGATGACTTTTAATCTATACTAATTCTAAAAGTCTCTTAGAATGAGAAATATTTTTGGACGATATTGCTCTTCAAATAACTTATAATTTCTAAAATCATCTTTCAATTAATATAATTTATTTTGACTTTAATTTAAACTATTTAATACTATATAAATATTGTATTTTGATAATTAAAAGTGATTTGTCTCTTTAAATTCCATTATATATTGTAATTAATGAAAATAAATAAAAATATACTAATAAATTTTTTAATATATTGAAATTATTATCTTTAATTGTAAACAATCAAAAAGTCAATCTTATTATGCACGAGAATTTAAGCAAATTCATTCGTCAACATAACAAAACAAGATGAATTTGGCTTTACATTTGACTTTTTTTATTATTGATTCATACTTTCTTCCTCTGTTCAAAATATGGGAGAAATATTTATGGACAATATTGCCCCTCAAATAACTTAAAATTCCTAAAATCATCTTTCAATTAATATATTTTATTTTGACTTTAATTTAAACTATTTAATACTATATAAATATTGCATTTTGATCATTGAAAGTGATTTGTCTCTTTAAATTCCATTATATATATTGTAATTAATGAAAATAAATAAAAATATACTAATAAAAATTTTAATATATTGAAATTATTATCTTTAATTGTAAACAATCAAATAGTTAATCTTATTATGCACGAGAATTTAAGCAAATTCCTTCATCAACATAACAAAACAAGATGAATTTGGCTTTGCATTTCGACTTTCTTATTATTGATTCATACTTTCTTCCTTTGTTATTCGCCTTTATTTTTTATTATGCCAAGAATATTTTTTTCCTCGCAATAACGATTTTTAATCTTTGATAATTAGTTTGATAGTAATGTGGTAATAATAGATGTGTTAATTTTCCATGAATGATTCACTAATTTTAAGAATATATATGATGGTAATATTGATTTTAGATTTTGATTTCTATATTTTTTTTCTTGATTTAGAATATTTGTTCGATGTAAAAATGTTAATTATTGTGGTAGTCTTGATAACAAATGGATTTAAGCTCGAATGATGTTTTATGTCATTTTGTAAGCAATTAAACGTATATTTATTGTGAAAAAACGAGTTAGAACAAGGAGAATTGGTGTTACTCTAACTCTTTTAAGCACGCGGCTGAGGAAGACATAATTTTGATAAGTGAGTCATGTTATGTATAAGGTAAAGGTAAATCTTGCATAATAAGTGATTTTATGTGATGAGTTAAAATTATTGTCCAAATATCTGGTTGTTTTGAATTTTTTTGAAATTTAATAATATTTCAGATGGAATTACGGGAAAGAATGCATGAAGAGAATAAAAAAAAATACACTTAATTTATAGGTGCATTAAAACTGAATGTATATTGCAATAGAAAATTCTTCTTTATCTTATGTCAAAGAATTTTGAGATTCTTTTTTCTGAGAAATAATTGCCTAAAAAGACTAAATATTTTGTTTTCGTGTGCTTTTTATAATGATATAAATACAGAAAATTAATGAAAAACTGTGTTATACTTATATCTACTATTTTCGTGTATTTTAAAATTTGATACTAATGTTCATAAAAGAAAGTTGCCTTTTCTGAT
Source organism: Forsythia viridissima (assembly GCA_030279155.1). Lineage (NCBI taxonomy): Eukaryota > Viridiplantae > Streptophyta > Magnoliopsida > Lamiales > Oleaceae > Forsythia > Forsythia viridissima. The sequence continues at coordinate 11,885,967 of CM059042.1, forward strand.
ATACCATTAGATATATGCTTTAAAATATAATTAAAAGAGTATCAATAATCTTTCAAACTTAATATTCACGTAGGCCATGTATTTTTTAATGAACCATATGTTTTACCAAGAAGTTTGAATATAATTCCTTAGTTGGTCATAATCATTGATGAACTTATGATTGAAAATGAGTTTCGTTTAAGCGTTATATTTATCGATAATTTTAAAATAAAAAAATCATAATATTATTACAAAATCACGTGCAACGCACGTATTCTTAACTAGTTTTCTAAAAGAGTGACTATTTATTTATAAAGATTATATTTTATAAGGTATAGATAAATTTAGAATAATTCACCAGTCTTTTTATTTTTAACACTTCATTTTACTCCTCTCAATAAGTATTTATTAATTTTTTTTCTATATTTTATTTTGACATGCTTCATTCACAATTATTATACGATATCCTCCATTTTTTTTCTATTTAATTTTGTATGTATTATTTAATTTAGTTAACATATAATAATTGAAAATTAGTATTATTTAAATGTATTTAATTATAAAGAGTGTCACACTCTCCAAAATTGGACAGTCAAACATTATTCTCTATTTTAAAAAGTTAATTTGGTCTTTAAACATAAAATACTTTTTATTTTAAAAAGTCAACTTTTAAAATTATGTTTCAAGAGTCTATCTAAACTAACTTTTTAAAATGGATAGTAGATTTAGAATATGTTTGTCAGTGTTTATAAGCTGATCAAATATCATTTGTATATACACATTTCATAGGACTCGTAGCTTATAATCCACAAAAATATTTACTAAACATACTCTTAGAGTCAGGGGCGGAGCCATGAACTTTAGCTTGTGGGGGCAATATGGTGGTTAGCAGTGTTATAGTGCTAGCTGTCGACACTACACTAACTTGTATCGTCTATAGTGGTAAAAAACGAAACAGTAGCCGGTAAATATAGCATCATTAAAGAAAATAATAAAAAAACTTATTTTATTCATGCAAAAATGTTAAAACTCAATTATATTATCACGAGATTTGTACGTAAAAAAAGAAATGGTATTTTGTTTAATTTTTCAAATTTTAGAATTGAAAATCAAATAAACGTTGAATGTCTAAAATATTACATTTTGTGTTAAACATAGTGTTTTGTCAATTTTATCATTCTAAAACATGAGAAAATTAACACTCAAATTTATAGAATTATGTAAAAGACAAAATATGCAAACGAAACTAAAAATAAGAGATTTAAAAGTTATTTCTAAGATTAAAAATTAATTGCACAAATTTCTGGAAAAAATATAAAAAGAAAAAATGACATAACAGGTGGTATTTCAACCCAAATATGTCCAAACACAAATCATAAGCTTTGTCACTAAGATAAAGAACTTCATTTGTGTTTATCTAAATTTAAGGTTTATATTTTGTTATGGGGTCAAAATTTTGAAATTTAATTTTGTCCTAAACCAAAACAAAAAATTTGAAAGCAGAGTTGTCCTCACTCTAAATCCGTCATTGCTTAAAGTATTTCCAAAAGACTCTCTATTTATAAATAGCGTCTTTTGTATTTTAGATAGCTTATATAAATTTTGAGAGTAAAATTTTATAAGTACTTCAACTATCTTTTTATTTTTAACACTTCATTTTACTTCTCTCAAAAAATATTTATTATTTTTTTATATTTGACATACTTTCTTTCAATTATTATATAAGTTTTCTCTATTTTATTTTGTATATACTATTTAATTTAGTTAACATGTGAGTATTGAAATATGGAATTGTTTGAATACATTTAATTATAAAGAGTGAGTTTGACTCTTTAAAATTTGAAGAGTCAAATTTACTCTATATTTTAAAAAGTTAATTTGGAGAGTTTCTTTGAACATTTTCAATAGACTCTTTAAACATAAAATGTTGTTAATTTTGATGAGTCAACCTTTATACTTTAAAAAACTATGTAAAAAATTTAAAAAATAAAGAGTAGTTTTGATTTTCCAAATTTGGATAGTCAAACTCACTTTCTATAATTAAATGCATATAAAGTATTTCAATTTCTAATTATTCATATATTAATTAAACTAAATAATATATACAAAATAAAATAGAGAAAAATTAAGAAAAATTATATAATAATTAGGAGGGGGCATGTCGAAATGAAAGATAGGAAAGTATAATAGTTCATCTGTCCCATAAAATATACGCTTACTCCTATTTTAACAACGATTAAGAAAATTTGTTTAGTATAGTTAGAACAATAAATTTTACTTACATTTTTTCTAATATACCCTTACAATTAATATATTGGTAGTTCATATTTGTTGATAACAAGTCACATTAAATATGAATATATTAGAAAGCTAATAAATTAACTATACTATTAACAAGATGAATAAGAAAAGTAAGCATATCTTTATGGGACGAAAATAGTAAATACTTAATAAAGCTTGTTTTGGTATTGCTATGCTTCAGAAAGAATCAGTGTTTGATGTGCTTTAGAAAGAATCAGCTATGAAAAGAATTCGATAAATATTTGGTAAATTATTGTTTCATAGTTGCTGTATATTTCAAAACAGTATTTAAGCGTTTGGTAACAAAAGTGATTTATTATTGTGATTGTATAAAATTACTAAAATGGACATTTGATTATAATAATATTATTTGTATTATTATTATAATTAGTAGTATTATTAAATTTATTTTTACTTTTATAACAATATGTAATATTATCAAATATTTTTTCAAGATAATGCATTTACCATAACTATTTTAAAATAAAAATAATATATATCTATTAAATCTTAAAATTTTAAAACATTAAAAAATAAAAGCATGCTAATATTGTTCAAAAATAAAATAAATTTAAATTTAATTTATTTGTGAATATACATTATAATTATAATACTAACAAATTTGTGACGTAAAATGAATTACTTTAATTAATTAAGGCCAAAATTGGTATTTTAATAATAGATAGATAGAAAAACTAAAAACAGAATTTGAAAAGCTACCATTTTGTTGTTTCTCAAAATCTGTTGTCGGATGATATAGATTCTTTTAAAATCACATTTAAAAAATTTACCAAATGCATAAAACAAATTTTGATTGTTTAAGCTCTAAAATCAATCCCAAACGGGCCCTAAGTAAAATAAAGACACTGTTGAAGTACTTTAAAAAATTTATTCTATAAATTTAATGATGCTCTCTAAAATGCAAAAAATGCTCTATAAAAATAGACTCTCATAAAGAACATATTTGGCATTTCAGAAAGCGTCTATAAAATTAGAGTGCAAAATTTCTGAAGTACTCCAACAGTCTATTTATCTTTAACACTTTATTTTGCTTCTCCCAATAAATATTTACTATTTTGTACTGTATTTTATTTTAGGATTAATTATACTAATCGTCTCTATTCTTTTTGATTTGTAACAATATTATACACATACAATTTTTTTAACATATATCATCCACATCATTCCATTTATTCGAACAAATAGTCTCCAAATGGTTTTTTTTTGTTGATAATTTGCAACTGACTTAAATAAATTAAAATAATAAAAAAAGAAAAAATAATGAAAAAATTGCAATTAGAACCTTAATCTTTTCAAAAGTACAAATAAATTCAAACCTTTTTATTTTTTACAAATTAAAATAAAAAGAAAAAAATTTCACGCCATTTTTTACAAATAAATCGCCAATTTCCCTATATTAAAAGATTTTTGTTACCGTCCAAACATAGTTTCACGCGTTTTCCATTTTTCTAACTACTCCTAATTTGTTTCCTTTAGGCTTTAGCGTAGTGTAACAAAAAAAAAATATTGTTTGTTTTTGAAATTCAAACGAAATCCTACCACCTTGCATGTCATTATCTTTGTGATTGAGAGATAATTTAGGTAAAGAATCGAAAGAAAATAAAGTAATATAATTTTATTATCAAAATGACAGCAATAATTAATATATATTTACATGTGAACCAAATTTTTTTGGAGATCGAACTGTTATTGAAATTTATTTATTTATTTATTTTTTGTACTTTAGGACTGGATTGTTGTTGAAAAAAATAAATTTATACTAAAATTTTATTTTTACACTAAAAAATAAAATTTTTTTCCTGGGACGGGATTGGATCCCTTAAGTCCGCCCCATCCATGTGATAGAATAGAATAGAATAGAATTTAAAATATTAAAATATTAAAACTAAATCTGTACCACTTAATTTCTGTCAAATTAGTACTCGACAATCTTGAACAGTGAATTTTGAGGATATGTTATTCCGACAAACAGAGAACTATAATCTTTTGCAATAGAAAATGCTCAATTACAGGATGTGTCATTCTATACATGCATGATACATGACCTGTAGAAGATGCTCAATACTGTTTCCATCAAGTACTCGTTTAAAATTCTAAATGTACACCTATGCTAATAATTACTGTAGAAGATGCTCAATACTGTTTCCATCAAGTACTCGTTTAGTAGTGCTGAAATTATTTTTTAAGTGCTTATAATATAAGTTGGTGGTGAATGTGTGGTTAAAAAGTTTGTTGTAAGTTATGAGCACTGTTAAATGTGTAGATAAAAAGTATGTTTGACCAACTAAAATTATAATTAAATATTGCCAAACATGTGCTTAAATGTACACCTATGCTAATAATTAGTTGATAACGTACAATGCTTTGTTGACTTATCTCACAAGACAAGTCAGAGTAAATTTTTTTTTAACAAGTTGTAAAAAGACATTTTAATCTATGACGAATCAATTATCAAATTGATTTTTGTATTCTTGTAGAGACGGAAAGAATTGATATTTTATCTTATCAATTCAAATCAAAAGGACCACAACATGATATCTCTAGTGCATAAGTTATCATCATGATTTTCTCATGACGTGCATGTTCGATTTTGTCTAACTTAATAAAATATTTAATGAATTATCGTTGAAAATTGTCAAAGTATACTAATTCAAATATGAAAATTCAAGAACTACAAAATGAAGGATATGAAAAATGACAACCCATTTTTCAATAGGATTTACGTAAATTAGTTACATTACAATCTGTTTTGTTTTAAAATCTTGAAGAATGACCTGTCACCTGAGAACATGACAGTGTTTATCAATTAATTATGAATCAAGTGGAAATATATTTGCTAGTCTTAAAAAATATTTAATTGCATCAGCTTCAAATTAGCTATTTTTAAATGATGATTAATTAATTTTTATGTTCTATTACATGCATGATGCATGCAACACAATGGCAATAATTAATTTTTATTTTCTATTACAGCAAACAAAATTCTACAATTTCAAATCTAAAAGAAAGTCAGTAAATACTAGCGTGCAAAAATAATAATCACAGTGTTATATTTCCTATGTTAAATTAAATAATAAACTTAGCATAATCACAAATAAATTATTTATAATATTTAAATTTGTTTAGTTGAGTATATCCAAAAATGTTGATAGAATAATTAAGATTATATTTGCCAGTATTTATAATTAAATATTTATAAGTTGGACAAATATTATTTTTAATCATACATTTCGTAAGATCCACAACTTTTATCTATTTTTGAATCACATATTACGTAGATCATCTGCTTATAATTTATAATTTTTTTTATCAAACATACTCTAAATTCGAAGAAAACACTCGTAGCACGTAGAAAAGTAAACTTTATCTACCATGTTAAGTGCACATAAACATTATAGAAAACATTAACCTATTTATTTAAGATCCCCAAGCAAGTGGTTAGAATTAACATTCATTAATAAACAATTTCCCCAACAAGATTTGAGTAATTAATTAAATAAAAAAGTCTCACCTTGTAATTATCCATTTATCCCTTTACTGGTTGGTCAAGGTAGTAATTGCAGCCAAAAGTTCTCTCTTTGTGCGCGCGTGTACACACATACATTGGTCTTTTATCTTGTTATTTAAATTTTTATACATTAATTATTATATTTATATTTTAAGCCATTTAAAATTTTATCTTTAACAAACTTGTTAAATAAAAATCTATATAATTTTTAACTTATTATTGATTTGATCGAGATTAGATAAAAACATGTATATTATTATAAAGTACAATACGCGGCACGCATTATATAATCTAATGACCGGTCAGACCTGCCATTTTCCCTACTACTTAAACGACTTGGCTTTCCAGATCTCTATATACAAGTGTGAGGCCTCAATTTTTTCTTACAAACACAAAAAGGTTGGAAAATCTATATATATAATTGATCAAAGCTTTGCTTGAACATTTTTCATAGAAAAAGTTTCCAAGAAACCATTTTATCAGTGCTGGTTGATTGCTTAGCCCATCCCACCCTACCACCCACCACCATTTTTTTCATTATTGTTCTAGATTGGTTTATTAGTGGCAGATAAGTTGTTGGAATTGAAGAGCTAAGTGCTTCACGCCAAGTTCAGATGCAAAATTCAGAAAGTAATAACCAACAGTTCCACCACCACCACCGCCCCTCCGACACGGAGATGGTAGGCAACGATAGAACTTCTTACAGTGGTCCATTGAACAAGAGAGGTGGCAAGAAGAGCGCAAGGTTCAATATCCAGGATTCCTCCGGCGGCAGTAGTGGCGCTTCCAATGACGATTATGTTGAGATCACCCTCGACGTCCGGGAGGACTCAGTGGCGGTGCACAGCGTCAAAACCCCCGGAGGCGGAGAGGTGGAGGACCCCGAACTGGCGTTGCTGGCTAGAGGGCTGGAGAAGAAGTCGTCGTTTGGATCTTCAGTTGTGAGAAATGCATCTTCAAGAATTAAGCAGGTGTCCCAAGAGCTCAAGCGCTTGGCGTCTTTGACACGGAGGCCTCAGCCGGGTAGATTTGATCGGACAAAATCCGCAGCTGCTCATGCCCTTAAAGGGCTGAAGTTCATTAGCAAGACTGACGGTGCCGCCGCCTGGACCAGGGTGGAGCAGAAGTTTGATGAGCTAACTAACACCACCAATGGCTTGCTTCCTCGTTCACTCTTCGGAGAATGCATTGGTAAATAAAATTAAACACAAAATATTGCCCAGTCCCAACAATTATTGCATCTTGTTTTAGATTTTCATTTAATCCTTGCAATAATTTTCTAATATTAATAGGTATGAACAAGGAATCGAAAGAATTTGCCGGAGAACTTTTTGACGCGCTTGGACGGCGGCGGAATATCAGTGGCGATTCCATCAACAAAGCTCAGCTGAAAGAATTCTGGGACCAAATATCGGATCAAAGTTTTGATTCTCGGCTTCAAACTTTCTTTGACATGTAAGAATCAGAATCCTTGTGAATAAATCCTTTCATGCTTAGCATTTTTTATTTACTTATCAAGAAATCTAATTACGTAATTATTTCAACACAGGGTTGATAAAGATGCCGATGGCAGAATAACTGAAGACGAAGTCAGAGAGGTATGATATTTTTTTCTTTTTTACTTTTCAATTTGAATTATTAAATCTTTTAACTCTTTGGGTGCACTGTATGGCAATAACTCCATCTGACACCATCAAAGATGAACTCAGTAATCAATAATTGAATTTTTTATATGCTTCATGCTGTTGAATGTATTTTGAATTATTCATCTGATATAGTTACTAAAACACCAAATATTATTACTTCCAGATTATTAGTCTTAGCGCGTCTGCAAACAAGTTGTCCAACATTCAGAAGCAAGCCGACGAATATGCGAGATTGATCATGGAAGAACTCGACCCTAATGAGCTTGGATACATTATGGTATTTTGACTCAAACTATGTTAGGATGTGTATTATGTTCCAAGAAATTATCAATAATCCAATAAATATGAATGTTTATTCAGAAATTTCATTCTTGAACAGATTGAAAACTTGGAGATGCTTTTATTGCAAGGTCCGAGCCAGTCGGTTAGAGGAGGGGGTGAAAGCCGGAACTTAAGCAAAATGCTTAGTGAGAAGCTTAAGCCAACTTTAGGCCACCCCTTAAAGAGATTGTATCAAGATTTTAAGTACTTTATATTGGATAATTGGCAGAGAGTTTGGGTGATGGCATTGTGGATTGGAGTTATGGCTGGTCTGTTTGCTTATAAGTATGTGCAGTATAAAAACAGAGCGGCATTTGACGTTATGGGTCATTGTGTGTGTCTGGCTAAGGGCGCTGCTGAAACACTTAAGCTTAACATGGCACTGATTTTGCTTCCGGTCTGCCGGAACACAATCACCTGGCTTAGAAACAAGACAAAGTTAGGTTCGGCTGTGCCATTTGATGACAACCTCAATTTTCACAAAGTAAGTCGAACCCCTTTAAGCGTCTTACTAATTCTTGATGACATGTTTGACCAACAGGTTAAAAATGTCATGTTGGTGATCATTAACAAAATTTCGTTTGATCAACTGGTTAAAAATGTTGTACTAAATTTCATTTTGTTCTAAGTTGATCAATGAATTTATACTTTGTTTTAAGTTGATCACTCAACTTAACATTTATTACAATTACACCATTACACCATGTTAGTTAGTTTGACTAGTGGAAAAGTTGACGCGATATGGTCTAGTTGGCAGCTTAAGCAAATATTTAGATTGTGAATTCACCTTTTTCATTGAAGGAATGAATTTGCTTTTGTGCGATTGCAGTCAAACCAATGGACATGGATAGGGTGAACAAATTGTAACAAAGTTTAAGCTCAGTGACCATCAACATGAAATTTTGCTAATAGTTTAGTGACCATATGTGTTTTTAACCCTTTGAACATTAGACTAGACGTAACACAACAACTAACTAATTGTATTTTGATATAGGTGATTGCTGTGGCAATTGCGATTGGGGTTGGAATACATGGGATTAGTCACTTGACATGCGATTTCCCTCGACTTCTTCATGCAAGTCCCGAGAAGTATGAGCCAATGGAGAGATTCTTCGGAGAGCAGCCTACAAGCTATTGGTTTTTTGTGAAGGGATGGGAAGGGGTGACTGGAATCATAATGGTGGTGTTAATGGCAATAGCCTTCACATTAGCAACCCCATGGTTCAGGCGAAATCGAGTGAACCTACCAAAACCATTGCACAAACTCACTGGATTCAATGCCTTCTGGTATTCCCATCATCTGTTCGTCATCGTGTACATTTGCCTCATTATTCATGGCATCAAGCTCTTTTTGACCCATGAATGGTACAAGAAAACGGTTAGTATCCTGTGTTTAATGTTTGATCTTTTATCATCGTTTTTAAAATATCTCTGCTAAATTAATTATCTAAAAACTTAGGGTGTTAATTAATTATCTAAAAACTTAGGGTGTTAGAGAAACTTCAACACGCCCTTCACGTCCCGACCAAATTCTTTTTTATTAATTGTATGACACGTGGATATTTTTTCATAAATGGGGCTATGAGACTTGAACCCATTAACTTTGCATACTGCGAAACGCCCTGTCTAAAAGTTCAGATTTTATTGTCAATAGTCTATGAAATTAACTTGGAAACTATCTTCTCGCAGACATGGATGTACTTGGCAATCCCCATCACACTCTATGCTGGTGAAAGATTGATTAGAGCATTCAGGTCAAGCATCAAGGCCGTTAAAATCCTAAAGGTAAATAATTATTAGCCATTATTGACTTGCTCGATATGTTGAACCGAACACGTCTATACTCACAAATTCCATCAATCATGTCACTTTCTTGTTTTGATCGTGTTCAAATGACAATTTTTCAACTGAAGGTGGCTGTTTACCCTGGAAATGTGCTGACCCTTCATATGTCGAAGCCTCAAGGATTCAAATACAAAAGTGGACAATACATTTTTGTCAATTGTGCAGCTGTTTCTCCATTCGAGTGGTAGGTGGCCTGAAAAATAATTTTTTTTATATATTTAAAAATGTTTTTTAATTTGTCCACATTAATGTAGTATGAGTCAGCAAAAAGCAAGTCAAATTTATCAATTAGCATCACGACTATGTTGAAATGTATTAAACTTTGAAATTTTTCTTGTTAACGATAATTAACTTTTTTTCGTGTTCCACTTATTTTTAGGCACCCATTTTCCATCACATCGGCCCCTGGAGATGATTATGTGAGTGTTCATATTAGAACTCTTGGTGATTGGACAAGACAACTCAAAGCTGTTTTCTCCGAGGTTAGTTTAGTGTGACGTTATAATCTTTTTTCGACAGCTTGTTCGATGCATGACAACAAGAATTTAAGACCAAATTGAGGACAGCAGTCGAAACCCTTACAAAATTTTGGCAACGTGAATTCAACATGTTAATGAAGAAAAGGAAACTAAAATCTTGTATAATGTCCAATTGTATCGAGTACTACATACTTAACATATTCGTAACGTTTCAATTTTATATATAAAATCACGCTTGTTGAAAATTGAAGCAAGCCCAGAAAGTATACGATATTTAATTTTCCTAACATAAAATCTTTTTCTTACTATTTGACATTATCAAAGAATCCAAGAAATTTATATGACATTGTTGTTAAATAATAATTCTTGGTTGTTGCTAATTATTTGGACAATTCTTTTTGGTCTTTGTTAGGTTTGTCAGCCGCCACCTACAGGAAAAAGTGGACTCCTTAGAGCTGACTTTTTGCAGGGAGAGAATAATCCCAAGTAATTTCATCTTCCAATTTCTGCTGCACTTTTTGATTAAAATGTATGCATGCATTGCATCTAGGAAGCATTCAAAAATAAAAAATATTAGTTTTGAATTAGTCCCCTTTTTTAAAAAAAATTAAATAAGTCTTACATTCAAAATTCATTACTTTTCTGTCACGTGTTAACTTAGTGGTGTGGGACAGAATTGGAGTCGATTGCATTTTCTTTCTTAACAATGTTAGATTTTCAAAAAATTGAATCTAATTATGTTTATAATGTCCACAGTTTCCCAAGAGTGTTAATCGATGGTCCATACGGAGCGCCAACTCAAGACTACAAAAAGTATGATGTTGTGTTGCTTGTCGGACTTGGTATTGGTGCGACACCGATGATTAGTGTCATCAAAGACATTATGAACAACATGAAGGCGATGGAGGATCAGGAGGATGGTTTGGAGGAGGGAACTGGAGGAGCTGCCACCAACAGCCCGTCTCCACCACCCAATGCTAGCCCTTTAACACCGCATAGAAGGTCAGGATCGGGGCGAGGACATAACTTTAGAACAAGGAGGGCATACTTCTATTGGGTTACAAGGGAACAAGGTTCTTTTGATTGGTTCAAAGGAGTTATGAATGAGGTGGGTGAAATGGATCACAAGGGAGTAATAGAAATGCACAATTACTGCACTAGTGTTTATGAAGAAGGCGATGCAAGGTCGGCTCTGATTACCATGCTTCAATCGCTCAACCATGCCAAAAATGGAGTTGACGTTGTATCTGGAACCCGAGTCAAGTCTCACTTTGCCAAGCCTAATTGGCGTACGGTCTACAAACGCATCGCCCTTAATCACCCCAATGCAACAGTTGGTAAGTTCCTAAACTTTCCGAAGTTCATTTCTTTGTCGCTACATTATCTAAGAACTTTTCATACTTGGCTCATTTTGGTGTCAAGAGTCGGTTCAGCAGCGGACTAAGTCTTATTCCGACGAATACTTGTCTTAAAATGAATTTTAATGGATATTTGCAGGGGTATTCTATTGTGGGGCGCCACCACCAGTGAAAGAATTAAGACAATTGGCCTCTGATTTTTCTCACAGGACCTCTACCAAATTTGAATTCCATAAAGAGAACTTTTGAGTTTTGACTATAACAAATGGCAAATATGTTTGATAGCTGGGGCCCCACTGTACAGATATCGTTGAAGAAGGGTGGACCGCCACCACCATTCCCGCCACTGAAGGTGGATATTCATATTCTAGATTATTCAAGTTTTTTTTTTTTTTATAGATAATTAGAGATATTTTCGAAGAGTGATGACCACACAAATCGTCGTGCTTGCATAAGCAAAGATAATTAGTGGGGTCCAATTTGATTAGTTTTTTTTTTATATATATTAATGTTATAAGTTGTAAAAGATAGTGGAGAATAATTTTACCAACCCATTGTACTAATTATTGGCCCAGAAATGTATATTGTATTATTTTTATTTTGTTGGTGGGGTAACTGGATTTCCGTATCTCCATGTGCTTCCAAGATTCATTACTCAAATCTTCTGATTTCATATGCCTTTATGTACAGTTCAACTTCAACTAATATATTAGGTAAAAATCCAAATTTCTTAAAAAAAATATTCAACTCACATTGTAATAGATAAGTTTGTCAATTCCTTTTTTTTTTTTTTTTTTTTTTTAAAGACTATCTACACGGTAAAATCCTCTTTATTAAACAAGTATTAAGTGTATAATGCAGAAATTAACTATTCGAATGTTTCTCAAGTGCACAATAACAATTATTCTTGTTAAGGAATATTATAGAGAGAGGTAGATAAAAAAGGTGCGAATGTGGTATGACAGAGATAAAATATAGTACTTATTTAAGGAGGAGCTCGACTTGACATCTAATTAAAGGTGAGAAACAAGAGTCGTGTTTGACTTCGATATTTGTACTATGCTTATTCTATTGCTATTTATAAAGAAATCCAAGAAAAGACGTGCCACTAATAAAAGCTTTATTAGGTTAGAGAGCAATTTAGGATGATAATATGCATTACAGCATACACAAATGCGGGCATCGCTTTCTCCAACCACCCCATTATTGCCAAAACCAAAACAATCCTATCCCTTTTTTGAGGTTAATGTGAAAGTTTGACACATAATTTGAGTTATTTTGTATTTGGGGAGAGAATTTGAGAGAGAGTGACTGGACTGTTGAGTTGCAACCATAAAATAAGGAAAATTTACAAAAGCACTAATATTGAAATTCAGTGATCTTCACAAACCTAATTCCAAAACAAATTCATATCACTCTGACCCAAATCCAATGTAGACAGAGAAATTAATTTCTTCATTAGCATTTTCATGGCCTTTGAATCATTGGGTGCAAACATGGCACCTGATATGCTTACTAGACCTGGATTCTGGCTGTTTAGAACAGAGAAAACAGTGGCATGCTCAAAACCAGTATTGAAACAATAGTGCAGAAGACCTCTTGGAAACACAAATACATCACCTTCATTGAGAACTTTCTGAAAAACCTGGTTGTTGGAATCTACAAATCCTGCTACGACGACACCAGTGCTCACAAACATCATTTCAGATGCCCTTGGATGAGCATGTGGAGTCACCTGTTGAAGACGACAATCAAATAAATGTATTTACTCGCTCTGTAACATTTTAAGCTTTAGACGAGATAGTTCAATGTATTAGAATATGTAAAGGATTTGGAATCAAGTGTGCTGTCACCTATTTTAAAAATTGTGTGGTATTTCTAGAGTCCTAGGCCCGTAACACCAAAAAATATTGAGGCTCAACATGATAAACTTGACATATTTCTATTAATGGACTTTGCATTTCATTTTCAAGACACTTTTTGAAAAATATCAAGTTGGTCGGCCCAACACGGCCTTATGTCCCTAAAGGTGGGACCAGCATATTGCAGCTCTAAAGGCCGACCGGCCCAGACCACAGTTCATTACGGGCCGGTTCATGCCATCGGCTGGGCTTACCTTAGTCGGGCCTTGATGAAATAATATACTTGTTCTGCATGTTAGAGCATATTGAAGACAGTTTAATAAATAAATTGTCAATTTTCTAACAATTTGAACTTTTAGCTAAAGTGATTCAAGATGGGATTAAAGTAGAAGTTTTGAGATCAAGTATTGCTGCCGCCCATGTATGAAATTGTGCACATGCCAATTAAGGGTTTGATGAAAAAATGAATTTGGCCTTACGTGATGGACATGTTGAAGACAATATTTAAATTGATACGTTTATTTCCATTTTGATCGCTTAAATTTTTAGATGATATAGTTCAACATGGTATCAGAGCAAGTAAAGGTGTAGATCGAGTCTCGCCGCTGCCCATTATGAAAATTGTATGCACGCATTATGTCTTTAATGAAAAATTGAATTGGGGCTCAAGATGAGACATGTTGAAGACAAAATTTAAATAAATAAATTCATTGCCTATCTAATAGTTTAAGTTTTTAGATAAAGTGGTTCAATGTTACCAGTCCATCATCTTCTAGATCAGTCCTGGAAGCTGATAATCCGAGGGTGTTTAGTCCTGGAAACTCTGCCGCGGTGATTATGTTCATAGACGAACGATAAAAGTTATCCGTGTCGCCACCTTGGTTCAACAATGACGACTTGAAATCAGATGCTGTTATGTTGGCAGGATTCTTGCACAGAAAGCCATTAATAAAAATTCTTTGATCTTTTGTATTTGTTGGACATATATCCTGAAGATTATCCACATCCCCTGCACCGCAGAGTTCGGTGCAACAAAAACATAGTAAGAAAGCAATGCCAAGAGAGAGACTGGAGTTTTTCATTTTTTTTTGTTTTCGGTGATGGGGGGATTGGTATGGTGGATTAATTTAGTTTCTGCGTTTTTATCTGTGAAGCATATATAGCAGGAATTTCTGGGTTGGGACAAGTGGAAGTAAAATATTCTGAAGCTTGGAGTTCACTTCACTACTGATTAAGAAAGTTGCTTATGTTGTAAAATGCACAATTGCTTAAAAGAAAATTGATTATTACTTATCTGGAAGGTTGGCTGTCCTTGTGTGAGATACCAAGTTGACCATTTTTCTCCTGGGTTTGCTTTTAATCAAAAATTCCGGTGTGGATAAGATAAACGGGTATAGTCCACCCCTTTTATTCCTGGATTTTCAGATAAAAACAGTAATAACATCTGTAATGTCCATTAAACAAGCAAATAATATTAAAATGATAAACATCTCAACAGTTGAAAAAGTTTTACAATCTTTGTTCCATTAAGATCCTGTCACTGAACAAATACCAAGTGAACCTAACTGATCAGTATCCATTGTTCAAGGTGTACCGTTCTCAGAAATCCTACTCTTCTGAATATCTTCTGAAGAAGCTTCAGTTGTGCACTCATCTGGCATGGTAAGGATCTCGGAAATTAACTTTATTAACGAGCAGAGCCCACCCAAGAAGTTGTGGTCAATAACACCATTGCCTCCTACAACATGTGCAAAATCAACGAGCTTGATCTCTGCAAGTGGGCTCTTTCCATTTGATACAAGCTCCTTTTCGTACATCATGAGAACAGAACAAGAATAAAAGTGATAAACAGTTTGATCCTCAAACCATGCTTTTAACTCCAATAATTGTGCTAAAATACCAGTTGAACCACCATAAACAACCGAAGCAAAAGTGCAATCTGGTTTCGAATCCAATTCTGAAGATGCGTGGGAAGAAACAAACTTTCTCAGAATTAACTTAACTTCATCGGCTGAAAGACACCGAATAGACCTCTTCTCAGGCTTCCAGAATCCCGATTCTCTGCTTTCATAAATTTGCAACCCTGATAACCTGAATCCTAACGGAAGGCTAGAAGTTTCTCTGTCTTTCTTCAAACACTTTCGGATGTAATCCTCTGTATCTTGAGGAGCCCAAGTTCTCGAACCAATTTTAATGTCCATTATTGATGGATTGACTTTTCCTGAAGTAAGATCTTGCAAAACTAGATGAGGTTGCAAGCCGGATCCATCGGAGGCCTCTACAAGCTGAGTACCATAAAAATTAGGGAAGAATCTGCGGATGTGGCCCGGGATCCTGGTGTTTGAAGAAAATGATGCATAGAAAGAAACCTCATTGGATCCGCGCTCATCACTCTGAAGGGGCTTGTAGAAATGTCTGGAATCATCTATCAGGGGACCAAGCTTCCCTTTACCAGCTCTGTGTCCTGCAACCTGGTGATCTGGGATCTTGAGCATGTCTGTGTACAATGAAGACCCTCGAAAGAAAAGGAGTAGTGTCTATTTTTTCCAATTAAACTCTTGAATTGTGATGTCGTCCTACAAAATTTGAAGAACAAATTAGTATTGCATCTTGAACATGTAACCTTCAAGTGCATCAAATAAAGACAACATGAAACGAAAAAGAAGAAAGCAATAATATCAATACATAAACAATTCTGGAAAACCTCAAAACAGTGTCCCTGAGAAATTAACAACAAAACTAATGAGATTCCACAAAATTACAATAAATCATTTGTCTCGCCCATAAATGCCATAAAGAGCTTCCACTTATTCCAACAATTGTCTAAGCATGTAAAAATGTTGGGTATGGAATGGGTTTACCACAATTCAGCAGCAGTTCCTAGTACGCCTTTTGTACCAAACATAATTCAAAATAAAAAAATGGAGTAGATTAAGATATTCAAAAACAACAACTTTCCAGATTGTCAAATAATAGAGATATTATTTGACAAAATAGAGCTTCAGAAGTCATATGACAAGATAGAGATTCGGATAATTCAAGCTTGCTAATACACTATGATTGCAAGAAAAAGGATATATTTAACATGGAAAATGAATAGACACGAACCACTTGCCTCAAATTACCTGAGACGTATGATAATGAGAAACTTTTCGAATATTCACTTCAAGCGCTTCAAGTCAAATCTAAAATAACAAGAGCGACCGATTTGTAATCTAATGCCAACCCGATAAAAATAATAACTTCAATTTAAAGAACACGTAAACTCATATCCACACAGACCAACTTAAACTCCTTCCATTTCCTTCATCCTTTTATGCTATAATAACTACACAGCTCACCGTCGTGCCAGCCCCTAAATCAGCCATCCACAAGGCGATATAAAAGCGAATTTACTAAACTAGGATAATCGATTGCTAATGTTTAACAATGAAACTTTAATAAGCATTTTACACCTTAGATCATATACTCTATTAAAAAAAAAGTAGAACAGTGTCAGTAGTTGAGGATTGATTAATCTGTTCAAATCACAAGCTACAAAAACCAGTCGGTGTTGTCACACAGTTTACCCATCAAACATCTCGCATGCACTAAAAATCAAACCGTTATCAAATTATTGTATAAATGTAATCCTATCATGCTCAAAGCCCAGCAAACGAAACAATTCAATATGGCTCACAAAATCCAAGGCTTACTAAACCATATCTGCCCATCGCCAATAAACATTTCTTGATTCAGATTTCTTTTTTTCTTTTAAATATATAAAGGACTGTTCCTCGTACCAATGTAGTTCACAAACCCTTAATTTCAACTAATCTAACGATGCAAATGTATTAGCACCTTTAAAATCATTATATCCACATCCAAACACATCCTACCTAATAAATATTTTAATACATCTACACCTCAAATACATTGGCAGGAGAAACGTTCACATATATAAATATATATTTTTAGCATTAATATTTTGTGAAGAACAGGAACATTGGATCAGTACAAGCGCATCATAAAACCTGAAAAGATGAAATTCTTACCTTGAAAGAATTTGCAGATTTCAGTTTCTCTCTATAGTCTATACCGTCAAACAACGTACTCTGAGAAAACGAAACCAGGCTATAATGTATGAGGTAGAAATAAAGTCTACGTTTACCTCCATGCTCAAAAAATTGGAAAATTTATGATATTGGTCCTCAATCTATTGTCCCAACAGTAATGGTCCCCAAACTTTAAAAGAGATGTCAAGTATTGTTCATCCAAATTTTCATTAAATTATAATGTGTACTTTGTGGAAATATTGTCTCAAATTAAAATTATACGCCCGTTGACAACTAAAAATAGACTTCATAAAGTTACATGTGAGACGACCACAAAATAATATAACTGGTGTTCGAAAGTTTTTCATTTTTATTTTATGTTAAAAGGTTAGATATTAAGACAAGGGCATTTTATTATAAATGTACAATATTTTAATTATATAAAAGTCCTTAGATTTTTATTTATTGACTTATTTATGTCTTTATACCTTTTTTTTTCCCCATCAGATTCATGTATTTAACATTCTGTTAATTAACACATTTTGTTCCTATTAACGATTTTTTTTTTCTAAAAATTCTATTAGTGTACTTTAAAATGAGGGACAAATATTTAATAGAGTCCTTTTGTTCTTTCTTAATGGAATTTTTGGACAGGAACTGTTATCAGAACAATATATATTAATTAATGGAAGGTTGATGATAAGAATGCGATGAAAAAATATTAAGGACATAAATATAATAATAAGTAAAGATTACACTTATAAAAAAGTGTGGTGTGAATATATTTAGCCTTTAACATAATCATTTTTACATTAAAATAAAGGGTAAATTACACTCACAATTTTTATTTGCAGATATTATCTCCAACCTTTTATTAATTTGTACAAATAATCCCCAAATAGTTTTTTTTGACGATTATATCATTAGCTTAAATAAATTAATATAGCAAAAAATAAAAAAATTTGATGAAAAAATTGTAAATGGGATATCTAACTTTTTCAAAAGTACAAAATAATTTATTTATATTTTATTATTTAAATCAATTAAAAATTTTCATCTTTTTTCCCCATCCCACCGACCAAATCAGGGAGGAAAAATCTCCCCTCTTTGGTTTCGTGAAACTATATCTGCACAGATTTGGTTTACAATTTTTACCACACTATTTATATAGAAAGTGATGTAATCTTTAATTTACAAAACTATTATATAGAAAGGGGTCTAATAAAACTATAGGATCACTTGCCAACAGAATGGATTCAATGTGCTAACAAGGCTACATTATACATGATACAAAATCAGAGTGGTGATATAGCACCCACAATGAGTATTAATTATAGTGTCCACTGTCTACGTGACATCGTCACATTTGTTACTTTTTAAAGAGTTGTTGACAATTTTTTAAACTTTTTAAAAAGTAACCAATGTGACAATGCCACGTGGACGGTGAGCACTATAATTAGTACCCACTATGGGTGCTATATCGTTACTCACAAGATGCATACCTGATCAAATATCAGTTCATAATTTTTGTTGTTGGAAGGCACACTCGAGAAAACTGCTCTTCCACAACAAGGCTTTTGCAAGCTACTAATTTCATTACAGAATCAGTAACATGATACCTCCAATGGGCTTCTATTAAGCTCGAACAAATAACCTATTTGATCCAATCCTCAACTGCATTTTCCATGCCAGTTAACCAAGCAGCCGCAAGTGTTTGAACCATTACTTCTCGATAAATTTCAAGCAAACTATCGGGCCCAACTACTTTTTGAAATCCAAGGTTGATCATAATCTAATTTTTCTGGGCAAGAGAATCAAAATCAAATGGTTTGAAGACTGCATTTTCATCAACATGGCTGAGCAATTCTTCCAACCACACTTCATATTTGAACTCAGAGTCACATTTATCAATATCATTGTCTTGTTCCATCGTCTCTACTAGAAAATTTAAATCAAGAATGGATCTCGACATCTCACACATTTGTTTTGGCATCCCAGTCTTGGTAGATTCATTATCGACCAACTTCCTTTTATTCATAGAGCATGAGATTGCATTTACTAAACTTGGAGTAAATAAAATTTGCATTTGAAAATATTTGGCCTTTGAATTAATTATACTCTGTGTAGATCTGGTTATCACGAAACCAGGGAGATTTTTTCCTCCCGGTGTCAAACCCAAACTCCGACGAGTTTGGGTTTGAAATCAGTGTGAGAAATCCTCCCTCCCTATTTGGTCATAAGGGTGGGGTGAAATTGGAGAAGAAGACGATTTTTTTTTTTTGTTTTAAATAATAGATTTTGCACTTTTAAATTTTTCATTATGTTTTTATGTTTTGCTATTTTAATTTATTTAAGTTGAGAGTAAAATCGTTAAAAAAATTATTTGAGGAATATCTGTACGAATTAATGAAAAGATGAGGACGATATCTGCGAATAAAATTGAATGAAAATGATATTGTTACAAATCTCAGTATAATTTATCATAAAATAAAAATTATTCATTTCTAAAAGTTGAGGACCGATTTGCTGGTAGAGCAATAGCTTAAAGATCAATAGTGCAATGTTTCTAATAATTAAATAGTGCCTTTGAAAATTAAATGCATCTTGAATATATAGTAGTATCAGATAATGTTAAATAAAATTTTAACTTATATTTTGTTCTTAAATCTATCAATAATATTCTGTTTTTAACTAAACAAATGTCTGTAAATGTTACAAATTTGCACGCAATTTTCATGTGATTGAAATTATTAATGTTGGTTTTCATCACACAAGGATCTGAATTCATGAATTCAAGTGGATTAGAGACTCATAATTTAACATCTATATGCATACAATGTGAAAAGTTAGGAGCCAAAACCTGATCTTGATCCAAAAAAATGCTTCAACTTGGCGGCCTGCCTATTCTGAGTTAATTTTACACATGGTAACTCAAGTTTGTGCAAAATTTTGCATTGGTAGTCAAAGTATCTTTTCAACTTATTTAGTCATTGAAATTAATTAGTTTTACACTATTGGTCCTTAAAAGTATTTTTTTGACTTATTTAATCACTAAAGCCCTGATTGGGATTGTTTTTAAATCCCAACTTCTAATTGTTCAAACAATCAGAAGTCAATCAGAAGTTGTTCTAAGTATTTGGTAAACTTAAGAAAAATTGATTCTAGAAGAATATGTACTATCTTACATCATATTTAACCTTAATTAATTGAAATAATTCATTTTTTTTTACTATATGGACAATTTTTTTTATTTTGTAATTTTATAAAGTTTGACATTTAATTGATACTGGATTAGAAAAATATTTGATAATATTACATAATATTGTAAAAGTTAAAATAAATTTTATAATAATAATAATATTATTATTATAATCAATGTCAATAATTATATACAGATGCATCAATAGATTACGTTTGTTTAACATAGCTAAGCTTTTGATTTTGAAATATATATGAAATGGAAGTTTACCAAATAGTTAATTGATTCTGTTAAAATATCGACAATAACAAATCAAGTCTAAATTTAACTCTAAGATGTTAGAGTGGACATTATTTAACTAAGAGGTAATTAACTAGTATACCGCTTCTTTTGAGGTAGAATTCGACCGTAAACTCTATTATAATAATAAATTGAGTTGAGCAGATTTTGAAGATGATCGGTAGATGAAGATGATCGATTGAGGGGGATCGATTAAGAAAATGGTCTATTGAAGAAGATGATTGAACAACAAATTTTGGAGGAGATGAAATTGAAGATGTAGTGACATGCATACATGCTTTTTTCTTTCCGTTGCAGAAAAACTCCATACGGTCGTGATAAAGTAACATTAATTAAATAAATTAAAAGATACTTTAAGACTAGTGATATACTTAACTTTAGTGACTAAATAAAGCAAACAATTACCTTGAAAGTCAATTTGAAAATTTGGGCAAACTTAGGTGAGCATTTGTGAAATTAACTCCTTCATTTTTTTAAGGAAAATGTCAAATATAAGACAAAAAGTCCGGCGGTGAGTTGTGACCGGTTCCACCTGATGCAGTTTGACGTAAAATCCTTATCTCTCAGAACACAAAGACTGAGAAATTAAGGGATTGGCGGCGAGTAACTGCAGAGGGGCTTAAGGTGGCAAGTGGCGACCCAGCAGGGATAACATGTGTCCTACAAAGCCCCTCCATTTGACACGTCGAAAACTATATGTATTCCTCGTACTTATTTCGATGCATCTGTTGTTGATCCGCACCATTTATTCTACTCCGCAACAGACCCGCTGTTTGGATCGGATTCTCGCTTCAAACTCCACCGGCCACATGGTACTAATATCTATAACTGATTTTTCATGAATGAGTTAAAATGTTACTGTTTCTTTACTTTTTGTTCTTTCTTTTTTGTTGAATTGGCTGAGTCATAAGTAGGAAATAAGTGCTGTATTGGAGCTCCAACTTGGGAAAACTTTGGATTAACTCTTTGGCTAAGCTTAAAAATAAGTGAAGATACTTATTATTTCGAAAGAAGCTCTCTAAAAATGAGTAACTTTAAACTTGCGTATTTCCTAATTGGATCAACACAAAATTACTTATTTACGTATAAGTAAACGTTTTGAACTTAGCCAAACATTCTCTTACAAAGGGAGAGCAGATAAGTTTTCAGCAAGTCGGGTTCGGTCTGGTCCGTCCTGCTGGGTGGGCTTGGAGCTCAGTGTGCAGTTGTTGTTTTATCATGTTAAATGTAAAGAGAAAAATATGGCACATGAGAATGTGAAAATTAAATTTGCAATCTTGTGTTTATTTTTCAATGCAATGTCAATGGAGGGCCCGCTTGGCCCCTTTAAAAGTTTGCTTTTTTTCAGTAAAATATAGTATTCTACTGAGTTGTCAGAACTATTCGAATTTCTGTCATCAGGGATTAGAAGTATTAATTATATATATTTGCACATTTTCAGGATTCTAATATATAGAAAAGGAAAAATCATTTTAAAATTGATTTTATTGCACCTTGAAATCCGAAAGATACACTCTGTCATTTGTAAAACAGGTTAGCACATGTAGAAAAACCTGGGAAATGATGTTTCTGAGAGTTTGGGGACATTACCGGACGGTTATGTCCAGGTAATGCACATTGAATAAAGGATAATTATAGTCGAAATACTTTTCATTTTCTTGCGTGTGAATTGGTGATCCTCTCCTGCATTATTTGACCAGGACAGTGTGACATTGGATCCCAAGAACCATAATGAACACTCAGGAAAGATTAATTACGATTGCCTACATACCGCATTCAGGTTGTTGGACGCCGACTTTTTCAATGATACCAAGGTATTCTATGTTAATATTGAATTAGTCATTGTTTTGATGTATTTCATTGGATTCTTTGTAAGTGATATAAAGTGAAATGAAATTGTGCCCCTTATGTCAACCTGTAGATGCTGGAGATTGAAAAGGGTGTCAACGAGCTTAACATTCCTATTTCCCGAGCCAATCGAAAATTAGTTGCTTCCATTAATGGAGGATTAGAGAATCCATCTTATTTGGTTTTCAATTCTGCATGGAACATCGATCATCCAGAAAAAGCAACTAAACAATTCAGTTATCCCACTTTATCTGGTGTACAAAGGCCAAAAAGTGACGAAGATATTGCCTTCCTGAGTGTAAGTCTTAACTATTTCAGTGAATTAAATGGAATGGTGTGAATCAGCAATCTATAATGTGTCTGATTTATCATTACCAACTATGCATTTTATTTTGGATCAGATTCTTGAACTTGGGCAACTTATTAGGACTAAACTAATCACATCTGAGGAGCTTACTGGGATCTTTCTAAAAAGATTAAAAAGGTATGATAAATACATTAGTAGTGGAATCACTCGTCAATTTTAGTGTAGCAATTCAGTTCCTGTTGAACCATTTGATGGAGCACTGCAGATATGGCCCCGTCCTTGAATCTGTTGTCACTATTACGGAAGAATTGGCGTACAAGCAAGCAAAACAAGCAGATAAACTACTAGCACAAGGAACTTATCTGGGTAATCCCCTTGTTCATAATACTTACTTGTTTACTTATAAGTTATAAGTAAAACTTTCTAAGGTATTCTTAGTGGTGAGGTGTGAGTGGATTTGTTTATTTCACAAATTTATTGGGCTATTCATAATTTAATGTGGATGTCAACTGTTTCTCATCTCCCTTTTAGTTCTTGTTTCGTGTTTTTTGTTGGCACTGCATCGTAATTGTTAAAGGGAAACTTAAATAGTAGATATTGGACTTCATCTCTATACAGGTCCTCTTCATGGGATTCCATATGGGCTTAAGGATATTATTGCCGTACCCCAATACAAGACAACTTGGGGCTCTAAATCTTTTAAAGATCAAGTACTTGACATCGAAGCTTGGGTGTATAAAAGGTATTAAGCATATATGAAAAAAATTAGATTGGCATATACAGCTTTTCCAGTTTATGATGATAGCTAATACAGGCTTAAGTATGCCGGGGCAGTTCTTGTTGGGAAGCTTGTGACGGGTTCACTGGCATATGATGACATTTGGTTTGGGGGTAGAACAAGAAACCCGTGGAATATTGAGGAATACTCCACGGGTTCATCAGCTGGGCCGGCTGCCTGCACCTCTGCTGGTGCGTCTTTGTATATTTAGATGAAATTTTTAATAAATTACTCGTCTGTTTTCCAAAATGTCTTGTTATCTTTCATGTTAAAAATGTTGATAATAAAAGATTTTGTATCTCATATTTTTATTTTCGGCGAAATGTTATTCAGATTATATGTCTGTGCACGTGTGCACCAGCTTTACTTTATGAGACATGCAGTAAAATAAGCCTACAGGAGCTCTTTACTCCTCATCTACGAGGAGCTTTTTCCCAAAAGGAATAAGCCCCCCTAAGTGAGCTCACCTGAAGAATGAGTCTCTCTCTCAGCTGCTATATATTTGTATATGCGCGCACATATATATGCATGTGAAAGATGGCTTACTCAATGGATTTTTCTTTCTTTTTTTAAATTCAAACCACCTCGAGGGGGGAGTATTTATTCAATGGATTTTGTTCTTCAAGGTATGGTTCCATTTGCAATTGGTTCAGAAACTGCTGGGTCTATGACTTATCCTGCGGCTCGTTGTGGTGTGACTGCATTGCGTCCAACTTTTGGAACAGTTGGTAGAACTGGCGTAATGAGCTTATCTGAGAGCTTGGTAGCAGTCCTCTCTTTCTGAAACGCAATTTTCTTATTTTGCCATTGTCGTGAAATTTAGATTCTATCAATTTGACAGGATAAACTTGGCCCTTTCTGTAGAAGTGCTGCAGATTGCGCAGTTGTTTTGGATTGCATCCGAGGGAAGGATCCAGATGATCTGTCATCCCGGGACATCCCTCTTACCGATCCATTTACTGTTGATATAACAAAGCTAAGTGTTGGATATCTTGAAGATGCTGAGATGGATGTAAGTGTTTATATGACAATTAAGTAAAATTCCTTTGTAAATGTGAGACACCATATATACATGAATCTTTTCCATGATGGTTAATACAGGTTGTCCAGGTGCTTCGTTCAAAGGGTGTCAATATGGTTCCATTTAAGCTGAATTATACTGTGGAATCTGTTCAAGGAATCTTGAATTTTACAATGGACGTAGATATGTTGGCTCACTTTGACGAGTGGCAGCGGTCTCACCAGGATGATGATTATGAAGCTCAAGATCAGTGGCCTCTTGAAGTTCGCCGAGCAAGAGTGGTATCTGCAGTAGATTATGTTCAGGTACGCATTATAGACTTCGCAAAATTTTCTTCTTTTTAAATCTTGTATTTGTTTAATGTTTGGCCAATCAAGTGTCGACTCTTTTCAAACATCTGCGGAACCAATTACGATCCGATAATAAGATCTTTCTCAATCATCCCCTTTGCTCATTCACATGTCAAAGCAAAAGGTGTTATGGCGAAATTACACTACAGACTGATGGGTGTAAACTAATAGCACTCCTCTAAATACATTTTTCATTTTGACCTTGTTGATTGAAAATCATGTATGTGGCTATTGCTATTTCGTGATCATATACGCTTGAGCTCTTTGTGGATAACTGAAATGGTAAATTTCTGTTTGCAGGCACAGAGGGCGCGTGGAAAACTAATACGAGAAGTAAGAGAGAATTTCAAAGTTGATGCATTTGTTGGAAATGCAACCGATTGGGAACGGGTTTGCATGGGCAATCTTGTAGGCTTGCCTGTAATTGTTGTTCCAACTGGATTCAAGAAAATATCCGATTCCCCTTCAAATGATACCCGGAGGAGAACTACAATAACCACTGGCATTTATGCACCACCAGACCATGACCACATAGTAAGTTCCTAAGAAGCACGGACACTTCCCGCCACCGGCGTGTCCGTGTCGGACACGTATCGGACACCGACACGTATCGGACACTTCGTCGGATATTTGTTTAGGATTTAGAAAAAATAGGTCTATCTTTATGGGTCGGTCAAGATTTTAAATAGGCTAATTATGTGTTTGTTAATGTTAAAATGGGTAAATCATGTTTTAGTATTGTTTTTTATGCAATAAGTATAGAAATTTTTATTTTCTTTAGGCTATAAAGTTAAAAAAATTAAATTAAAAAAATTTAATCGACGTATCGGCGGCGTGTCGGTGTCACTTTTTCTAAAATTGCGTGTCGACGTATCCGATACGTGTCGTGTCGGACACGCGTATCCGTATCGGTGCATTTCATTGAAATGCCGCCTTTTGACCTACATTTGTGTCTGTTAGTTAACATTTTTGTACATGAACCAACATATCCAAAAGAGTTGTATCCTGGTGAAAATAAATAAATGCAGTTCTGATAATTTATTTGTATCAAAATTTCTTCCAAGATTAAAATGTTGCCATCTGGATAAGCAGCCTATACAGCAAGTAGAACGGTTTTCCAAGACGAGACAACTTTTATCTGAAATATTAAGCCAGATGGATGTTATGCAAGGGTGATGCACATATTTTACTCCAAAGATTTGGATTTCGTCGTTTCTTCAGGTACTCACACTTGAGCATTCTTTTATATTATGTGCAGGCTTTGGCATTGGCAATGACTTATCAATTGGTCACAGATCATCACAAACAGCGTCCACCTATTGATGACCTCGGGCCAAATGATTCCATTCCAAACCCTCCCAGAGCTGTCGTACCCCCCAGAAAACTGAGTTGATACAACCACAGTTTTGTTGCTTCAGATTTTATGCTTCAAGCACGGCCTTTCCCTTGGCTTGTAAGTTTATATTTTAAGGATGTTCAGTACTCTGTGGAAACTGAAAACAATTGCCTGATCTGGGAATCTCTTACACGTACAACTTGCATTGCATTCAATTTGAAGAAAAATCAGCTAGAAGTTGATCTTCCAATTCATCAGAATTCAAGGACTCTGTATTCTGAGAATTAGTTCCATTAGCCCTGCAATCAAGAATCCTAAGGTGCTATCCTTATCACTTTGGGAAATATTTTTAAGGTTTACATTAAGAAATGTGGAAGAACAATAACTAGTATATACCGCTTTCCCGATCCGACCGTAGGTTACAATTCAAATTCAAATATGTAGCACATGAAGACGAAAGTGGATTTGATAATTTGATTTGAAGAGAAGGAATTTGAAGAACATAATAGATATGATGGAGAAAAATCAATTTTAAAAATGACGCAGCAGATGAAGAAGAATGTGGATTTGAGGACATTGAATTTGAAGAAGATATGATGGAGGAAAATCAATTTTCAAAATGAAGATAAAGACAGAAGTATATGTGTTTTTTTGGACCAGTAGAGAGGAAACTCCTTACGGTCATGATAATACTGGCTTTTTTCATTTTTAAGAACTGTCCGACCGGTTATGAGTTTGCTTTGAGAGGTAAACGATTTGCATTCATTTTTCTCTCTCTTTGTTCTTGTGCACAAAAGGGTAAAATAAAACATTTGTCCATTAAAGACAGCAGCTCACTAGGGAAAGTCTTGAAGACATATTTACGTACCGTATCCAGAATTGACTTAAAACTGTAGGTCAAGAGAATTGTTAGACAGAGTGTTAAGCTCAAATTCAGGGCTTTCTTTAAACCTTTTTAAACTGCACGTCCAGCTCAAAAGAGAAGGCTTTATTCAAACTTGGAAAAGAGCCCAAATCTGCTTTTTAAATCGCAAGTCTTTTTAAGGGTCAAGTAAACGGTTGTGTTCGAGGAATCAGTTTGCTACAAACTAGATAGATTGAAGAAATGCTTTTACTATTAACTTGGGTTGGATATTAAGAAATAGATTGAGGAACTTTGGTGCAATTGTGCTGGCTGCTCCACAAACGGATCATGCCCTATACAGGACACGAGAGACTAGCATGCAAAAGGAAAACCTAATGCCGTGAACAGATAGACATGTAACTTTTTAGTTTGAAACAAGAATGCTCAAAGTAAGAAAGAAGATATCATTAGCTTCAAAAATTATCCTCAATTTCAAAATCCCATCTTTTAATGTAAGATGGACGCATCTCAATAGATAGTCTCATATACATTGACATACACTAATTCTTTTAAAAGAACCTAAATAAGCAAAAGAAACCAAAAACATAACAAGAAAGGAACTATGATGAAGTGGAAAATTCAAGCTGGAAAAAATGATTCAGCAATGGCTGGCAGCGCATTTTGTCTACCCTCTTCCATAATTTTTGTGCTACGTAGGTGTAAGGTTGCATTTATATCCTCGTACCCTAATTCTCACGCCTGGAGTTCCTTCGACGAGGAGCAGCAGAAGCCTCATTCTGCTCTGCCTTCTCCTCGGCCCTTTCCTCATTATTGGAAGTTTCAGCAGCATCAGGCTTCTTTGGCTTTGCGGGAACTCTAGCCTACATTCAACACATTAATATTTAATGAACAGTAAGTGAAATTATACAATGACGGCATGTTTCGTAAGGACGACTCAAAAGTATTGAATAATATTAAGAAATAAAAGAAATAAAAATCTTATCCATTAAATATCCAACTGCATACCAAACATGCCCTATTGGTATGAGAAACCAAATGCATTTTAAGACACGACAAAAGAATAGGGAGGCTCACCGGCTTCTTCCCACCAAAAACAAGCTTCAATAAAATTGTGAAGAAAACAACAACAAAGGAGATAAGGACTCCAATTGTGAGGTATGGTTGTTTCTCGGCCTTCTCAAGAAGATCCTGTTTTCAGTAGACAAGGTCTTAGACAATTGCAACATAGGAGACTAACTAATTTCCGCAAAAGCAAAACTCCATGTAGGACTTACCAAAACTTTAACCTTGTGGTCGCCCAAGAAGGGGAGGTCAGCAACCTTGTGAAGGTAGTCGAACACCACTTTCTGAAACAATTAACCAGAAAAGTTCCATTTCAGAAATAGCTGTGAGTAAAGCGTGGAAGCAGGAAAAAGAGAATGTCTCACTAATTACCTGGACACCCTTAAGCCCTTCAGAATCAGCAGCTTCCTCAGCCTTCTGTCTCTCTTTTTCTACATCAAATTTTGGCTTCCATGCAGTCTCCCTGTATGATTCTGCCACTTTGTCATCAGAAGCTATTAAAATATTGTCAAACAATAAACCATCTTGCATTGTCCAGATCTCAATGCCGATAGCTGTAATGGGATCAAAGTTTGGTAGCTCAAAATAGTCAAGGTTTCCAATTAGCTGGGGCTTCCAAATACCCTTGTAATTGGGATTCTCCACAAGGGGAGCATGCCATTTTCCCTTGTAAGCAGGATTCCTTTTCATTGGCCTCTTCCACTCCCCGCATCCAGGTGCATCTTCACATTTAGGGTTTTCAATTTTTGGAGCCTCCCATTCACCATCTTCTTCTTCATCCCAGTCTTCTAGTTTGGTAGCCTCGGGATCATCAATCTCCTCAGGCTCGTCATCCAACCACCCCTCAGGTTTCACAGCGTCCTCATCCTCAATTTCCATTGGAGCATCCTCGTCCCAATCATCTGGTTTCTTGGCATCTGGGTCTGGGATTTTTGCTCTCTCGTCCCAATCCTCAGGCTTCTTATCGTCTGGGTCAGGAATAGTTTTAGGAGGAACGAGTGGTGGCTCAAAGTCATCATCTGTGAGGAAGTTAGCCTTCTTCTTCTCTTCCCCATCAACCAAGATTCTCAACTCATTATCAGGTTTCAGGATGGCTGTATAAACATGGGTCAATTTGTCAGAAGGCACTGATGGTGGATATTTGAGGTGGTGTTCAATATACTCTCCACTCTTGGGGTTCTTGTGCTTCAAAATGAAGTGAACCTTGTTTGTTGCTCCACATTTATCAGGACCAAACATTATTGTATAAGGTGATTCATTATCAAATTCCTTGGGAATCCATCCAGCAGCCTGGGGACGGAGGTATTTGATATAAGCACCACCACATTCAAGGCCGTTCTGAAGGCGAACCTCATATTGAAGGACAACAGTTCCATCATTGAGGTCAATATGCTCGTCAAGTTCCTTTACAATAGCATACTTCCTGGCCTTATCACTCACAAGCAGACCATAATCATCATGCCCCTCACTCTTCACACGTTTCCACACACCTGAGAAAGAATCACGCATCATATAAAATACAAAATGCCCCCTCAAAAATTACACCATCGAATTTAAATGCAGATTGGCTGCACAACCCAAAGGATTACCTAAGTACATGTATTATATGTAATCATGCAAATTCACTATTAAAGCCAAAAACCCCCCCCAAAAAAAAAAATGAAAAGAAAAATCATGCCAGCTGCCAGATGGCTATTCCATCAGGAAATAGAGACATGGATGCATAATAGTACTTCAATAACTATCATTGGTACACGTTGTAGCAGCACGGTATACAACATATGGAATTTTAATCTTCCTACAATATACCAACACTCACTTGATTAATAGTGCTGCAGGCACTTCAATGCTACAAACGAAAAACACATTTTAAACAAGAACAGTTATAAAAGCATTTAGCTATCTCCTGCACACACACAAATCCCAGAGGATACATATCATTAATGCAGACTTTTGAATTTTCACATTCAGCTCCAGAAGCTTACAGTAATCATGCATCCACAGATTGAAACACCATATACAGAGTTAATCATATTAATATCCGCAGGTAGTGTTAAATAAGCGCACTCAAGAAAACAGTTAAGAGCCTTTGGTGAATAACTATTTAACTTTCAACACATAAATTGAAATTCATTGGAATTGCGCAGCAGAACTCACCTTGGTAATCCTCTTTCTCAGATACAATCCACCTCCCTTCGAATGTCTCATCAAACGACTCGTAGAATTTCTACAAACATCGAATGAAGGGGAAAAAAAAAACACATTATTGTCCAATTAAAACAACAGATCCAAATAATTTAAATCAAAATGCAGAAATAAATACATCAATATACAATGTCGTACCACATCTTCGGAAGCGCATAGCTGAGAAACGAAGCTCCCGATCAATAACATCAACACATTTTGCACAACGCAAATCCTCCGTTTACGATCCCCCATCAGTGAAGCAAAGAAATCACAAATCCAAATCCAAAAATTATTACTTAAATTATAAATCTGCGAAATTTAATTGTTCGATCTGAAGGGGCAATTAGGATATGAAATATTCAGAGAGTGAAGACACGGTTCCGGGGTTTGAATTGTAGATATGTGAGTGCATTTTGTATAGATCCGGAGAGCAATGGAGTCGAGTTGTTTCAACCAATAACATTTTTCCACCTGGGGTGTGCTAATGAGTTATCGCCACGTGGATTTGATGAGCTGATACGGGTTAACCCGTTTACTTTGACTTGACATCTATTTCTGTTTTTCTAATTTGGAAAGAAAATGGAAAATCAGAAGCATCAGTGAAAAAGAGAAATCACTAAATTAGTCCTCAATCTATTGTCTCATTAGCAAATTAGTCTCTTTACTTTAAAAAGTAGTAAATTAACTTCAATTATTCGTTATAGTTGCACAAAGAGTTTTCAATGACGGAAACTTCTTAATCCCTACTAAACTTGTTGGGTTTTATGTCTCAAAGTTGGGTTGATTAGTGGGTCGTATTGTATGATCCAATTGATTCAATTGTTGTTTGCTATATGTGGCCCAAGGCAATTTCACTTTGACTCGGTTCTTCAATAAGTGGGCTGCCTTTTTACAGCTGGTGACACATGACTTGGTAAGAGTCGTTGGATCAAGGTGAGGGACTATTTCTTTTAAATACTCATTTCTTCTTCATTTTGTCCAGCAGAGTGAGATACAGTGTAGTCATTCAATTTTCTTCTGTAGATTAGACTCTTCATCTTTTTTTTTTTGGGCTTCGCGTGTAGGAGATCTGAGTGGTTTTCTTGTAAGAAATAAGAGAGGGGGATTGTTCACATATTGTGTGAAGGGTATCTTGAGAAAATCAGATATTTGAGTAATTTCTTTATTTGTAAACAACATCTCAAGTTGTGATATTTTTAGTGCTGAAGCGATATCTACTTTTGGTAGATGTTCAACGAGTGACTAGTGTTTAGAATACGTGAACATACACGAACCCCTTTGTGGGTGAAATTAAAATCTGTGTTCTTTAGGTGGTGTTCTTTTTGTGTTTGTGTTTTATATTTTGTATTTTTTGTTTTGAGTGTTTGTTTTGATATTTTTGAAAATGTGTTCTTTTTGAAATTTTCGAAAATTGTTTCTGAAAATAGAAAATTCGAAAACGCGTTTCTTTGAAATTTTTTAGAAATTTGGACTTATTTAAAATTTAAAATAGTTATTAATTAAAAATAATTATTGTTAAAATTAAAAATAATTAAAAACTTGGAATTAAAAACAATTAAAAACATTTAAAAACAATTAAAAACATTTCAAACCACTTATTGTTGGAATTACAAATATTTAAAAACAATTAAAAATAATTTGAAAACAATTTGAAAACAATTATTTGAAATTAAAAACATTTCAAACCAATTATTGTTGGAATTACAAATATTTAAAAACAATTAAAAATATTTAAAAACAATTAAAAACATTTCAAACCAATTATTGTTGGAATTAAAAAAATTTAAAAACAATTAAAAAAATAAAAAATATTTCAAACCAATTATTTTTGGAATTAAAAATATTTAAAATAAATTAAAAACAATTATTTGGAATTAAAAACAATTAAAAACATTTCAAACCAATTATTGTTGGAATTAAAAATATTTAAAAACAATTTTAAAAAAATTATATTTGAAATTATTTAGAATTATAAATAATTTAGAATAATTATATTAATTCAGAACAATTCAAAAGAGCCGCGCATGCTGGTGCTCGAACCTCTGACCTCCAAAGAAGAATTACTGCATTCTGACTATTGTGGCAAGCAGCTACCTTCTATGAACAAAACGCGGCAAAAGATTATATTATTATTGTTTTGCCCAGCATAAAATGAAAAAAAAAAAGGTAAATAGCACAAAACGTCCCTACCTATTGAGGGTATTGTGGAAAACGTCCATACCTTCAAAATTTTGGCATTTTCACCCTTACCTACTGGATTTCCAAAACAAAACGTCCTTCAGTCCAAAAATATAGGGGTAAATTAGTCCAACCACTTTTTTCACATATATATTACTTCTTTTAAAATTGGGGGACTTTCCATGCAATTTTCAAAATTGCATGGCAAGCCCCCGTCCCCAAATGTCTCCGCCTCAAAACCCACTTCTCCGACACCGGGGTTCCATCGACATATCCCTTCTCCAATCCCGCCACAACTTCGCCATCTGCCCCGGTCGATTCCCCGAAATCCAATGTGCCCCATCTCGCGAAGCAGAAGTCCTGGGCCTACGTAGGAGATGAAGAAAATCAAACTGAAAATGCTCAAAATCAGTTGGTGCTTTATGACCCTGCTGTTGCCAATAGTGCTCGTGGAATTGGAATTGAAGCTGTCCCAGATTCCATTGTACATCAACCTCCATCTTTTTCTAGATTTCCCTTTTCAAATCAGACATCTAGGGTGTTGCCATCTGTCGGGGCTTTCACTGTTCAGTGTGCCAACTGTTTCAAATGGAGGCTCATTCCATTAAAGGCGAAGTATGAGGAAATACGGGAATACATTACAGAACAACCCTTCTTATGTGTAACAGCTCGTGAGTGGCGGTCTGATGTATCATGTGATGATCCACCTGACATTATAGAGAGTGAGTTTCTTCAGGGCCCGAAAGATGTGGCGATCCACAGAGTGGAAGAAGGTGGCGAATCGCGGTCTAAGGTGGCGGAGCAATCCGTTCACGGCGGGCTGGACGTAGGCGGGATTGGAGGAGGGATATGTCGATGGAACCCCGGTGTCGGAGAAGTGGGTTTTGAGGCAGAGACATTTGGGGACGGGGGCTTGCCATGCAATTTTCAAAATTGCATGGCAAGCCCCCCAATTTTAAAAGAAGTAATATATATGTGAAAAAAGTGGTTGGACTAATTTACCCCTATATTTTTGGACTGAAGGACGTTTTGTTTTGGAAATCCAATAGGTAAGGGTGAAAATGTCAAAATTTTGAAGGTAGGGACGTTTTCCACAATACCCTCAATAGGTAGGGACGTTTTGTGCTATTTACCCAAAAAAAAATGCTGGATGTTGGACTCGAAACGTGGACCTCCTCCGCAAAACGCGCGTTTTCAACCGTTTTGAAAAACAGCCTTTTTTGTACACAAAATGCAAAAACGTTGAAAACATCACTTTCTATTTCCTTTAAAAAAAATTTGGATGTTTTGAAAAATTTATTTTCAAAAATGGCAAACAGAACGTGTTTTCACTATTTTCAAAAATAGAAAACAAAAAATAAGTTAAAAACACTAAAGAGAACACACTCTTAATGCTTTGAAAACCAACTTACTACTTTGGAACAATTAAAGACTAATAGTGTAATATTCCCTTGGATAAATAAGAGAAAATTGTATCATAAATCCCCATAGGTATGGCCTTCATAGTACGTTGGTTCTTAACTTTTCAAATAAAGCATTTAGATCCTCAATCTTTAAAACTAAGCATTTGAATCCTCAACATTTCACTATTGTTGCAAAAATAGCCACAACCCACAATGAACAATTTCTAACCAAATGTTCGTGGAAAACTCTACCTTCTTATTTTTAAAAAAACTAAAATGACGGTTATACTAAAAAGTTGTATAATTTATTTTATAAAATTGCAACATTTCATTTCTTCATACTTTTTCATCTTATGATTCCAAGTTTAATTTCAAACTCACGACGTGTATGAGACACCATGACCCTTGCATGAAATTGTCATATGTAAATGCTTTATTTATGGCATTTCATAAAGTATTTTTAAGAAATCATGAAAATTATCCCTCTAATTTTCATGCAAATAAAATTTTCATTTTTTTAAAATTCTGCGTGCAATATTCTGTGACGAAGATACAGTTTTATTTGTCGGTTTTTGTGTGATTAACTATGTGTTATTCCACGGGAACGAATATTCATTTATCTTAGAAGAAAATAATTGCTCGAGAGTCGAGACTTTGAAGTACACTATAGAGAATAAAAGTGAAGAAAATGAATATTTCACCTTGCAGCCAAAATGAACTGTCGAAACTGCTGGTATAAGAAGGCCGGCAATGTCCGAACCCCCACGCCTCAATGGCTCCTCCTTCAACCTTAATTCTCAGCATGAAGTGAAAGGGCCATTGAGGGAGAGAGTTCAGAGAATGCCAACTTTCTGCAAATAAGAGGCACGAAATGGAGGAGAGCCCTACTCACTACGTACTCTCTCTCTCTCTCTCTCTCTCTCTCTCTCTATAAATCTGTATGATGGCCAGAAAAATCCATATTTGGCTTAGGGGGGCGATAATTTGGTACTTCGTTTAAGGGGGATTGTGCAAACAAAATACTTCAAATTATAAGGGAGAGAGGAGGGGTTGGTCCAGCTTGACTTGTGTATCTCTCTGTATGTAAGTGTGTATATATAATACTTGTTTAGACATTGCTCTTTCCAACCTCTGGGGACCAAAACTTAGTTGATATTGTCATTATATATAAATATAACCAAATTATTATAAGTTTATTAGTTTCTCATAGCCTCCATAGGAATTAGGAACTGATCAGAGAAGATTACAAAGAAATTTTAACTTAGGTTTTAGTCTCAACTTCCAAGAGTGAAGAAGGAGACCTATTACTATGCATCCAGCTCATACTTGTGACGTGGTGCCTTGAACTAGCTTTTGTGTCTGCTCAACACAGCCAAGGGCTGGTTATTTATAATTATTATATATCTTCGTTCATTATTAATTATTACGTTAAATTAAACAAATTAATTTGTATAAAATCCAAACTAAAAAAGAGATAAGTATACGATATGTTAGTATATTATTCGCTGGAGTGGAATTAAGAATTTTTGGAAACAGAAGAGCTACTGAAAAAAAATTTAAAATCGGGTTGTTACTAAAAATAAAAAAAATTTACCTATAAAAAACGATTCCTAGGGCGGGACCGAACTATAGCCCCATCCTGCCCCCTAAATCCGCCAATGATTATTTGTTAGATTATACATTATAGGATCGTGCAATACTAAATTAAAGAAGAGAGTTGTATCCTATAGATCAACATATTTGGTTAATTAAGCTTGAAAAGTTACTATTAATTTTAAGTAGTTTTCAAGCGTGTTTTACTAAGTTGTTTTTTTTTTTTTACTTATAAGTAACAAAAAATTACTTATTTTAAAATGTACTTATTTAATTATAAGTGTTTTTAAACTTAGACAAACATGCACTAGATAGAACCTACATGATTAAAGAAGAGAGGGTCATAAGATGTTATAGTCTATTTTCTTGTGAAATATATATTACTTATAGGTAAGAACTGTATTATTGACTAATAATATATTTAATTTGGTGAAAATATAATTTTTTTAAATTTACTACAAAGTTATTAACTTAATGCTTTTGTGTTTGGAACTAATTAATTATCTATCATGTAATATTAACTAATTAATTTTTCATTTATTTAATATTAAATTGGACTAGACATCGACCATATGTCACATATATAAGTGTTTTTATTTTATTTTTATGTCCGAATCACATATACGAAACATGTAATTATAATGATGCTTAATATATACCAAGGAAATTACAGCAGATTTTCCAAAAAACTTCAATACCTAAGTTGTACATGGCTGTAGAAATGGTCAAGATTTTTCATTCTACCAAGCCTGAAACCCTAATTCGAGATTTTGCAACAACCCAAAACCCTATATTTTGCAGTAATTTGAATTACACCACAAGGGTTTATTGCATAAATTTATATTGAGATTTCTCTTTAATTACGTAGCTTTTCTCACGTGGATGGTTCGACTCGACAAATGATCTCTATAAATTTTTATTTTCTAAATTTTAATTTTTAATAATGTTCAATTCACGTATCAAACATTGCTTACAATAGAATCTATAGAAATATTCTAATAGCCTGAAAATAATTTATAACCCTAATTCAAGCCCTAGATTTACAATAAATTAATTTGCAACACCCAGGATATAAAACATTATAAATTTTTTCTAGATGATAATAATCAAAACCCTATATTTTGAAGTGATTTGAAAATATATAAACCAATAAGGGAAATTAAAAGAAAATTGAATAAATTGATTTGGTACATCAAGTAAACAGTGTTTAGAAAAAATCATTGTTGAGCCATTACACCAGTCGGGAGGTCGGATAATCATTGAGTGTATATAAGTACACGGAAAAAAAAGAAGTTCCGTCTGATACTACTAGCTAATTAATTATCAAATATGTCGAGAGTTCTCTTTACGTATGTACCTTTTGTAATATCTAGATGGCTCGGCCTGATTGAAGTCCGGAGAAAATGTGTCTTCAACGGTCCTCAAGCCTTCCAATACTCCATTGCTACGGAAGATTGATAGCAGCATAATGGAATATTGGAAGCCCTTGAGGACAGTTGGAAACTTTACTAATGAAACAATTATTCCTCTCTCTCTCTCTCTCTCTCTAACTTCTCTTCTCTTATAGCATGCTCTCTACAAATTTTGACAGGCAATTATA
Organism: Forsythia viridissima; assembly: GCA_030279155.1. Classification (NCBI taxonomy): domain Eukaryota; kingdom Viridiplantae; phylum Streptophyta; class Magnoliopsida; order Lamiales; family Oleaceae; genus Forsythia; species Forsythia viridissima. The sequence continues at coordinate 11,923,348 of CM059042.1, forward strand.
ATCCAACGGGTTTATATAGTTGACTGATAATTAATTTATAATTATTCTGTTCTCTTTTTTATTTGTGACGTAAAATATGTGACGTCAGAATCCAGATTTGAGTAATTTAAAAAAAATGTAAATATCACTTTTTAAGTATTCTTTTTTTTTCCCCTTACATTTAGTAAATCAATTAATTAAGCTTTCTTAAATTAATTCTTAGTTTAATTTCAAAATAAGTAACTTATATTTAGCTAATTATTCAGATTGATATAAAATGTATTTATACTAGCACTTACTTATTTACTTATAAATAAACTTTTTAATCTGAGCCAAGCTGCCATTTACTCTTTACTATTCATTAATGTGATCCATATATATATTCAACTTGTCAAGTTAATTATTAACCAGTGATTATAGTTTTATTTTGATACAAATCACAATATTTGGTACATAATAATATCAGCCATATTATATAGCTTTTGTGTTTTATTATTGTTTACTTCGTTTTGCAATATAAAAATTGTACAGGTTTAATCGTGCACATAATATACAATAAAAAATAAATTAAATTTTTATTAATTGTATTGTCTAATTTTTTATTTGATGTTATTTTACTTCGTTAAGATATAAATCTCACGTCGGTTAAATACCAAAATATTAATATGTATATAAAGACTTTGATTAATCCTCTTAATAATATTGACATTTTAAAATAGAATATCAAATCTTAATATGATATTAAAATTCATTAAGCTCAAACAAGTATTCGGATTTCAATATTGGTGTGCTCAAACAAGCCATCTTGCGAAAGCATGTTAAGAGTTGAATCCCATATTGGTTAAATACAAAAATATTAATCTGCATACAAAGGCTTGTGCTACTCTTTTAATAAGATCGACTTTTCAAGATGGAACTCATGTGAAAACTCAAGGAGTCGTTTCACAAGTCGAAGGGTCAAGAAAATAGTTGACGCCTTTTCCACTTGAATTAAAACGACAATTTATACTTTTTCACATAATATTACAAAAAAGAAAAAAAGAAAAGAAAGGGGAGGCACTCGCACTACCATGTGTTTATTGGTATATAGCACTGGAATCCACTAATCAACATTTATTTACTATTATTTAATGCAGGTAAATAAAAGTGAATCATCTAATGATTTAGACACACTGGACCACCACAATTAAAAGCATAAAAACATGCCCTTCCACGAGAACCACGTTCAATTTCTGGGCATTTTCATTCGGGAATTTTTAGGTTTACCTTTTTATTTTACGTTGTTTATTAACTTACTGTAATTATTTATTTCTACTTGAGTTTGAGATTGATTCTGGAAAAATATTGATAGAGCCAACTTTAAACTCGAACATTTATGAACGCGTAATGATTTTTATAAATCTTTTATTTTGTACTTATTTTGTGTTCTTTTATCTTTTAATTACTATATTAGTATCTCGTTTGAGATTATTTTTAGAGCTTCAATTTCTAATTTTCAAACAATCACATTTATTTTAAGTATTTGATAAATTTTTATTTTAGAATTGTTGTACAAAGTAAATCAACATTTTAATGTTTTTGTCTGTGTATTATTAAAATAGATATTGATTATATTTATCATCTTTTTATTTAACAATTATTATTTATTTAAATTTATAGTCTAACAATGATCTACCATTTAATATTGACTTATTAGGTGAACTAATAATCTAATGACTAAGTGAATTGTCTAAGATTATCGAGACGATTTAGATAAAATGTATAATTATGTTTTTTTTTTCACACTTGGAGCATGTTTAGCTAAGCCAAGTGTTTACGTTTCTGTAAATAAGTAATTTTTAAATAATAATATTATTAATTAACTTTTTTGAAAGTAAGATAAAAATTACTCTCAAGATAATTAACTTTTTTCTTTTATATATAAAAGTATCAAAAAAATAAAAAAAAATAAACATATCTAAAAATTGAAAAAGACAATTTTACCTTAAAAAAAACCTAACGAAACAAGAGTTCAAACACGCGAGTATGGCAGAAGAATATAGTATATTCGACAGTATTGAAATTATTTTTAAAGTGTTTCTAAGTTGCGAGTTCTATAGAATGTGTAGATAATAAGTAGATAGTAAATTGTGAGTTCTATAAAACGTGTGGATAAAAAATATATTTGATCAATTTGACTAACTTAAATTATAATTTAAGCTTAGCCAAACATGAGCTTTATATATTCTCCCATATGTCTTTGATTTTTGCAAGTAAACCCTCTAAACGTGATGCTCCATGATCATGATTTGACTTGATACTCCAAGTAAAATTAAACAGGAATAAGAATTTCAATTAGGGATTGAGTTAAAATCCTTGGAAATGGATTATATTCCCATCTAACCTAAAAGGTGTTCATGGCTATAGAGAAAAATCTTGTTAATTATGTTAATGGTATACTTTGGTAAAGGATTTTATTCCCCCCCACATTTCAACGCATCCTCAAGACTTTTTGAGCACATAGTGGTATCTTTACAAGATATGTTATTCAAGTTGGATTAAACAGTATTAACGAATTTATCTCCATTCTCCGTACCAAAATGTTGCTATTGCCCTATACCTTTATTTCCACAGAATTTGCTCACTAAACACGTAGCCTTTTGAGCTCTATAAGAACTTACTTTTGCATATAAATAGCCATGCCTAGATTTACTTTATACATAACTTTTCTAAAGGCATAATTATTTACTATCTAATGCACAAAAGTTGAAAGAGTGCATACAGCACTCGAGATCCAACCCGGTTCCGGTTCAGTTCAATCAACCGGGTTAGACCGGGTTTTAAATCAGTAAAAGAGTTGCATATCCTACTGCTGCAAACTATTACTCGTGGATCAAACTGAGAATTCAAGAAAGTAGGCACTATTCACAAGCTGCAGCTGAATTGACCAAGATGAATGTCAAGATCAAACATCTATATATCCATTGTGTTCTTGGATCATGTTTGGCTAAGCATGAAAAAGTTACTTATTTACTTTCTAAATTATTTATTGTCAAACATAAAATTCAAGATTCCCGACTTACTTTCTGAAAAAAATGACTTCCAAATTCAAACACAGCAAAACATGCTTGATATTACGAAGCACAAACCGATTAACATAAAAATGATACTGAAAAGGTACAAACATTTCTGAGATGCTTTTATTTAATTGACCTCAGATTGTGAAAAGCATATATCCAATGAGCAAATAAATCAACAATATCCTGATATCCAACGATAGACTATACACGAAAATTGTATCCATAGATTATTAAAATATAGCAAAAATGGTAAGTTCCCAATAATTGGTATTTGTTGTGCATATAACATGGCAGAAGTATACAACAATTACCTAGTACTCAACATAGACATGGTTATGTATCCTTAAATCTGAACGTAGTTAATCAGTCAATCCCCATAGCCATCTCGAGGGGGATAAAAATCTAATTATGTCCAAACAATGACCATCAGTTTCGAAAATTATCTTATTCAACTTTCATCATCATCAGTGTTTTTTTTTCTTTTTCCCAATGTGTAGCCATCTACCAGTAGTTGAGCATCCTCTATTCAAGATCTAGACTCTTTTTCATGGTTTCATAAACCAGATATGTAATGCTTGCTGCCGGTACAACTTTAAGAAGATTCGGGAATAGTCCTTTGTAGAATCCCCTTAAACCTTCTCGCTGAAATGTTCTATAGAATACATCTGACATTCCCTTGTATGCAGCATCTGTATTCATACGCTGAGCTTGCATTCTATAAACTAATGCTTATTAGAATAACTGGGAGTAATATCACATATATTCTGTGAACTTGACCAAATGAAAAAAATGACTAGTAGAAAATAACAATAATATGAATATTTACCTCGTTCTTATCACCTGCAGAGGGTAAACACATGTTGCTCCAAGTGATCCCGAAATTGTTCCACAACCGAGTTGCACAAGAGGACCAGGTTCTGCATAACATTGGAAGTTTTAACAATTGGAATGATCATGATACACCTGATGAAATAAAAAGACAAGCATGCGGAACAAGTACTCAGAAACAGAGAAAAATATAGACAATACCACCGTCGTTAAGAATATATTTCCTGGACATATCTTTCAATGTCTCATAGGCAGCTAAGTCAATGCCTGCATAAGGAATAATTCCAAGAAGAGATGGCACCAACCCTCTGTAAAAGGCTCGAGGTCCCTCCTGAACCCAAATATCTTTGGATAATTTCCTCAGATTCGGCACGTTTCCTCTTTCACAAGCATAGGTTTGTAATCGAGTTTTCACAAGATCCATTGGATAAATAGAAGTTTGCGCCACAGCTCCAGCCAATCCACCAGAAACAAGTCGCCCCACGGTTCCTATATCCCCCTGCTTTTCACCTTTAGCATCTCCAATTAGAGTTTTCAACTTTTCGTAAGTGTAAAACTTGATGGCACTTTCTGGTGCAACTTTCAACACATTTAACCCATTACCCCGGAAAAACCCCAAAAAACCACCTTCCTTCCATAATTTTTTAACTGCAGGAACAATAGAAGCACGATCAGTTTGTACTTGTAACAACACCTTTAGGCGATCAAGAGGCGCAGTTGCAGTACGAGAAGCAGCTCCGGCAACTCCACCTGCAATCAAATATTTGCTTGCATGAACATGCTTGCCGATGCCTTCAGGAATCATGGCCTGTTCGCCAATATCTACAAGATATACCCTTTCCCAGTAGCGATATATGTTTTCTATGGTAGCCTCGTGTGGATAAAGCAGAAGAAAATCCCTCCATTCTTCAAAAGTTATAATTCCATTATTGTCTTTATCAACATGCTCAACAAAATGAGCAAGTTCATCGTCGTCCATTTCTATCCCTGCAAAAAGAAACTGTCATGGCTTATAAGATAAAGACAACTGATATACTGGAAAATTCATCACTGGAATTATTCCAGCCAAGACTTGGAAATTCAAAAATTCACCATGAACACATAAAGGAAAACACCGATGACTTTATAATGTTCTTTGAACGAGGAAATCAACAGAAATTGCAGCCCCCACAAAAGATCAGCAAAAACCCAAGCAAAGAAGGAAATAAATAAAAATAGAGGCTAATTGATAATCTTTGAGTTCTAATCTAAATATCTATTGAAACACTATACAAGCAGAGTAAGTGAGCTATATAAATACGGAAAAAAAAAACATAAAGTAAATAAAATAATCAGTGTTTAAATAGAAAAAATTAATAGATTAAAGGAGAAAATTATTCTAGTATTGTGGCAGTAATAAGATATAAAAGTCCTAATTTCCAACCTAAGAAGCACAGATAGATACCGGGATATCTGGAATTCCATAAAAGTGGAATATGAAATGCAAGAGACAAATTTAATATAGATTAAATTCTATTATACACTGTCATAATAAGCTTAAAAGGTCAGTTTACGGAATAATGATTAGACCTGCTATGCTTTATGGTATTGAGTATTGGACTCTTAAAGAACAAAATGTACATAAGATAAACTTAGTGGAAATGAAGATGTTAAGATGATGTGTGGTCATACTAAAATGGATAACATGAGAAATGAGAAATATGCCAAAAGGAGAGGTGCCACCGGTTGAGGATAAATTAAAGGAAGGACAACGTAAGTGGTTGGCACATATTTTTCGTAGATCTAAAGAGGCTCTCATTAAGAAGAGTGACCCAATCTCAATACAACATGTCAGAAGAGGGAGGGGTAGACCAAAACTAATGTGGCACATGGTAGTAGTTACAAAGCATCCAGACGCTTTAGATCTTCCACTAAATCTAGCAATGAACTCAACCAAACGGTGGAAATGGATTCACATTGCCGATTCCAAATACATTAGGAGCAATGCTTATTTTGTTATTGCTTTGTTGTTATTGTAAACTATGATTAATATTTGTATTAATAAAATTGACACACTTAAGTGAATAGTACAATGTTGTATAGATAGTTTAAAGAATTAAAAATACGAGTAGATTAGTGGTTTCTGAGTTGGATAAGACGAAAAAAATCTACTTTAACAAAGAACATTAGAGGTAGGTGAATGAGGATAGTGTTCATCAAGTATTGATATTGAACTATGAGTCTCGTTAGGTTACTTTGTTTCTTAGTTATTAAACCATTGTCCTATTTTTTGTTGCTATCCGTAACCGAGAGGGAGATGAACAAGGCGGAAGCATAGATTTTCAAATTTTTACAACCTCTCTTTAAAACCAAGATCAGGACCCACGTAGCGTGTTGTACAAAAATAATATGCACACAGTGAATTGAAGTGTTAAAGTGAATTGAAGTGTTAACTCAATTGCATAGATCCGTTCCTCTTTGACTGTTCACTCCGCTTCAAGATTCCAACCACTACTACAAAAGATGCTATTCAAGTGGTAGGAACTTCATATCCAAGCTTGGGCTGAATCTAGGATAGGATTGAAGAAAATGCTGATAGTGCACTATGTGTTCTTACGAGAGAGAGAGAGAGAGAGAGGAGGAGGAGGGAGGGTGGCAAGTACAAGATAAGGTTTAGGGGGTGCTCGCCATCTCTCCTGTACACATAGCAGCAGGCTTCTTCAAATCTACATAGTCCATATCCAGCCCAGTCTCCTATCTGTAGCCCTAATCTAATAAAATACCAGTATTGTAGGTGAGAATGGAGGACCAACTGTTCCATGGTGTCATTGTTGGTTGTCGGGAGCTCTTAATAATTTTGAAGTTCTGGATACATGGGCGTAGACTGTTTTGCGGGGTTACAGTTTATATTGAGAACCATGTTATCTTTCTGTAATGTATATATTATGAAAATCAAGTTTAAGTTGTATATTTTTGTTGTCTACTTATAATGGTGTAAATTATCTTAGTTATGTACAAGTTAATGTACCTTTGAGACTTATGTATGATTAAAGGGCTATTTTGTCTAGGCAAATCGATCAAGCTAGGATTGACAGTCTAAAATATCCACCATCTCGCCAGATAGAAACCTATTTTCTACAAGATTTTTAGACATTGTTATCATATTATATTGTAATTAGACTATACATATGGAAGGAGTGTGACCCCAAATCCCTCCGAGCCCAATAAATTGGACAACCAATCATGAGATCATTCAGAGGGAAAACTAGAAACTATTGATTTTGTCAATCGATTTTGGAAAGAAGTACTTCCCATTTATACAACACATGAAGGTTTTTCTCCCCTACTCCTCTTCTTTCAAAATTCCCAACAAGCTGAGAAATACTTGCCTCCTTATTTTTCTTTTATCACAACTCACAAGTACAGGGGGCAAAGAAGCATCTAAGACCTTAGAATAAAATAAATATTTACATATGCGTGCGTGAATGCATGTAATTGTGCATCAAGGATGTCAAGATTTGAATCCTTCTTCATATTGCTTTGGGTGGTGTTGAGGATCGAATTAAAAGACTGCGGTATAACTCATAGAAAAGGATAAGTAAATTATATGACTTGTTAAAGTTACAAAGATTTATCTTACATATTGGAAAATCAAGCAGAAGAATATTGTATAGCCAACAATTGAATAATTCTTGAGGTCGACGTGTTGTTTCTATTATTCAAATCCATTTAAATTTTTTAATCATAACGGCGTGGTATTCTAAGATCCAGATTGGAATTTCAACACCTATGGTGCATATACAAAAATAAATATATGTAAGATAACAGGAGATGCAATGCAATATATTCCCATCAAGCATAATGGAGAAAACAAGAGATGAGCCCATTTTCAAGAGCTTTCTTTGTCATGCATCCAACCTGAGTTGTGGTGAAGACTACCTCATTTACATTTGAAGCTCTAAAATTAATATTCAATTAATTAATGGCATTTAATAATAATTAAATTTTTAAGATCGAATTTAATAATTTAATTCCATTATTTTTATCACTTTGCAACAAAATAATCATATTAAATATTAGAACAAGTATTGTAGTTATATAAGTTTGTATATTTATATAATAAAGTATAAATTAATTAAGAATGAGACTAAAAATATATTATTTAAGTTGAAATAATGGTAAACAAATAATCTACATGACTACATGTGATTCTAAATCTACCCCAACTGAATTGTTCCTCCCAATCATAAAAACACTTTCTCTCCTTCTTCACCATTTCTTGAAACACAGATAATTATAAACATTATTGAGATTTTTTAGACTAAAACAGAGATTCTATACATGTTACAACTTGTTATGAAATTTCTCAACTAGCCAAACAGAAAACATAAGATAAAAGACAATGGCAGCATTGCCACCATAACGCAGCAACTGATTTTAGTATAAACTACATTTAGTGCCAATCCCATGCCTTCTTCAGTGGTACATTTGACTGTTCCAGCTCCAAGATAAGAAAGGAGGAAGATTAATGGTCAGCACAACACTGGTAAGCAAACCAAAAGGTTCTAACTAGCCCAATGTGCGTTTGTGGACAGCACTTATAAAGTACAATATTACGGTTGGACAAGCAAAGCATAGCATATTGCACTCTTGAATCCTTTAGATTAAGCAATTGCTCTATTCTCTATATTATGTCAAATTTTGGTATGGTAGAACTGAATCACAAAAATTTTAGCACAAAAGTCACAGTACATGTTACTTGGAGTAGCATTCTACATGCTAGCAGGGCTTTGTAGCCGAAGTTAAACCACAGCCTCTTCTTGAATATTAAGCCCATGAAAGAATAAATTATTAGAGATGCTGTTACAGCTTTACCAGATAGGGAAGGGAGACTACAGAAACCAATACTACCTTAGCACTTAACTATAGCTGGCATAATGCAGTAGACTGTAGCAGTGATCCTCAAATCACTATCACAAAGATGAAAACCGTGTGTTCTTAGAACCCAATATTACATTTTGCATTAATCTAATTAGTTTCCCTATTAATTCTGATCTGCTAACACCTCCAAGTCAATTGCCGTGCTAAATCAAAAATAGATTGTTGCCAGTTTCTAACATCTCAATCGTATTCTAATTCTAATGAGTATTCCTCCACCATTCATTCGAGACAAACTAGTACCCGATTAAGATTCGATATACTTGGAACAAAATTCACTGTACTATTAATCCAATTGCACTGAAAATTTACTTTGTTGCACACAGAGTTTCCGTACTATGACAATTTACTTCAAGTACTCATCTAAGGACAAAAGCTTTTGGCATCTCTATCATCAAAATTCTTTAAAGTAAACAACTCCAGTTCACATTATATATCTAAAATACCAGTACACAAAGCAATATCATCATACACAAGTGGGCGTAAAAAGGCAACGACAAACAGTACATTAACTCAAACCAGATTTCAAATAACAATAAAAGAGGAACCGTGGTAGTAATAATATACCAGCTTTGACAAGAGCATCCCATAACTCCTCAGGCAAGATGCACCCATTGTGCTCAACATCAATAGCCTGGAAAATCCTGTACAATTCCAGCTCCTTATCATCCATATATTTCCTGAACTCCTGATAATCAACCCTCCCATCCTGATTTTCATCACAAACATTCAGTAACTCCTTAGCATACTTATAATCCGCCGGGATTTGCATTGCGGAAAGACCCTTTTCAATTTGGACAGAATCCAAGTACCCCACATTATTCGAGTCGAAAAAACTGAACAAACTTCTAATTCTGGAATCTCTCTCTTCTTTCGTCTCTCTCAAGGCCGATAAAACATGGTCTAGCGATACTGGACCCGGCTTTTTCACCGGGTTGCAGCCTCCGGACCGGGATTTATTTTCCTTTTCTGTGCCTTCGGACGCCATTGCTGGAACATTCACTGGCTCTCCACTCCCCCAGGCATAACAATTAACCAATAATACAGGAAATATTAAACATATTACGGGTTTTACACCACATAATAACAAGAAATTGCCAAAGGTTTATCTTTAGATTGGATTTTAATTTTGGGATCTATAGAGATAACTGGTTGTATGCAGAGAAAGTAGAAAATTGGGGGGGGTAATGGAGAAGTGAAGAAGGTAGAGGAAGAGAATATTTGGTAAGGATCTTCTTGCGGGAAGATCCGACGAAATGAGCCCGGCTGTCGATTTGGAGCTTCTTTTTCTTGTCGGGTCAAAAACGGGGATTAATTGATAAAAAGTTACTTCAAAGAAATTTTTTAGTTATTCAAGTAAATTAATTTATTTCAAAATTTAAATAAAAAAATTAGGGAAAATTGCCAATAAGTTATCTCCACATGACTTGTTTCAAATTAGGTCAAAATATTTTTTAAAATTGTGATTAAGTCATACTTCAAATCAATATTTTATATTAATTCCAAAATCACCCCATTTAACCATATTTTTCATTGACACAATCTTTCAACTCCACAAATTTCCTCAACCTCCGGCGACAACCTCCTCAACCTCCGGCGACCTCCGGTAACAACCGCCTCCACCTCCGGCGACAATCGCTTCCACCTCCGGAGACCTCCGGCGAGTGCTTTTTAGGCAGTTTTTTTGGTGAAGATTTTGGATCACTTTTTAAGCAGTTTTTTTTATGAAGATTTTGTTAGCTGTGAAACTACAAAAATAAATGACAAGTTACTATAATAAGAGACTTTTTCAAACATGTGTTTAGGGAGGTAGTACTGGTCAGCTTTCAGGTGGCCGGAAATCAATTTCTCGTACTTCACGTCACGGTGGAGCAGCCAGAGCTTCCGGTGGCTTGAAATATCCGTAGTGGATAACGTTTTATGGACTTTAGTCACAGTGTTTGAATCCTTAGCTTTGGTTTGTATGCTTTTTTATTTCTTCATCTTCTGTAGTTGTACTATATTCTTAATGTCTTAAGCATTGATCTATTCGTGCTGCAATAGAGGCTGGCCAATATGATTATCCTGGGTTGAGTATTTTAGCAGTTATGTAAACAATGAGCATTTTTCAGTTATATAAACAATGAGGTAAAATCTGTTGTTGATACTGTATTATAGAATAGCAACTTGATATTGTATTATACAAAACAGTATCACAACAGAAATGGGCATAGAATGATGTAAATATGAGCTTGAATGCTGTAAATATGAGCTTGAATACTCCACTATCTTATGTAAATAGGAGCTTGAATGCTCCATCATCTAATTGCTGTAAATAGGAGTTTGAATGTTCTATCATCTCATATTTAGTCATGGTATTTTCTTTGATACTATATTATACAAAACTGTATTACAGAAAACAGTATCACAATATAAATGGACATAGAATTATTGTAAATAGGAACTTGAATGTTCCATCATCTAATGTTTGAATATCTTAGTTTTAATCCATGATATTGTTTTAATGTCTTAGTTTTAATCTATGATACTGTTTAATTATGGCAAGGTTTAATAGATTGAAACTTTGTCATAATATTTCACTATCATTTGAAACATGTTTTAATCCATGATACTGTTTTAATTATGTGATACTGTTTGAATATATATATGTGATCTTTGATACTGTTTAATTATGGCAATGTTTGAACCTGTAATATTGTTTGAATGTCTTAGTTTTAATCTACGATACTGTTTTAATCTACGATACTGTTTTGTTTAGGTAATTAGTATATTTTGAAACATGTTTTAATCTATGATACTGTTTTAATCCTGTGATACTGTTTGAATATATGTGATCTTTGATACTGTTTAATTATAGCAAAGTTTGAACATGTGATATTGTTTGAATGTCTTAGTTTTAATCTACGATACTGTTTTAATCCATGATATTGTTTTGTTTAGGTAATTAGTATATTTTGATACCGTTTTAATCCATGATACTGTTTGAATTTATGTGATCTTTGATATTGTTTAATTATGGCAAGGTTTGAACATGTGATACTGTTTGAATCTATGTGCATTAATATAATTTGATATTGTTTTAATCTATGATACTGTTTTGTATAATACAGTATCAAACAAAACATATGACTAATTAAACAGTATCAAAGATAAAAGCATGATATCATAGTCATGTGTGTTGTTTGATATTGTATTATACAAAATAGTATCACAAAAAACAATATCACAATAGAAATGATCATAGAATTTGCATACGTGCTCAGAATTTTTATTATAATATGTTTTCGAAATGATCTCAACGAGACGGTCAAGACCAATCGCTTCGCCACTGCGTATGATGGATTTTACCCGTTTGAAGTCATCTCTTTAGCTTAAAATGACAATCTTTAATTTCTTTTTCAAAACAGTATCACAAATCCTCTAAAACAGTATCACGGATTAATGTACATTCTTTTGCTGCAAATTAAAGCTCTTCCAAGGTATCTGAGTCCTTTAAAAGTAAACACATACTTCACCAGAGCAATGCCAAGATGAAGAAAGAATAATTGCTCACTATCATGAAAAACAAAGAAAAAAAATTAGTAAATTTTACTATAATTAGAAACAGTATCATATATTGAAACACATCTATTGAAACAGTATCAAGCATTTTACATGTTCTAACATAAAACCCTAACTCACAACAACTACATTATCAAAAACTAGTTGAATCAGTTCATCCAAACTCCATTTATTAACTGCATTGCATATGTTTCAATTGGAACAATATCTCAATATTTTCATGATTATTTTTAACCGAAAATGGTTACTTTATACAAAAAAAAAAAAAAAAAACAATATGTTCACCATTGAAATATCAGCTTTCGAATTGTTTGTATGCAGTTACAGGTTATGGTGAGGAGAATCAAACACAAGAAGAAGATGAAAATTGTTAAAAGTAAATGAAGGAGTTTGTAAACAGGCATTGAAATGATTTTGTTGGTTTTTACGTGTTTAAATGACAGTTTTTACAATTGGAGGGTATATTGGTCTTTTAGTAATAAAATATGACTTTAGTTGAGTTAAGATTATATCATATGACTTTTCAGCCCACCATGACGTTAACAGTGACCGGCCCAAAATTTTCCCAAAAAATTATGTATTTAAAACCTTTTTATTTACAAGTACAACTTTTAAAGCATGGCCATACAAATGTTGTGATGCCCTTCCATTTTCATCTATTTTTATACACAAAATAGGGAAATTAATTGTGGAAATAATATATTTGTAATTTTTTTATTTGATATTGTCAGGTCTTATACATTTATTACTTTAGATTTTGAAACCAAATATCATTTATCTTTATTTCTTAAAGGTCTACCTTATAATATTCAAAAGAAAATGTGATTAATTAAATAATTAATATTTATAAGTTGTTATAGTTTGAATTGTCTATATTTATCTCGTTTTGATATAATAGATATAAAAATTCAATCTCATCTAGTTATTTTGCATCAATTCAACTTACTAAATAAATATGTACAATTATACATACTAGAAATACAAATGCGTCTAATTAATAAACTAACAAAAATTTACTTATCATCAAATTTTGCACTAATAAGTATTAATAACAAACATTTGTACTGTAATCAATGTTCTAATCAATGTGATCACGTGATATTGAACTTCCGTTTAAATTTATTGATGACACGTTTTGTGTGAAAAATAGTCCGGAATAAATTAGAATTAAAAATATATATATTGTTGTTGCAGGCATTATCTTTGTATGTTGTGGGAATGGTGCAAAAAAAAATTTAAAATAGTCGTTGACCACTTATATTTTAAAAAATATACATATATTTTTAATATGTTTTTTTTTTAAAGGTCCAAAATAACCCTCAGCATTGTGAAACATATAAATTTAAAAACTTCCAAACATTTGAAAAAAATCAAAAAATTGATTAAGTGTGAAGTTGGTAACCGCTCTGCACAGTTGAAATTTTGGATTTCTTCCTCAGTAGAATTCATAATCAAGAAGAAGGCTAGAACTCTGTATTTTTCGAGTAAGAGTTCCAACAAACTTCAAATGTTTTGTATTTACTTCAACTTAATTTGATATTGTTATGTGAAAATCTTTTAATAATGTTGAAAACATATTGGAACATGTTGAAACTACAGAAGAAGGACACAACTGATTGTAAATGAAACAATGTATTGATTAAAATGAAGATTGAAGTTCTTAGAGAACCGTAGTCGAACTATCGCCTGTTAGAATTTCATTTGATGTTATAAAGGTAATTGTTATGTTAACAGTCAAACCCTAGGTTAACAGGAGAAAGTGTCGTGTTAATAGGCCAAATGATTAGGTTGACCTACCAACATTTCGTTAATGGCAAACAATAAATTAACCTAAGAAAGTCACTTGTTAAATACTATTAACAGAAGAAAGTGTCATGTTAATAGGCCAAATGGTTAGGTTGACCTACCAACATTTCGTTAATGGCAAACAATAAGTTAACCTAAGAAAGTCACTTGTTAACCTAAGAAAGTGTTCGATTAACAGACACCAATGTTCTGTTAACCTACCAAAATGTTACCTGTTAACATGGTTACTTGTTAACCGAACAATTTGTTAAGTTAACAGAACATTGGTGTCTGTTAACAAAAGAATTTCTTAACCTACAGAAATTTATCTGTTAATAGACAAAAGGTATGTTAAATTTAGAAAATCACCTGTTAACACAAATGTTAGGTTAACCAACTCAATTGTTCCTGTTAACCAAAATTATTGTTAGGTTAACAGAATATATCAGTTAACAGAAGAATATGTCAGTTAGTGTTTCATTGCCATGCTTTAATACATCAGATAATTGTTTCGTGTATTTTATTTTATTTCGTTTATTAAGTTATTAAATGTTAATTTTTATTGCAGGATGAAGTATGCATTTGACCGTAGATTATGTGACTTCCTTGTAAAGGTGACTGCTAATTGTAATATTACAAACATCAAGAGGGTTGAGAATGCTCTTGATGACCACCACAAAGAAGAGTTGCGTTGATCATGCTTTTAGAAATTCCATTAGGTTAGGCGCATGCAATTTTCGGGCCAAATAATTGACAAGTTATTAATTGTGGAAATGACTTAGGGCTCTTGGCACGTTGACTTCGCGAACAGCTCAAGACATCTCTATTTGCTAATTAAAACGTGAATAAAGATCCAAGTAAGTAATCCTCTCTTAGAATTCATTCGTACGGTGCTAAGTTAAATGTCTAATGTGTTACATAAATAACTATTATGTGAACATGATATACTTTGATATAGTTCTACATGCCATTAATGTTTCACGCGATATATTCTTGCATGTGTATTCATGTTAATGCATTCACAAGCATGCATGAAGTATAGTTTTAAATGATAATGTTGAAAATATATATTTTACACAAGAAGGATATGTATCCCAATTTTATAAAAGAAATGGTGTACGCCTATGCCATAAAAGGTGTAAGTGAGAAATGGGGCGTGGAGGACCGGCGCATCCGACAAATGATAATGTTTAATGTTTAATGTTCAACCGCTTTGTGGTACTACCAATAGATGGAACGGGTTCCAAATAATAATGGCCCACTGCACCTGATTGGATAGGCGATACGCAAAAAGTGAGCTCACAATGTTAAAGTTTTTTAAAAAATGATAAAAGAAGATAGGGGAAAACTAATTTAAATCAAGGGGAAATTGATATAAGTCACTTGTAGGTGACTTCTTCCATATTAGGTCAATACATTTTTTAAAATTGTGATTAAGTCATACTCTTCAACAATATTTCAAATTAATTCTAAAATTACCCATGAGATCCATATTTTCCATTGGTTTCTTCCATTTCCACAAATCTCATCCACCTCCGGCGCAGTTGCAATATTCTTCCACATCCACAAATCTCATCCACCTCCGTCGAGTACTTCTTCTACGGCATGATGTCAGATCCTCTCCATATGACAGAAATTCCTTCCACCTCTATAGGCCACTTACATATTACGGAATTGAACCAGCTCCTTTCCATATGACATAAATTCCTTCCACTGCCTACGCATTTGGAAGGTATGAAGTGGGATGGGCATCCAGTGGGTACATGTCATAGCCGTGGATAATAGTAAAGAGTATTAATTATGTTGTACCTCGTGAAAATCCTCAACGTTCTCAACAGATGTGAGCTAAATGTAATTTTATCTTTTATATTCACTGTAATAGTAGGCTAGGATGATCTCATACCTTGCCATTTCTCACTAAATATGTTTGTAATGTAGAGAAATATAAAGTGCTGGGGATTTGTAGCTTAAAAATCATCTATGTTTAATACTTGTTGTACTCTTCTGTGTATATGATATTCTACTTCTCATCTTACACTTGTACGTGTGTTGATGCATATTTAGTCTATGAAACCACACTGCTGCAACTGTCGTTTAGATACGCCTTTTACGCTATTGCAGCATGCCCCTTTAGGGACACAAGATTGCTTGTGTCATGTGATATGAATTTTAGCTTGTAAATTGATTTATTGGAATTGATAACCATGTTGGAAAATGTTTCAGCTTGATATTGTATTATAGAAAACAGTTTGATACTGTAAATAGCAGTTTGATATTGTATTAAATTGGCCATTAGATTATTTCTTTGTAATATTAGTTGTGTGTGTTGTTTGATATTGTATTATAGAAAACAGTATGACAAAAAATAACATCACAATAGAAATGACATAGAATTCGCATACATGCTCAGAATTTTTATTATAATATATTTTCAGAATGATCTCGATGAGTCGGTCAAGACTAGTCACTACATACGATGGATTTTAGCCGTTTAAAATAGTCTCATTAGCTTAAAATGACAATCTTTAATTTTTCTTGTTTAAACAGTATTATACATACTAAAACAGTATCATAGATAAATATATCTTAATATATCAGTATCATACATGAAAAGTATCTTAATAAAACAGTATTACATACACAAGTTACAACCCAATAAAATAACATTATCATAAATTAAATAATAGTATTATAGGTTAAATAACAATATCATATGTTGAAACGTTATCATAATAAAACAGTATCAAATATAAAAGTGTGATATAAGTATATCAATGCAAATTATATAAATAAAACGGTATCATAGATAAAAACATGATATAAGTATATCAATTCTCATTATCTAAATAAAATAGTATCATAGATAAAACAAAGAGATTGAAACATTATCATAGGTTGAAACAGTAACATAATAAAACAATATCGAAGATAAAAATATGATATAAATATATCAATTCACATTATCTAAATAAAACAGTATCATAGATAAAACAAAGAAATTGAAACTGTATTATATGTTGAAACATTATCATAATAAAACAGTATCAAAGATAAAAGTATGATATAAGTATACAAATTCACATTAATTCAAATAAAACAGTATCATAAAACTAAGCACAAGATATTTTAATGATTGAAGTAATAATATTGTTTTAATAGATTTAAACAGTATCATATGTTGAAACATTATCATAATAAAACAATATCACAGATACTAGTGGCTTAATATATCAACATATTAAAGGTATCTTAATATTTCACTAGAGAAAAAATCAGCAAATTTCATTATCATTAGAGACAGTATAAAGCATTTTATATGTTATAACATAAAATCCTAACTCACAGCAACTACATTATCAAAAACTAGTTGAATCAGTTCATCCAAACTCTATTCATTAACTGTATTGCATATGTTTCAATTGGAACAATATCTCAACATTTTCATAGTTATTTTTAACCGAAAATGGTTTCTTTTATACAAAAATAAAATAAAATATGTTTCTATTGAAATAGCAGCCTTCGAATTGTTTGTATGCAGTTACAAGTTACAGTGAAAATAATCAAACACGAAAAGAAGATAAAAATTACTAAAAGTAAATGGAAGGGTTTCTAAACCGGTAGTAGGATGATTTCGTGGGTTTTTACGTGTTTAAATGACTGTTTTTGCAATTGGAGGGTATATTGGTCTTTTAGTAATAAGATATGACTTTAGTTGAATTAAGATTAGGTCATATGACTTTTTAGCCTACTCTGACATTAACAGTGACCGACCCAAATTTTTTCCTTAAATCAATGCATATCATAAGCATAAATTATTACGGGCATGATGTTTGCTTACTGGATGTTAACTCATCCCATATTCTTCACTTTACAGATGATGAGAATTAGATGATTCGAGACGACTGCTTGAGACGAGACGGACTTAGTATTGTTTAAATCAAAGTCTTATTTTTGTTATTATTTCAGAAATAAGATGCCTTAGGCCGATTAGTGTTATTGGAATATTATTCTTTTACTTATTTTAAATTAGTCAAACTATGAAGTTTTCTCCAATTATTGTGTTCATTCAATAAATAATTTGGGCATAAAATTTATTATGCAAATTATTGTTTTTAATTAATACTGTTGAAAGCCATTGATATTTATTTCGTATTTTAAAATAAAATAAAATAAAATAAAAAACTTTATCCACTTTTTCACATTTATAGCATGTTGTTTAATGATAATTAAATGATAACACTTCTAAATCTAGAATTTCTAGATTTTGGAATGTTACATGTCATGTGCATCACAGTTTAGTCACTAATTTCAACATAGTCAAAAGGAAGGTACAAAGAGAATCTAATAATGTAAACAATTATTTTTGGTATGTTTGAAAACAATTAAAAATTTATTAAAGAATTGAAATCAAAGTTAATAATTAATTTTAACCATATATTTTATAGTCTCACAATTTTTTACAATTTTTCAACTACATATTTCATCAACTTTTACAAAACAATTGATTTTAATCAAAATCAAAAACACTTTTAATAGCACTTGATTAAACTAAAATGCTCCATTCTAAAGATGGTGTAATCACATGACGACGAGCTATTAAGGATAATGTTTTACGCGCATATTATTAACAAAGAATGAATAAATTTGTACGAATCTTCAACATAGGAGCGAGGCCATGCAAGCTGCCCGCTATGGTATAGCTCCTGGTCACATAACACAACTCCAAAAAACACAAAGAAAGAGAAGAAAATAAAATTTGAATAAAAAATATATTATCCCAACTCCCCCTCGTATTATAAAAAACACAAATGACTGGTGGTGAAATTCTACAAATTTTCTTTTAATTTATTTAGTGCTCGTTTGGTGTAGTTTATAAACTAATTTATTTGACTAAAATGATTTATTTGACTAAAAAATTTGCCTTTACAGCATGACATTGTTGATCATTCTTTGTCAAATAAATTTTTTTTGGTTAAAAAATTGGTTTATAACCTATATTAAACAAACCCTAATTAGTAGAACCATCATTCCTCCAGTTTCTTATCACCTTCTTCCATCTGTCCCATTTATCACCAGACACCGAACATGAATCCCAATAGACGATTACCCCCAGCACCCTTCTCTTACTCATTGTCGTCATCTGTCAAATCAAAACAAACAAGTAGTCTGCCAAATCATTGTTCCATAAATAACAAGGGCATGAAGCTTTTCAGTGTCTTTATTCTTTAAAAAGATAACAGTGGTAGACAAGAATGAGAACTCAAGAAAAAATGCATTCAACTAAGCTGGCATAAATGCACATGTAGTGTCCACAGTCCACTATACCAACATATCTGAGTCCAATTCATCAAAAACGTGAAAGCCGAAGGACAGGGTCTTCATCAATTTTTCAGAAAAAAGAGGGAAAATTCAAGTTACTCGTACACTGGGACAGAGTCAAAAATTTACGTTAAGCGGAGCGAATATAATAGAAAAGAAGTCATAATATGACATTACCTACTAGCGTCTAATCTAACCAAGTCTAAGAAAAGATAAGCACATCAAAGTACATTGTTCGTTGTTTAACTTCCATGAATGTGCTTAGTTCCCGTATGAAACGCTACAAAATGCTAAGCCACTTTATGCAACAAAAAAAGGTTTGAAATATTATTCGATGTACTTGAAAAATCAATATGTTTATCATTTTGATGAATATCCCAGGTAGAATCTTATTTATTAGACATATCAATACATGGATCGTTTTTATGAATATTCTTAATAGAATCACCGTGTCAAGTATTTAATCTTTGTTTAATTTATTATTTTCTCCAACCCCAGTAGAATGACCACCAACGAGGGAGAACTAAAAGCAAGTGAGAAGTGGCACATTGATGTTTCCAAGCTCATAAATTCTATTTATTCAATTATTAGGAAAGCAATGTCATATTATATTATGATAATATATTTGGTACATGTTACTAAATTTAATATGTATGTGATCTACTTCAACTCTTTGTATTTTACACAAATATTCAATCTTGCAATCCAACTTAATAAATACTATTACAAAGTTCTTAGTCGAACTGAACTTGTAGACCCCTAGTCGGGGTATTTTTTTAATCAACAAGCTCCTCAAGAATGCAACGCATTTTTAAAGCTCAGTTCCGTATAGCTTCGTAGCCACTCTCTTTTCTGCTCCTAATTCGGAATGCGAAAATAAGAATGAGAATGATTGTAATTCCAAACAGGACAACACCCAAACCAGGAATGAATATCTTCATCTCCTCATGTACCTACATGAAACAAGCACTAAATTAGGAAAACTAAATGGGGCTGATAAATCTGAATTTATCTTTTAGATTGTTAAAGAAAATATTATAGCACACATTAATCAAATGATATCTTGATCATAAATGTTAGGAATTGACTTGATGTTGTATAATTAATGATAATAGAAACGATTACAATTGTTATATGTTGTCTGCCAATAGTTACACGTCCTGACATGTCCGCATCACCAGCTTGCCCGCCCCAAGGGTCTCATAGCTCGCCTCTGACAAGTGGACAACAATAAACTGACTGTCGTTGAACCAGTCATACGCATGACCCATGGAATGACAGTTATCACTAGCGTTTGGGAAGCTATAACTTCTCTCATTAACTCTGATTAATGAAGGAGATGAAATGACACATGTCATTAAAGACAGACTCCCCCAATCACCCCTATAAATAGAGATTGATCCATCCAGGTAAAAACAACTCTATTATTCTCTACATTGCTATTTTGTACATCTAATTTAATCATATACTGATTATCACACTGGAGTGGTCACGGGGGATAGAAGCCACACCATTATTTTACAGGTCTCCACCATTGTCACCACCGCGCTCGAAGAAGGAGAAAAATATTTATCATCATTTCGCTCCGTCTGTGGGAAATTCGCACAAAAAGTCATGGCTCGAACTAGAAGAGCAAAGAATGCAACCGCCCCCAGGCCCCATTGGGATGTTGACATTGAGTCCAATGCCGCCACTAACCACCCACATCAAGAATTTACCCATGCCGCTCAACTAGCGGCACTGCAAGCGCAAGTGGCGACTTTGGCAACTCAACTCCAGAATCGAAACACTGTGGTGTCTCAACCGCCCCAGGTTCTTAGCCTTCCACTTGTATGATCATTACTGCCAGGGGCTCCGCCCCAGACTCCTAGTCTTCAATTAGTGGAACCGTCACCGATGGTACTTCGCCCCAGGCTCCTAACTTTTTAACAATGAAAACACTGCCAACAATGGCTCCGTCATTGACCCCAGGTTCTTTGGCTCTATTATTTGCACCCCACATTCATTGATTGACGTCTAGATCAAATCTACTATGGGGACAACCATCATGGGTGGTTCCGCCTACGCTGGGTGAGACACTAGTGTTAGGCCTCGAGCAACAGTTAGAAGACATGATGGGCCAGAAAATAGTAGAGGCTATATCTAAGAAAAGTAGTAAGCAACAATCTATGGTATTGGAAGAAGATCCTTTTGCCTCCAAGAAGTGATGGATGTTCCTGTTCCGTTCCCACAAGACTTTGAATAGCCAAAGATTGAGAAGTATGACAGGTCCTCTGACCATGTTGATCACCTCAGGGCCTTTGTTGATTTGATGAGATTACGTGTCACCCCAGATGTTATTATGTTCAGGACCTTTTCACCAACATTTAGGCGGGAGGTAAGAGACTGGGTGGCAACCCTTCCTCCAAAATCTATCTGCACGTTTGATAATTTTTCTAAGCAGTTTGCTGCATACTTTGCCAGCAGCAAGCAGACTAAGAAAACAGCTATTGGACTGATGCAATTGACCCAGGACAAAGACAAGCTGTTGAAAGATTTCATTGCCCAGCTTAATAGGGCCACCCTGGGGATCAAGGATCTTCAAATGTCTGTTGTAGTCACTGCCATGTTGAGTAGAACCTGAAGTCACCCTTTCAAGATGTCACTCTCCAAAAACCTACCGAATACGATGCATGAGTTACTAAGGAGACGAGATGAGTATGTGGACGCTGAGGAAGTATATTTCATTACCAAAGGCATGAAAGATCGAAAGGAACTTGAGTCTAACAAAAGAAAAACTCGGAGAACCTTGAGATGATAAAGGTAAGCAGAAAATGAACCATCTAAGACGGATAAAGGATGATGGTATCAAGAAAGGATCAGGCTAGTTAGGAAGTCCTAGTGCACCTACTGGACCCGACCTACAACAACTTCTTATTTTTATTACATTCTTTATTAAGTGTAAAACAAGGCGATGTGCCTCTGTCTGAAAAACAAGTCGATGAGCCTCTATCTGAAAAACAAGGCGATGAACCTTTGTCTAAAAGTCAAGACGAGGAGTCTCTGTTTAAAAACAAAGCTGTTACCACCCGATTTTGGTAAAGCCTCCACGTCAGCAAAGTTCTAGTAAAAGTCTCATCTAGGCCTCGCTAAAGCCTTATAGGCCCAGCGAAGGCCTTCCAGATTCATAAAGGTTCCATTGGCCCGACGAAGGCCTCGAAGGCCCATCGAACATCTTAGCATTCCTGAATCAGAGTATTGCGAGGCCCATGAAGGGCTTCGACACTCATGGCCAATCCAGAGAGCCTCGCCCGACTTCGTATTTATTATGGTCCGCACAACTAAAAGGATATCTCAGGAAAGATCGTATTTGATTGTCAAAAGGAAACTATATCCCAATTTAATAAAATCAGCAACACAATCTTAGAGATTGAGAGAGATTGGGATGCAATCTCGGAAGATCACGACGAGATTGGAACCTACCTTATCTGATAAGGAAAGAGAATCCCAATAGAATTCTAATTGATTGCTTCCTTGAATCAATTAAGATTCTCCCCCTATAAATATCAGATTCAGGTTTATTTCAAGGTACGCACTTTTTATGCTTAAGAATCCCACCCTAAACTCTGCTCAAATCTCTGTCTGCTTGTCTCTCCCACACCCCTTTTTGTTCCCGCCCCCGTGTATCTTCCATATACCGGCAGCTGACTTGATCGTCGGAGTGCCAACGATCGCCGGACCCTTTTTCTCCGGAGATCTTGGTGCCTAACGGTCGTCCTAGTGTGCAGGTAACATACGAGCTGGCAGAGGAGTGAGTGGAGATCTGTTGGCACGTGGACCGGTGCAGGTTCAGACGTCAACAGATTGGCGCCGTCTATGGGAAACGAAAAACATTACACGACCAACAACTTGTGGTAAAAACGTGTTTTTCTACCCGAAAGAGCATGGCAATAGAAAACTCCGTGGAAGAAGAAGTAAAGTCCCATCATACTGACTTGCGACAGAAAAGCGGTCAAGACTTTCAGAATGCAACCCACTGCTAGAGAAGAAGACAACGATAGAGACGCCCGAAGTTGGACAACAACCAGATGAAGGTGGCGCTTGAACTGTTGGAGAATCAATCTCTTCAACATGGACCCGAGCGTAGCCGTGCCTGGTGAAGCCCTTCGAGGTCCGGCTCTATCGAAAGCCGTCGGTCTCAAGATGATTCGCCAATCCTCAATGGGAAAAATCCCAGGACCAAGAGAAACCTCGTGCCTCGGGAGTGGAGAAGCTGGTCGCCTCCGCCAGCGTATTCGACAGGTTGGAGTCTGGGTCGTCTGTGGCTCGACCTCAATCGTTGAGTAGCCGGCGTAGCGAGCCCAGTGATGACCACTGAGAGAAGAGAAAGGACTCTAGGACTGCGGATGAAAGACCAGAACGGTTGTGCGACCTTGATGACGACGATGATCTCCCATTCTCCAAATAGTTGAAGGCTAGAGAACTCTCCGCAGGGTTCAAAATGCCTCCTATGAAGAAATATGACTGGAGATGTGATTTCACGGATTCCATTGGAGGTTCGCTTTCTAAAGGCCTTCGTCCTCATTTAATGCTTCCTCTTAAAGTCCTACGCCTGATATAAATAATAGGCTTGGACTTGAGGGACTACTGTTACCACCCGATTTTGGTAAAGCCTCCACGTCAGCAAAGTTCTAGTAAAAGTCTCATCTAAGCCTCGCTAAAGCCTTATAGGCCCAGCGAAGGCCTTCTAGATTCATAAAGGTTCCATTGGCCCGATGAAGGCCTCGAAAGCCCATTGAACATCTTAGCATTCCTGAATCAGAGTATTGCGAGACCCATGAAGGGCTTCGACACTCATGGCCAATCCAGAGAGCCTCGCCCGGCTTCGTATTTATTATGGTCTGCACAGCTAAAAGGATATCTCAGGAAAGATTGTATTTGATTGTCAAAAGGAAACTATATCCCAATCTAATAAAATCAGCAACACAATCTTAGAGATTGAGAGAGATTAGGATGCAATCTCGGAAGATCACGACGAGATTAGAACCTACTTTATCTGATAAGGAAAGAGAATCCCAATAGAATTCTAATTGATTGCTTCCCTGAATCAATTAGGATTCTCCCCCTATAAATATCAGATTCAGGTTTATTCCAAGGTACGCACTTTTTATGCTTAAGAATCCCACCCTAAACTCTGCTCAAATCTCTGCCTGCTTGTCTCTCCCACACCCCTTTTTGTTTCCGCCCCCGTGTATCTCCCATATACCGACAGTTGACTTGATCGTCGGAGTGCCAACGATCGCCGGACCCTTTTTCTCCGGAGATCTTGGTGCCTAACGGTCGTCCTAGTGTGCAGGTAACATACGAGCTGGCAGAGGAGTGACTGGAGATCTGTTGGCACGTGGACCGGTGCAGGTTCAGACGTCAACAAAAGCGATGAGCCTCAATTAAAAAAAAAGGCAATAAGCCTCTGCCTAAAAATCAAGGCAATGAGTCTCTGTCTGAAAAATAAGGCAATAAGCCTCTGCTAAAAATCAAGGCGATGAGCCTCTGTTTAAAAGTCAAGACGATGAGCCTTTGTCTGAAAATCGAACACACCCTTAATGAAAAAATAGGTGGAAGGCCATCTAACAGGATGTCTAAAATTAGACGGCATGTTGAACGTCCTTCTACAATAAATGATGCCACATGAGTTTTGTCCCCTCCACATTATCGCCACTTCAATTGGACATTCAAAATAGAATGTAGCATTGAAGATGCTCTAAGAAAGCCAAACGATAAGGTTGAACCATAATTTTTCAACAAGTTTGTCCGACATGTGTTCATTCTTAAAATTTGTTGATCCTAATTGTGTATACTCGTTATGGTAGAGTATAATAATTCTCTATCTTGAGAATTGTGGCTATAAAAGAAAAGGCTCGTCAAAATTTTCCAAAGTGGTGTAGCTAAGAGGGTTGAAGAGGCCCCCCGCATGTGGTAGAGGTACACAATTCGACTTGGAGGAGAGGTGGAGGAATTCTTATCTAAAGGTTTTAGACAATCTAAAGTTAAGATGAAGATTGTTAAGAATTTATTTAGTATTTTCTAATTAGAATATGATTTATATTCGTTTACCGTTCTTTTGCATCCCTATAAATAAAGTATCCCTTTTAGTGTTTTATTTATCCTAATTTATGAGATAGTTATAGGTTAATTTGGAAGTGAGACTTGATGATTCTTTGTAGTCTTGCTTCATACGTACTAGATGGTGTTTTTCATAGTTTGCTTCATACGTACTAGACGCGTTTTTCTTATTATTAAGTAGGCTCTTGGATGTATTTGTGGAATTGGAGTGTGTGAGATAATTTGTGTGTAATTGTAACAAATTTTCCCGAGCTTTTCTCCAGTTTTGGAGTTTTTCATGTAAAATTTGTGTGCTGTTTTTCTCCATTTATTTTTTATTTTTTAGATTTTTTTAATATTTTTCTAAACAAAAATCTTATAGCAAAAAAAATTGATCTCAATTCTCAACAATAAATAATAATTTTTAAATAAATGATTCTTTTTATTAGTGAAAGTTGAAAATAATTTATTTGGAACATATCTGAAAGTGTTCTTTTTAAAAAAAAATTTACTTATTTTGAAAGTAATTCACACTTTATGGTCAAAATAGGTAACTTATTTACTTTTAACTTTGACTAATAAAAAAAGTTATTTATTTAATTACTTACTTAATTGCTTATAATTAAAAATTTTAAGCTTAGCCAAACATGCTCTATTTGGCAGTGCTGAAAGCCTGAAATTATTTTTTAAATATTTATAACTTGTAAATTTTATAAAATGTGTTGATAATAAGTGAATAGTAAATCATGGATCTTACGAAATTTGTTGATAAAAATTATGATTCATCAGTTTAACCAATTTAAATTATAATTTAAGCCAAACAAGGGCTAAGCTACTTTTTTTAGTGTAAGACATACGTTACTTCCCAGAGAAGTTTTATTTGGAAGTTAAAAAAAAAAAAAAAAATTGTAACTCAAATATGTTTAAAAACAAAAATAACTTTCTACTTTTTTGGGGGGGAAAAAAAATCTTGCCAAACATGTTCGCTCCAAGCTTTTTTATTTCTTGTTTAATCATGTTGGGTTGAACATTCCAAACATACGGTCAGGGAATAGGATTCTTACATGAGCCGGAGCGTTCAGGGCAATGTCTGGTTTTGTTGATGAATCTGCAACCAAGATGTAAAAGAGCCCCATGACTCCTGTATGTCTCTGTGCACTGCTATAATTAGATACAAGAGTTAATATCTCGCCATCAGATATTTTGACAGAGCCAGGTACAGGATAACATGTGGACATTCCCACAATATAACCAGCCTCATTTCCTGCTTCATTTCCTTCACCGTAAATTGGATTTGATGAGCATATCACCCTTCCATCCTGGAAAATTCACCAGAAAAAAAAAAAAAAATCATTGGTAAATCACCTTAAATGCAGTGATGTTTTCATTGTAATAATGTGTTAGTTTTTTCATGGTATAGATATACGAATTGTTAAGAAAATGGAAAAGTGAATTAATGAAGAGTGTTCGGTTATGTTTTGACACGACAAAGTAAATGCTCGTGATCCCGAAAACAACGAGTTTGTAATGTTTTATACACTTTATTGTGTTGAACCAACTTGTCCGAATGTTTTAGTTGTTAGAGAAGAGATGTATTTTTTTATATAGATTTTGTTTCAATATGTCACTGTAGGTTAGATTCGTCTTTTTATTAAATACCTTATATATGGAAATTTTTTATGAATGGGTAGCTGCCATACTCGAATTTAGATCTTTGTTGGTTCTAATATCATGTTGAATCATTCGCTAAAAAACAAAGTTGTTAGTGAGATGATATATTTATCTAGAAGAACACAAAGAGGTAGGTTGGGTAGTTGGTCACATCTAATGTGGATCATAAACAGATTGTAGACGAAGTTGGTGCCTTTCAGATCGGTCTGTCATCTAAGATCCCTATAAAGAAGATCAAGTTCGCCCTTGCCAACATTATGATGTACTATCTCTATTGAACCCTTTGAGCGAAATGCGGCAAAAGAAAGAAAACAATGGACCAACCACATTATCTTCTATGCTTATCTCGACTCTTTTATGAGGCTTTTGTTAGTATTTCAGATTTCTATTGATTTTTATTTCTTTAGGACGAAACCTGAGTTTTGATAACATTGTCGTTGAACCTGATGAAAAGAGATGAGAAAAGTAAGCTTCGAGTGCATTGGAACAAAAAGTGAAAAGAAAGAAGATAAGAGAGAAAACCGAAGCTTGAAACGCGTGGAGAAATTAGAGTACCACGATTTATGCAGATATCTCCTCAAGTAAAATGATATACCATTGGAAAGATTATCAAGTCACAAGTCCAACAGATTTTACGGACATCGATTTGGAATTTTCTGCAGAAAGTTATGCGCAATTTCCTCCCGACTGCCAAAAAAAAACCCCTGAGACACGACCTAAGCATTCTAAGGCTAAATTGGCGAGGCAGTGCCAAACCCAGTAGAAACCCTCAAACCACACTGTTTCACCCTTGGAGCCGCATTTTGTCGCGGCCACAAGACAAGCATCTGAGACATCATACTCTATTTCAAGCGCGCGACTTCATGGGCTCTTTTGGCATATTTTGCAAGTCTTTTAGGACCTAAATCGGACACATATATATACTTTTCTCTTAGACATTAGAGAGGGCTTGGAGAATACAAAAATCACACGAGTTTTCATCTAGGGTTTGGTAATTTGAAAAAGAAGAAGAATTGGGGATATGGAAGATTCTACCACTCTTTCTTTTCTTCTATTGTCTAAGTACCGGTGGTGATGTTCCCAATTTCTCTGTGTTTAATTATTTTGAATATGTGTTACTGTGTAGCTAAATTTTCAATAGTTAGGATGGTGATGTATATAATCTACACTTCTGAAACTTTAATCTACACTTCTGAAACTTTAATTCAATTTTTTGGTTTTTAACTCTAAGTATGAGTTTTTGATTGATTACTTATTATTATAGTTAGATATAAATTGTCGTGGGAACAATAATCTACTTACTTTTTATTGCTTGTCCACGATATCATGCACTTGTAGGTTCCAAACAAACAGAACTACGAGATTCTTATCACCAATTGATTGACCATAAAAAAGACAAAATGTTGAAAAATACGTACCTGCCCATACAGAGTTGAACCAATCCCTCCTGCATGCTGGTGTGCAACACCATAGATGACATCTCCACTAGTTGGCAAACTAACACTTACGCTTTTAGTATGAGTGCAACCCTCATTAGCCTCGCCAGTGTCACAAGACTCAACTTCATACTCAATCTAGAAAAAACAATTCAACTGAGTTATGGAGTAAATATATGAAGGAACAGAAAAAGAAATCAAATATATATTTACAATTTGCTTCTGCATTAGAAATTACTAGAAAGATTAGAAGACTGGGGAAGATCAAAACAATCTGGATTAATTGTAGTATTTAAGAATCTACTTTGTTTTGAATTTTCCAGTACATATTGCAATGAACCGAATCAATTAGTATAAACCGATTCATATAATGTATCCAAATTTATTGGGAATAACACGCGGTTTCTTTCTATTGTATTGGCAATGTTTATGATTTCAAAAACTTATTTACAACCCTTGATTGATTTCATATATCATCTAAAGAACAGAATGAAAATTAATCCTCTGTTTACTTAAACATATGCTTTTGAGAAATATGTTCAATTACCAGGCAGTTATGTCGAGACCTGACTCCTTTGGATTCATCTGACCTTGTCCAAATATCAGTAACATCAAGAATATAGATTTTAACAGGCACAATTGAGGCATCCCAATCAATGTACTTCACTGTATACCTCAAGTATAGGCTTCTCTTCACACCATAAAATCCTTCTTTCACCCTGCATTTTGTCTCATCATGACAACATCGAAGGCCACCGTTATAATCCGGTGGCAAAGCATGACCATACTCGTCGACTGTGACATTATACAAATCACACCTGCACTCGGTGCACCCTGACCTATCTCGAACACCCCTAGTATCAATTGCATGCACATTAAGCATCCATTTCTCCTCGTATCCATGTGGGATCTCGGCCGGATTTCCAATCTCGATCCCATATGGATCCGGTATATGTGTGGCTGTTCTTCGTGTCTCGGATCCTAATCCAAAGTATTGTGATAGGTCATTATCACATACACCATTGTTTCTTACAATTACAACATAATCTGATTGATTGAACCCCACATTTCCATGGTACTTTGGAATATCAACACCTTTTCGTTTATGGTACCTTAGAACAACCCAATGGTGGAGATAAGTTTCGTGAAGAGGGATCGGATTCCCTGCCTCGTCGACTACTTCTGCGTTGAAACTCTTGAGTGCAATGTGGCCTCGAGGAAAATTGAAATCGTAGTAATCTTTGTTAGAAACCGATCCGGGTTCTAGAACAAATTTAGGGGATAGAAAGACACTAGTTTTCACCCCATTTTCATTACTTAAATGAGGTTGTTCTGCACTTTCAACTATAGTTATTATCAGTAGAATCGCCAGGCAATACAACCAGGAGTTTGAAGTACAAGCCATTTTTCCTTCAGTTGGTGCTAGCACATCTGAGGAAAGTATTGATAGGAAGCAAAATATCAACTTGAGATATTCTTAAAGATAGTAAAATTATGTAACATTTTACAACTATTTTACTTAATTATGGCAAAATAATATTCCAGAAATGGCATAAAACTTCCAATGGGAAAATAACTTTTTCTTTTCATCAAGTTAATCTTTCATTTTTTTTTATTTTTATTTTTGGTGCTCGCATAACTTCAAATGCAATAATAACATCATGACTCGTGAAAACTTGAAAACATGACCACACCAACTAAACTTTATTCGTAATAATCTAAGGTGAGTTACATTGAGGCGATAAATTTGTTTACTTAAATTGTCTTGAACAAGCTCCTTGCAATCTAAATTCATTTTTTCATTAGAGGTTGTCCGGTGCATAATTTTCAAATAACTTCGACATTCGAACTCACACTTATTTGCTATGATACAATACTAAAACAGCAAATAGAAAAGCTTAAACTATTAGATTGGATCAATGTTAAAAATGTGTAGTTGGTTACGGAAGCGAGGGGTAAACCTCGAGGCATTTTGAGGCTTGGCCTCACCGTAAACAAAAAAAAATGTCAAAAATTATTATAATTCAAAATAAACACATAAAAAATCATAAACAATTTCAAAATTCATAATAGAGCAATTGAAAGTGTGCAAACATACAAAAAAAATCTTTCAAGTAACAAAAATGTGAATTACACTCACAATCTACATTCTTTCAGCTTTGTAATAATATCATCATCATTCAATTTTATTAGCAGATATGGTCCCAATCCTTTCATTAATTCGCATAGATGATCCCTAAATGGTCATTTTTTACAATTTTGCCCTTAATTTAAATAAATTAAAATAACAAAAAAGTATATATATAATGAAAAATTACAATTAGGGATTCTAACATTTTCAAACGTAAAAAAAATCCTAAATCTTTTACTTTTTTATAGATTTTCACTTAAATAATTAAAAACATGTTATCAAGTCCCAAAACTTCTAATTATGTCCACCAAAAGGACCTTTGAAGTCTATACTGATTTTTTCATAGTCTGTTAATTTAAAAAAAAAAAAAAATCAAACCCGTGACCTAAATTTGACCGATTTAACAATGACAAAATAATTTATTACATTCTATTATTTAAAATAATTAAAAAAAACATCACCTTCCCTACCCCACCCCACCCCATCCTACCCAACCCAACCCAACCCAACACAACAGTTACAAACGGGAAGGAGAAATCCCCAAGTCGTGTGAACCAGGGAGGATATCTCCCTGGTTTGCACGAAAACCATTGATGATTTTTAGTTATGAACTGGGGGATTTCTCTTCTTGGTTACTGGCCAAACCTCGGCAGTTTGAGTTGGCAACCGGGGGTGAGAAATCCCCTTCAGTTGTGACTGTGGGGTGGGGAAGATGATATTTTTCGTTTTTTTTTTATTTTATTTTTTATTTTTAAAAATAAAAAGTTTATGATTTTTTTTTATTTTTAAAAATATTAGGGACCTCAATTGCAATTTTTTTATTTTATTTCTTTAATTTATTTATGTTAGGGGCAAAATTGTCTAAAAGAATCATTTGTACAAATTAATAAAAGGAAGATGACGATATTTGATAATAAAATTAAATAGAAATAATATTGTTACAAAATTAAAAAAAATAGATATTATGATTATAATTTACCCTAACAAAAAAATATTATTACTTTAGTTGGTATTCCAATGAAGTATTTCCAAAGTGAATTTATTAGAAACAAATTTTAATGTTTTATTAGTAATAATTAGTGGAGTAGTAGGTTACTGCTAAAGTAGGTCCATCAGATTTTTTAATATTACACTTCACTAGTTTTGAAGAGCGTGCATCACTTATATGAGGTGTAAGCAACCAAAAATTGCCCCATTAGCAATTGCTTGAGGCTTTTTTGTTCACCTTGTTGGCGGGCCTCAACCGAATTTTTTAAAACAATTAAGGGGTTTTTTCATAAATAATTATAATAAATAAAATATTTCTTAAAATACTATTATATTTTTTTATTCTAAAAATACAGATACATTTGTTATTAACAAACATAACAAATGTTACAAAAATAAAAAATAGTATTTTTAAAATTAAAAAAAGTTAAATAGTATTTTTTAAATTATTTTATATTTTGTAGTATATGGTGTAATTATCACAACAATTAATAGAACTAATTTCTTTATTTAAATTTTGTCTTGAAGGCACAAAAAATAATTTTTCATAATTTCGGTTGATTTCTAGCTAGAACATCATATATTTTACAACCAACCATGTTGTCTATTATAATTTTGGTCTCTTTTTTTTCTACTGTTCTAAAAAGTTCGCCCAGGTGTGCCTAGATTTGAAGCGCAACCTCAACGTCTATTCACGCATCACGCTTGTTGTGTCCTCGCCTAAGTGCGAAAAACATGAAATTTGAAACTTAGCCCCTACGCCTAGTTAAACTTAACGCTTTTTAAAAGAAATTTTGGCGCAAATGGTCCCTAATATTTGTCCTTAGTGTGGAATTAGTCCCTAATCCATAGCCTATGTGTTTTGGTAAGAAATTGGTCCTTACGGGATAAAATAAAGGGTAAATAGCACAAAACGTCCCTACCTATTGAGAGTATTGTGGAAAACGTCCCTACCTTCAAAATTTTGGCATTTTTACCCTTACCTACTGGATTTTCTGCGCAAAACGTCCTTCAGTCCAAAAATATAGGGGTAAATTAGTCCAACCACTTTTTTCACATATATATTATTTTTTTTAAAATTGGGGGGCTTTTCATGCAATTTCCAAAATTGCATGACAGGCCTCCGTCCCCAAATCTGAAAAGCTGAAACCAGTGGAAACCATGGGTTTATTGTAGGAGATCTTGTTTGGGGTAAAATTAGTAGTCATCCGTGGTGGCCTGGACAAATTTATAATCCATTGGGCAGTGGGTATTTACAGGAAAAATATTCCTTGCGAACAGGGGGAAAAAAAGAATAGAATTTCAAATATCAATTTCCTAAATTCAGAATTTCATGTCTAATGGATTCTTCTTCAAAAAGATTTCCAGTGTCTGCGGACGCAATTTCTTAGCCGGATGTGGGCTTTCGACTTTGTCTTCGCCGGAGCTGAATCCAGGCCAAAATTTCGGCAACGCTGGAAGGTTCAAGTCGAAGTTCCGGTGACTGAGAGTGGAGCCAACACCCTCCGATGAAGTCACTGCACTGCTGGCAACCCCGCCGCTGTTACTGGCTGCGCCACCTTCATAGTGGCGTCTCTTATGACCACCTAAGGCCTGGGCATAAAAGGGAATATTTTTCCTGTAAATACCCACTGCCCAATGGATTATAAATTTGTCCAGGCCACCACGGATGACTACTAATTTTACCCCAAACAAGATCTCCTACAATAAACTCATGGTTTCCACTAGTTTCAGCTTTTCAGATTTGGGGACGGAGGCCTGCCATGCAATTTTAAAAATTGCATAGAAAGCTCCCCAATTTTAAAAGAAGTAATATATATGTGAAAAAAGTTGTTGGACTAATTTACCCTTATATTTTTGGACTGAAGGACGTTTTGGGCAAGAAATCCAGTAGGTAAGGGTAAAAATACCAAAATTTTGAAGGTAGGGACGTTTTTCACAATACCCTCAATAGGTAGGGACATTTTGTGCTACTTACCCAAAGATAAATGTACCCTTAGTTTTAATTAGAAAAAATTGTATGTGGATTCCTAATCATTACAAAATGTGCAAATAGATCAAATACTTTTATTTTTTATAAAAAAATTAAAGAAAACTAATGAGTTTTTTTTTTTAATTAACACTTTAGTAATAAATATGTCAAATAAAATTATTATTTTTATTATTAAGTAATTATATTATTTAAAATTTAAACTTTTATATTATTGTTATATAAAAAAATAACTTTGTCACAAACTTGATGTTAAAATACTTTTATTTAATTGAGTTATATATTTTTTAACTATAAATATTAAAAATCCAACTATTTGCACATTTTGTAATGAGTAGGAATCTACATACAATTTCTTCTAATTAAAACTAAGGGTATATTTGTCATAAGGACTAATTTTGTACCAAAACACATATGTTAGAGACTTGTTTGTCAAAAAATAAACGTTAGGGACCAATTCTATACTAAAGACAAAGGTTAGAGACTATTTGCGCCAAGATCCCTTTTTAAAACATTGATTTTTTCTATTCAGACCAATTCTATTGAATTACATCTTCATTACGAAAGAGAGTTTATTTGAGTCAACGAAAAACATCTAGAAACACCCTTAATTATAAGAAAACAAGTCATGCTATTAAATCCAAAAGGCAATTGAAGAAGAAACCAGGTAATTAGAATGGAGATATAAAGAAAGTTAATTATACTTATTCCTTAATCTTTACCTGGTTTGTATCTTGACAGAAATTTTTCAAATTTTACCACACTCTATATACTCAGCAAAAAAAAAATTTAATCACATACACATATGATATTACTATACACATAAATATCTCTTCTGTTAATATTCAACCCAGATGCCAGAGATAAACAAGAAAGTTTTTCAAAAATAATTAAAAAATGAAAAGCTTACCCAATGAAGTTGTGGCACAGACAATCTCGGACAGGAGATGATTCTGACAAGAAGATAATATCTTATGGTATTAATTGCGAGCCACTATCGATATTAAGGGTTAGTTTTTGCTGAGATCAGTGCTTACGCATGGAAAAGTCATATTCGTTTACAATATTTTCTTCTCAAATATAATTAGTATAAGACTGTAAGAGTTCAATACCTGCATAGTCAAAAATTAGTTTTATATTAATTAATAGCAGAAATTTCTAGTTTATGAATGTCAATGACAAATCAAGATATGAAATCTTATAATGAAAAGACAATGGGAAAGTGATGGCATGCAGTGTTGAAAAAATTGCTTAGTGTAACGTGGTTTTGTTTTTTTTATATGAATGGAGGTTTGGGATGAGACGAGAAGTCAAAGACGAATGAAGGAGACTACGTTGCAGTGAATAAATGCATTGCTTGTGAGTATGCATTAGTGTATGTCAGTGTCTTTTTGTTATATCTCGTTTTCCCAGTACCTAATCAGGCCTTTTTTTTTTTTATCGAATTTAAATTTTTTAATCGAAATCAGGCCTTTTTTTTGTTGCGTAATGAAATGGATTTGTCCTCATTTGCCTCTTGAGTTTGACTAAATATTCTTTTTTTTAGCACCATGCATATCCAATCTTTCAATTTTTTGCAAATTAAGTCCCCATTGACATATTTTGACGATTCCTCTTTAAATAAACAAAAAATACAAAAAAGCTAAAAATAACAAAAAAATAAAAGAAAATTATAAATCAAGTCCTACAACTTTTAAAAAGTACAAAATACGTTCATCCCAACCCAACCCAACCCAACCCAACCCAACCTAACCCAATCCAAATATCAACTGAATAAATATATACATTCTGCTTCTCTGCCAAATCGATGTGATCAAACTTGGGATCAGTTGATATTGCTGCTTCTCTATAATTGTTGATGCAATAAACAAGTTGATCAGTCATAGATCCCCTTCTTGTATGCTCCTTGTAACGCTCCTCAACTGGGTCACCTTGCTGCAAGATAATAATCAAAATATCCATTTTCAGACTAAAGCAAAAGATAAGCAATCAAGACCAAATGGTCGGGATCTCTACATTTTTGAGCTCTTCCAACTTAGTTATATACACGCCTTTTGTTTCACATTCATCATCCTCGTACAACCAATCTTCAATTTCCTGGAGTTTAGCAATGAACTGTTGTCTCTCGGAATCCATTACGAACTCATAATATGTGTCATTCAGTTGCAGGGATACATACATGAACAATCAATGTCCAATAGCTAAGAAAGTTATATGTTTGTCTTAGCCAGAACCTTGACGGGATGGGATGAACCAGGATTGGGTCCACCGCCTCCCTTAGCGGCCTGCAGTGTTATTCTTTGAAGGATCATGAATTTTTGAATTCTGGATTTGTTTGCAGGTGAGCAAGTTCTTGATTTGGCCCCATGAAGACGACAACGGCGTCTGATTGTTGTTCTGGTGCTTTTTCTTCTGCTTGGACAGTTGTTTCTTAGCTGGTGCCAGTGCCAGTGCCAGTGTCGGTGCCGGTGCTGGTGCCAGTAGCTCCAGTGTGGTGGGGGGGTCTTCACTGTACTCTGGGTAGGGTAGGTGTAGCAGCAATTTGTTCTCCCAATGGGTGAGGTGGGAAGATGATAGGACTTGATTTATAATTTTTTTTTTTGTGTTTTTAGCGTTTTTGTATTTTTGTTTATTTAAATAGAAGGGCAAAATCGTCAAAATATGTCAATGGGGACTTGATTTGAAAAAAATTGAAAGGTTGGAGATGCATGGTACTAAAAAAAGTTTGGGGGATAGATTTGTTACTTTTTTGAAAGGTTGGGGACCAAAATTACAAATTACCCTTAATTTATCTTTAAATTTTTATTTAGCACAAGACATCTTCAACATTTCATTTAATTGTAAATCACGTACTACATTGACATATCTGCCATTCTCTTAAATAAACAAAAAAAACAATAGAACAACCAAAAATAAGAAAAAGTTATCAAGTGGGATGGTTGAACTTTTGAATCACACCTCCTCCATGCTACAACTAGTTGAACTTTGAAATACTTGCAGTGGAATTGAAGTAGACAAATCGTCACATCAATTTGTTAAAGAAAAAATTCAATTGGACTCGTTCCATTTTGAAAAAAATCAGAATAATATTTTATTTCGCTGATTAATCTCTTTCTTATTTACCAATTTTTGTCAAGTGGGGTGGTTGTTGATCTTCAAAGATATGACCATGTCCATCTCTACAGCTGCCAGAAGAAACCTTTTGGATGCCGAAACTCCACTGTTAAATGACATCGTGCATAGCCCCCATCAACTTCAAATGCCGTCCTATTACCCAATCCTTATCCAATGGTTGGAAGTCTGCTTTCTTCATCATTGCTACACTAAAATATTACCCAATTTTCCATTCAATAGTTATAGCATAAAAAGTTCTTTTTTATAGATTTTTTGTTATTTATATTTTGTAGGCATAGGAGTGAATGAGAGATTTGTGTACTATAGAAGAGGTGGCGACTGTGGTATAGTTAATGATGGCAATGGGGTAGATTCAGATCGATTCGGATCGACCTGATCCATATCTGTCCCACAATAATTGTAGGAGATCCAAATCTGTGAATTGATCCACTATTTCTCATGGCGGATCGGATCAAAGCAGTGATTCGCATTGTGATCCGTTTTATTTTATTTATTTATTTTGGAATAAATTTTTGTTAGCTAAGTCCAGCCACCTCTAAATTGTAATTTAAGCTCCAAATCTTTTATCTATTTATTATTTAATCCTATTTATTTTTTAAATAGGGCAGATCGGATCGAAGCACACATGATCTGATCCGCATATTGGAAAATTTTCACTCCATTCATATCAGGTATCCATTGGGTTAGGGGCGAATCGGATATTTTTGTCATCCCTAGGTATGGTGGTGGTGGTGGTGGTGGTGGTGGTGGTGGTGGTGAAGGGTAAGGGTGTGGGTGTGGGTGTGGGTGGAGGTGGAGGTGGAGGTAGAAGGTACTTTGTACTTTTTAAAAAGTTATTGGACTTTTTAATGCATTTTTTTTTTATTTTTTTGTTGTTATATTTATTAACAAATATTCATTTACCTTATGAATAAATATTCATTTTACCTTATTTATTCGTTACCTTGTTGGTAGAATTGTATTTGTAGTAGGATACCATCTATGTAATATTTCTAATTTAGGTAGAATTATTTTTCTATTAGTATATATATCTTGTAATCTTCTTCATTATTCAATCAATTTAATACAGTGAATTATTTCTTTACACATATTTTCTTTCATATACTTTGTATGGTATCAGAGCGACGATTCTTAGCAACGATGTATGGCACAAACGATGATAGAAAAACTATAGAGGCGACGGTTGCTCAATCAGATCTCATGGCTCTACAACAATCTGATCATCCCGGCTTAATCCTCATTTCTAAACCACTTGATGTAAACAATTATGGACAATTGAGTATGACTATGAGAATTGCCAATAATTAATTGGCTTCGTTGATGGCAAGATCAAAGCACCATAAGCAGAAGATGAGAAGTATTCTATATAGGAACGGAGTAATCATATGATGCTCTCCTCAATACTTAATTCGGTACATCTAGATATTGTTGAAAGTATCATATACTCTGAATCTTCCATAGAGGTATGGAACGACCTACAAGATCAATTTTCTCAAGATAATGATGCGCGGATATATCAGATTCGCCAAAAAATTGCTGAGTATCAACAAGAAAATCAATCGGTGTCAGCTTATTACACCAAATTAAAGGGACCATGGGATGAATTGAGTTTTTATCATAACCCAATTGGATGCACTTGTATAAATCTTAAGGTACTAGCTGAAAAGGATGAGAATGAGAAGGTCATGCAATTTCTGATAGGTTTGAATAATTCTTATTTCACAATTCGTGGAAACATACTAATGATGAGCCATTTTCCAGATTCTAGAAAAGTCCACGCTATTTTAATGTAACATGAAAGACAAGTTGAGGTTGCAGCAGATCGTAAAGGGCAACATTTAATCAATTGGCAGAAGTCGAGCAATTGGAGATCAAATCGGAAAGGTGACGATCGGCTAACTGAAAATCGGTCAAATAATGATCGGTCGACCGGTTCATTAAAAAAATCTTACCGATCGACCGTTTCTACAGGAACTGGACAGCAGAAATAGTACACCCACTGTGGGATGACTAGCCACAATGTTGATACCTGCTATTTCATCATGGCTTCCCTCCATGGCACAAGTTTTATGGGAAGGACGTGAAGCCACGAAACAAACGCTTCACAAACACTGCTACTGTTTCTAAACTTGACCTAATGGAAGGAAAAACACTCACAGCCAAGAAATATGAGCAGATCATGACATTTCTAAACAACAAGACGGGTAATGATAAGTCTTATGTTAACACCTCAGGTATCAATCCCTCTACTACCTATATGAGTAATTCATAGATTATTGATAGCGGAGCCACTGACCATGTGACAAAGGATGGGGTCGTTGAGAATAAATCCATGCCAAAGCACAAAACTGTGCAACTACCGAATGGGGTGCATGCTCTTATTAAATCTATTGGTGTAGTTAAATTGGAAAATAATATGATTGTTGATAATGTGCTTTATGTTTCCAACTTCAAAGTTAATCTATTATCTATCAGTAAACTTACTAGAAGATTAGATTGCTATATGACATTTTCTCCTGATTTTTGTGTCATGTAGGATTTGACTACGAAGAAGACGATTGGCTTGGGAAGATGGAGTAATGGCATATATTACCTTTCACAAAGACCATAAATACATCATACTATCAGTAGATCAACCAGTCTATGTCATAGACGTCTTAGGCACCCTTCAGCCTCACATCTTCAATTCCTAGCACAAAGTATTTTAGAAATTAGTTTTGATTCCTACGATATTTGTGATGTTTGTCATTTGGCAAAACAATCTAGATTACCCTTTAAAGTTAGTCAATTTTTTAGCAATACACCATTTAATTTTATTCATTGTGATATCTGGAGACCTCATATGATTTATTCTTATACTGGTGCTAGATATTTCCTTACCATTGTTGATGATTTCTCTCGTTATACTTGGGTACACCTCATGCGTCACAAATCTAAAACTCAAAGCATAATTAAAAATTTATTTGCTTGGATTAAAACTCGACGCAACCTGACTATAATAGTCCTAAGGTCTGACAATAGACAAGAGTTATTATCCTTGCAAGCATTCTTAGATTAAAAATGGTACCATTTTTCATAGATCATGTCCTTATACCCCTCAACAAAATAGAGTAGTAGAGAGAAAACACTGCCACCTCCTTAATGTGGCTCGTGCCCTTAGATTTTAAGCTAATATTTTATTAAAATTTTGGGAGGAACATATCAATATAACTTGTTACCTTATCAACCAGATACCTTCGCCATTGCTATCACACAAAACACCATACGAAAGATTGCACAAGAAACCACCATCTTATACGTGTCTATGGTTGTCTCTGTGTTTTGCCAACAATCTTAAACCCAGCCATAAATTTGACGCACGAGCCAGACGGTATGTGTTTCTTGGATATCCCTCAGGACAAAAATGATACCTCTTATATGACCTAACCAACAGAAAGCTAGTGGTGTCCTAAGACGTCGTGTTCCATGAATCTATATTTCCATACGCCTCCTAGTAAAATGAAAAAACCAACTCCATCCCGTTGCCACAATCCATGCCTATGGATGTTGAAACGCTAAATTTAACATACCCTGACGACCAATATATAGCAGAAATAGATAACTTGCATGAAAGTCCTAAAAATTGGTCAATTGATCGACCAACTTTACCTACTAGTCGACCGGTCCTTAGTTCATCCGTTCCAACAAAAAACTCCATCGGTCGATCGATCTCTACCTCATCCTCGGCCGATCTACCTATCGGTCGAGCTACCGGTCGACTGGTCTTTTCTTTTCACCCTCCAGATGACCCGTCGGAACAATCCCAAATAGTATTAAATGACCAAAATCGACGATCTACAAGATCAATTCAACCTCCAATTTCCCTGAAAGATTACTATTTCAATCATAATCTGCCTACTCAAGCTAAGTCTATTCAGGTCAAATCTAGCACTCGACATCCTATATCAAAGTATGTATCATATGTCAATCTTTCTTCAAATCATCGTACTTATACATACAATATTTTTCATATCATTGAGCCAGCAACATATGAGGCAGCATGTCAAGATCTCAAATGGGTAGCTGCTATGGATGATGAAATCCGTGCCTTGCAAGATAACAATACTTGGTTACTTGTCCCACTTCCTCCAGGTCATCATCCTATTGGTTGTAAGTGGGTGTTCAAGATCAAATTTAATTCTGACGGTATAGTTGAACGATACAAAGTACGACTGGTGGCAAATGGGTTTACACAACGAGAAGCGATTGATTTTTATGAAACTTTTGCTCCAGTTACAAAGTTAATAACAGTAAGATGCTGCTTACTTACTATTGCCTCTATTCGAAACTGGAAGCTTCATCAAATGGATGTACAAAATGTATTTCTTCAAGGTGATCTTGATGAAGAAGTCTATATGACTCTCCCACCTAGATTTCGTCAAAATGGAGAGACACTACTTGTATGTCGACTTCATAAATATTTATATAGATTGAAACAGACATCTCGTTCTTTGTTTAAAAAATTTGTATCTGCTGTTATTCAGTTTGGGTTCAAACAGTCACATGCAAATTACTCACTCCTTACAAAGGTCAATGGTGATTCATTTACAGCTATTCTATTATATGTGGATGATATGATTCTCACGTAGAATGATAAAGAAGCAATTTCTACTATAAAAATGTTCATTGCATCTCAATTCAAGTTGAAGGACCTTGGCACATTAAAATACTTTCTTGGAATAGAATTTGCTCGCTCGAGATCAGGGATTTCAATAAATCAAAAGAAACCTGCAGCATTTCTCATGGAGCAGTCATTGAAATTTAATTTGACAGATTGAGAGTTGTTGAAAGATCCCACATATTATCGACGGTTGGTAGGAAAGCTCATTTATCTCACAAATACTAGACCGAAAATCTCATATTCGGTCAAAATAATTAGTCAGTTCATGCAGACACCTAGACAACTCCATCTTGATACAGTTTACCGATTGTTCCGATACTTGAAAGGGGTACCAGGACGAGGAATATATTTTCCATCAGAAGGGAAATTGCAGCTAGCAGGATTTTGTGATGCAGATTGGGCTGGAGATATTACTACACGATGATCGGTTACGAGATATTGTATATTTTTTGGGAAAGACACTTATATCATGGAAAAGTAAAAAAGCAAACGACCGTATCCAAATCTTCAGTAGAAGCAGAGTATAGGACGATGACTTCTATTACTTGTGAGCTTACATGGTTGAGACCATTGCTGACGGACTTATGTGTAGATCATCCACAAGCAACAATCTTATAATGCGATAATCAAGCAGCAATGCATGTTGCTGCTAATCTAGTATATCATGAAAGGACAAAGCACATTAAAATATATTGTCATATTGTTCGTGAACGAATTGTTAAGGGAGAGATCAAGACTGCCTATGTTCCAAGCAACAATCAGATTGCAGATTTATTTACTAAAGCACTGGGTAAGGAGGCATTTCACAGTTTCACTCGTAAGTTAAGTATTTTTGACATACATGCTCCAACTTGAGGGGGAGTATTAACAAATATTCGTTTACCTTACTAACAAATATTCATTTACCTTATTTATTCTTTACCTTGTTAGTAGAATTGTATTTTTAATAGGATACCATCTATATAATATTTCTATTTTAGGTAGAATTCATTTTCTATTAGTATATATATCTTGTAATCTTCTTCATTATTCAATCAATTTAATACAAATAATTATTTCTGTACACATATTTTCTCTCATAAACTTTATAATATTATTTTCTTTTATTTTTGTTTATTTAAGAGAAAAACAAATCTATCAAAATCTTTTAATAGAGGTGTGATTTACAATTAAATAAAAGGTTGGGAATGCTTGATATTAAAAAAAGATTAAAAGTAAATTAGTAACAAACTACAAAAGTTGAAGACAAAAATTGTAAATTTCCCATATTCTTTCAATGCCACCAATCTTCTCTCTATCTATTTTTGAGTTTTTTATTTTCTTTTCAGTTGGTGAATTTTAGAAAAAGAAAAAGCACTTCTAATCCTATACCTAATAAAATAAATTCACTTCCACGTTCTCTTTGTTGATCTGCTCAGCCACTCCCCATCCCCTTTCCTTTTTCTTCTATTCAGTGGCGGAGTTGGGGGTCTTGGACTGGGAAGATGTGGAATAGAGATTTATGGTTGTTTGGGTCAATGTGTGAGTGGAATTTTGGAGAGGTGGAGAGAGAAACTTACAAATGAAAGTTACAGGAAGGGCTAAGAGAGAGACTTCAGTTACGGAAAAGGCTGAGAGAAAGACTTCAGCTGACCTCCAAATTGGGCCAGAAGCTGGGATTTTGACTTTTGCAGGTTGGATACATTTAATTCTTGCTTTATACTTAGGCCCTCCAGTGACTCCGCCACTACTTCGATTGTCACTCTCAAGTACACAAGACTTTCAAGGTTCCATGTGAGGTAATAGCAAAGAGTGATGCTATGACTAGCCCTCCGGGGCACAGCCAAGTTGGCAAAGGACGGATATTGCGGGGCTCGCAACCTCAGGGTGGGGAGTTCGATTCCTGGATGGAGCAGCTAGGTGATGTAATATTCATTTATGGGTGGAGCAGCTTGGTGATGTAATATCCATGGAGGAAGGCTCCCTTGGGGCCAGGAGTATAAAGGGTGCACGAACCCTGGTCAACTTGGGCATATCCCGCGATTTACCTCCACCCATCACTGAGGGGCCGGGGATGGGTGGTCCAGGACATAGTCTGGCCTAACTGGGATACCTGGATATCAAAAAAAAAAAAAAAAAAAGGAGTGATGCTATGACTAGTACTTGACGTAATAGAAATAAAATAAGAAAAAAAGTTATAATGAAGTTTCAACAAGAGGGAAATTTGCTTAATTTTTAGATTGC
The DNA here is from genome assembly GCA_030279155.1 of Forsythia viridissima. Classification (NCBI taxonomy): domain Eukaryota; kingdom Viridiplantae; phylum Streptophyta; class Magnoliopsida; order Lamiales; family Oleaceae; genus Forsythia; species Forsythia viridissima. The sequence goes on from CM059042.1 coordinate 11,967,110, forward strand.
AGTTCTTTTTTCTTTAGCTTAATCTTTCTTAAGAGTCTATTTAGTGTGGATTATAAACCAAAAATTAATTTTTTAGCCTACTATTATTGATTTTTCAAATTTTTTTAAAGTGAAAAGATAAAATTGTCTTTAATCAACAAAATGTCACTGCAAAATAGAAATGATAATTGTCATTTACTTGTAAAAAAATTTGAAAAATCAATAATAGCGGGCTCAAAAAAATCATTTTTTTTTATATAATCTACACCAAACGAACACTTAACAATATCCTCAAAATTTTGTACCTATCAATTATATTAATATTTTTTGTTAGTAGCATCTCGATACATTAAATTGGATTATAGCGAAGATGAAAATCGTGTATAATATACTTCTATTATTCTATGTAATCACTGCACACATGTTCTATAAATAATAAGATATATATTAATCTGCTGTATTATAATTTATACACTTGGGTCAAATAATTTGATTTGGAGATTGAATAGAATTGGAAATGGACATATCCTGCCTCAAAATAGTAAATACACCTTCAATCATACATATATGATCGAATTCTAAAGGTTGAATCCCAACCTTGAAGGCTCCCACCACTTCTACCCTGAGACTTTGTTGGAAGATGTAAATCGTAGAATGTGCATCAGTAGAGTAGAGTATAGTGGAAAACTTGCTTTTTTAACTGCACTTGCAAGGAGCCTCTTCCATACCAAAGATAGGAATCGAACCACCACTCTGCAACTACTAGCGAAGTTGGAATTACTTCACTCCCGCCTTTCAACCAACTGAGCTATGCCCTAGAGCATAGTTGATCGAATTCTAATTGGACCACAACTCCTAAATTATTGCATCAAAATGGACCTTATAAATAGTGAGGAAAAAGAAAAAGGAAATTTACAAAACGAACCCTACATTTTTGGTATATTTACAATTTTCATGCCATATTTTACAAATTTACATGTATTTTACTTATTGGTTAAAGGAAAAAAAAAACACATTTTGAAGGGAAAAATAGTAATACTTACAAATTAATTTGTCATTATAAATAGTTAAACAAATGAAAATACCCTAATTGAAAATAACAAATCACACTTTACATCTATATTTTTCATATTAATTCAAGTATCTTGACTACACTATTAACATGACTTTTTTTTTAATTTTTATTTTTTATACAAAATTGTATATTTTTATCAACAATATTAATTTTTATCTTCTTTTTCTTAAAGTTTTCTCGAAAAAAGAAAAAGAACATAGAAAACGAAAACTAAAAAAAATTATGTATGAATTCTTGAAAATTTGTTAAATTGCAAAATGGTATAAAGCTATAACCTTAATATAAAATAAATAAGAAATTCATTTTAAGTCGCAAAATAATATATTATTGTACTTGATTTTTTCTAAACAAAAGTTATTCATTGAACATAAATTATTTAGGAGATGATGACAACTAATAATTCCATTTGTCCACTTAACAATGTTGGAAAAAACTCAAATGAAGTTTTTGCTATATATTCCAGCATGTTATTAATTTATTAAAATCTATTTTCTATTTTTTTAAGTTGTAGTTTAAAGAAAAATGAAGATCATAAATTTTATAAATATCACGCTAAAGAAGGCCATCTTTAAATGACAAAAACATTTAATAAAACATCGCAAGCTTCTAATAATTAAATTTCAAAAAATAATAAAATAGTTAGACAAACGGTGTGTAAAGTGTTAGATAATTTAATATATAGAGTGTGGTTTTTTTCCCAGTTAAGAGTATTTTGGTTTGTTCAGTTATTTATAATGGAAAATTTGTAATGTTTTTAACCAAAATGTAGTTTTTGTTACCATTAAGTAAATATTGATGTAAAATGTAAGTTAACAAAGTACGGTGTGCAAAATATAAATACACTCTAAATGCAGGGTGTATTTTGTAAATTTCTCTAAGAAAGTTGATAGACATACAACCAATCATACATTTGGAATACGTTTTTTATTGAATAGTGATATGAGAAAAATGATAGAAATTAATATCAAAAAAGAAAAATAGAAATGATAAAATTGAAAGAAATACACCTCTTGAATTTGTTATGGTGTAAATAAAAATTAGATTTTTAGTAAAATTTGATAAAAATTGATGAAATGTGTGGTTGAAGAGTTACTAAAAATTGTGTGTCTCATTAAATATGTAATTTAAAATGAATTTTTTAAAAAATTGGACAATTAGTATTTCATTTGTAGAAATTATCTCGATTCAAGATTGTAGCATAATATAGATTTTCGATTTTCCAAAATTGTTAACTGATAGATAAAAATAGAATAGTCATTTCTGAAAGCTTATCTTGTAAATCATTGGATTAAGATATAGCTATTGGTAGCGAAACATTCACCTTCACTTCGCATGGAGCCACATAGATGCCTCTTAGGACCATATGTCCTCGTTGACACATCGGACAACTTAAACTATGTCACGATAAAAAAGGAAAGGAAAAACACTTCACACTTTTGAGACCCTTATGGGTTGCTAAATATGCCCAACGCCTTGGAGAGGCTCATCAATTTTTTGCCTGAGGCCAAAAGATGACCTTCGAACAGTAAACAATCACCTTGCAGCATAATCCAAGGCTACAAGCCCAGTTCAATCTAAAACTCGTTATGAAATAGGTGAGTCTCTAATAAATGAGTCATATGCATACTCAATAGACTCTCCGACCATCAAAGAATCTAAAAGATATGCTTCTCTTACCATCTAAGACAAATGTTCAAAAATATTTCGACACAAAAAATCTGATATGAGCTACCTCCTATCGAGAGACTTCCGAAACGGAGTAAATACAGATCTATACAATTATACATTATTCTCAAGTTAACACCAAAAAAGAAATGCCTAAGGTTAAAAACTGCACCATCTAGATTAGAGTAGTGTTGAGCCACCTATAGGATTTTAGTAAAAGATTGTAGATAAGTCTCAAATGAGTCCAGAAACTTCATTTTTTGTTACAAGTTAGTTCTATTGATAAATCCCGTCCAAAGAATGTCGATGAATTGTGGCATGGCTAGCATGCGATGAGAAGTGTTTATTGAAAAAATAGGGGGGGAAAAAAGCAAGACCATAGTTGCACATACTAGCCTCAACCTGCTACTCACACCACCAACTAAACTTGGTCTTTAATTTCTTGTTACTGATGATGACATTTGACTCCTATTAATAGTATAGTAGTTCTCTTTTTTGTGCCATCGACTTATATCAGATTATGTGTGGTAAATTTTTTTCGTAGATTATGAATAGTAGGTTCTACGGAATATGTGGATAAAAAATTAATATAAAAGTCGTGGGTCTTATAAAATATCTGTATTAAAATTATGTGTGCCCTGCTTATAAGTACTTATAAGCAGTACTAACAAACATGAGCATGTTTGTTATTGCTTACAAATACTTATAAGCTGATTAAACATCATTTTTATCAATACATTTCGTAAGACTCACAACTTTTACTCATTTTTTTGCCACATATTTTATAGGACATACTACTTATAATTTACAAAAAACTTTACCAAATAATTTTAACTTTTCATACTTTGTTCGATATTTGTAAGGGTACATATCATTCCTCTTATTACATATGATATGAGTTTAAGCCAATCATGCGTTTCCTTATTCAAATCTCCCTAAATTCATGGAGGTTTGTTTGTTCTTCAAGAGTGAGAGGTTCCAGACGAGCCACAATATGAAAATTTAGAGAAGTTTGTATGACAACACATATTCCATGTTATGCCCTCACCCCTCAAGTTGGCGCTTAATGTTAATTTGATTTTGTAACACAATTGAGAATTTATTTGAGATAATGAGCTGGATAAGTGGATATGGTGATGGAAAATAATTTATGAAGTCTATTACAAATTTGTTGGGATTGCAGTCGAAGACCAGGATTTCCTTTTAGAGCCAATAGAGGTTTCAACTGCTACTGGGACGCGACTTGAGATATAAATACGTGCTATTATAATTTCCAACTTTTGAAATCTCCATCCATAGGCATTTTATGCGTGTACTGGAAATAGTATGATTATAAGGTTACAAATCTTTTTACACTTTCTTGTCCCACATCGATTCTAGAGAAAAACTGAGAGGGATTTGAGTTGTATAAAAGAGCTGGCCCATAAACAAACTAAGCATACCTTTCTCGGCCTTTTGGCTAAGATCAAGTGTAGTATCTGTTCTTATCAGTTTAATATCTGATATGTGGGCCATCGGCCCACACGATATTAAATTAATTTTTTAAGGGGGAGGGCCCATCACAGTAGCTTGCTATTGGGGCTCTCAAGCGTCGCCCAGGCGTTGCACTACAGCAGGGGCCTGGCGCACCCCACCAATACGAGTAGAAATGTTTTCTTGCTTTCTATTGGGGCCTGGCGCACCCCACCAATATTAAATTAATTTTTAAGGGGGGAGGGCCCATCACAGTATCTTGCTATTGGGGCTCTCGAGCGTCGCCCAGGTGTTGCACTACAGCATGGGCCGGCGCACTCCACTAATACTAGTAGAAATGTTTTCTTGCTTTCGGTCTTAGACCTCTGTTGCTTCCGTTTTATTTCAAATTAATAGTTGAAGTAGGTAAATTAAAATGTAGGATAATAATGACTGGGAATTCATTGTCTCGGAGTTTGCCAGTTGCCTTTTTTGAAAGAGAAAGTGCGTGCAGAGTATTTAACTGGGTATTTAAATTTCAGTATCTAGCTGGTATTTAATAGAGAAAATGAACGGAAAGGGTAAAGAAGAATTTATTGATGACGTGTGGTACTATTTTTTTAAGTTATAGACATATTTTCAACGATTTTAAAATGTTGGGAGCGATACAATTATCCTTAATTTTAATCACAAAAAAAGTGACGTCGTCTCAGTCTTCTCACCCTTGCCCCATCACCTGCTCGCGCCTCCTAGGCCCTAGCCTTTCATAGCTAGTTAGCACCCCCACCTGGTTTGCCTTTTCTATTTTCATTTTCTTTTCTTTCACTTTTTCTATTTATTTCTCGACTTTTTATTAAACAAACTTTTTTTTTATTCATTAACGACCATTGATGCTACAAACTTTAAAAAAAAATTGAGAGTAGACTATCTAATGAAATTGATTAAAACCTAAACTGCCTCAAGATTATTAATAAATTACAGACCAATAAATCAATTTTCCCAATTTGCATGAAATTTTAGGATATACACAGGAACATTTCTAGCAGTAACCAAAATCACAATTCAGAAAAAGATGGAATAATAGAATATAGTGAATTTGCTGAATGCAGCAAAGGAAAATTACTAAATCTCCTTGATACAAAACTTGCAGTTGCATGATATCATGATTCAAAACACTCATCACAATCTCGTGGCATCTAAAAACAACAGAGCCTACAGCTGCAAAAAAAGTATTTGCATACAGTTTTGTACTTCGGATTACTTACATCTCAAAAAGCGGCGACTACCATGGTTTGAGATCGCCCACTGGACCCGCCGTCCAGTTGAGGATCTTCTCGCCTGGCTTCAAGTACACACTCTTATCGTGAGGCAACTTACGTGCAAGGCCATTCAAAATCTGATGGAAAGCGTCCCTTGATTGAGCAGGTTGTGGGAATAACATTGCCTGTTTCATCGAAGGGTTAGCAAGTAATCTCTGCTTCCTCAGTATTTCTTCAATGGGAATTGAAGTGAGAATGGTATCCAATTTAGGAACATCTTTCTCTGCTACAAATACTCCGATATCTTCCCATGGAATTGCATCAGCAAATGGCAAGACAATATCATCTGCTATGATAACAGGGATGCAACCGAATATAACTGCTTCGACCAATCTTGGACTCCATGGAGCCCATCCAAGTGGACACAGGCAAAAAACAGCCCTCTGCATGTCTTCATAGTAGGTAGTTGGGTGCTCAGTCGAGATGTCGAACAAAGGATTGTTCTTAAAATTCTCCCACACTGATGCTCGTGCACCTCTATAAAGTTTGAAACAGAAATTAGATTTTAGATAGTGTGTGCTCTGCTCTAATCAACTTATTTCTATAATGGCATTCCAAAATCTGGATGATGAAGGTCTAATGAAATATACCTTGCATAGTAACCACCTTCTGGATCATTCCCCACGTCGTAAAACAAACCTCGGAAGTAAACAAATATGGACCGAGGAGTGCTAGGAGGAATCAAATGGGTTTGCATTTTCTGTGGAGGAGCGTATGGAGGAATTGTGATGGAACTGTCCTTTAAACAAACATGGTTTCGTTGTCCAAAAGTTTGAACCAACGTAGCACGTTGGAGCAATGGAAGAATCCCTCTTTCAATAGCCTTTTCTTCCTGCGATGAGCAAAGTAAATGAAGATATATATCAGGTCAAATCAAAGGCACTGCAAAAGATGCACGCAAACTTCACAAGTGCAAGTTTTTTAATAATAAATAAGTTGGTTTTGAGATAAATAACTTTTATTATTGGTGATATTGGTGAAAGTTGGAAATAATTAAGTAAACTTATTTTGGCAGCAAGGTAAGATTTACTTTCAAAATAAGTAATTTTTGTACTTGATTGTACGCTATCCAAACATTTGGGAACATGAAGTTACTTTTTAAATAACGTTTTACTTTTGTTACGCTACGAAAAAAATTGCTATTAGTATCATGAGCGGAGTAAAAAGAGAGAGACAACTAAACTTCTTACTTGATAGTGAAAGCACGCCCCAAAATCGTGCGGCACAATGAAGAAGTGATCGGCCCCATCAGTCCTATTCCAGTAAGGCCAGTTGGAAGAAATAAGCTGTATAGCACTCCTCATCATACGTGGTGATTTGAATGGTAAAGGGAGACCATTTGGCGTGAGGTCGCAGGTGGTATATACAGGTGTGTAGAACCAATCCGCTTCCTCAGGATTAAGGGTTCGAACTGGGCTTGATAGAAGGAATCGATGCATGTAAATCTCGGCAGCAAACATATGAGTCAGGCATCGTGGGTCCTTTTGCAGAATTTTTTTGTTGTATTTGCTAGGGAGCTCATAAACAAACACTTTTAACCTTCCAACTGGATCATCTTCCAAGACATCACCAGCACTACCTAAATTTTGGAAGTACCAGCATGATGAATAACCTCATACTTTAAAATTGGAAAGAAGGTAGAACATTATCAAAGACACAAGCAGCACTACTTGAAATTTGGGCAGCAATTCTTTTCGGTTCCCCTATTTGGTGGTAAATACAGTAGATGTTCTTTATACTACAGGGAAAATTAAAAAACTTCAAATTTAATCATGGACGTAACTGTGACAAAGAACACTCATAGTAAATATCTAGACAGCCTGTTAAAGCATTTCTAATTCCATACTCATCTTCGGAAGATTATGTCTCAAACAGAAACAGGATACCACATGCCTCGGATACAACTTTTTTCCTTATTCTTCTTTGCTGGGGAAACAATAGGATAAAAGCTATTCATGGCAAACTATAATGCAGGGAGAAATATGGTTATTCTGTTGCCTTCTAGGTTTGAGCAATATGTTAGGAATATAAATATGGCAAACTTGATTGTTACATTGTACCATGTGATTTTATTAGATTTATGACAGAATGCCCAAATCTCAGATCATGAATATCAAAATTTTGGATTAGACCAGAAGCTACATTATATGATTCACGAGTATTTTTACACGTTCTCGGAGCTAGGAATCTTCAAATTCAAAACAGAAACGGCATTCTATCAATTTAATCAAATAGAATTGGCAAATGTTCTGCTTAACAAAGGAATATAGATTGCACCACATGATAGGATCCTAATATCCTATTTACGACACAGATTACCCAACCAGAGGATCATGAATATCAATGTTTTGATTTAGACCAGAAACAAGCAAATGATTTATTAACTACTTAACTAGGAATTTTCAGATTGTAAGCCGGAAAATTATTTCTCTATCAATTTCATTCAAATAAAATTGATAAATAATGCTCAATCTTGTTCGAAAAATACATCCAAATTGACTAAACCTTCATTATGTGACTATATTGGAGCAGAGCATCAATAATCAAATAACAAGAATTATTAATTCAATCTTAAATTCAACGCTTGTTTTTCCAATTTCTTCACTAAACCAGAAAAATCTCATAGTATATAGCCATTCCCCATTACTGCCCACATCACAATAAAACCCTAACTGCATTCCCAATTCAAACACCAGAAATGAAATGAAATTATGAACACCAAATTCCCAAATTTCTCAAATCAAATAAATCCAAATAAACCACTAAGATTTCAGCTAAATCAACAGCTAATAGGTGAAATCTCAACGAGATGAAAAGAACATAATTATTCTTACCCGAGATTCTCTCAGTTTGTTGGGTTTTATGGAACTTCGAAGCTTCAATACTCGAGCAAAATGCGAAGTAAAAAAGTACAGCGAAAACCCATCTCTTCATTCTTCACACTGCCCAATTCCCTTCTCTCCAAAAACAGACCCAAAATCAGGAAAATCCCACGGTTCAATTATAAAGGGAACGTCCAAGAACAAATAAGGAATTTATATTTATTTTATACTAAAAGAATGAGGAAATTGGGTAGGCGCGAGAGAAAGATGGATAGTTGAAATGTCATTAGACAGTAGTTGTAAAAATGACTTATCTTGCAAACTGGGATTTTGTTAGACAGCACATGGAAAATGAAAGTTGATGTGTTTTTAAGCACAACACAGAAAAATATATATGAAAATTTGGGAAATAATTTCAATTGCTTCAAGAAACAGAGAAATCAGAAAGTTCCGGCACGGCGGCGCGTGGGGTGGTGATAGTGTTTTGGTCAGCGTTAGCTGTCACTAGCTGTCAAGTGTAGTATGAGCAAGTTATGGAATTCTTTTATTATCATCATAATCAATTTCCCTAACCTTACCTTCATATTTACTTAGAAAACCAAATCTTTCTTTTATCACCTGTTTATGAAATCTTTTCGTGTCAATACGACACGAATGTTTTAAGTAAAAGAGTCTCCAAAGAGAAATCAAGAAAATCATGAACTCCTTAGTTAAATACTACTATATAATGCTTTTCTGCATTGAATTTAATTGTAGGTTACGATTCAAATTAAATGACAATTCAAATATATAGTAAATAAAGAAAAAGTTGGATTTGAAAATTTAATTCAAAGAGAAGGAATTTAAAGAATAGAAGAAATATGATGGATAAAAATTAATTTTGAAAATGATATAGCAATGAAGAAGAAGGGTAGATTTGAGAATTTGATTTGAGGAGATTGAATTTTAAGAACATAAGAGATGAGATGAAAAAAAATCAATTTTGAGAATGAAAATAAAGACACGTATATGTGTTTTTTTGGACCAGTAGAGAAGAAACTTTTTTTTTTATTTTTTTTTTGTGAGTGAGGGTCAAAACCTCCTTTACAATTGGTGATTATAGTGTCGATTTTTTATATTGAATGATAATCAACTTGTCTAGTTAAAGACCGTCAATAGTATTAAAAGGAAACGAATAAAAATAATACGTTGTATAAATGAAGTATTTAAATTACACATTATTATGAAAATGTAAATAAATTTATTTCCTTCTTATCTAAAATTTAAACTTCTAATAACATAATTCGACATTATATTCACGTGCAAACCTTTATACTTCAAGCCTCTCCTGTATTAACTATAGGTTAAGTGGTGTCTTGCCCAAGATTACATGTTCAAGCTTAATTAAGTAAAAATAAGAACAAATGTACCTAATTTACCTATGGTAATATTAAATAATATCATGATGCTAATTAATAAATACATAGTTCATATCTTTACTTAATTAACCTTGATATTTGTTTTTTTTTTCTTATTAAATCCTTCTGAAAATCAAATCATAAATACACGTCCAATAAAGACATGTTTGACAAAGTTTTTTATAAAAAAATTTAATAGATTTTGATAAAAATTGGTAAAATATATGATTGAAAAGTTGATAAAAATTGTAGATTCTATATTGTGTGGTTAAAACTAATTTGACTTTAACTTTAATTTTTTAATAACTTTTTAAGCTAAATTAAAAAAACGCCAACTTAAATCCATTTTCGATAAATAGTTGAAAGAGTAATGCTACTTGTATATCTTCACTTATATCCACACTTACAATTGCTTATGTGACAGAATAAAATAATGAAAGGAAAATTCAAAATAATGTTTTGGTCAAATGTTTCACCCATAAATCATATTGTCACATAAGCACGTGTAAGTATGAATATAAGTGGAGATGTAAGTATGAATATAAGTGGAGATATACAAGTAACATTACTCATAGTTGGAATATCATTACACTGACTCAATCTTAAAATTAGAGAAAAAAGTACTTAAAAAATGTAACATTATTTTTTATAATTGACTTTCACTATACTTTCACGTAGCTAGTCTTCTACCAAAAGTTACTTTCATGTTTAAAAGAGTGCGCTTTCATATAACTATCACAATCATAACGGAAAAATAATATATATGATTTTCAATCTTTTAAGAATGTAAGGGACACACTCCTAGTTTTTAAAAATAACACCGGATATCTCCCACATCTGAAGAAATAAGTATGGTAAGTCATTTATGACAAAATTACTCTCCCCTTTAAATTAAAAAAAATAGAAAAACAATCAAATGTACCCCTACAAATAAAAATAACAAAGAGTCCTCTTTCTTTATCAAACCCCAAAATCTAAAAAGCGAGTGTTATACTTTCTCCGAGAAGATAGGATTAGGACTAAATTCCCGTTCCACCACCACTTCAAACCCCAAAAATCTTGTTTGCATGTTTCATTTTCTTGGTCAGGTCGTAGGACCGACGACCTCAATTATCGTTAATCTATTTTTCAAAAATCTCCACGCCTTGAGGGCACAACATTTCGGGCCCGATTGATTGCTCTGAATTTTAACCTCAAGATGACTTCCTAGCTAAAATGAATAATTTTTTCATGCAAAGGTTCGTCACCAAAAAAAGTCATCGACGACCCACCTTGGAGGAACTTGAGCACTGCTAGGGAATCAAACACGGTGTCGTGGCTGAAATTTGGAGTTTTTGAGATTTTCTCTGCCCATTTTACAGACATCTACAAAAGTATTGAATAAGTTCTAAAATGAGGTGCCATGCGAGCGAGTGTCGGGAAGTGGGAGAGAGTTTTTAGAGAAAGAAAACTTTAGGAGAAAGATGAGAATGTCTGATTCAAACGTCAGTTGTGATAACTAGACACACTTTTGGATGTACTGGCATGAAAGTATGGAGAGATCGATTACACAGAGCTTAAGAGATTTAATGACATATTTCTTTTTTGGGTTGACGGTACATTTGGAAATGATGAATACTGAAGAAAAAGGAAAGGTAGGGGGTTGGATGGAAGAAAATATCATCTTTGTTATTTTTTATTTTTGGGGGTATTTAATTTTCTATTATTCTTTTTATTTTTTCTTATTTTTTGTTTTTAAAAAGTGAGAACAAATTCGTCATAAAAGACCTACCATACCTATTTTTTCAAATATTGGGAATGTCCTATGCTATTTTTAAAAGTCAGGGATATATCCCTTACATTTTTTAAAGGTTGGGAGATCAAATATGCTATTTTCCCAACCATATCAAATAAAACGTATTCTTAACTTTAATTCATCCTTAATTTTGACAAAAATACTACAGTTATCTAATATTTTGACAATTCAGGTTTTAATTTATTTTATTTTAAAGAAATTTTTTTATATTTGGTCCATCAACTTTTCAAAATCCAAATGATATATCTCTAACATTTAAAAATAACATCGGACATCCCTAGTATTTGAGAGAATATACATGATATGTCATTTATGACAAATAGTCGTTCCATTTAAATAAGTAAAAAACAAAAAAAAAATCAAAAGAATAAAAATTAACCAAATGTACCCCCACAAAAATGAAGAATATCAAAGAGGTCATATGTTGTCTTCACTCTCAACTATCACCTACCCCACCTATCATCCACCCCAACTCCACACCTTTTCTAAACCCACCGCCACCACTGCTACATTCACAACCACATCCCCGTCACAAATACCTTCACTACCATTTTTTACCATAATATAAATTCCCTCTTTTCAGCCAAGAGGGGAGAGTTCTCCCCATCCCAACCATCCAGCTATAAACTCCATTTTTAACAAAAAATTTATGGCAGAACAGGTGTGGAGTGGTGGGGATGGTGGATTTATTCCAACCCACCCCAAACCCGTTATGTCATAAAAATGAGTGGCGAATGGAGAAAATTCCTATTTTCGGTCATTTTTATACATACAAATACAGTTTTTGTGATAATATATTGTTTATACAATACTCGTGCATATTTATGTATTTAAGTGGTTGAAGTTGAAGATGATGCGGAGAAGCACCATTGTTCCGTGGATACTTGTAGATAGCAATAACTGTCCTTGGATGGTGGTCGGATGTTGGTACTAAGTGGCTAGATTTTGGGATTTGAAATAGTGGTGGTGAATATAGTGGTGGCGACGGTAGGTTTAGAAAAGGTGGAGAGTTGCGGTGGAAGGAAATAACCGGTAATGTAGATAATGGTTAGGATGAAAGAAGAAAATGACTTATTTGTTATTTTTTATTTTTTGGGATACATTTGGTTATTTTTTTTTTATTTTTTTTGTCATTTTTTTTTTGTTTATTTAAAGAGAATGATAAATTTGTTATAAAGGACCTACCATGTCTATTTTTCTCAAAAGTTTGAGATATTTAGTGCTATTTTTGAAAAATAAGAGTATATCCTTTACATTTTATAAAAGTTGGAGATCAAATATAATATTTTTTCTATTTTATATAGTAAGACCAATGAGAAATTAGGTAAAAATAATTTGTTACCACCCAATTTAGCGAAGGCCTACCAGGTTCAGCAAAGGCCACGCAGGCCCAGTATAATTCTGGTAAGCCTCGCACGCCATTGCCAATACTAACAAAGTCCATAAAGGCCTTGGCTGCTTCTGATAGGCCATCGATATTCTCCGTGCCCCATGAAACCCATGGGCAATCACAGATAAAACGATAACTCAAGAAAAGATTGTGTTTGATTGTTACATGAACAAGGAATGAAACTAAATCTCAATCTCCTAATAATTGGTAACATGATATTGGAAATCAATTTAGATAATGATGAAAATCTAAAAGATCGCGTTTACATCCAATTACCCATTATCTTATAAGAAAGGAGGATCCGATCAGATATCTAATTGATTGCTTACCCAAATTAATTAGAAATATGAAGTTATAAATACAACATCTTTTATTTCTCTAAAGTATGCATTATTCCCTATCCTTAAACTCTGCTCAATTTTGTGCTTGCTTGTCTCTCCCATACCTAAACACTCTCTTCATATTATTCTTGTACCGGCAGTTGATTTGATCGTCGAAGTATCAACGATCGTCGACTCTCTTTTTCTCTGGTAATATTGGTGCCTAATGATTGTCCTAGTGTATAGGTAACATACATGCAGAGAATTGACTGGAGATCTGTAGACGTGTAGATAGTGCAGATTTCGAGGTTAAATATTTTCCAATAAGGTGTGGTGTGACCATTTCAATATGTATTAAATATTGATGTAATATTACACTATGGTGCTTTGTCGCCTTTATCGGAAGTGTTGGTGATCTTTTATTATCTTATATGACATTTCAATTATCATTATAATGTGACTTTCTATTTATATAACGTGATTTTTTAATTAATCTAATATCACCTCTCAATTATCAATATTATGTTAATATATTTTTTAATTTGACTATTCAAACGATTGTAACATTTTTTAATAAGATGCGACCATTTTAGTCTTTATGAAATAATTGGGATTGGAAAAATTCGTATGTAACTTCATGAGTTTATTTAGGTTTTTTATTGAGTTTTTATTTGGTAATTGTAGTGTTGCTTTAATTTAAGAAGACCTTGAAGAATATGTAAATGGGCAGTGCTACTTGTACAGAAAGTTTTACAAATTGGCATTATATCACGATAAAATGTTAATATCAAAATATCATGATATTTTGAATCAAAAAATAAAAAATTACAAAGCCCATTTCACATTTCACCTATTTTTTTCAGCCATTTCTTCTTCTCCGGCGACATTTCTCAACCTCCGGCGATATTTCTTATCCACCACATCCATCATCGCCGGCGAGAGTGAGGTTTTTAGACATGAAGTCATACCCATTTCAGATTTCACCTATTTTTTTGTTCGCTATTTCTTCTCCACCGGCGACATTATCGCTGGCGAAATTTCTCAACCATCCAATGGCTTTCATTACTGCTAAAATCTTGCTCTTATTTTCTATTCTTTCTCTTCTTCAGTTTAACTTGTGTATATGACAAAATGTTAAAAGAGGCTATTATTTCCAGAAAGTGGATTTGCAGCCCCAAAAAGGAGGCTATGGTTAATCTGGGTTCTTTGCTAAAGGAATGGTGCACGGCGGTGGCTGTCGAGGTTTACTTGAGTTGTTGAGTGGGTTGTGCTGTCGGAGGTGGCACATGTGATGTAGAAGTAGTGCCGACAGTTGAAGCAGCGCCGAGCGGTGGGGTTTGGACAGTAGGGGTGACGTATGGAGTTTCAAAATTGGATTTTGGTTGCTGCTGGGTTGGTTGTAGCTGCAGCAGCCGCGGGGTTCTCTTGATTGATGGGTATACTCTATATTTGGAGTACGTCGGAGATTCGCCGGTGGAGATTTGGAGTCGCTGGAATTGAGCTGCAAATGGAAAATCCACGCTGCCAAATGGTTTATTTCCAAAATTGGAAATTGTAAGACAAAGGTATAATAGCCATTTAAGAAATGTGCCAAGTCAGCATATGTGAACAATTCTGTACAAAAATTATGTACAAATAGCATTTTCCTATGTAAATATAGATAGGGCCTAATTTCTAGTGTTTGTGTGTGTGTGTGTGTGTGAGAGAGAGAGAGAGAGAGAGAGAGAGAGAGAGAGAGAGAGAGAGAGAGAGTACAATATTCTAATTAATTAATTTAAGAAATGCTTGATTTTTCAAATTAATTCTTAATGGTTGACAAATCAGAAAATAAAAAGTAGGACCGGGCTAAATATTCTCATAAAAAAATTTCAAAACCAGAGACTAAGCATATGTTTGGTCGTATTAAAATTATATTTTAAGTATTATATTATAAGTTGTGGGTGAATGTGTGGATAAAAATGAGTTATAAGTTGTGAGTTCTATGAAACATGTGGATAAAAAGTATGTATGGCCAATTTAACCATCTGAAATTATAATTTAAGCACAGACAAACATGTGCTAAATGAAATATTGGATCAGTCAAAATAAATATATTTGGGCCTTCCATTCCCAATTTTGGACTGCAATTAAAATGGGGGAAAATTTGATTACTATGAATAATTAAGTTAACATTTTGATAAATAATAAAATTTTCAACAAATTGAGAAAATTAAATACAAATAGTAAAAATCAAGATTATTCTGCTTCAATATTTATCTCTAAAATATATTTAAAAATAAAATAATTTAAATAAGAGATAAGATTCTGTAACTGAATTTTGAATGTGACCTAAGATATGTGATATACATATATAATTATATCATCTCTCATAGTTGTCTATCCCTAAAATTTAGAATTATTTAGTATCATATTTTACAATTAAATAAAATGTTTCTTAATGATGAAAATAGATAATATGTTTGTAACTGGCGAATGAAATTGTGACTCGAATTTGAAAAGGGTAACCCACAACTACGAGCATAGCATTCTATGAATTGATACTGTTGTCTGACTATCTACATGCATAAGTAGGACATAAAATTTGGTATGTGAATGTGATAATGCCATAATTTCCAATCTTATTTGTTTTGAATTCAGATTTTTATAATTCAATTTTATATAGTATTGTTGTTATGTTTTCATTATTTTAGAAAAATTTATAACACAATCATGCATTTGTCAATTTGTAGCCACATCGACGATGCTAGTTGTCCAATTAAAGGTAATCTTTAATTTTTGTTATATTTTAAAATGATTCATTATTTCACAATAAATATAGTAGTGCTAAATTCTATGACTTCAATGTATATGTTATTTATCATTATTTGGCAATCTATTTAAAAGTATATGAATTTATAAAAAAAAAAAATGCATGTGACTGAATATTTGGTGATTAATTATGTGACAATCATTATGTAGTTGTGATATGTCATTTAGTGATTTAGTTTGTGATTGCTGTTGCTGTGGCTGTGACTGACCATATGTTGATTTAATTTGCGACTGTTGAGGTTGCGTCGCTAAGTATTTGGTGATTAAATTTGTGACTCGTGTTATGTTAAGTGTCATTTTATTTTAGTTATCATAAAAACACAGTGTGGTCTGAATTTAGACGATTATGACAAGTATTATGTGGTTTTGTATGTAAAAAATTGTGATTACAAAAGATTATTTAGTGTGACTACTGGAGTTAGAGTGCTATAATGATCTATGATTTACATGCGTGTTTGGGAATTAGAATATGCGTGTGTTGTATTGCTATAATAACAATAAATGTATGTTGTGACTTATGTCATGTTGTCGTGACTTTGTTAACATGTTATTCGTCAATTTACTTAAGTTATAATAAAAATATCATGTGGTAACATGTGTCTTTGTATGTAACACATGTGAATATGAAAGAGTATTTAATGTGACTACTGAAGTCTGAGTGCTATAATGATACGTAACTTACGTGTGTGTTTGGGGGTTACATTTTTTAACTATTAAAAATAAGTTGTGACTTATATGTGTAGCCGGGGTTTACATTGATTTATAAGAAGAAAAGTTATCATTAAAAATCATAAACATAAAATTAGTAAATACTTTCATATTTTTCTTAGTTGCTTGCACTTTGAGAGAGTGACCGACTTATGAATTGTAACTTTCATAAAAGGTACACAAAACTTCTGCTACAAAAAAAGAAGCACTGGCAATTTCAGTTTAGCATATTTCATCACAGGAGCAGGATGAAGGCGACTCAAGATCAAGCAAGCACAACGACATGGATGAAGGCGTATGTACAAAGCGTGGTATTTGTATTGAGCAGAATTGACATATCTTTTGAATTTCTTCTATGATGGCTTTCCTGTTCTTCCCAAATCTTGAGCTTTTGATTCACCCAAATAAGAAGAATTATGATAGACGGTGATAATTTTGTTCCAAAATGGTTTTTCGAATATACGTGGTTTCCAAATGTTTTTCGAATGTCTCAGGCAATGAGTTTGGAAAAGATTAGATTTTCAGAAGATTTTTAGATTTTGGGGTTTCTCTAACTTCTGTTTGAAGATGGACGTCTCAGGCAGTGAGTTTGGGATGACTTGGATTTTCTAATGGTATTTTGAATTTTGAGGGTTCTCTCTCTTCAAATATAATACCGTTTCATGATTATTAGGAAACAATAAGGGAAAACTGTATCTTAAATTAAAATTATATGAATTAATTATTTTAATTAATTAGTTACATTTTAATTCATTATTTCAAAAAAAAATCTGATTTTGCAAATTTATTTTTCATACCCTGATTTGTCAAAATACATAATTAAAAATAGTGTTTAGCTTAATTATCTCTTAAAATGAGAAAACTACATTCACTACTTACACTTTCAAATATAATTTTCAAATTACAATGTGTAAATTTTTATTTTAAAAATATTATGTAATTATTTTATAATTTATTTATTTAAATTAAATTAACTCAAATTTTTAATTCAAAACCATAACAAAATACTCCCACATAATTACTTCCACTCATTCGTCACATGCCTCCCATCACCACCACAATCACCATCACCACCACGACGATCGAGGAATCCACTCAAACCACTATAAAAATCCAATCGCTACCACCCATTGAGGCACTCAACCCAAATTTCATCCCCGCCCATCGACCATCGCCAAAAAACACCACTAAATCTAGATTTAAATTTTCATCTTTGGTCAGATTGTTATCGTGACACACTAACACAACTGCGATCCACCATCGAGATAAAGCCCGCTGCCTCCGCTGCCAGACTGGTATCGCAACCTACCACCATCACCGCGATCCACCACCGTCATAAAGGCTAATGCCAAGTACGGATTTGGATCTGGCATCGCGCCCCCCAACCCACAACTACTGGTGTTGTGGGATTAGGTTTTTCAGTGGTTAGGTTTGATTTTTTTTTGCACCTTTAGATTTGATTTAATTTTTTTTAATCTGCAGCTTGAGTCTTTAGATCTAGTTTTGTTTGCTTTGTGAGATTGGATTTTTTGGTAGTTTTTGTGGTTGTGGTGGTGAAAATAGGCGGCGACGTGGTGATTTCGGCAGAGTTTTTGTGGGTGGTGATCTGGTGATGACAGGAGCCGTGTAACATAATTTGTTACACATGTTACAAGTGTTACACTTTGTGTAACAGTTCTGATAATGGTGGTTGTGCGTTATAAGCGCTACAGTTTTTGTAACACAGTTTGTTACAAGTGTTACACTTTGTGTAATAACGGTGTCAACAGTGGTGATGGTGGTTGTGGCAACGTAACACAGTTTGTTAAAAATGTACATAAGTGTATCAAAAAAATATAATTTCGTTACAAAATAATCAAATATTGGTGAAAAAAATATTGGTTCTTTAAAAAAAAAATATATAACTGAAACAATATTTTAGTAAAATAAATTTTAAAATTAGTATTATTTATAAAACTTTCCCAATTAAAATTGTAACCAGATTTACCTTGGCTTTCCAAATATCTAATCCGTACTTCTCGTGTTATTTACTTATTTATGATTATTGTGATACAACTCTATTTTTTTATATTCTAGTGAAGTTGTTTTTATTTTCGAATGGCAAGAATTATATTTTATATTGGGTAATTAGTACAATTCGTCGATAACATTTACTCTTATTGTGCAAAGCATCCCTATCATTTGAATTTTAGTACTTGGATTCTTAAATAAACGTTTCTTTGCAGAAAATGTCCCTTCCGTCCAAATCCGTTAACATTTATCGTTAAAATTATTAAAAAGGTTAATTTGCGTAAATAAATCTAAACGGTAAGAGTGATTTGTACCAAAAAATAGTAAAGGATATGGACGTTTTGCACACACAAACGTTTAAAACCAGATTTTGAGTCTTCTTCTTCCAACAACTATAAAATTTCAGACAAACAAATAAAATCACATATATTGTAATATTACAATTAAACATAGAGAAAGAAACTCATACACATTACAAGAACAGGACATATCCAAACAAAAGTATACATACAAATATATTCTAAACACTTCAATAAGCCACATTACAACCAACCCGCATGTTCTAAAATTGAACAACTTCGTCTGTTCCTGTAAATTCAATAATTGTTCTTCATACGCATTCTTCGATCAAAGCAAATTATGTATTATCTCCACTGTGATACACTTTGTCCCTATTGTTTGCTAAATATACTATGTAAGAATGCATATATGGCAGCATACATTTGTTTAAATGTGTCAAGTCTTGTAATGTTTATAAGTTTTCTTCACTATATTTAAGTGTAATGTTACAATGTATGTAATTTTATCGATTTGTGTAGAATTTTATAATTGCTGGAAGAAAAAGATCTAAAATATGGCTTTAAACGTTTGTGTGCGCAAAACGTTTCTATCGTTTACTATTTTTTATACAAATCATTCATATCATTTAGATTTATTTGCGCTAATTAACTCTTTTAATAATTTTAACGACAACTGTTAACGAATATGGACGGCATGGACCTTTTCCGCAAAAGAAACGTTTGTTTAGAGGCCTATATGCCAAAATTCAAACGATAAGGACGTTTTGTACAATAAGAGCAAACAAAAAGAACGAAATGTGCTAATTACCTTTTTATATTTGTAGTTTGAATGAGTAATCATAGTTATATAACTCGTGTCCATATTTTTTTCCTAATTATTTGACTTAGTGGGTTAATGTGTCTATTTTCTAAGAATTATTGACCATGTTTTTTTCCACATTATTTGACTAAGTGGGTAAATGTGTCTATTTTCTAGGAATTATTGGATTCTAATCCGATCTGTTGCCCACAGGTGGATAGCTTATTTGGCCCACCTGCTGAGGTGTCAGCAGGTGGATCAAATAAGCTGCCCACCTGTAGACAGCAGATCACCTCCAAGATTGGATTATGTATTTCTTATCTCTATTTTAAGAGAGCAAAATAAATGAAACAAATGAAGAAGAAATTATTTGGCATTTAGTTCCTGTTTGGAATTGTTACCTGGCAACCTCTGACATCATATCATATTTTAAAAAGCAACAAAAAATTAGGCTCTGAAAAATTCTTTTTTTTTTTTTAGCTTCTTCAGTTATCTATAGGAAAATTGGTACAAATGGTCATTAACTTTTGCCCTCAATATAAAAATGGTCCATAATATTATTTTTTTGCATAGAAATCCATAATCTATGTATTTTAGTACGTAACTAGTTCTTATTTGATAAAAAAGACAAATATACCCTTAGTTTTAAATTAAAAAAAAAATTGTAATTGAATTTCTATCTTTCGCAAAAAATACAAATGAATCAAATACTTTTATTTTTTATAAAAAAAGTAAAAGAAACTAACGAGTTTTTTTAATTAACACTTTATTAACCAAATTGATAATATATTAAATTATTTTGTATATTTTACGAATTATTATAAATAACTAAATTTTAAGCTCATAATTACTAACTAATATGTTAAATAAAATATTTTTTTATTATTAAGTAATAATATTATTTAAAATTTGAACTTTTATTTTATCATTAAAACATAAAAAGAAAACTAATTTTGTCACAAATTTGATGCTCAAATACTTTTATTTAATTGAGATAATCGTTTATTAACTGCAAATATTAGTGTAAATATTTTAATTTATCGTTTTATTATCGTTAAAACCAAATAATGTGTAAATTAATTTTTATTAGTATTTTTATGTTAAAGAGAAAATAAAATAAGATTGATTCAATGTCATAAAATTATATACTCCATTTTGTTATTTATTTAACTAAATTTTATTTAAATTTTTCACATCACATATGAATTACATATATCTAGAGTACAATAATTTTACATTTTTCTTTTCTAAAATTTTTTATTGACACGACTGTATTGATATATTTAATATGTTAAATTAAATATTATTTAATAAATATACCGAACTTATTTGCACCTTTTACAAAGATTAAGAATTCAATTTCAATTTTTTCTAATTAGAACTAAAGGTATATTTGTCTTTTTCATAAAATAAGAATCAATTGCACACCAAATCACATAAGTTGGGAACTTCTGTGTCAAAAATAAATATTATAGACCATTTACGCATTGAAGACAAAGGTTATAGACCATTTGCGCCAATTTCTCTTATCTATAATCAAAATACTAATTTTAACCTAATTAATTAAATTAATTCAGTTTAACATATACTATGCTTTTGTTTTGTAATTTTATAAAAAATTAGATTTAATAGATACTTATTTAAATATTTATATTGAATACATTGTCTTATGACAAAATTACGTACTGTTATAAGAGTACAAATAAATTTCACAAATTTAGATAATAATAATACAAAAGAGCATCAATGTCTATTTTAGTGTTTGTTTAATAGAGTTTAAAAGTAGTTTTTAAGGAGATTTTAAAAAAATTTGAT